>CM064918.1:6239644-6839644 GCA_032727855.1 Quercus ilex subsp. ballota
AATACTTGAACCACTTTACATAAATATATGGCCATTTGGACAATGCAACAAGGGTATCACTAACTCCATCCCTTTCCCTATCAGCAGTAGTCAACGACATCACCTAACATATCCAAACATAATTATTCACATCAGTACAAGTAATCATAGTTAGGACAATGTTACAAGTTTAAGAAGTTGAAAATGTCATACGTACGTGACCCCTAAACCAATTACAAAACTTCTCCATGTGGTGCTCATATATAATGGCCTTGGAAACGTTACGATTGTGGCCTTTTCGGAGTTCGTCCTCTATCAATCTTTTGTGCATCCTGTGCATGCAATTGTATTAGGGTTAATAGACCTAACATACATTGAATTGATGTGCAATTATATTTGTATACGTAGTACTTACTCAGGAAAGTGGTTGATGTTTTCGGAATTGAATAAAATGTAGCGATGGGCTTGGATCCACTCTCTATTGTTTAGTGCCACGATCGAAACCACCCTTGTTGAGTCCTCAATCGTCCTGGTGGGTTGATTGAATATAGTTTCAACTCCTTCCATATACTGTGAACAAAATGTTAAGCACTCTTCGACAATGTATCCTTCAGCAATAGACCCTTCTAGAGCAGCTCTATTTCGTACGTAAGACTTAAGGCGTGAGAGGTACCTATAGAGGAATGATAAGATTACTGATTGGCAATAGTAATTGGAACGTGCACATGAAGCTCATAGTTGAGCAATAATATTACACACGTCTTACCTCTCAATGGGATACATCCAACGGTAGTGCACTGGACCACCAATCTTGGCTTCAGCAGCTAAGTGCATGACCAAATGTACCATCACTGTAAAGAAGGATGGCGGAAATATCTTTTCCAATTCACACAATGTAACTGCAATGTCTGCCTCAACAGTCGCAATATCTAAAACCTTAAGAGTTTTGGAACAAATTTCTCTAAAGAAGCAAGCTAACTTTATCAAAGGCCTAGTAACATGAGAGGGCAAAGACCCGCGTAAGGCTATGGGAAAAAGTTGCTGCATCAAGATGTGATTATCATGAATCTTTAAACTAGAAATCTTGCGTTCTTTCATGTTCACACGACGTGAGATATTGGAAGCGTACCCATCAGGCACTGTTACGTCCTTCAAAACTTGCAAGAAACCATCTTTCTCCAATGAAGTCATATGAAAACAAGTGGGCAGTATGGTATACTTATCAACACTTTTTCGTTGTAGGTGGAGTTCACTCCTTATCCCCATGTCCGCCAAGTCAATGCGGGCCTTGTAATTATCCTTTGCTTGGTCTTTCAAGTTCAGCACTGTGCCGAGTATATTATCCATCACATTCTTCTCTATATGCATCACATCAAGATTGTGTCGCAACTTGTGATCCTCCCAATAAGGCAAGGTGAAAAAGATGCTCCTCTTCTTCCAACCACTCTCGTATGCCACCCCTCTCTTTCTTTTATTGTAAGCAAGTTGACATTTCCTTCCCAGACAACGTCCAAGTAAATGTTCAGTTTCCAGAATAATGTATGACACGACCGGTGGTTCAGGAGCCGATCGCGTATCATTAGATTCATCAAATAACATACCTTCTTTCCAGAAATCGTGGTCAACATCCAACCACCGTTTATGTCCTATGTAACAGAATTTGCGGCCATTTTTTAAATATCGAGAATCGGTCTCCACAGCACAAGAAGGACAAGCCAACCCACCTTTGGTACTCCAACCTGACAAATCTACGTGAAAGTTCAATATGGGTATGAAACACCCTTGAACGTTTAGACCCCAAATAATAAAATCATCAATTCAAGCTTTATATCAAACAACTAATGTGCGGAACATGATAACAAGCTTATAACAGAATTGATAAACAATCTAAGCCAAATATAAACACATCCACAGCAGTAAATATAAGGCAAAGATAAAAGGAAAGAAGATGCAAACACACGGACAACACATGATGTGTTATCGAAGAGGAAACCGAAGTCCTCGGCGTAAAACCTCTCCGCCCCCCTCAAAGCGGTGATAAAATCCACTAAAGAATATAGTTGGGATACATGAACAGCAGAAGACCCTTCAAGCCTAATCTACCCAAGTACCTAAGCCCTCCAAGCTTCTTGCTCCAACAAGGTTACGCCGAACCTATTTCTTCTTTAGCTTCCCAGATTCCGCTACTTGACCATAGCATCAACCAATGTATATTGGTTCCTTCCCAAACTGCTTCCCTAAGCACCAAATGAACCTTCTCACAGACGTGCGTGTAGTGAGATAAGGATTTGGTAAAAGACCTCTCAAGGGTATGACAATGGAGAGGAAGAGAGTAGAGGAATTTGTAGAGTCTCTAAGGTAAAGATTGGGGATGAGGCAATCTTGTTTTTCTCTAGGGTTTCTCTCACAAAATTCTCTCTGGAAGCTCTCTCAATTTAGTGGGTATAAGGGTGTATATATAGTAGGGTGAGAAGGGAATGCAAAACGTTAGTTTTTGCCAAACAGGGTTAACTCGCGGCTTGACCTCGCGGCTTGTCCAAGTCGCGAGTTCCAATCGCGACGTAACGGCTTGGCCAGCCTGGAACTTTTGTCCTGTAGCGTGACAGCTGGCGCGACCCTTCAGCTTCCCAGTGTGCCTCTCACGTGCCAGAGTTTGGCGGCTTACCAGTCGCGACACACCCGTGAGTCCTAGCCGCGAATCTCTGTTTTTTTTGCACACTCTTGAGCTTTTCTTCACATCTTCTCACACACTACCCTTACAATTTTCCCACCTAAATACAGGGTTACTAAGTGCTAAATTACAAGCAAATTGGTCACGGAATAAAGCCAATTAGATGGTTGATTAAATTCAACCTTACAATCTCCCTCTTTGGCTATTCCGTGACAAAACCCTAAAACAAACTCTAGACTTAATGTGTGAGTTGGGAACAGTTGGAAAACTCACTCACACCTAACTCTAGAATCTGTAAAGCTCTTGAACATATGAATAATTAACTCCTGAAACACAATAACATAACAATATCATTGTATGCGGACAACTTAATAAGCATATGGAGCAAAATAAGCATGATCAAGCAAAAATGAACATAAGCACAAAAGCAATAATTCATGGCAAGATCAACAACAGTAGTCACTTAAGCAAAAGTGATTACTATGTTCATTCACACAGGAAATGAACATCCGGACATGCAAAACTGATAAACTCAATTGAAGAGAATCATTTGCAAGTCCAACACTCAACCAATGCATACAAACATATATGCATCTAGGAACAATCCTACAAGGGCACAGGAGTGTTGTACTTAAGATAATGCAAGGCATTAACAAGTACCAAAACACAAAGCATAAAGGCTGCATAGGCAAAGATTTGCAAATACATGGCACAAACCATAAAAGCCTACAAACATGCAAAAGTGCTAGAAACAACCCTCAAAGCTAACAAAAGCAACAATGGGTACAGACCAACAACTTAAAGAGCTGAAGCTGAAAAACATCATACTATATATATGCTGAAATAAACAACTACCACCACAGTATTTTGAGTTAACAAAGTTTTATATACAGAAAAAAATCTAAAAAGGGATGATGAAGAAAACTCCCCCTCAAAACGAGCACTCCCCCTCAAGAGCTGCCCCCAAAAGTTCTCCTCCTTTTTGACCGAAATGGCCAAAGGGTCACAGTTGCAGCTTTGTGAAAATGCCATCAACTTGAGCTGCTAACACATCAATTTGGTCCTGCATGACAACCAATCTCTCTGACTGCTCTTTCTGGCCATCTCTGAGGGTCTTTTCCATTTTCTTAAGACGTTCGTGAAGGTTATCAAAGAGCATTTGCAACTTGTCAGGCAGAGGAGCAGACTGTGGTTGTGTAGTGCCTGGTTGCTGTGACGCATGGATGGTATGAACAAGTGAAACTTGCTCAGGAGTAAAGGAAGTAGCAGAAAATAGATGTGCACTCTTTGGAGCTTTAGATGAATGACTCCTGCTAGCCTGTAGAGTGAACATAGAGATTAGTCGAGGACGAGCAATCATGTTCCCCATTGAGGGAGGAGTAACACCTTCATGTAGAACGAACTTCATAATAAGACTACAGAATGGAAGGCACCCTCGTGCTACTGTTCTGGTTGCTGTCTTTCTTATGATGTGAAAAATATGGGCACAGATGTCAATGGTGGTGCCTGTGATGAGATCACATAGAAATTGAGCCCTTCAAAGGTTTATATACACCGTGTTGGTCAACAGATAGAGGTTCGAAAACATAATCAGCTTCAATGTTGTCAAATCAGGTGAAAACTTAGTAGTACTAATTGATGTGTCGGTGCTTGAAATGTCATGGTCAGGACCAAGAATTTGGAGAATGTCCTGAATCACTGGAGTACGATCATCATACGGAGTTAGGTTGGCATCCGCAGGTCGTGTGATTTGGAGAAGTTCAGCTATGGTGTCTGGATTAATGATGAACTCCGTTCCTCTTACCAGACAATGTAGTTCAGTCTCAAGATCAACTGTGTTAGCGAAACATTCCTTCACTAGTTCAATCATCGGATCAACAAAATTTCCGAATAATGCTGCCCAATCTTTTGCCTCGAAGATCCTAGGGACAAAAGTTGTGTCCAAAGTGTCAAATCTGACCACCCGTTCCACTATAGGAGTTCCCCGGTCAAAAATGCTGGAGTAGGCATCTAGGTGCTGAGGAGTTCTGAACAACTCAATATTGAGTTCAGTAGATGGCTGTGAGGAAGACCGTGTTCTTTTTGCAACAGGCACTGTTTCTTCTTCTGACATCACCTCTTTTCCTTTAGAGGATTGTCGAGACATCTGTAAGAGAGCAAACACACAGCAAAGTACCAAATGCAATACCACAGGGAATCAAACATTAGATTACTTAGTGTCGGTTAAATAGTGACAGGAGTTTTCACAAAATCACAACAACAATATATTAACTACACTAACAACAACACGGAACTCCAGACAAAATGAGTACAAGTAACATCTCTGAGTAAAAACTCACAAGATTACTCATGACAAAATGCCAAGAGCGTGATATGAAGGATGCAACACAATCTTGACCACATCATATATCACAGTCTCTCAATAAACAAACACGTGAAAACACATAAGAACCACAGCATAGTCAAGATAAAATCATCAAAACACATCCACACCAAACCCATTAACATATGTTCAAACCCATTAAAAACCCATCAAAACAGGGACACTTTTTACACCAAAAAGATACTTGAACCAAGTACAATGAAGGGAGATAGGAAGAACCCATACCTTTTTCTTGCTGTTTGATGAGGACATGATGTAAAAATGGATTCGTTTACAGTGAGACACGGAGTGTTTGAAAGAGAAATGGGGAAGACAATGAACAGTCACAAAACTTCGAGGGAAGAACTGAAAAGCAATTTTAAAACTGTCTTCAAAACGCAAAACACGCGTTTTTCGCGACTTAACCAAGTCGCCAGTAAGTCGCCAGGACAAGCCGCGAAACACTGTGAAGGTAAGATTCTAGAAAAATCTTCCAGGTGTTTTTCGCGATTGGAATGTCTACCCGCGAAGGAGTCGCGAGCTTAGCCGCAAAAATGTCTGAGTAACCCTCGTGATTGGACTTTCCACCCGCGAACAAGCCGCCAAAATGAGCCGCGAATAGTGCAAACCTTAAATTTTGAAAAAAATTTCTAAGTCTTTTTCGCGACAAGAGTACTAACTCGCCAGTAAGCCGCGAAAAATCTCTGAGTGAGCTCGCGACTAGGACATGCGACTAGGCCAACCCGCGACTTAGTCGCCAAAACAAGGCAACACTGTTTTTAAAATTTTTTTTTTTTTTGACATTTTGAAAAAACAAAGTACTTTCCAAAAACAAAACAAAACACTCAAAAATCTTTTTGTGTTTGATCAACAAAGATTGAGCATGTGAAAACACATTTAATCAAGTACAATCACACAAATGAATATGACATTCATTGAACATAGACTTGTGTGTTGTGTGTGGATATCGAAAATGAGATAGTCCTTAGTCCAATGTGAAGCTTCAATGATCAATTCAATCAAGGCATACACAACTAGCACTAGATAATGTGACCTATCTCAATTATAGAAACATGCATATATGACCTCCCACAAGTACTTGATAACAATTCTTTGAAGCTTTTCATTTGACTCCATATTCAACATATCATTTGCAACTTTTGAGCAAAGAAAATCTCATTGTGAGATAGATGCCTGAAATTTTTGATATTTCAATTGATGAGTTAGCCTTTGGCTTTTTGAGCATTACACATTTTATTTTGGTTGCTTTCCCTTTTTCCCAGTCAAATACTAGTATGTGCGACAGGCTTTTACAGCTCTATTTCTCTTTTCATTTGGAGATTTACATTTAGAGAGCTCTTTTAAAGCATAAAAATAAAAAGTGAGAAGATATATAGGCATGAGTCTATGCATGTCTCAAGATCAACAAAACCATTCACTAATCATTCATGACAAGGTTGAAGATCTATTTACAACAATCACATAGATTTCAGAATTTCTTCCACAATGATATGAGTGCATGAGAGACAAGCTAAGCTCGTTAAATGCACAAAGCCATAAGTACAAAGGTACAAGGCAAAACATGCTTGGAGACAAAAACTCAACAACGCGAACAAACTTTTTGGATTTTCAACTTTTTATGTGTTTTTGGATTTTTGACACAAATAGTAGAAGAGAGGTCAAAAAAAAAAAAAAAATAGAAGCATTTTAAACACAAACAAACCACAAATTAAACAAATGCTCAAAAACACAAAGCAAATAACCAATCTTATCCACAAAGCATAGGAAGAATTGATGCATGGACATGTTATAATGCTTATGCATGAGAACCCTTTGTCACCCACAAGTCACGTGCGTTTGGGGTGATATCCTTGACGGATCGGGTACGAGAGTTAGGACTTTCAAACCTCCTGTTGAAGCTCTCCAAGCAAGTGGTGAAGGCGCCAATCATTTTTATCACGTCCGTCATTCCGGGATCACGGTTTTGGCTCCTTGATTGCTCACCACCCCAAGACCTCAAGTCATTTCTTCTTCCTCGTGACCGAGGTACACTCGCATTGTTGTCTACTCTTAGCTTTTGACAGTTAGGTCTAGTGTGTCCTTGCAGTCCACAATAGTGACAAATATAGTTTAATCTAGGACCCTGCTGCTGTCTTGGAAGAGATCTTCCTCTAGCTCCAAATCTAACTTCCGATTGATTTCGGGACTTGTTAAACACCCGTTGATTAGCCACATTCTTTTTCTTCTCGGCCTCAACTATCTCTGGAGTAGGCTTATCAACAGCCGTCTCTTTGGTTTTCACAAACTTTACTTCCTTGGTGACTTTGGCTGATGAGCTGCTCCCTCCGGTATATCCCAACCCGGACTTGTCTGAGGCATGTTTTTGGGATGAAATAACATCATCTAGCTTCCTGGAGGAGATCCTATCTACCTTGGCATGAGCTTGTACTACCTCTTGCTCAAGGAATCTCACTTTAGTGTAAGCTTCTGATAGCTCACCATTAAGTGTTTCAATTTCACATTTAGCTTCCTTATATCGTGCCAGGAGACTTTTGTAATCTTCCTCAGCTCTCTTCATCTTCTTGATGGCTGCATTAGCCACCTTAGCATATTCACCGGTCTTCTCAAGGAGTGAGTTGTAAGTCTCTTGCAATCCCACTGTTTCTCCAACTTCCTCATCTTCAGACTCCTCGACTATTCCCATAGACTCCAAATCAGAATGTTCCCCAAGCTCCTTCACAAGTGTACCCAAATCATCCGAGGTCTCCACGTGTGCAAAGGTCATGAAAGCGGAGTAATTTCCTTCTCCGTCACAGCTATCTTCAAAGTCAGAATTTAATGAATCAGCATCACTCAAAGTTGTGGCATAGACCTTTCCTTTTGTCTTCAAATAATTGGGACATTCCTTTTTGAAGTGTCCATGTCCATTACACTCGAAACACACAATGTCCGAGGAAGATTGAGACTCCTTCCCTTCTTTCCTCGTAAACTCTTTCCTATCACTTCTTGAAGATGAAAATTTCCTATCGTTGAATGGTTTCCCACTGTTTTTCATCTTCAGGAATTTTCGGAAGTTTTTTGCCAGATATGCTACTTCCTTCTCCACTCCATCTTCTTCCAAAAGGTCATGAAATGCTACTCTCTCATCAATTGTTTTAAGAGCAAGTGATTTGCTCTTCTTCTGAGAAGGCAGGGACAATTCATATGTCTGCAGAGAACCAACCAGCTCTTGAACCTTGATGTCGTCAAGATCTTTGCTCTCTTCAATGGCTGTAACTTTAGGCCGGAAACTTTCTGGTAGCGACCAGAGGATTTTCCTTACAATCTTTGAGTCCTCCGTCTTTTCCCCCAAGTTAAATTTACCAACAACCACTTCGTTCAATTTGCTATAAAATGAATCAAACGACTCTTCCTCACTCATTTTTAACTCCTCAAAGCGAGTGGTCAACATTTGAAGTTTTGTGTCCTTCACTTTCTTAGTTCCCTCATAGGTTGTCTCCAGAATTTCCCATGCTTCCTTAGCAATGGAGATGTGAGAAATCCGATGGAATTCTTCTAGAGAGACACCGCAGAAAATAGCATTCAATGCCTTGCTATTTGCATTTGCCGCTGCAAGAGCAGCCTTATCCCAATTGGCCTTAGGAGCCTCCGGTTTAGTCCAACCTATCTCAATTGCATCCCACACAGTCTCATCCATAGAACACAAAAACGCCCTCATTCGGACTTTCCAAAATGCATAATTATTACCATAAAAAAATGGTGGAATAGTGAGAGATTGAGACCTATCCATCTCAACAAGGGGTTAAGGATTACACTCAGGTATTAAAACCACAACAAGTGTACCCGCTCTGATACCAAATGAAAGTTCAATATGGGTATGAAACACCCTTGAACGTTTAGACCCCAAATAATAAAATCACCAATTCAAGCTTTATATCAAACAACTAATGTGCGGAACATGATAACAAGCTTATAACAGAATTGATAAACAATCTAAGCCAAATATAAACACATCCACAGCAGTAAATATAAGGTAAAGATAAAAGGAAAGAAGATGCAAACACACGGACAACACACGATATGTTATCGAAGAGGAAACCGAAGTCCTCCTCGTAAAACTTCTCCGCCGCCCTCCAAGCGGTGATAAAATCCACTAAAGAATATAGTAAGGATACATGAACAGCAGAAGACCCACCAAGCCTAATCTACCTAAGTACCTAAGCCCTCCAAGCTTCTTGCTCCAACGAGGTTACGCCAAACCTATTTCTCTGGAAGCTCTCTCAATTTAGTGGGTATAAGGGTGTATATATAGTAGGATGAGAAGGGAATGCAAAACGTCAGTTTTTGCCAAACAGGGTTAATTCGCGGCTTGACCTCGCGGCTTGTCCAAGTCGTGAGTTCCAGTCGCGACGTAACGGCCTGGCCAGCCTGGAACTTTTGTCCTGTAGCGTGACAGCTGGCGCAACCCTTCAGCTTCCCAGTGTGCCTCTCACGTGCCAGAGTTTGGCGGCTTGCCAGTCGCGACACACCTGCGAGTCCTAGTCGCGAATCTCTGTTTTTCTTGCACACTCTTGAGCTTTTCTTCACATCTTCTTACACACTACCCTTACAATTTTCCCACCTAAATACAGGGTTACTAAGTGCTAAATTACAAGCAAATTGGTCACGGAATAAAGCCAATTAGATGGTTGATTAAATTCAACCTTACACTACGTATGCAGGAAAATCATTTACGGTCCACATCAATGTTGCACGCAATTGGAATATTTTTTTTGAAGATGCATCGTACGCTTGTACTCCAACATCCCATAACTCCCTTAGTTCTTCTACTAATGGTTGCAAGTACACATCTATAGCAATCTCTGGCGAGGTAGAACCAGGAATAACTAATGATAGAATCAAAGATGACCGTTTCATGCACAGCCAAGGAGGGAGATTGTAGGGGACCAACATGACAGGCCACGTATTGTGACTAGAACTCATAATTCCGAAAGGGTTAAAACCATTCGCAGCTAATCCAAGTCTGACATTACGAGGGTCAGACGAGAACTCTAAATGCTTACTGTCAAACGTTTTCCATGCATCTGAGTCAGCAGGATGCCGCATAACCCCATCATCAATACGACCATTAACATGCCATTTCATAGAAGTAGCCAGATCGGGTGAAAGAAATAATCGCTGCAATCTTGGCTTTAAAGGGAACCACTGTAGGATCTTTGCAGCTTTCTTCTTCCCCTTACTGGATGAAGCATTTTTACTAGCAACAGATGCCTCATTTTTTTTCCACCTTGATTCTTTACAACAAGGACACGAGTCGAGGTTAACATTTTCCTTCCAAAACAGCATACAATCATTGGGACAAGCATGGATCTTCTCATAACCCAAACCCAAATCCCGGACAATTTTCTTAGCCTCATAATGATCCTTTAGCAACTTAGCATCTGAAGGAAGCATATCCATCAAGACTTGAAGCAACATAGTAAATGACTTGTTTGTCCAACCACACAAAGTCTTCAACTGGAATAACACGACAATGGCTGAAAAAATGCTAAATTTCGTACAACCTTCATATAAAGGTTTGTCTACATCATCTATCAGCTTGTAAAACTTCTACGCCTCATCATTCAGACCTTTAGCCGGATGTTGCGTACTTGGACCTTCTTCCATTGGTTCGGGTGGCATTTCATGCGGGGGGCACAAATCGTGCAACATCCCACGAAAATCGCCATATAGATTTTCGGATTCTTGCACTTGAGAGCTCCCACATTCGGTAGTCGTCGTAGCAGCCGACGATTCCCCATGAAATTTCCAAACTTTGTAATTGTTCAGCATCCCTGAAGCCCAACAATGATCACGTACCACATTTATTGGTTGTAAAATCAAATTAACACAATTCATACAAGGACATAACATCTTCCCATTGCGCACGGATAGAGAGGCAAATTCCACGAATTGGGTTACACCTTGAAAATATTCCCTTGAACCCCTCCTTTTGTCCATCCAACTTTTATCCATTGCGATACAATATTTATGAAATTTGACCTACACCAAGATTTGTTAATACGAAGGTAATAATTATTATAATTACATTCATTTGTCATTTGTTAAGAACATACTACCCAAGTATGGTTAAATTTTCTTAGAACATATAACACTTGTCCTCTACTAACTCAATGTGATAAGTTGTAAAAGTACTTAAGCATAAGTGTTTTAGAAATATGAAAACAAATACCCAATTCATGTAATTGTAATAATTAACAAATACCCAATGTATCTTAATTATTTTCTTTGTTTATAACCTATATGTATCTAACATTCTTGAGTATAGATTAAGATGTAGTGAAGAATTATTAGGTAGGCCACATTTGTAATTGGCACAGGCACTATAATTATTTACCTACGAGGATATGATAATTTAAAAGAATAAAGCTATAACTTTTTACAGATGCTATGATCAAGATGGCAAGACTTTTATAACCTGTGAGTTAGCAACAAAAAAAAAAACTTGAAGGTAAATGCCCAAAGAAAGATCAAGACACCAACCATGATATCACAATTCACAAGATATATGTGATATATGTCTTTATAGTACCAACTAATCAAGTAATTTAACTAAATCCAATGTTATTTTCTATGGGTTTGGACACACTAACAACAAGAATAATATAAACTATGAAGGCATAGTTACATTGAACTTTATTATCTTTAGAGAAAATAACATTATCTTCTTCTTTATTAGTCAATGCAAAAATGTGTTTAATTGGGAATCTAATGTAGTGCACAAGAAGGATTCTTACATCGAGCAATAAAAATAATACTACTATGCATATGCATGACCAACTCTAATGCAGTGACTGAAATCTCCTTTGCTTCAAAAATTTGAAAAAGGTCCTGTAGGTTGTCTGCGCAGGGCTGGCTAACGAGGGCCAAGGTTTTGGGAGAGAGAGGCCCAACTATTAAAAACATAAAATATACCTAGTAATAAAAAAAATTAAAAAATTGGGCCGGGGGGGCAAGGGCCCCCTACTAGGTCCATCCCTGACAGAAAATCATATACTTTAACAACAAAAGACAACTAAATATCCAGATAAAATTAATAACTCCTAAACAAAATAAAAACCTAACCGTCAACATGCATTTAGTGACTCAAAAATGGTAAAAATTTATCTTCTTATGGGAAATAAGCGTAAATTATTCTTCAGCTGGGACCTGCTCGCAGCAGTCAGTTTTTGATGCCCGATCTAAATGAAATTTTAACACGGCTTTTTTGTAAGCTGTTTGCACTTGAAATTAAGCAATAAATACTATTAAAGAACAGGAAAAGTTCTATGTAATAAGTTGTAGCTGTGGCATACATAATGAGAATTAAACCAAACTCAAACCCATACAATTTACTATAATGAAATAGAGAATGCAAACTGAATCATGGGTTTTGAAGCTTGGGACTTGGGGTGGGTTGACAAAATATACATATGTCTTTCTATTGTTCGTAAATTTCTCAAAAAGATATATAAATGTGTCAAGGAACCAAAGAAAAAAAAGGTCGTTTTGATTAAAATAAAATCATTAGATTCAACTAAAATAACAGATTTTGTATTTTTGTGGACAAACCTTCGATTACAAATTATCCCTTGTGGATTTGCCTTATCACGACTTTGTTCCACAAAATCTTTTAACTTTTACATAATTACATTACATTGATCCCCCATAGGATTTGGACAGCAATTTAAAGGAGTTGAACTAAATTATGTTAAAACGCTGTGTTATTTTTTATTATTTGTTTATTATATATTTTAATAATTACAATGAGGAAATAAGATTTAAATCTTTGACGTTTTTGTTGAAAAAAATTAGAAAGTATTAATTGAGATACAAAACTCTTTGTTAAAAAATAATATTAATAAAACTAAACAACATAGGGTAAATTGTAATTTGCCAAGAAGAAACTTTTAATGCAGTTACTCAATTTTTGCACATTACAAAATATAAAATGTGTCAAGCATGCTTACGCAATGCATTAATATAAATTTAATTACCTTAGTGGACCTGACTTGTTTAAAGGATGAGTCCAATTGCTGCTCAAGCCGCTGAAGGTCATTTGTGTTTAATGGGCCCAAAGCTTCCCCAAGAATGTTTCGAACGGACCAAGGAGAAACCTTTCATGAGTGAATGCACTTGTGTGGTAGCACAGCTGAGCTCATAAACAAAGGATGCCACAATATTAATGATCCAAAGCTAAAGCTATAATTTTTTTTTGGGATAGTTATATTTTAAACCCTATAATTTAGGAGTGAAAAAAAAAATTGTATTGTCAAGAATATCAAATTATAATTTATAATTTCAAAAAGTAACAAATTAAACCTTCAAATATTGTAAAGTCAAAAAGTACACCATCAAGCTATATTAAACTTCAAACAGGCCAAGAGTTGGAAGTTAACTTTATAAATTCTTGAGCCATCCCAAGAGTCAATATTTTTTTTAGATGAGTTTGGAACTTATACTATACAAATACAGTTTTTTAGACACTAAAAAAAAATACAGTTAAGTGCTCATAATGCATCTACAATAGTAATGGCCTAATACGACAACAAATCATTAACATATACTAAGATTGAGAAAGAGACAATTTTTAACAATTAACAAGAAAGCACACCTTTTGTAACACAAAAGGTTGATGCAGCTCAAGTGCTAAAGTCTGGAATGCCCCAATCTGCAATGAAATACTGATAAGTACAAAGCAAGAGTGAGAATTATCAATTTATAATTAGTTATTTCAATTTAGCATTGCATTTACCTTTACATGCTCATTCTCTAGAATGTTTTTCCCACGTATTTGCAAAATAGACCCTACTGACTCATAATCTGCAACCTAAAAGACTATGAGAGGGGAAGAAAAGCATTTTATCCAAAATCATCTCAAGCAATTTACTAATTTGAAAATAAAATAATCATAATTTGTGCCTTCCAATCTCAATGTCGAAATTCAAGTGCCATGCAGACAAAGAACCAAATTAATCTATAAGTGGGCAAACATTGGCGTCTAAAGATACAAGAATAACAAAAAAATGATTAAAAATGAAATATCAAATTAGGGTTGCAAACATCATGTATGAGACATTACACAAGCTTAGCACATTGGCCTTCAAAATAAGAAAAAAGACTCTCTTAGTGAGACAATTTTGCATTAATATAATTAAATACTTATTTTCCTATTTGTGTGTATCGGAGAGTACATGGGGGTTTTGTACTGATTAATTCTTTGTAGCAAAATACAGCTGTCTGTTATCATCATATTTAGATACAGTATTAAATCAATACACAAATTTTAAGAAATTTCCATCCATGATAATGTAGTGTATGACACAATCTTTTTTACATCACATCCTAAGTTTCCAACTAGTATGACTGCAGTAGTGCCAACATCATACATAGATTATGATGGTTTAAAGTTTACTATGACTAGATTCATACAAATAAATGTCATTTTGATCTAACATAAATTCCAATTCCAATTTAATGAGACCATTAAATTAATATGCAATTCATATTTTTTGCTAATATCTAAAGCCACGCTGTTTTTTATGGTTATAGGGGTGCACATATGCAAATCCACCATACATAGATGACCCAATAAAAGAGGCACCAAAGCTTACCTTGTTGAGAACCAACTTGACTATTGGCTCTCTGAGCTGAAGTTCTGCTGTCAGAAGGTCTTTCAGCAACCCTGAAATGAATATGTGCACATAAGAACCATACCAGAACAACAAGAAGTTATAAATAAAAAGACATAAATAACTGCAGAAACTAAAAGTACCATCATAATGCATTAACATTCAAATTAATTGCTGTTTTATAATTAAGCCCAGGAAGTACTAAAAAACACATGATTTTACTTGAGAAACACATTATTTTACAAAGGATGCTGCCTAAAACAGTCAACCACTCATATGAAGACTGGAAAAAAATTACTTAATTACACAAATAGGCCTTTCAACACCATCAAAATTTCTACCATTCATCTCTCACGAAACAGTCCACAACACACAAAAGGGAGTAGCATTCCAAACCCAAAAATCCACAATATTTTGAGTAAATTTCTAAAGAAAAGTATTATCGGAAAAAAAAAACAAATGACCAGAACTAGATACGACAGATAAGGAATCTATAAATAAAAAACGGAGACAAAAAAGGTGCACACTCAGCACAGAAAAACAGAAACTAAAAGTCACAGTCATAGACCATTATTGCAAAATAGCAAAATAGGTAGCCACTGGAGCCAAAAAAAAAAAAAGCCTAACCACAACACCGACCCATTATAAAATATCTCGCCACAACAAAACTCAAACTCCCTCTCTCCGTTTGTGAAAATCTCTCTACAATTTACTCAAAACCATGGACGTCTCCGCCGCCGCAACAAACTCAATCAAAACCATCATCAACTCTCTGCAGCAAGAACAAAATTTCACAGGTAATACATAGAGTTATTTCTAAGTTAAGCTAGGACCTTGACATAAATGAAAGAGCCATTATAATTAACACCATAGTAATCATAGAAAACTCTGATATGCAGTAGCTCAAAATTTGCCCATTAGAATTTCTATAAAGAGGAAAGCAACAAACATGTGACATTATTCTTAGTGCAATGAATGAGGAAAATGTAAGACATATCTTAAAGAATGAAACAGTAAACAATCATGAGACTAAAGCCATTGAATTGCCATCAAGGACTATAAGATTGTGAATTTGTGATCCTCATCCATCATATAGATGCGAAACCCAAGCATAACCATTAACAAATTACATTCCACAAAACAAGCAAGGCCACTTTTTTACTCACAATTTCAAATCGAACTCCTTGAAGAGAGAGAGATAAATATAAATATAAACATAAATAAATAAATATATATATATATATATATATATATATATATATATATATATATATATATATATATATATATATATATATATATAAAAGGATGCACAAATCAACTAGACAGAGTAGTCAGAAATTTTTCTAGTGACACAATAAGGTTGTTGAATTCAAACAATTTCAATAGAGCAGGTATACTTCAATATTACTATTATTATTTCCTTTTGATTGGTCAGTAAAACATGCACTCAATGAGTTTTGCACCCACAACAGCACCCTCCCTCTTGTTCTTATCATTGAACTGAGCTCATTGGCTCCAATAAAAGCTAAACTTACCGGGTTCAGAAAAGTTCTTTATTCTTGGGGAAAAAAAAGTGCTAAATCAGTGGGCAAAAGCCACCCATTCCAACTGATAATTATTATCATCACAAAATTAGTGCTCGATATTTAGCCAGATTTCCCAGCAAATAGAAATGAAACACAATATGTTTAAAACAGGACCTCTTGAAAGAGTGTTCAAAATTATTTGCATTTTTTTTTTCCTAATAAATCTTCCAACGTGGGATTCGGAACATGTTCACACGTTACAGTTTTATCAAACCCAATTAACATAATTACTTAAATTTCGATCCAAAAAAAATGCTAGCTACATCTATATTATATCTATATTATATCTTAGAAAGACAAATCAAGTTATAATTGAGCCTCACTTCAGTTTTATATATATTGCTTCAACATAATAAAGTAATAAACAGTTAAACACCCATATGAGACTTAGTGTATTTTTGCATAATACACACTTATCTCATCTAATTCATGTAATATAGTGTATCACATATGTAATCTGAATTCTATATCACATAATTCAATTTTTGTCTTTATGGATAAATGTTTGGAATGACATAAAAATCATATTTATTTGTTAACAGCATAGATAGCATAAAAACCTTTTGTCAACCCTCAAATTCATTAATTTATCATCTAAGTTAATTTCAAAGTTCCCATATAATTCCCAAATTACTAATCATCAATATCACTAGGTTCAAAAGAAAAGAATACGCAAGAAGAAAAAAAAAAAAAAAAAAAAAAAAACTCAATTCCAAACATGCAAGAAAACAATCTCCAAAGTTGGACCTGCTGCCTTCCCTTACCACAAATGGCATAACGCTCTATTTGATGCCCCAAACTCCATTTTTTCAAATCCTAACAACTAAAAGAAATCCCACATATTTGGCACTAGTAAACAAATATGTGGGAGTAAAATGCTTTTTTTAGATTTTGATGAACCAATAACTGAAAATGTTACTTTCAAAGTTTCAATAACTCAAATGAAGATCCTTTGAAACAAAAAGTAAAGGTTCATATATACTTAGAAAATATAGATCGCCATTTTATTTATGATGTCTATTGTATATTTATATGCTCAGTTTCTGAAAACTATTATTTAAGACTAGGCCAAATGTCAAGAATGAACTGATTGGTCAATTTCTGTAGAGTAATTGTTGCAACAAGCTCAGTGCAGCAGCAAGTAGTACAACAGCAGTATCTGCACATGGTTAATTGTAATCCACACATGCTTATTTCAATTAGGTCACATGCTTATTAGAAGTAGGACACGTGTGCTAGTATGAGCTATGATAGCTGTTAGGAGAAAGATAGAGTTAATTACAAGAAGTTGATTCTAACCAAGCCTTGAGCATAAGAGGCTAGTTCTTGTAATAATGGAAGTTAAGTAATAAAGAACTTAGTGAATTCTTTTCTAAGTCTCTAAATTCTCTCATTCTCCCTCTTAATCTCTGGGGGCTCGGTTCCCTCTAAAGAACCAGTACATTTTCCATTACCTAAACAACAAACCACCAAGACCTTAAGGAAGGCCTTAACAACCAACTTAAAAAAAAAGACTATAATACTCTCTTGAGGGATTGTAGTTGGTTAGGGACTACGGAAAAATGTGATAATCAAGGTGCTGATGACATTTAAATTTTTCTAGACTTACAATTTATGGTGAAAAAATAAGATGATGAGAGAATTGTCTTCCATTGAAAATCTGACCAAATTTATGAAGATGTATCATTGTTAAGCAAACAAGAAATAGCTTTTAGAGAGAAACTAATCCACTGTAGCTTATTCATAGCAGTGTATTGGAGCATATTACTGTGAAGAACTTTGCACAAATCAACTGCATCAATCAAGGATTGTTGTAAGATTCAACCACACATTGGTAGATTCATGTACATTGAAGAAGTCTGCTAAAAAGAGTAGTCCAACTAGGTTAGATATGGGCTTAGATAGGTTAGTAGGTTCTACTATAGGTAGGTAGGTACTTCAGGATCATGTAATATTTCTTGTACTCGTAAACTCAATATTTGTTAAAGGATTATTCAATGAGTGGTGACCTAAATATTACTCATTGGGGTTATTCCTACGAAGGTTTTTCTATCGTAACCATATTGCCTATGTCAAATTTATTTTCTACTACACTTAACTCTGGAATAGCAGTGTAGTTGTACCTTCAATTGTTCATTGCATGTAATTGGATCAATTAATCAACATGAAATAGGAACACCCAAGATGATTGGAAATGTCTTGTTTTTTTTCTTTACCTAGAGAAGAACATGTTAATTAAGTTTGGAAGAACTTTGCTATCCACGTCCATCACCAACATCTCTTATTCATAAAAATATTTTCATTATCATCAGTAGAAAGAAATTCTAGTGAAATACTATGGTAAATGGGAAGTATACAAGATCTCAATGATTCAACTAGAGAATATCAATAATCAAACGTGTTTTTTTTCCTATTTGAGGACCTATAGAATATAAAGAAATGTTATCAACAAAGAGATCAAGGCAATAGAAAAGAATGATAAATGGAAGTAACAACTTTGCTATATGGAGGAAAGACTATTGATGTACAATGGTGCATAAGATGAAGAAGAGTGAAAAAAAAAAGAAAAAAAAGAAAAAAAAAAGAAAGAGGTAGAGAGATACAAACCAAGAATGATACTCCTAGCGTTGGGTATTAAATAGGATGAGATATTTGCCATAATTTTTTGTTTGGAAATTATTAGACTAATAATTACTAGAAGTGTAAAATAAATATATAGATATCAAAATTATGATAAATATGCTTTTTGAGTGCTTATATGGAGGAAAAATATTTTTTTTCACTTTGTTGCCATGGGCTATACTCTCAAAAGGAATTAAGAGTTCACAGATATTTACAATGATAAACAAGAGAAACATTCTAAAGGAACACTAACAACAAAAATAGTACGAAAGCTTTTATAAATAATAGAAATATCCTCTAAAATTCAAGAAGTTATAGAGGACAGCTTAGGCTAAGACTTTTCATATAGGATAGTAAGGTTGAAGAACAACCTCAGTTGTGGAAATTAGAGCTTTTTTACGCACCTTCATGACTCTCTTTTTAAGTCACCAAATCATCTTTGTCAATATAACTATGTTTTTATTAAGACAGTTAGGTTTTTATCACTTGTCAGGCCTTTATCATAGCAGCTTAACATTTTTGGACTTTTGGGATTTTTAGGAAGAAATGTTGGGGTTCATTTTCAGAGGATGGAAAGGATCAACAAATTTGGCACCTTCATATGCTGAAAAAGATACAGCAGTTGGGAATTTGAGGGAGAGACCTTTGATTTTTGATGACCTTCAAAAAAAATACAGTCGAAAATGAAATTTCGACAGCCTTCGTACGTGATATTCAAAACAAAAGACAATGCACGTATATTTTAAAAGAACAACATATTACAAAATCTAGATTGTACCAAAAACACAATATTATATCACTGTCTCCAAATCTCTTTCAATGTCTACTACAACCACTCATATGGCATAAGACTAAATATTACAAAGTTCACAATGGTTCTAAAATCATAACATGATAACCTGAATACATCAAAAATGAAATAATAAAAGTCTACATCATATCCTTGCACACCTCAGAATTTCAATAATTTTATCTACTTGCATGTTTCAAGGTGGTACCCGCCATAAAAGAAGGAAAAAATGTCATATATATTAATAACAAAAAAAGAGTAGTTACTAGGTTTGCATGAAAGTCCAATACTTCTGCTCAGATTGAATCCATGTCACCTTTGATAACATCAAATTGTTTTCTCTAATTACAACCCAAAGCAAATCAACTTGTGACTTGTATTCCCTCAAAAGATTCAATAACAATATCCAAAACAGCAGAATTTGTGAGAGTTTTTACATGTCCAAAGAATTCTGTTGAAATACTAGTCATGTCAAGACCTGAAGGGCCTTGAAAGCACATCACTTAAATTCTAGAAAAACATGTACAACCATCTCATTGATCCAAAGATTTTCTAATGCAGTCATACTTAAACGCCTTAATTGCTACATTCACAACAATTTCTAAACACCCAACCATATTTCCAAGAAGACTTGGCACTGTCCTTTATCAAGACCAATGACTACTCCAAGCACAAGATCACCAGCAAAATAATAGTATATCATCCAAAACAGAAATAGAAACGAATGCATTATCAATTTGAATTTTATATTATATTTCAAACCTAATACTGAAGTCGTGTAAGAGTTTGAATTTTATATCGAAATTAATTTAATAGTTTGTGTCTTTTTTTATTATTCTATGTGTTGTATTGTTAGACATATGTTAGGGAAATTGATTAGGATTCTTGATAGATAATGATATAATTAGGATGCTATATAAATTTTAATTACATAAAATCTACAAACTAATATAAATTTTAATTACATAAACACTACAAACTAATGTAACATCAATCAAGAAAAATTTATTTAGACATTCATTTATGAGTGATGCATACAATACAAATTTTACTACCTAAACTTTACAAACTAACATATCATCAATCAAAAAAATAAAAAATAAAAAATAATTCAAATATTTATTTATTATGTTAAAGCTTGCAAGCTATCACAAGTGGTAGACAATCCAAACGGGAATAGGATCCAATTGCTACCATTTAAGCCAAATCTTAGTTGCATTGAGTTTGGAAAGGAATTTCTTCTAGCTATCTAATTAATAAAACATATTTGAGTGTGGTAGAGTACGTAGCAATTGCATGGGCTGGTATGTCTAGAGGAGATAGTGAAGGTATAAGTCCAACTTTTGATGCAGCCATCCATTTTCCTCAAAGAGATACAGCTGGTTACAAGCTAAGGGCAATTTTGAAAGATAAAATCATGACCAAAAGATTTATGTTCAACAAAAATCAAGCATAGATGCTCTAAGAAAAGAAGCCTCTAATGCCTTTGGTCCAAAAGACAGGTGTACATCACGCGTCACGCGTGGTGCAGGAGAGGCACACATGCAAGTTGTAGAACTTAAAACTATGCTAGTATTAACTCCTACCTTACCAGGAAATAATCAAGGATGTGGACGACATAAATTTAAACTACTATCAATCCAAAAAAAAAAAAGAATCTTACCTTATCATAAGCATGTTATCAATGAATTTTTGGCCACGTGTGTTAGTTAGATTACTATGATTAAAGTAAAGTAAGAGAGGTTAAATTGGAATAATTAAATTTACACTATGGAGGGATTTAAGCATTTTGTAAGAAGGTAATCTCTTTTAAAAAAAAAATTCCCAAAATGATATGGGTCATTTCTATTTTGCATTTTAGATTTGGACAGCTCAATAATCATATTGAACGTAATAAAAAGTCTGAAGATAATGACATTTCTTGAACTTGTAACGAGTGACTTATCTTCTTTTTTCTTTTAATTTCTATTTCCACTGTATAATATTTACTCATGTTATTAATCAATTCTCGTTAAAATAACTCAAGAAGGTACATCCTAAGTCTCACTTTGTAAAATTGTAATTATATCCAACTTATTTTCTAAGAATAGTAAATCAATGAAAATAAGTTATACCAAATCAAGTTAGACTTGAACATAAATATTACACTTATATATAATTTCATGCATATGCATGTATGCATTTAAAAATAAATCTAACAATTTATAAAAACCCTTGAAGTTTTTAAAACACTATTTGGGTAGTGCTCCAAGACACCTTTTACTATTCAACCATATAAGAGAATCTATTAATATTTATCAATCTTAATTGGCCTCTAATTTTGTTCCCCCCAAAAAAACCTTGGATTTAGTAAAAATTCTAACTCGTGAAGATATAATTTGAAGTACCATACACTCAAAAGGCTAGAAACTAGTAGGAGAAATTGCTATTAGGAATTTTTTGAAATAGAGCTAAATTTAGTGTATTATATTAGAAATAACAATCATGAGTAAAAATCCAATTTCATACTAAATTAAACTAATAAATACATTTGGTTCCTAAGCTCCATTTGTCAATCGATCTTCAAAGGTTCTTAAAAAAAAAAAAAAAAGAGCCACATTCCATTAAATACTTTATTTATTTAAATAACGTGAAATCCTTTAATTTAGATCTTAAGAATATGTTAAGTAGCAATCCATACTGAGCAATCAAATAGGAATGCATGTCTAACATACAAGCACTTTGGATTTTAAGAAGTATTTTTAAAAGTCCCTTAATTTAGTTGTTTCAAGTGCAAATAACAAATGAATATATCTTACAATTCTAAATCATTAAAATTGCAACATTTACGATCCAAGGAAAAAAAAATGTTTACCCATGCCAACTGAATCATAAACAACCAATTTTCATATTCGAGCAAAGTTGTACATCTTTTGGAACATGGTATAGAACTCCATAAACCACAACGAAAACAATGAGATCAAAACCCACAAATCAAAACCCAAACCCAAACCCATACAACCATTCTTGTGCTCCTCCACTATCCCCACTCTGACCCAAAGCTACCACCAATCTAAACCAGAGTAAGAGATGAGACAGACAACGATAGAACAAAGAGATAAAGAGACAAAGAAACGGGAGGAGAGAGAGAGAGCTTGAGAAATTAGACTCACCAAGATATATCGGGCTTCAGATCGATGGAGGCTGATGGCGGCGTTCAATGATAGCGAAGGGATCTACAGTATTGAAATGACGCCGCTGGTTTGGAAGAGAGGGTCAATCGGAGGGAGGGATCTAGTGGAGGTCGGCGGAGATTGTGGTGGAGGAGACGACGGAACCGAAGGAAGATCGGTTGATTGTGATGGGTTGCGATGTATCGGGATTCAAATCATGGAGGGGCTGTGTGTGATGGCTAGGAGCTGTGTGTGACCACGGTGCTTTTTTTTTTTTTTTTTTTTTTTTGAGTGTTTGAGTGCTTGGGCTATTCGGCTTGAGGGCTGAAGTTGAGAAGGACTGAGAGATAGTGAGATCTGAGAATTTTGTCAGTGCTGTTTAACTTTTAGTACTTAAGCTTTAAAAAAAAAAAGGTCCTTAGGCCGCGTTTATTAGGCCCGCGTTTTGTAGTGTATGCATTATAAAATTTACAACTGAGCACATATAATCAATTACAACTACACATAATCACATAATTCTCAGAAACCCTCCTGGTAGAAAAATAAAAATACAACCACTATTGCTCTAAATTCTCATATAATACTTTAGGGAAGGCCTCCATTTTAGTTGGAGGTGTAATACGGCTATAAATTTTACGAAAGCTTAGACTTAAACAAGATAAAAAGGTATACAGTTTGAGCATGAACATACACATTCTTATCCCACATTCACATCCATGTCTCTTGATTCAACCATATGAAGTTCTTATCCAGTCCCCGAAAAAGTATAAACAAACTAATCCCCAATCGAACCCGAAAAGAGTCCACAGAACAATACAAAGGGGAAATGGGAGTTCTCAAACATATAAAACATTTCGTGATTCAAAAGTAAATCTGTTATAATGCTCTCACAGTCCTCTTCTATGCTAAATCAGCCATATGCTACATCAGCCATATTCAGATCTTAATATAAAAATGATACTCCCTCCATCCCACTTTGTTTGTCCTCTATTCCATTTTGAGATATCCCAAAATATTGTCCTGTTTCTAAAAACAAAAGTCATTAATTTACTAATGTTCCTATTATACCCCTATTAATTTACTAATTCAATTTTTTGATAAATTTATTTAAGGGTAGTTTTGTAAACTTATACATTTTTAAAAGGTAGACAAGACAATAAATGATGTTCCCTTAAAAAATTTGACTTTTTAAATAGGACAAACAAAGTGGGACGGAAGGAGTATTTATCAATTACAAAATGAGTGTAAATATCTCTGCAATGTAAAGAAGCTGAACAGAGCATTGAATTGCAATGACCCAAGCCAAGTAAATATTAAATTGATACTATTGATAAACCAATACTCGTTTCCATAGGAAACCTAAAATTAACAAACATAGCAACACAAAAAAACCTCATAGATCCAACCCATACTTAATTGATATTAGTGAAATACTACACCATTAACACTTACCAACTCCTTTTTAAGCATTTCTTCAATATAATATGTTCAAACCATACTTCAGATTCCAAAGGACTGGTATGTAATTCCATTTCCAAAGTATCCAAACCCTAGCCCCAAATTATATTATTGGCAAGGAAGAGAAATATCAATGGAGAGAATGAGAGAGAGAAAACAAGAGAGAATACCAAAAAATTCTTTGCAAAGTTCTACTAGTTAATTTCCAAATTCAATTTTTTTTCTTGAAAAACAAACAGAGAGAGAGAGAGAGAGAGAGAGACCTGTAATCGGACAAAAGGGCGGAGGCGAAAGCTCTGACTATCAACAGCAGGTCATTGTCGGAGATAGGATTGCCGACCATCGCACCTCAACCACCTACCGTCGGACGTGATTGAAATTAGGGTTTCCAAGTCGCCGGTCGGCAATTGACACCGAAGATTCACCGATGAGCCACAGAACTCTCCAAGCTTCACCATCAACTCAGTAACAACAACAAAAAAAAAATTTTTTGATTAATTATTCACAAAAAACCAGACAAATTCACAAAAATCGAATCTAAAAATGGAAGAGCACACAAACCCATGAAAGAAATAGAGCGATCGACAGCAAGGACACGTGAAAGAAATAGAGCGATCGACGACGAGGACACGTGTTAGGCCACCGGCGTAACGAAGAGTGCCGTCGGTGTAGCGAAGGAGAATTTTCCCGCCATAATTGCAGAGGAATTTGATGGTCTCTGTATTTTTGTTGTTGTTGGACTCCATGAAAGTTTTTGAAAGTGAGAGAGAGAGAGAGAGAGAGAGAGAGAATTTTCTAAGAGAGTGAGCAAAGACTTTATTCGAAAATTGGTTTTCTGAATTCTGAGATTGAGGGAGAGAGAGAGAGACTTTATTTTGAGGGTTGAAACATTTGGATATCTTTTATTAAGGGTTGTGTTAGAATTTTGTGGAAAAATGTAAAAATTTGGAGGCAGCAATTGAGCGGGATTTTAGTTTTTTAGTTTATTTCAAGGGTTTTAATGACCATTGTAAGAAGATTAGTCTGATTTTAATTAGCGCGCTAGTTTGTTAGCGTTTGTTTCATCCATTTTCAGTGAACCCTTGGAAAAAGTGGGTTGAAACAAGTCATGTTTTTTGTAGTGTATTGACTAACTTAACCAAATAATTATTTTCTTATTCTTTATTGCATATATCATCTAATTTTCTTCTGTGTATTTTTTTTTTTTCTCTTTCAATTGTTGCTATAATAACTAAAGTTGATAAAGAATGTCCTATTCCAAATTAATTTTTCTTAGTATAAAAAATAGAAAAATGTCCATATAAATTATAAACACTCCAGTCTTTATTGGCATTGCTTTGGAAAAACCCACATTTAAATCCTCCCTCCCAAGTCCCAACTATTTTGAGCAAAAAAAAAAAAACATATAAATTCCCTTTAGATTAATAATTATAATATCACTTATAAAAAATTAATTAATACTTAAAAATGAATAAATGTGCTCCATTAAACACATTAGAATAAGATGCTATATATATACTCTACTAAGTGGTTGCCTACAACTTTTATTAAATCTAGCCAATGTCCCATGTAATATGCATTTAAGCTATAATTTTTGCAATGTATTTGATAAGAAATTATTTTATGACCAATTTTTAATACTCATTAAACATCATAATATTTGAGGAAGAAGCTAAAAATATTTACATGTCATTAGAAAAAGGAAAATGTAAATTTACAAGATTAATATAATTTAGAATATGAGCCTATTGTAATATTGTATGCTTAAATTGGCATATATTTAATTACTTTTCTAATTTAAGAATATTATTATTCTTGTATATTCTTGATTGTGAGTTAAATTGTTTATGTTGGATTTTGTATAAATTTGTTTTATTATCTAAGAATGTGTCACATGGAATAGTTCTAGACTACTGAGGTTAATAGATTAAAATGACAAACTTTAAACATAGTGGACTAAAATGAAAATTCACAAAACTTATAAGGTGGAGAGAGAGAGAGAGAGAGAGAGAGAGAGAGAGAGAGAGAGAAATTCCTTGACCTTAATTAATATTGAATTAAATGTATATGTCATTAATTAATACTTTGACATAAATGCTAGACTTTGAAGCTAAGCCTAAATAAAAATAAATAAAAATGTCATAGAATGTGTCACATAGTAAAACATCTTGTTCTTTCATATATGAGATCACTACATTTTATATATATATATATATATATATATATATTGATTTAACTACCAAAGAAATAAAATTATTTATTATTAAAAATAATTCATTCATTCATTACAACACGACTTATTAGAATATATTGAAATACCATTGATATTCACATGATGGTCATTTTTTTTTAATCTAATTTAATCTTAAGTATTATATATAACTAGCCGTGAACCCGCGCGTTGCGCGTGATGAATTTTTTAGGATGGTCTCATTTAATATATTTTTTACAATTTGTATTAATTTAATAAATAGTAATGTATTTCTTAATAACATTTTTATTTATTATAGGAACAATCATAAATGTAATATAGGAACAATCATAGACATAAATATAAATTTGAACATTCATATTTTTATTCATTATAGGAACAATC
Organism: Quercus ilex subsp. ballota; assembly: GCA_032727855.1. Classification (NCBI taxonomy): domain Eukaryota; kingdom Viridiplantae; phylum Streptophyta; class Magnoliopsida; order Fagales; family Fagaceae; genus Quercus; species Quercus ilex. Next base: position 6,266,535 of record CM064918.1, read on the forward strand.
AAAAATCATAAATATAAATTTTGTAGTAACAAAATGAAAACCAAAAAAAAAAAAATCTCAAAAATTCAAAAGGCAAGTTAACAAAAATATTCATTTTTTAATAAAAGTTATTTATAACATTTTGTGAATCATTAAAAAGAATATAAAATTTGGAAAATTTTCTTTTATTTTAAACAAACTTTCTAAAACTCTATTTTTTTCTACCCTACAATCCAAACACAAAAAAACGTAACTAAAAAATTAACAAAACTTAACAATGATTAACTGAACCAATTAACAAAACAATTTGTTGTTGATAATTTATTAAGGTTATTTTCTTTGTTGAAATTGCAATTTCGTCCACCCAAAACATATTATCAGATAAACAATTATTTGCAAAATCTAAGAATTAAATTTCTATATATGTATTGTTATAAAATAATAATAATAATTAAAATAGAATTGCAAAAGCTAAAATATATCACCCACCCAATTATTTTTGTTTGACTAAACCTTTGCTTCTCTCTGAATAAATGGCATTATAGAATACTTATTATACAACAATTAAGAGTACTTTGTCCACCCCAAATGGTTAAATAATAAACAAAAATTAGTAAAGTCTCATATAGTTTAACATCTAAATTGATCACAATAAAAAAATCGAATTCTAACTTGCAAAACAACTAATTATAAGCCCAAATCAAAACAAACCAATGGGATAAAGAAAAATAACTTGTAATCGGAAATTAGAATACCAAGGGGGTGTTTGGTAGAGTAGTTTGAGAAAAGTTGTTTGTAGTTTTTTGAAATACGTGTGAGTGAAAAAGTGTATGATGTTGTTTAAAATATGAAAATGTGAGTTTGAGATTGATGACCAAACAGGCCCTAAACTACCTAAATATGCATAAAAGTCGATGCAAATACCAAAAAGATAAACACGTGATGTGACAATTAAATCAACAATAAAAATTAAATAAAAAACCATTAGTAGAAACAAAAAAGTTGAATCAATAAAATAAAATAAATCCACCAAAAAAGAAAAAACAAAATGGGAGAAAGAGAGAGTGTATTGACCTTTTTGTCATGGGCCACTTGGAAGGAATAGGGGAGAGAGGTGGAAATGATACTTCATTTATTTCATTATTTAGTTATAAACATCTAGAATGACCCTCTAAATTAAAGTAGATTAATATATAAAGGCAAAATTATATGTGAAGTTTGAAACCACTCAAGATGAATCTGTAAAGTCAATAATCTATTTATATTTGTGTGTAAAAAAAAAATATGAATAAAAAATAAATTCTAAATTAAAGTAGATGAATATGTAAAGACAAAATTTTATGTAATGTTAAAACTGTCCAAGATGAATGTATAAAGTCAATAATCTATTTATATATTTTTTTGTAAAAAAAAAGGAATAAAAAATAAATAAGAAAAATAATAATTATGTAGCCAATGACATGGCGATGAGGTGCCGCAACAGGAGTTTAGTTACAATAAATACTACACTTAAACTTTTTTATATATATATATAGATTTAGATTATTAGTAATTTTGCCACCACACAATATGTGACATATATAGTTTCATGTTAATTGTATTAGTGAAATGAATATACATAAACTATGTTATACATTTGTTGAAATCACCAAACAAATTTCAATAATAATCATGAAAACTTAATTACTTATTTATGGGTGAAACATTACAAATCCAAACAATATAAGAATTAAAAACTATTCGGTTATCTAGTTAAATTTCTCAAATCACATGGAGTACTCATATTATATGAATTAATCTCCTTAAAACTGGTGGTAGCTGCTTTTAGACACAAATTTGCCAGTTACTTCTCTCCAATTCAATCCAACATGTGATCTTCCTTCGCCTATTGGCAAAATTTGAATTGTTTTTTGCTGCACATGATCATTGAGAGATTTATCCAGATAAGATTGTTGTTTGTTTAAGCTCTGAAACCAACATAAATTAGATAGCTAGATGCTTTAACCTATAATAGAATAATAATAATTCAACAATTGAACCATCTAACAAAACAATAATGGCAATAATTAAGTAATCAACAAATAACGTAATAGCAATGTCACTGAGGTAAACAAAAGAGAACATGTTACAATGTTATATTTCTATAGGAGGATTTCACAATGGGGTACAAATTTCAAATGTAACAATGAAAGTTATAATTTAAAAATAATAATAATAATAATAATAATTAACAAACCATTAAGCTAAATACAAAACACAAATAACTTTTTTTTTTCCTTCTTTCTTTCTATGGAGAATATGTAATTAATAATGTGAGTTCATGCATTAGACTAAATGTGATAATGATTCATCAAGTCTATTTATAAATCTCACATTTTGATCATGAGTCCATAAAAGAGGTTATTTTTAGCAAGTGGCTCGTCAAGCAAAATTATTTTCTGTCTTATTGAAATTAAAAAAGCATGCAGCTAAGAACATAACAATCATTTTCAGATTGAATATGATAGGATGATGAGAAATTGTCTAAAACTAACAAACCTTTGAATGAAAATCCAATGCTCTTAGTCTTAGATGGTTTATATATCTGTGTCAAGTTTGTGTATGATATGTTGATGTATAATGTCAAAGAAGATAGGAAAAAAAGACAGTGAGATCTGTACCTTGAGGAGTATTTGAATAGATTATAGTGCCCTAAACTTCGCGGATAAGAACCACAAATTCTGAAAGAAGCAAGAACCTGGTCACCTCTCTTGGTTGCATTCCAAAAAAATTCTACATGCTTTCCAATTTAACTTATGAGGAATATGAGAGATGTTGACATGAAGGCACTATGCTCATCTAGCCTGTTCCAAAAACTTGAGGGTGTAAGCAGTACTCAACTCCCCTGAACAACCAATAATGGTCCTACAAAGATAGAAAAAACAAATTGGGAAGTCAAGCTCAACCCCACGGGCAAGGAATTGTTAACTTTTAGTGCTATTAATAAAACTTTACATGTGTAGAGAATTAGCGGGAGCTTACTTGTGTGACCCCGAAGCTCCACAGAAAGCATTGATATTCCCCTTCTAAATAAGTGTAGAGGGAGGCCAAGAGAGCTAATTTAGGTGGGTTTTGTGTTGTGCCTGGGCGTGAGAACTCAAATTTAATTGAGAAGTGGAAAGGGTGAGGGAGTAAAAGTATCTAAAACGCTTTGACTGGAGTGTAGGTGACGGTTGTTATCTGCAACGCCAAATTTTATTTTTATTTTTTTTCCAATTAATTTGAAATGCCATCCTTTTGGGATGAAAATCTAAAATGCCAAATTTTTAATCAATTTGAAGAAAGATGAGCTAGAGAAGAGAAAGAAAATAGAATGACATTCACTTATGTTTCAAAAAAATGACACGTGTTACCATTTTGTTCATCAATTAGTTCTAAAGATTCAACTTTTATAATAGATTATAGATTATATTTTTTTCAAAATATTTTTTTAAAGATTTTATACAACGATTATGGGGGCTTCAAATGCAAGTGATTGTTTTTTTTTTTTTTTAAATAATAATAATAAATTTATTGTGTAAAGTCAATAATCTATTTTTTTTTTTGGGTAAAAAAATAGGAATAAAAAATAAATTATAAATTAAAGTAAATGAATATGTAAAGGCAAAATTATATGTAATGTTAAAACTACCCAAGATGAATATGTAAAGTCAATAACCCATATATATTTTTTTGTTAAAAAATAAGATTAAAAAATAAATAAGAAAAATAATAATTACGTGGCCAATGATGTGGTGATGAGGTGGCGCAACAGGAGCTTAGCAGCAATAAATGTTACACTTCAGCTTTTAGTAATATATAGATATAGATATGTATATGTGTTTCTAGGTATGTGGATTGATCAAGCAGACTTGGATTGATCAAAAAAAAAAAAATTCAGATTTGAGATGTGGCTAGCAGATAAAGGTTGTGGGGAAACAGTTGAAGGAGTGTGGCAAGCTAGTTTTGCTAGGGCCGAGAATACTAAAGTGACAAAGAAAATAGAATCTTGTGGGAAGGAATTAACAAGATGGAGTTAGAATTGTTTCGGCAATGTACGTAAAGAGCTGGAAACGAAGAGAAAGGAATGGGCACGGGTTGAGAGATTAGCATTACGTGGGGGCAGTGCAACTCGGTTGATGGCTATCCAAAAAGAGATAAAATCTCTTATGGATAAAGAAGAGCATATGTGGAGGTAGAGGTCACAATCCTTATATATAAAGGATGGGTACAGAAACACAAGGTTTTTCCATTGCCGTGCCACTCAAAGGAAGCGACAAAACTCAATTGCTAGGATTAGAAATCGATCAGATGAGTGGTGCACTCAATTGGAACAGGTTGCTGGAATTTTTCTGGAGTATTATCAGGACTTGTTCACCTCATCCAATCTTGAAAACGTACCAGAAGCTTTGAGCTCCATTCCACAGCTAGTGACTGAAGATATGAACTCCACACTCACTGAGAATTTCCAGGCTTGGGAAGTGGAAGCTACTTTGAAACAAATGACACCTCTCAAAGCACCAAGACCAAATGGTTAGCCACCACTGTTCTTTCAGAATTATTGGGATTTGGTAAAATGTGATATTATTGAAAAGACTCAATCCAAGCTTTACATATTACAACAATGGTGTGCACACCGTAAATCACTCAGAGAAGCTATAAACTTAGAGAGAGAAAAGAGAGGAGTTTTGAGAGAGAGAAGAAGAAAATTCTGGAAGAATAAATTCTTAGCCTTTCCATTACACTGATGTACAATATATATAGACGCAAGAATCAATAACTGCCCAATCAGAGATCCCTAAAATCACGGAATTGATCCGTAAAGTGTGGAGGGAAATTTGGAACTAAGTAACTGCTAATAACTGCCTAACAGACTAAGCCTAAGTACTAACATCAGCTATACAAAACGCAGCGTATCAAGGTGCTAATTACATGAGTATAAAACGCAGCGTTTCACTTAAATACATTTACAAAATATGCTTTTAAGTAGAATGACATCATTCTGAGGAATAGCAGAGTTAGCTGTTGAAGACTAGCCATTGGTCATCAATGCTCTATTTTCTGGTATTTTCTGGAACTACTTTCAACAATTACTAGTACTGTTTTGACATATTTAAATCCTGGTTCTTTGCCTTCACCTCTAAATCATACTTTTGTAACTTTTATCCCAAAAGTAAAAAATCCGAAAAGAGTAACTGAGTTCCGACCAATTAGTCTTTGCAATGTACTTTACAAGATATTTTCAAAAGTATTAGCTAATAGACTAAAAAGAGTATTACCTCTTATTATTTTTGAGCATCAAAGTGCTTTCCTAAAGGGTTGATTGATAATAGATAATATCTTGGTTGCTTTTGAGACTTTGCACTATATGAAAAATCATAATTCTGGGAATACAAGTTTTATGGCTCTCAAGTTATATATGAGCAAAGCTTATGACCAGGTGGAGTGGTCTTTCCTGAAAGATGTCATGTTTCAGATGGGTTTTAATGGAAAATGTGTGGCCTTTGTCATGGAATGTATTACATTTGTGACATACTCTTTGCTTGTAAACAGTGAACCCCATGGAAATATTATACCCACCAAAGGTATTCTCCAAGGGGATCCTCTTTCCCCGTACCTCTTCCTCTTGTGCTCAGAGGGACTTCATAAACTCATTCAAACAGTAGCTAATTAATAGTGGGGATATTAAAGGTGTAGCCATATGTCGAAATGGTCCAAAACTAATGCATTTACTCTTTATAGATGATAGTCTTCTATTTTGCAGGGCTAATAGTCATAACTGTCAAAAGGTTCTTGAGATTCTCTCAACCTATGAAAGAGTTTCAAGCCAAAAATTAAATAAAGAGAAAACAATGCTATTCTTTAGCATGTCCACATCTTTGGACATGCAATCTCATATTATGGCAAATCTTGGAGTAACAGAATTGAAACAATATGAGGATTATTTGGGTTTACCAGGATTGGTAGGGAAGAACAAGAGAGCAAGCTTTGATCAATTAAAACAAAGTATGGAAGAGGTTACAAGGGTGGGAAGGGAAGCTACTATTACAAGTGGGGAGAGGGGTCTTCATTAAATCAGTTATTCAGGCCATACCTACATATGCCATGAGTTGTTTTAAACTGCCCATCGCTTTGTGTCATGAGATTGAAACTCTTATTCGGAAATTTTGATGGGGGCAAAGAGGGGACAGGAGGAAAGTTCAATAGGTTAGGTGGGATGAGATGTGCAACCAAAAAGACCAAGGAGGATTAGGCTTTAAGGATCTCACTATGTTCAATAAGGCAATGCTGCAAAACTCTCATGGAGACTTCTTCACGATGATAACTCTCTATTCTTTAGAGTGTTCAAGCCAAGATTTTTCTCTAATAGAACTATCCTAGATGCAAAAGATTCTACCTCAGCCTCATATGCATGGAAGAGTATCCTCAAGGGGAGAGAACTAATCTTAAAGGGGGCATTGTGGAGAGTGGGAGATGGAAAGCAAATCAAAATTTGGGGAGACAACTGGTTACTAACAAAAAATCAGCCCAAAATTGTTTCCCTAGTGCTGTTTGGACAACAAAATTCATATGTGGGGGTCCTGATAAACCAATCGACTCGAAGGTGGAGAGAAGAGGTGATTGACCACTGTTTCGAAGTGGCAGATGCAGCAGCAATTAAAAGTATTCTGCTTAGTTCATCCCCTCAGCGTGGTACCCTTATCTGGCCTTTTACCCCTACTGGACAGTACTCTGTAAAATCTGGTTATAGGTTTCTGTATGAAAAAATCAATATAAATCAGCCCACAAGCCAAGCCGCAACTCAATTCTCTGGTTGCTAGAAAAAGTAGTGGAATTTAGAGGTCCCTAATAAAGTAAAAAACAAAAATCTAGCGCAGTTGTAAGGAAGCGCTACCAACAAAAGCCAATCTGTGCAGACGAAAGATTACCACAGATGCACTGTGTGAGAAGTGTAAGGTGCAAATTGAAGATTGTTCACGTGCTTTATTTTTCTATCCTGATGCGCAGGGAGTTTGGGCCTCGGATCCACAGTGGCAATGGCTTCTAGCAATGCAAGGAAGGTCGGCACTAGAAAATTTTAAGCATGCTTTGGAAGAGGACAAGGACCCTTCTCTGCTGGCTTTCACGAGATGGGCTTTATGGAATTGAAGAAATCAAATCCGGTTCAATGAAGTAGTTTGTCCACTGAACTAGATTCTGCAGGACTCAAAAGAACGAAAACTGGAGTTTCAACTCCTTCACCCAGTCACACCAAAGCTGTAGCACAGGAAGCATACCAGGTGGAAGCCTCCGAACATTGACAAATTTAAGGTGAACTATGATGGTGCAATTTTTACTAAACAAGGTAAAGCTGTATTGGTGTTGTTATCCACAACTCGGAAGGATTGGTGATGGCTTCCCTTTCACAGCAACTACCCGTGCCAGCCACAGTTGCCCAAGTCGAAGCACTGGCAGGGAGAAGAGTCGTCGAGTTCACATTGGAGGTCGACATCACTCAAGCTATCATCAAGGGAGACTCAGACATCATCTTCAAGGACCTCACTAGTTAGGAACCCTCTCTTGCTTTACATGGGCATCTGATTCATGATGTAAAACTTTTAGCAAATGCTTTTACAAACATTAGTTTCACACATGTTCGTCGTCTAGGGAACACTATAGCCCATGGTTTGGCTAAGCGGGCAATTACCACGCCAAATTTAATTGCCTAGATGGAAGATGTACCACCAAACATTCTTCAGGTTGTGCAAGCTGATTTAACAGCCTTGATTAATTAAAATCGAAGTCTTCTTTCTCGAAAAAGTATGAAGTTTGTTGGGCTTTGTGGAGCCTAGTTTATTTTTGGCCCGTTTTGTAGCCCATTGTAACCCTGTAAGCAGGATATAAAAGCTGCTTTTGTGATTAGGGTTTGTGACTACTACTGTTGTTGTGTTTTTAGAGAAAAAGAAAAACACTGTAGCTGTACTTTGTATTTTTTCCCTGATAATAGTGAAATCCCTGCAACTCCGTGGATGGAGGCAAATTACCGAATCACGTAAATACTATCTTGTGCGTGAGATTATTTTTCTTTGACATGTGTTTTCTCTTTTTTTTTTCTTTTTTTTTCTTTTTTTTTTTTTCTCACAGGTTGGAATTTAGGTTGAATTCCCAACAACTGGTATCAGAGCCTAAGGTTAGGTTTGAGTGGGAGCAATGGCAGAGGAAGCAGGAAAGGCGTCTGGAATAGAAAAGTTTGATGGCACAGACTTCGCGTATTAGAGGATGCAGATTGAAGATTATCTTTATGGAAGGAAATTGCATTTGCCTCTTTTGGGGACAAAACCTGAGGCTATGAAGGCTGATGAATGGGCTCTTCTTGACAGACAAGTACTAGGAGTTATAAGATTAACTCTGTCTAGGTTTGTTGCACACAATGTTGTAAAGGAGAAGACCACAGTAGATCTGATGAAGGCTTTGTCTGGTATGTTTGAAAAGCCATTAGCAAACAACAAGGTGCATCTGATGAAGAAACTGTTCAATTTGAAGATGGCAGAGAATGCATCAGTAGCACAACATCTGAACGAATTTAACACTATCACAAATCAATTGTCGTCCGTAGAAATTGATTTTGATGATGAGATTCGTGCTCTGATCGTCTTGGCTTCTTTGCCAAACAGTTGGGAGGCAATGAGGATGGCAGTAAGTAATTCTATAGGAAAGGAAAAGCTCAAGTACAATGATATTCGAGATTTGATTATGGCTGAGGAGATTCGCAGAAGAAATGTAGGTGAGACCTCAGGATTTGGTTCTGGTCTAAACCTTGAGACAAGAGGCAGAGGTAATAACAGAAATTCAAATGGGGCAGATCAAAATCCAAAAATACTAATCAGAATAAAAGTAAATCTAGATCAGGCCAACAAGTACAATGCTAGAATTGTGGAAAAATAGGTAACTTTAGGAACTAATGCAAAAGTCTTAAGAAGAAGAATGAAGATGATTCTGCTAATGCTGTAACAGAAGAGGTATAGGATACATTACTTCTTGCAATAGACAGTCCACTTGATGATTGGGTTTTAGACTCAGGAGCTTCGTTTCATATCACTCCACATCGAGAAATCATACAAAATTATGCTGCAGGTGATTTTGGTAAGGTGTATTTGGCAAGGTATATTTGGCTGATGGTTCAGCCTTGGATGTTGTGGGTATGGGAGACGTCCGGATATTGTTGCCCAATGGGTCTGTTTGGTTACTAAAGAAGGTTCGACATATTCCTAACCTGAGGAGGAATTTGATTTCTGTTGGACAACTTGATGATGAAAGGTATGCAATATTATTTGTTGGTGGTACTTGGAAAGTTACAAAGGGAGCTAGGGTATTGGCTCGTGGAAAGAAGATTGGTACTCTATATATGACCTCAAGTCCAAGAGACACAATTGCAATTGCTGATGCAAGTACTGATACAAGCCTATGGTACCGCAGACTTGGTCACATGAGTGAGAAAGTGATGAAGATGCTGCTGTCAAAAGGAAAACTACCAGAATTGAAGTCCATTGATTTTGACATGTGTGAAAGCTGCATCTTAGGAAAGCAGAAAAAGGTGAGCTTCTTGAAAACTGGTAGAACACCAAAGGCTGAAAAATTGGAGTTAGTACACACTGATTTGTGGAGGCTTTCTCCGGTTGCATCCCTTAGAGGTTCAAGGTACTACATCACTTTCATTGATGACTCAAGCAGAAAGGTATGGGTTTATTTTCTAAAAAATAAATCTGATGTATTTGAAACTTTTAAGAAGTGGAAGGCCATGGTTGAGACAGAAACAGGTTTAAAACTAAAATGTTTAAGATCTGATAATGGAGGAGAGTACATAGATGGAGGGTTCAGTGAGTATTGTGCTGCACAGGGAATTAGGATGGAAAAGACCATTCCTGGGACACCACAGCAGAATGTTGTGGCTGAGCGCATGAACAGAACTCTCAATGAGCGTGCTAGGAGTATGAGGTTGCATGCTGGACTACCAAAAACTTTCTGGGCTGATACTGTTAGCACTGCAGCTTACCTGATAAACCGAGGGCCATCAGTTCCCATGGAGTTCAGACTTCCTAAGGAGGTTTGGAGCGATAAAGAGGTAAAGTTTTCACATTTAAAAGTTTTTGGTTGTGTTTCTTATATTCATATTGATTCTGATGCTCATAGTAAACTTGATGCAAAGTCTAAAATATGTTTTTTCATTGGCTATGGTGATGAGAAATTTGGCTATAGATTTTAGGATGAACAAAACAGGAAAATCATCAAAAGTAGAAATGTGATATTTAATGAACAGGTTATGTACAAGGACAGGTCAACTGTAGTGTCAGATGTTACAGAGATAGATCAAAAGAAATCTGAGTTTGTCAACTTAGATGGATTGACTGAAAGTACTGTCCAGAAAAGGGGTGAAGAAGATAAGGAGAATGTAGATTCACAGGTATATCAGAGTACACCTGTAGCTGAAGTCCGTAGATCTTCTAGGAACATTAGACCTCCACAGCATTATTCACCCACTTTAAATTATCTCCTGTTGACTGATAGTGGGGAGCCAGAGTGTTATGATGAAGCCTTGCAAGATGAGAATTCAAGCAAGTGGGAGTTAGCCATGAAGGATGAGATGGATTCCTTGTTGGGGAATCAGACATGGGAACTGACTAAATTACCAGTAGGAAAGAAGGCTTTGCACAACAAGTGGGTACACAGAATAAAGAATGAGCATGATAGTAGCAAACATTACAAGGCCTTGTTAAAGGGTTCCAGCAAAAGGAAGGCATTGACTACACAGAGATATTTTCTCCAGTTGTGAAGATGTCAACAATTAGACTAGTGCTGGGAATGGTGGCTGCAGAAAGCTTACATCTTAAGCAGTTAGATGTGAAGACAGCATTCCTTCATGGTGATTTGGAAAAAGACCTTTACATGATTCAGCCAGAAGGGTTTATTGTTCAGAGACAAGAGAATCTAGTCTGCAAACTGAGAAAGAGTTTGTATGGCCTAAAACAAGCTCCTAGACAGTGATACAAGAAATTTGACAGTTTTATGCATAGAATTGGGTTCAAAAGATGTAAAGCTGATCACTGTTGCTATGTTAAGTTTTTTGACAATTCTTACATCATATTACTATTGTATGTGGATGATATGCTTATTGCAGGGTCTTGCATTGAGGAGATTAATAATCTAAAGAAGCAATTGTCAAAACAGTTTACAATGAAGGATTTGGGAGTTGCAAAGGAAATCCTTGGTATGAGAATTATTAGAGACAAGACTAATGGTATACTGAAGCTTTCACAGTCAGAGTATGTGAAGAAAGTTCTTAGCAGGTTCAACATGAATGAAGCTAAACCAGTGAGTACACCCTTAGGTAGTCATTTCAAATTAAGCAAAGAACAGTCACCGAAGACAGAAGAAGAAAGGGACCATATGAGCAAGGTGCCCTATGCCTCAGCTATTGGCAGCTTGATGTATGCTATGGTGTGTACAATGCCAGACATTGCACATGTAGTGGGAGTTGTGAGCAGATTCATGAGTAGGCCTGGAAAGCAGCGTTGAGAGGCAGTCAAGTGGATTCTGAGATATCTAAATGGTTCATTAGATACATGTCTTTGCTTCACAGGTGCAAGTTTGAAATTGCAAGGTTATGTAGATGCTGATTTTGCTGGCGATATTGATAGTAGAAAGAGTACTACTGAGTTTGTATTTACTCTGGGTGGTACAGCTATATCATGGACTTCAAATCTGCAAAAGATTGTTACTTTGTCTACTACAGAAGCTGAGTATGTTGCAACAACTGAAGCTAGAAATGAGATGATTTGGCTACATGGTTTCTTAGATGAATTGGGCAAGAAGTAGGAGATGGGCATTCTACACAGTGACAGTCAGAGTGCAATCTTTCTTGTCAAAAATTCGGCTTTTCATTCAAAGTCGAAGCATATACAAACAAAATACCACTTTATCCGTTACCTCGTTGAAGATAAACTGGTAATACTTAAGAAGATTTGTGGATCTAAGAATCCAGCAGACATGTTGACTAAGGGTGTCACTATTGAGAAGCTGAAGCTGTGTGCAGCTTCAGTTGGCCTTCTAGCTTGAGGACAAGAGAATGAGTTGCAGGGATGAGGGATTGCTTTTGGAGGATAGCAGCTGATGTTGGTGATTGAACTAGTCTCCAAGTGGGAGATTTGTTGGGCTTTGTGGAGCCTAGTTTATTTTTGGTCCATTTTGTAGCCTATTGTAACCTTGTAAGCAGGATATAAAAGCCGCTTTTGTGATTAGGGTTTGTGACTACTACTATTGTTGTGTTTTTAGAGAAAAAGAAAAACACTGTAGCCGCATTTTGTATTTTTTCCCTGATAATAGTGAAATCCTTGCAACTCCGTGGACGTAGGCAAATTGCCGAATCACGTAAATACTGTCTTGTGCGTGAAATTATTTTTCTTTGACGTATATTTTCTCTATTTTTTTTTTTTTTTTGTTTCTCACAGGTTGGAATTTAGGTTGAATTCCCAACAGATATGTATGTTAGTTTATAAACTTTGTCCCCTTAAGTCAAATCAAGGTTCCACCACTTTGGATGCGTTTAATTTACAGGATAAATACTTTTGGCAAAGAATTATGTAATCATTTCATGTTCATCATTTATTTCACCAAATATGAAGATAAATGAAGTTTAAAATTTTTTCTCACATTTGAGTCTTAAAAAGTGGAACTTTTTTCTTTATGTTCATTTTATATATATACAACTTGCTTTTGAAAAATTCATACTACTTTCTTTTATCAATAATTCTTGAAAATATATATGGTAAATTACTCCAATCTTTCTCTAGACTAATTTGAAAATATATCAATAATTTAATTCATATTTTCATAAAAAAGGGCACTTTGAATCTTGGTTTTGTTTAATTAATTTCCATTGTTGTCTAGCCAAATTAACCGTTATCTGAAATAATATTAGATGTGAATATTTAATTTAGAAAAAAGAATATTTTGTCATAATTTATAATGACACATGAATAGTTCTCAAGAACTTTTTATACTGATCATACAGGTTATGGGATGGAGAGGTTTTTAAAAGATAAGGGGTGACTCCTTGATTTATTTTTTATTATTATTTTTTTTTTTCAAATTTCATGGAGGTGAAATATAACTGTGAGTTCAATGATGGACTCACTGAAATATGGGCAACAGTGGTAAAGAAAACCATTTTGAAACGACCTGTACAGGAATCTGCTACATGAGCGAGAACAACTGCTATTACGGTCGTTACGCCATCTTGGAGATTTATAATTGCTACAGCTTTTGGTAGATGTTGCTTCTTCCAATTATCTGTGAGATAAACTATCAAGGTGGACGCCACTGCATATTCAGCGAAGCTATGGCTTAAAACTAAACCTGAAGTTCAACAAGTAAAACAAGAGAAAGAAATAAATATCAATTATGTTGAAGTCCAACAAATTAATGGTATGTTTGAATTGAGTGGAAGAGAGGGGGTAGAATAGAATAGAATAGAATTGGCCTAAAATTAGCTTATTTTAAGTTAATTCTACTCTACTTCCTCTACTTTTCCTTCCTCTCCTTCAATCCAAACGGGCCTAAGTATTGTTAATTTGTCCGCGAAAATTAAAATTAATAGCCAACCAACTTTAGTTTCAGGAATCATTACCTAAAATGAAGAAGGCTTTTGGAAAGAGGAAAATATAATTATGAAACCATTCCTTGACTCGACGGCATCTATCCCTCATTATCAATTTCAAAAAAGAAAGAGAAAGAAGTGCTGGGGTTCTAGAAAAGCCAGGAACTCTTTTGGGTTGACAAACTGATCAATTATACTTATAGGAAGAAGATAAAATTAAAGTGGAAATAATGTCGAAGAGAATCTTTGTATAATTATTGATTGCTTCTTTCTTCTTCGTAAATTTCTAATTTCTGTCTATCTCTAATTGTCAGACTTGCTTAGCAACAACCGCGGGAATATTTTTAAGTTATAATTTTATTAAACTAGCTATAATTCCATGCATTATAAAATTTATATTATTAATTTATGTTCATAACACTTGCAAAAAATTTAATATTTAGGAGGAAAAATGAGCGATCACAAAAAGTTTCCATTGTGAAGTTGACCATGTTTGCACTAGACGAGTTTTGTTCCAGCGTCAACGTGACGTTGATTGAAGACCGGACGTGTTCCCATGCCCAGTCAATCTTTATTCTTTAACAACCCACAAACCCAAGAGGCCAAAAATGGCCCTTCAAGTAGGAAATGCCAAAATGGAACTTTAATTGTAGAGACAAAGACCCAACAAGTAAAAAACAAAATCTTTGTAGTACTTTTTGACATTTTTTAAGAGAATATACCGAGAATGTATTAGAAGTATGGTTCCGAACTTATCTGCAAGACTGCAACTTCTCACACTCGAATGTTTCTTGCAACTGAGCTCGAGGTGGACCTATTCCTGGTGGAGTTTGGGGACGAAAGGGACAAAAGGAGAGTGCTTGATATGAGCCCATGGAGCTATGAGTAGCAACTTGTTCTGCTACAGGAATTTGAGGGGGAGCTAACACCGACGGAAATCGAACTGAAATGGTCTCCGTTTTGGGTCCAAATCTACAACTTGCCACTCAAGTGCAGAACAAAGGAGACGGCATGGGCAATCGGGTTAAAGTTGAGATCGGTGATGGAGGTGGACGTCTCGGATTCAGGAGTCCAATGGGGTAAATATCTCCGAGTAAGGGTAAGCATGGACGTTACCAAAAAATTAGTGCGAGGGAAGAAGATCACTATCAAGGGAGGAGCGTGTAGATGGATACAGTTTAAATATGAAAGATTACCTAACTTCTGATATAGATGCGGTCTTCTCAGCCATGCGATCAGAGACTACCCGGAGTCAATGGGGTCGAACTACCAAGTGGATGAGGGTCATATGCAATACGGGGCCTAGTTGAGAGGGGAACCAGTTAGGAGGGGAGTTTTTGAGTTGATGAAACAAGTAACGCATGCTACACCAGAAAACGAAAAAGTGGCTGTTTGAGGCAGAACGGAGAAGGAGGTAGCCATGGCGCACAACCCAGAACACCAAACCAAGGTTGGTAGGGCTTACGTGGAGAAGTTGACAGGTCGGGGAGACAAAGCAAATGCCTTGGGAGAGTCAACGCCTGAGTTTTCAGACCAACCAGAGGATGTTTTACACAGAAAAGGAAAGGGGTGAGTAGAAAAGAAGGCTAAGCGTTTAGCCCATCCAAGCGAAAGTGCCTCGATCTCACCCATAGATCAGGGTGACCAGTCAACGAACATGCATTGGGAGAAGGTACCAATTCCTGCAACAAAGCCCAATTTCAAATTTGTTATGGCGCCGAAGGTGCAGCAAGGCAAAGACGTGGAAGGCCCAAGTATTACAGAGGTTGAAACGAGTCCAATGGCCTTGAGCTACAATCCTGAGGAGGGTTGGGTGGCTTCAAAACTCGACCCAAGTAGTGGGCACTGGAAAAGATTAGTGCGAGAGGTAAAACAAAATAAGCCCAGGGGTGAAAAAACAAAAGGTACGGAGCCTTAAAAGCGTAAGGGCCCAACCCCATTACATGAGTTGGATCCATATATTGTAGAGCAGAAACAAAGAAGGGGTTTGAAATAGTTTATGCGTAACCTAGAAAATGATAAACTTGAGAAAAAAACAGAGTGCATGGATGGCGTAGTGGCGGTGCTTGCTAAGCAGCACCGCCAAGCTTCATGAGTCTCTTTGCTTGGAATTGCCGGGGTCTCGGGTCCTCCCTAGCAGTTCGTACCCTCACTGATTCAATGAAGGAGAAGGACCCAGTGCTGGTTTTCCTGTTAGAAACAAAGGCAGGGGCAAGTAAGATTAAAGGGATTCAAAAAAAAAAAATTTCACACAAGGTATTGTGGTACCAAGCGACGGAAGAAGTGGAGGGCTGGCCTTGTTGTGGAGGGAAGGCACGGATGTGTCTTTCAAAAGTTGCTCGCATCCCTACATTGATGTGGTAGTCAAAGAAGAGTCGGTGACAGTCCCATGGTGTGCTACGGGGTTTTACGGCCACCCCGATACAAGCAAGAGACCTTCCTCATGGCAGCTAATAGAAACATTGAGGGACCAGTGTTCGCTACCACGGGTAGTTTTTGGCGATTTCAACGAAATCACACACCAACATGAGAAGATTGGGTGGTTGGAGAGGGATGTCAATCAGAAGGAGGGCTTTAGGGAATTTCTAAGCAGGTGTGGTCTATTCGATCTGGGGTTCGTGGGGCAACGTTTCACATGGTACAATAAGCGTTTAAGGGACCACAGAACACTCCTCAGGCTTGATTGCATTGTGGCTAATGCTAGTTGGTCTGAGCTATTCTAGGAAACCAAAGTGCTCCATTGTTCAATGTCAAGTTCGGATCATTGCTTGTTGATGCTTACCCTGAAGAATGGGCAACCAAAGAAACCGGTTAGAAAGCGTTTTCTCTTTGAGGCTGTATGGGTTAGAGAGTCAGGATGCAGGGAGGTGGTGGAAAGAGCATGGGACCCATATCGTGAGGACGCGGATTACAAAATCATGGACCGAGTAAAAAATTGTCAAGTGAGTTTACAAAACTGGAATTGGAGGGTTTTCGGGAATGCCAACCGAACTTTGAAGACAAAACAAGATAGACTTCAGTGGTTGGAAAGTTTGAGTAGACTACATGAGCATGCGGAGGAAATTCAGGGACTAAGAAAAGATATTAATGAAATGTTAGTCAGGGAAGAGATTATGTGGAGCCAAAGGTCTAGAGCACTGTGGATTAAATGGGGCGACCAGAATACAAAATTTGTTCATGCTACAGCTAGCCAAAGAAGTCGAAGAAATAGGATTGGGGGTTTACAGAATGGTAACGGGGAGTGGCGAGAGAATCAAGAGGTCGTTGAAGGTATAATCTTAGAGTACTTTGAGAAGATTTTTAAGTCAGGTCAACCTTCCAACTTCGAAGCAAGTCTGAATGCCATAAACCAGAGGGTATCCCTAGAGATGAATGAAAGTTTAGTTGCTGAATTCAAAGCTGAGGAGGTTTGGCGAGCTTTAAAGCAAATGCATCCCACAAAGGCCCCAGGGCCAGACAGTGTGTCCCCGATCTTTTTCCAACAATATTGGGATATTGTAGGTGTGGATGTGGTTAATTGTGTTCTTAATACTCTAAATACGGGGGTGATGCCGAGTGGCATAAATGAAACATATATCTGCCTTATACCTAAAGTAAAATCACCCCAGAAAATTACGGAGTATAGACCTATCAGCTTATGTAACGTTATCTACAAAATAATTTCTAAAGTGCTTACTAATAGGCTCAAAGGTAAGCTTGCAGAGATTATTGATGAGTCCCAAAGTGCCTTTGTACCTGGTAGACTCATCTCGGATAATGTTTTGGTGGCATTTGAAACAATGCACAACATAGACCAAACGAGGAAGGGGAAAGAAGCTCTAATGGCAGTAAAACTGGACATGAGTAAGGCCTACGATAGAGTTGAATGGGCTTATTTGGAAACAATGATGAAGAGGATGAGCTTTCATGAGAGATGGATTTCCCTTATTATGATGTGTGTGACCACTGTGGAGTATTCAGTTCTGATTAATGGAGAGGCAAAAGGAAAAATTTTCCCAACTAGAGGTTTGAGGCAAGGGGATCCCATCTCCCCTTACCTTTTCTTGATTTGTGCCGAAGGGTTATCGGCCATGATTAAGAAGGAAGAGAGGGAAGGACAGCTTAAGGGAGTAGCTGTATGTAGAGGTGCCCCACAGTTATCCCACTTGCTTTTTGCTGATGACAGCATTGTATTTTGTAGAGCCTCGGTGGAAGAATGTGATGGGCTTATTAAAGTGTTGGAGGAGTATGAAGGGGATTCGGGGCAGCAGCTTAACAAGGAGAAAACCTCTCTCTTTTTTAGTAAGAACAAACCTAGGGAAATCCAAGAATACGTGCAGCAAAGATTTGGCACTCAAATTGTCCATCACCATGAGAAATACCTTATTTTGCCTCCATTAATTGGTAAAGGGAAACGGAAAGCTTTCAACCGAATTAAAGATTAAGTGGGGCAGCATATAGCAGGTTGGAAAGGAAAGTTGTTGTCAAATGCTGGTAGGGAGATACTCATTAAGGCGATGGCCCAAGCTACGCCTACGTACACGATGAGCTGTTTCAAGCTCCCAGACACACTTTGCAACGAGCTAAACTCCATGATTAGAAACTTTTGGTGGGGGCAGAAAGATAAGGAGAGGAAGATGGCATGGATCTCGTGGAAGAAATTGTGTACTCCGAAAGATAGGGGAGGCATGGGCTTTAGGGACTTAAAAGCCTTTAACATGGCTCTACTCACTAAGCAAGGCTAGAGAATCCAGAAAGATCAGAGCTCTTTGGTCCATAGGATATTCAAAGCGAAATATTTCGCAAAAACCTCCTTTATGGAAGCTCAATTGGGAAGGAGGCCATCCTACGCGTGGCGAAGTATTATGGCAACACGGGAGATAGTTGCAAAAGGGTCTAAGTGGTCTATTGGGAACAGGTCCGTATTTAGATAGATCGATGGCTGCCAACCACAAGGTCTTTCAAAACTGTAAGCCCGAGACCTCCTCACGCTGAATCAGAGCTGGTGGCTAGCCTCATTGATATGGACCAGAGGGGGTAGGATGTAACAAAAGTGAGAAATACCTTCATGCCCCAAGAAGCCCAAGTAATCCTAGGAATCCCTATCAGTCCTCGACTTCCTCAGGACTCGTTGATATGGGTTTGGACACCGACTAGTAGATTCACTGTTAATAGTGCTTACAAAGTAGCCCAAATGGTGTTGAGAGAGTCTAATCATAAATTGGAATGGGGGGAGTGCTCAAACAGTTCAGGTATGCAAAACCTTTGGAAGCAGATTTGGAGCTTGAACTGTCTAAAAAAGGTAAAACACTTCATGTGGAAAGCTTGCCTGAACATACTCCCAACAAAACACCAATTAAGACACAGAGGCATTGGGAGAGATGATAAATGTGAGCTATGTGGTAGTTGAGAAACTTCAGGTCATGCTTTGTGGGGGTGTAAATTGGCAGGGGAGGTTTGGGGAAACCTAAGACTGAAACTACCATATTTAGAGACCATGCTAAGGGATTTCATTGATGTTGTGTGGGAACTTAAGCTCAAGAAGCCTAAGCTTGACTGGGAGTTTTTTGCAATCACGGCATGGAGTTTGTGAAGGAATAGAAACTCAGTTTGCCACGAAGGAAAGTGCAAAGAAGCTATGTTGATAGCTCGAGAGGCGACTGCATATGGGAAGGAGGTCAGACAAACCAACGAGACTCAGGGCAAACCCTCACAGCCAGGTGGACAAACTTGGACTCCTCCTAGAAGGGGGTGTTATAAGGTCAATGTTGATGGGGTGGTGTTCAAAGAAATGGGCTACTGTGGGGTGGGAGTAGTCATCAGAAACGAGAAGGGGCAGATAATAAGGGCGATGAGTAGGAGGTTGGACTTGCCATTGAAAGCACTGGAAACGGAAGCTAAAGCTGTGGA
The DNA here is from genome assembly GCA_032727855.1 of Quercus ilex subsp. ballota. Classification (NCBI taxonomy): domain Eukaryota; kingdom Viridiplantae; phylum Streptophyta; class Magnoliopsida; order Fagales; family Fagaceae; genus Quercus; species Quercus ilex. Next base: position 6,286,054 of record CM064918.1, read on the forward strand.
GGAGGGCATCATCCCTGCAAGGGATCTTAGCTTAAGGAACATCACTGTGGAAATGATGCTTAGGTCGTGGTAAAAGCCTTTCAAGCACAAGACCATGCATCGAGCTCCATTCATAAGGTGATTGTAGGAACAAAAATGGAACTCCATGGTTTTGACTCTTGGGAAGTAAATCACATCTGTAGAACTAAAAATTCTGGAGCACATCTCATGGCAAAGCATGCCAAGTTTATTTCTGACTATTGTGTATGGGTGGAAGATACTCCACCAGTTATTACCAATCAAATTCTGTATGATGTAGCTCAGCTGAGCATTACCTCAGTTTAATGAAGTTTTCAGATTATCAAAAAAAAAAAAAGAATGTTTCTTGCAACGATCTTTAGAGCATTATAGTATCCGAGATCCTTTTTTTTTTTTTTTTTTTAACTATTTTATCTATTTTAAGTTTTTAACATACTATTTTACAGCTCACCCAGCATCTAAACTTTTACTTTAACATATAACATATTAAAATACTATAAACTACATAATAAAATAAGATAAAGCTAATCTATCTCTCTCTTCTGTCCCATCTATATATATTCTCTCTCTAATTTCTATGTCTCTCTTCCTCTTTGTATCTCTCTCAACCATCCACCACCAAACCCAAACCAAAAACAACCCAAAACCACTCTTTTTTTTTTCCCCCTCCTTTTCCTTTTATGCAATTTATCTCCTACAATTACCCATGGCTTTGAGAAGGAGTGGACCATATTCTACATTAACTCTCAGACTTGTTTTCTATTGACTCAGCTAGGTGGACCATAGAAAGCAAACAACATCCACTGCTCCTTCGGTGGTTCTAGGTGAATAAGAGTTGCAGAAACATTTTGGGAAAATTACAATTTAATATCCCAAACTATACCCCAAATTACACTTTGCACCCTAAATTTTCAAAATGCATGATTAGTACCTTAAATTATAACTCATGTTATACTTTGTACCATGCCGTTAATTTTGCTGTTATTTTGGATGGCAACACATGAAAAGACCAAATTGTCCATCTTTTCAATCCCTTAAAAACAAATAAAAAATTACACTTTACCACTCCGCTAAACTATATTCTCAATTAAACTTTACACCTTAAACTTTGGTTTTCCATCCAAGTTAACGATAGAATTAACGGCAGGGTGCAAAGTGTAAAACTGATTATAGTTTAGGATGCTAACTGTGCATTCTAAAAGTTTAGGGTGGTAAAATATATTTATCCATAACATTTTTATTGGAGAAAACAACCTCCAAATCCGCTTCATTCCTCCACATTAGGGTCAGCCCTCCTACTTTTCTAATAAGGTCAACACAAAATAAATTTTCAAAATCTAGCTTTATTTTTGTAATTTTTTTTTCTAATCTTGGAGTTTTGATCTTTGTTTCTGATAAGAACAAAATATCCGATTTGAGACCTCAAACAAGACCCTATAGGGTCCTTACTACTAAGGCTTTACCTGCAACCCGATAGTTCCACATAATGAGCTTCATGGCAATTTGGGGGGTGTAAGTTCCTTGATTCTTACCCCCTTTAGATGACATATTGGTGTGTCAATTCCTTCTTACAAAGGCATGGTATGCAATACTTAATCTCCCAGAAAGCGGTTTAGACTCAAAGCAAGCATAAGCCTGGGAGTATGCAATGCCTCTAAAAAAGAGGCAAAAAGAGTCACCACTTGGTTTTAGGTCTAGGAACCAAAAAAATGACTCCATGAAGGTCTTCCTACTAGACAAGGTCCAGAATTAGAGTATAAGATGGCACAAGGTTAGGTACCCCAAGCCTACGTAGCCATAGTTGGCCTTCATATATCGTTACTGGATAGTAGATAAATGGTGTCTATCTAATGAGCCTATGGAACATAAGAGTATCCAAGCATGTGGACATGTGAGCATCTAAACATGTGAGTATGCGAGCATCTAAACATCCAAGCATGTTATCATCAAATTAAAGCACGTGAACATGGGAATATATAAGCATGTGAGCATGCGAACATATGAGCATATAAACATTCGAGCATGTAAGTATGAGAGTATCTAAGTTTACACATACCTCTTACCTCTCGATCACCTCAACACTTAAGCATGATCATCAAATCATGTGAGCACATGAACATCCAACTGCATGATCACTTAAGCATCCAAGCATGTGAGCATCCAAGCATGTGATCATCAAAGCATGTGAACATGGGAATATAAAAGCATGTGAACATATGAGCATATGAGCATTCAAGCATGAGAGTATTTTAGTATACATACCTTTAACCTCTCGATCACCTCAGCACTTTAGCGCAATCATCAAAGTATGTAAGCGCATGAACGTCCAACTATATGATCACTTAGGGTCTGTTTGGTAAGAGGATTTAAATATAGTTTTTTGCTTTGTAAACCATAAAATGATGGGTCCCACACTTGAATATATTGTTTGGCTGATGTTTTCTAAATACAGTTTTTAGAAAATTGTATCATATTTTCCTTATTTAGACCAGGATTTTGAAAATAGCTAAGAGGGTATTTTTCAAGATACAATATACATTTTTAATGACATAGTTGTAAATAAAATGAAAATAGTGGACCTCACAGATTTATCCAACTCTTCTATTTCTTGAATTAAGGAGCTTATCTTTATCAAAAAAAAAAAAAAAAAAAAAAAAAGGTAATCTACAAATTTTGCATGTTACTTTTGTAAAACTTTTTTTTTTAAATATCAAAAATAGAAATGGTCTCCCAAACATCATTTTGTGCTTTTAGTATTTTGAATTTTTTTTTTTTTTTTTTTTTATGTGGAAGCCAAACTCATATAATGTAAAAATTATTATATGAAAACTAGTTTCAATTTCAATTTTTTGAAAGTTGTTTTCATAATGTTTTGAAAACAAAAACAAAAATTCTCCTATTAAACAGACCCTTAAGAATCCAAGCATATAGACATATCATCAGTCAAATGTGTGCACATATGTGTGGATGTCAAACAAAGGGTTGAATACTTAATGAGAATTAACGATTAAGTCTTATAAAGGAGTGATACTTAATTAGAGTGAAATCTTCATTAAGTGATGAATGTCTTTCCTTTATTAAACCCAACATCATCAATTATTAAATGTTCTCTTGCCTTTTAAAGTTTCCTTTATTAAACCCAACTAAGTGGGGTTTTCATTTCAAAAACTCAGATTTAATTATGAGACCCACGAAAATTAGTGCTCTGCAGAATGCACGGAACAGCTCTCCTAAGTGTCCGCACAGAGCTTCTCTCTCTTCTTCATAACCTTTTCACTCTCTTCATCTATTTTCACAAAACCTATTATTTCACTTTAAAATCTCTATCCCTCTTTCTCTGCCCCTCTCTTCTCTCCCTCTCACTCTGCCTTTGTCTCTCCTCTTTCTCTTATTATTTTTCTTCAGTTATCAGGTAGTGCATTGAATGAGTTCTCCATTTTCCCTTTCTCTTCATGTTTGAAATTGGGAGGCCAAACCCTTAGTTCGTCAAGCCCAAGTCCAAATAAAACCTAGGATACAAAGCAAGTCTCTCTCTCTCTCTCTCTCTCTCTCTCTCTCTCTCTCTAAGCTATTGTCTGGCTACATGGATGAAATTTCGTTATACGATAATGGGTTTTGTGATTATAGGTCTGGTGATTTTTGTTATCCCATTGATCCGTTGCATGCTCAAACTCATGGGTTCAATTTTTGAGTTCACGTTATTTCCCCCGATCCAGTACGGAAGTGCTTACACAGTTAGGTTTACCGTGAGATGTGAGACCCAAAGTTGAAAAATGGAGAGGTTCTACTTGATTTTGGACACCAAGACCCGAGACCAATTTGTAGTTGAGGATCAAGACGGAGATTTTGTTTCAGATGAGAGACCCACGACTTCTTGCAACCAACGGAGATGCAAGACCCACTTCAAATTTCACAAAACACACATAAACACGGAAGAGGAGAGATTGAAAGCTTCATCATTTGCCAGACCCATACTAGTTCCCCATTTAACGAAGTTGTTTTTCACTTCTAAGGATGCAAGAGGGAAGGAGATTTATTCAGTTTTTCGGAAGAGATGAAGCTCCAAACCAAAATAAATGAGTCAAGGAAAGTGAAACTAAAGTAAAATGAAGGCGTAAATACACTTTTGGTCCCTACATTTTGGGCCGATTCGCATTTTGGTCCCTAAATTGATTTCGTTTCTATTGTCGTCCCTAAAAAAAGAAAATCGATTTTATTTTGGTCCTTGCCGTCAACCCACTAACAGAAAATCCTATGTGACTAACGGAGTGCCATGTTTGCACTGATGTGGCACCAACGTGTCAATGACGTGGCATTAAAATATCATTAAAAATTCTATTTGGCATTTTTTAGTGCCACATCAACATTTTAATTATTTTTTCAAAAACCACATCAGAAAATATAATTTTGATTAAATTGAAAATACAAATTTGATTTAAATTAAAATTTTAATTTCTCAAGTGTCACATTTTCATGCATTTTATGTTTACTTAACCAAACACAAATATATAAAAGATTTGGACTCCAAAAGATTTAGGTTTTAAGCTGGAAATCAGATCAACGTCTCTAGTTCTCTTCTCCTCTCTCTCTATCTGAGCTATTCCACGGCTACCATGAGCCACCACCGGCGGTGATTTTTCTCCAAACCTCATCCTCACGATCTCACTCTCTCTAATCTTTCGATACTCACAAATCAGCAAAGCCTCTATGGCCGAACCTTGAGCTTCTCATCATACTGAATCGGCAAGGCCTCTCTTTCAGTGTCCTCTGCTCCACCGCTTCGGTCACCAGAGGTTCGATCTGGGTTTATTTTTTCAATCTGGGTGTTGTTTGTTTTAAATTTATGTGTTTTTCTTTTCCATGTGGGTTTAATGATTTTTCTGGGTTTATGGGTTTCGATGGAGGATGGTGTTTGGATATGGAAAATGTGAACATCGCCGGTGGTGGCCGTGGCATGCAGCAAGTTAGTGCCCATGAGTGGGTAATCTGGGTTTGTTTGATACTTGCATGATTGAGTTTGTTTAGATCTGGGTATCCTTGCTATTGATCTTGGTATGTTTGTGTTTTTGGTTTTTGGAGAGAACGTGGTGTTTTTGTTTGGTTCGGATTTGGGTATCTTGCTTGCTCTTGTTCTGGGTTTTTTGTGTGTTTGTTTCTCAAGAGGAATTCTGGGTTTATGGGTTTGCTTCTGATTGAGTTGGTTACTGGTTTATGGGTTTATTTCTTCAGTTTATTTACGGTTTGGTTTGGTTTCTTTGGATTTGATAAAGATTAGATTTGGTTGCTGGATTTGGATTGGGGGTTTGCTAGAGATTAGATTTGGTTGCTGGAAGAACACGAAGAACCAAGTTCAGTTTATCACCACAGACTTATGTTCTAACGAAAAAAAATAATGAAAGTAAAATAATAATAAATAAAATTAGATTTAAGTGACATGGCTTTTAAAAGAAATTAAAATGCTGAGGTGGTATTAAAAAATGCCAAATAAGATTTTTTATTATTATTTTTATTAGCCACGTCAGCGCAAATATGGCACTCCGTTAGCCACATAGGATTTTCTGTTAGTGAGTTGACAGTAAGGACCAAAATAAAATCGATTTTCTTTTTTTAGGGACGACAATAGGAACGAAATCAATTTAGGGACCAAAATGCGAATCAGCCCAAAATGTAGGGACTAAAAGTGTATTTACGCCTAAAATGAAACTAAGGAAAAGTGAAGGAAAAAACGTAAGTCTGGTGTGTGCACAATGATTGAACCGTTGGAGTGCATGTGGCCTCGTCTTTGATGTTGACAATACATATAGGTGAAGCCCATGAAGATGAGCAAAATTTTGAAATTGCCATTGTAACTCAGTTTTGATATTCCGAAAACAATAAAAACTTGTTTTCATTTTTAATAACTCTAACTCAGTTTTTGAGTTATGAGTTAAAGAAATTGAAAATGATAATCAAATCAAATAGCTGCAACTGATGTGGGCCCCATGAAAATTAAGTGATGACCGTGAGTTATGAAAACTAAAATAACACGCGTGAAGCTTGTGTCCGGCTTTAAGTGTAACGACGTTGTTTTGCTTGACTTGACTTTTTTCTTATTTTACATAAAACGCTATTGTCTTTGGCCTTTCGTGCTTTTGTACAAAACGCTGCCGTTTGTTATTCCTTTGATTTTCCTTTCTTAGTTTCAACACCCATAATTGGTTACAAGTTTGGGTTACCCATTTAAATGAAAAAAAAAGAAAAAGAAAAAGAAGAATGTTTGTGTTACCCATGTCTACAAATAAAGCAACTAAGAGTGAAATTTATATTTGGTATCAAGGAAAAAAAAGTATTTTTTTGGGTAAATTTCACTAACTACCCCTGAAGCTTAGGCTAATGCCAACCAGGTCCAAAACAATTTAAAACTTACCATTTCAGTCCTTTAAGTCCAAACGAACTATAACACTACTGTCTCACCTCTCATCCCTCTCTCTAACTCTCTCTCTCTCCTTTTGTTTCTTTAACTTGGAACAAGAACCTTCTTAGTAAAAAAACAAGAAAAAAAAAAATGCTTGAATGAAACCAACAAACAAAACTGATTTTCATTAAGTATTTTTGAAAATGAGTAAGTGATTGTTGGTTTCATTCAAACTTTTTTTTCTTATTTGTTTACTGAGAAAGCTCTTGTTCCAAGTCAGATCCCTCCCCACTCACATTTCACAACATGCTCCTAGAACATTTCTAGTTCTATAAAGAGAGAGAGAAATACAGACAAACACTTTAAGAGAGAGAGAGATGTCGTGGGCCACATCAGCATTTTGGTGGTTAGACACGGAGTACTTGTCCCTCGGCCGCATAGCGGTATCGGCATCAAAAACTTGTTGTCTTGGAACATTGTGGACGATGTCGTTTGGAGCCTCGTCCAGCCTTTGAGTCCGTCGCTTTGGTCTCCTTGGTCAGCTTCTTTTTTCTCTTCTGTGGATGCACTTTATAGCAAGCTTTTCAATGTTTCATTTAAGAACTCTCTCTAGTAAAAGATCTACTCAAAGATTTGACGTGATTGGATTGCCGGATTTGAGTTGACGATGTTGTCAATGTTGGTTGGAGCTAAATATGGCTATGGCTATGTTGTTGAGTTTTCAAGATGGGAAATGTAGACGACTAAATTTCTCGGTTTGAAGTGAATCAAACAAGTAAAATAGTTTCACAAATGCGAATTTGTATTGATAATTGTGTGGTACAATTCTCTCTGATTACAAAAGAGTGATCCTCTGATTCGATCTCCTTGCAAGACTTATTGATTTGGATTTGTGGTGATGTGATTGACTTGAACACAAAATATCCTTCAATTTGGTTGAGGGATGGATCGAAGATTGTTGAAACAGAATTACAATGAATCTCTGGCTATGAGCTTGTTAGAAATTCTTTGTTCTTCACGTTCTTCGTATGTTCTTCGTGTTCTCGGTGCGTTCTTCGTCTTTGAAGGTTTGTGGTGGAAGTTCTTCAGTGCTTTAGAGGCTTGAATCCATAGAGCTTCGTTGATTTGTGATTTGTTGATGTTTTTCGGACACTTTAGGCTTGATTCCCGCAGAATTTTGGATCTAGGCGGATGATTTCTCTTCGAATATTCTTCGTATTCGAAGTTGAAGTTCTTGAAGTTCTTGAAGGCTTTAGAGCTTGGTTCCGGCAGAGCTTCTAGACTTCTGAATCTTCTCTGATGCTGCTTGTGCTTCAGATGGCTTGATTTGTCCTCCTAAATGTCTTAGGAAGGCTTCTATTTATAGGAGTTTTGGGGTGGATGAGCGACACGTGGCGGAGTCTGATTGGTGACACATGTCACAGTCTGATTGGTCCGCTTATGTCATCGCTTACACGTGCGAGGTTGCTTGGGTCATCGCTTACACGTGCGAAGCTGCTTGTGTCATCGCTTGCACGAGCCGATGCATGATTGGTTCTTGCATGACACTTGGCAAATTTCTGTTGGCTTCTGAATGGCAATAGTAAAACCTAGCAGCAGTATGTGGCGCTTTGTAATTGGCTGTATTTTGTGGTCTTAGTAGTGTGACGTGTCAGCTTGTGATAGGTCGCGAATTTTCCCTCTCTACAAATGCCCCCTTGAGACTCGTTCACGCACACGGTTTCAGAGTGTGGTGTGGGAATGAGTTTCGAAAACAGATTTTTGCAATTGGTTCTTCAAATGAAGTAATTGAAGGTGATGGAGCTTTCAGTAGGATGAAATAATTTCCGAAGAGTAGACTCACCCATATGAAAGGCTTTGATGAGACCGAAAAGAGGTCTGCGAGTATTTGAATGTACTTGCGTGACCGAGCCTTCTCAGGAGAGGTTAAGTTGAAGTAACTTCAGAAGAGTACCTTTGGATCGTTGGCGGCGATCACAGGGTGTAGAAGATGGGGAAGACGCGAGGATGGTGGCTGGGTATAACATGCAGAGCCATGGGGCCAGCCTCCTGTTTTTGAGAACTTCTGGTGAAGTTATATCGGAAGAGTATACTTCGGATTAAGGCTAGACCATGTGGGAAAGTGGTTGAGTGCGCATGTGTCATCGTTTCACTCAGGTTAAGTTGAGGTAATTTCAGAAGCTTATGGATTCTGGGGATGATGGTGTTGGTGGTGAAGAAGACGGGGATAAAGCAAAGCGAATGGGTGAAACACACACCACTACGGTGCTGGCACTGTATGTTGCATTGGGTCTGACAGGGAGTAATCGAATGTGCGTGTGTAATGGGACCAAACCGACAGACATTAAGTTGAAGTAATTTCAGAAGAGTAGCTTCTAAAATACTTCAAGCTAGCTTTAAGTTGGAGTAATTTCAGAAAATGTGTTTTGAGGTACTAGCAACGATGACCTTTAAGTCCCATAGTGGTGGGGACATGGAATAAGGCTCTGGTAACCATTTACCAGCCCCAAAGGCTGAACTCTGATGAGCTGGTGCCTTGAAGGTTGCCTCAAATGTTGGATGGAAGACAATTTGTAGGATACCCCAACACTTTTTACCATCTTCACTTACTGCTACTTGCTGGAAAAGCACAAAAAAATGAAAGATGGAGCTAACTTGTGATTCTGGTCTTAGAAACCAGCCAAGTTGCTGTTTGTTCCGAACCATTGCTTCTGCTGGAAGACCAAGCAATTGGAGAGAGACTACAGGAGACCTGAGGTTAGGAACAGGAGTCTCTGCTGGGCTTAGACTTCCTGGCCGACCAAATCCACGGAAGCATGGAAGGCCGATACAGACCTTGTTATGAGTAATTTTATGAACAAAGGTGGTCATTAAGTGGAGAAACAAAATTTGTTTGGATCTCAAAACTACAATGATGTTGTGAAGAGGGTTTCTACCGAACCATAAGAGGGTTGATTTCAAACTGACTATGAAGCAATATTGGTTGCTAAGTGTTGAGAATGATGAAGTCATAGTGAGAAATGGCTGTGAGAAGGAGGACTTGAAAATTTGAAAGAAGCAAATCTTCATTTCATGACTCAGTGTTTTTTTTCTTGATGAGTTCTTGATGAATTCGGCCCTTCTATTTATAATGGAGAGATGAAGAATGGTAGATGGATAGTTGAGAATGGCAGATGTGAATTTTTGGTGAGACCGGTGGATGAGAATGGTAGGTGAGAGACCGGTAGGGAACGAGAATGGTAGGTGAGAGAGATGAAGAATGGTAGGTGGGAATGTTTGGCACCGAAAGGGGAATTGTGGGTTGGACGGGTGACTCGATGTAATTTCAAGCTCAAGACACACTTGTGAGAGTTCATTTGTACTTTAGAAGGAAAGCCTTAATGAAGTCTGGGGAATAACCCTGAGGGGATCCAAACTAAATGGATGAATCTCAAATTTTGATATTGAGAACTTTAGTTTTGGATATTGTCAGTACTCCACCGATGTGGGTTAGATTGATGATTTCCAAGTCGTAAAAAAAAACTATGCAAGACAAGTCTGGCTTGAAAATCTTGACTTTGGGTTGATTTCAACATAAAAGTCAACTATCTTGGAATTGAGTTATTTTGTGCAATTTTTGAGTCTCAAATGATGGAACGGACTCCAAATTTAGAATGTACGCGAAAAATTAAGCAATATAGGTCCATCTTAAAAATTTTGACTTTTGGTCAAAATTTTTGCAAAAGTCAACTTTCTGAAAATTGGACATTTGCGCAATTTCCGAGCTTCGAATGGAGAAATGGATCTCAAAATCGGAATGTACGCGAAAAATCGAGTGGGACAGGCCTCTTTTAAAAATTTCGACTTTTTGGTCAAAGTCAAAAGTCAAACTTGGTCAAAGCATTTTCTTTTCTTTTCTTTTTTTTTTTTTGGCAGTTCGGACCGGGTCAGGGTCAAACCAGGTCGGATCTGGACAGCAGGTTCAAGCCGGTTAGTGGAGGATGACGTCAGCCATGACGTCACAGGGCTGAGGCGTGTGGCACGTGTGGCGCGTGTACGCGCGTGAGGGAGACCGGCGCGTGTTGGCGTGTAGACGTAAGGCGAGGCGCGTGGCAGCGCGTGTGACTGAAGGATTTTGACGCCGAATCTTCTGGCGCCGCGTGGAAGCTCTTTTGACCCCAAAATTTTTTGGTTTTGTCGATCTAAGGCCGTAGATTACTCCTGTAGGGTCAGTTTTGTGAAACTATGATCAGGTTTGCACAGATTTGAAGGACTAGGCCGCGGTTCGTTATGAAATTGTGGCGGCGCGTGGTGGCGCGTGGCCGGATATCTGGGTTTGGCATTTTCAGGTTTGGTGAGTCAAAGGCCGTAGAAGTCTCCTGTGATGTCGGTTTGATGGATTTATGGTCTTGGGCTGCCCTGACAGTGCTTGACATTGGTTAATCTACCATTGTTCTCTGCTTTCAAAGGTCGGCTATACAAGGGGCTTTGAACAATCATGCGGCCTAGAACTTCATCCCAGATATAATGCAGTATTTTCTTGACATGTGTACTTCTTTTTGCAGGCCTATAGGTATTTTTCTGAGATCTAGTGCAGTATTCTTTGACAGTATGATGCATTTATGGGCACTTACCTTTTGCAGACCCATAGGTTCTTTCTGAAGTTTAGTGTGAAAAATTTTTTTCCTGACAACACGGTCATTTTATGGAAATTTACTCGCAGTATTCTTTGACAATCTTTTTAACTATTTTCACACTTCTTTCCTTTTGTCTGTTAGCTTTCCAGGGATCCCTATATAAAGCCCTCCGGGGCATACACTGAATTGTACAAGCATAACTCTCTGTAAAGAAACTATGACCCTTTTCATTTATTTATTTATTTAATTCCCCTTTTTTTTTTTAATAATAATAATTTTTTTTTTTCACAGCTATCATGGTGTTCTTCTTCAAGGATTCGAAGATTGGTCGAGAACCAGCTTTGTTCATTTATAAGGAAAAAGATGACAAGGATGCAAAGGCTACGACTTTGATCGTTCGTTCACCCATAATTGGAAGATTTTCGGAGAGATGGGGCCGTAATTCTTATCCTCTCAATTTGCCGAAATGGTCACAGATTGTTCCTTCTGATGGCAACTCTAACTTGGAGACAGCTATCCTTCTTGCTTCGCATCACAAAAAATATGCTAAATCAAAGCAGTACAACACTTTGGGATGAGAGATAATTGCAAAACACGCCAATTGGGATTCTTCTTTCAGCGTGAACGAAGGGTTTTCCTACTTCTCCCTTTATTGGGATTGGTTGGAAAATGCTCTTGGTCGATGTAAGCACCTTCTTGATGCAACCCACCTCTACAGTGCTGTCTTTGCCTCCTTGTTCACATATGATTATGATGAGAACCTGATGAAAGCATTTTGCAAGTGTTGGAGCCCATCAACCAATACCCTTCATACCTCAGTTGGGGAAATTTCCATCACACCGTGGGATCTTTCCATTCTTGGTGGACTTCCTTGCACAGGCGCATTTTATGATGAAGTAGTACCTAATGCACAAGAGCTAGATGGCACCAATGACCAAGGACGTCCCTACTTGCCGCGTAGCTGTTGCTACCTTTTCATGGCGTATCATCACCTTCAAAACTGGCTGAGAAGGGAAAGTGAGTGTTCGTGACTGGATTGCTTTTTGGTATAGAGGCAATGGCATATACCTGGCTCCTAGAAAATCAGCGAGACGGACAACCATTCCCAAGTGTAGTCAGAATCCTTTGGGCAAGATAAACAAGCCTAGACCATGGTCTGATAAAGTACACGAGGTCTTTGCGGATCTTCAAGTTGAGGGTGACTTAAAGGAGGAGACTTACTTATCGGCCCTTCTTTCATGTTGGCTATGCATATTTGTCTTTCCTATCAAGGATCATAATAGCATCCGTCCAGGCACTTTCAAGATCGCCAGTTCCATGGCTAATGGTCGTTCATTTGGCCTTGCTTCCTCAGTATTGGCTAGCATTTATCGCGGACTTAACACCATTTCTTCCTCTCCTACTTCGAGTAAGTCTGGGGCCTGTTTTGCCATTCATTATGTTTACGCCTGGGTAGGTCACCTCTTCAGAAGCAATCGCCTCACCCATGACAATCTATCCGATCCTTTGATGACTAAGTACTCCGGTGTAGGCTATGCTTCTCCGTTCAGCGAATCCTCCGCACGAGAGCACATACGAACCGCCACCGACTTCCTTTGGCACGGGACTGCTTTCAAGAAAAGTTATAATCAAACATTCATTGACAATGATCATTTATCTATTCAGAAGTTTGACTACTTTATGAGCCTTTGCTCAGGCTACTTGTCACTACGATGTGAAGACCAACATATTGTAGAAGCATACAGTCCTCACAGATTTGGCCGGCGCTTTGGATTTCATCAAGACATTCCAAATGACTTAAAGGAAGAAATTCATACAGGCTCTTTAAAAGATCTATACCACTTCTATCAATCTTTCACTTGTTGCAACACAAATTCCAAGGTGCTTATTTCGGCTTTTGCCACAGACTTCGGAAGTCGGGTCAGACATAGTTACAAACAATGGTGGGAAGCAGTTTGTGGAGATGATTTTATCAAAGGAACAAATTTTCTAGCTGACATCGCCTCCTCCTATGTTAAGCCACTGACATCCAACAAATCTCAGAAGGGAAAGAAGGAACTACAAGACCCTTACATTCCACAGTTCTTGTCAGAGTCTGTACGCCGTCGTCTTGAAGATGGCTGTCATTCAAAAGACTCATCTTTAGATGTTGGAGTTGCTCGAAGTCAAGACATCAAAGGTTCGCTTGTTGCACCAGCTAAGGATGCCATTAAGATTTTTGAAGAGGAGGTGTGTAATGACTTTGACCACAACTGGAAACATTTGAAGAATCCAATGAAGGGTGTTGATGCGGGGACTTCTACTGATCATGCGTATCTTCTTACAAATAGTGAGTCTTCTATCTCAAAGCCATCTGTGAAGAGTTCGGATCTCAAGAGGCGTAAGCTTGCCGCTGTTGGTACGTCGTCCCAATTTTCGATGGAGACAGAAAGGGTACCTCTCTCATTCTTGCAACCGACTAACCTTCCAGGAGTCTCAATATTTCAGGCCAAGCCGCATATTTCTTCTGTGCGTAGAAAAGGGGCTTCTATGCTAGGTGATGTTCTTTTAAACAAGCTTTCGAATCTTTCCGTAGACAACATCCTCCCACAAGCTGAAGTACATGAAATTTATAGTGAGGTTGAAAGTTTTGGAGTGGACCCTCAACACTTGCGTGAAAATGTTGACAAATATTGCAAAGGTGTCGCGGATTATTTAAAGATGAAAGAATCTCTGAACAACCAACCAAGTGCTATTATCTTAATTCAACGCGAGGCTGAAGTTGAATCCCTCCTTTCTGAAGCATCACACAAGAAAGCATCTTTGAAGACTGAGGTTGATACTGTTAGATTGAGGATGGCTGACCAGTAAACCGAGCTTATCCAACTGGAGCAATCACTGTCCCAGATTGAAACTTATCAAGTTGACCAAGACAATGTTATGCAAGCCTTAGAAGAACAACTTGAAGAAGTCAAATCTACCCCCGTTCTTGAAGAGCAAGACATGGAGGCCTTAAAGAAGATACGAGCCCTTTTGGAAGATAGTCGCTCTAGCTTGAGAGACTTAAAATGGATGTTGTAATCTTTTTGTTTTAATTCCCTTCATATGTGGCATCATGCTTTTCCTTTTGTCAATCAATAAAGAAGACTTTATTCTCTGCTTCTTCATCATTCTTTTTTTCATAATTTGATAATAATAATAATAATAATTTTTTTTTTTAGTGCGAGACTGAACTTAGCAAAAGATACTAAGTTGCCTACGTACCCTTGAGAGGGATCAAGTCATCACGTAGTTCAAAATTTTTTTTGTTATTGATTTTTTTGCAAAAAGGGGGGCTCAGTGTGTAATAATGGGTATCACCACTAATCGAACCTGAGACCTCTCAAGGGCGGCTTAGGCATCCAACCACTACGCCACACTAGCAATTGGTGACATAGAGTGGGATTAATTTCTCCTTATTGGTACGCTTTCAAAGGTAATGGGAAGACATCATGTACTCTTGCAGCGTTACAGTGGGCAGTTTAAACTCTTACCAAGGAGCTATTCCTCAACTTTCAGGCATAGAAGCGCTTGAGGAACTTCCCATTGATGGGGCCGATCCTTACACCATCATTATCAATCAACTTGTAAGCTCCATTGGTGTAGACTTCTTGCACAACATAAGGTCCATCCCATTTTGAAGTGAACTTATTGCCTGTACGATGAGTTGTGATGATAGGTCTTCGAACGGCAAGGACTAAGTCACCAACTTGGAATGATCGTGGTTTAACTCTTTTATTAAAGGCGCTTGAAAGACGAGCTTGATAGCACTCAAGGCGTTGTTGGGCCTCGAGCCTTTTCTCATCAAGTGCCTCTAATTCTTGCAATCTAAGCTTGGCATTTTCTTCTCCAGTCAATCCTTCTTGAATGGCAATCCGTAATGACGGGATTTGACGTTCCAAAGGAAGGACGGCTTCCACTCCATAGACAAGAGAATATGGTGTCGCTTGAGTAGGCGTTCGAAATGTTGTTCAATATGCCCATAATGCTTCTCCGATTCTTTCATGCCAGTCCCTCTTTGTTTTGGATACCACCTTCTTTAACAAACTGCCAAGCTTTTGGTTGAATGCTTCAGCTAGTCCATTTGCCGGGGCATTATACATGGAGGAGTTGTATTGTTTAAACTCAAACTTCTCGCATAATTCCGTCATCAACCTATTGTAGAATGGCTTTCCATTATCAGTTATGATATACCGCGGGACACCATACCGATAGATCAAATGAGTTCGAATGAAATTGACCACCGTCTCTTTTTTCACTTCCCTAAGGGGCACAGCTTCCGCCCATTTTGAAAAGTAATCAGTTGCAACCAAGATGTACAAATGGCCACCGGATGACTTTGGTAATGGTCCTATTGCATCAAGCCCCCACGCATCAAAAGGCCAAGAAGCTACAGTTGGGTGTAGAGGTTCTGGCGGCTGGTGGATGAAGTTCGCATGATACTGACAAGCTTCACATTTCTTAGCGCACTCCATGGAATCTTGCACCATTGTAGGCCAATAGTAACCCATTCGTTTGATCCTATAATGTAACTTAGGACCTGATTGATGTGCGCCACATATTACTGAGTGAGCCTCCTCTAAGGCTTGTTTAGCCTCCTCTAAGGCTTGTTTAGCCTCCTCCTCTCCTAAGCAACAAAGAAACAATCCATCAAATGAACGGCGGTAGAGAGTGTCTTTATAGTAAATGAATCAAGCAGCCCTTCGCCGAACTTCACTCCTGTGGCGTTTATCATCCGGGAGTCTTCCATGTTGAAGGTATTCAATGATCGCTTGTCACCAATCTTCTTTTTCAACAAGGCATACCGAAATGGTGTTGGCTTGCTCTTCTTCTTCTTCTTCTTCTTCGATCACGAGAGGTACCACCCACCTTTGGGAAATAGCAACTTTGGTGGTCTCTTCTTGGGATAATGCCAAGGCGGTAGCCAAATTAGTTAAAGCATCGGCCTGTCTATTCTCCTTCCTTGGTATATGCTCCAATGTGATGGCCTCAAAATTTGTTAGCAATTTCTTCGCATATTTGCAATAAGGGATGAGGTCTTCCTTCTTGACGTCATACTGCTCAAAGACTTGGTTGATAATTAATTTGGAATCCCCAAAGATCTCAAGTTGCGATATGCTCATCTCAATGGCCATTTGTAGACCAATAATCAATGCTTGATATTCGGCTACGTTGTTAGAGTAAAGTTCGTTTAATGAGATCGAGTACAGAAGCATTTGCCGTTGTGGAGAAACAAACACTACACCTGCCCCCGCTCCTTCTCGACGTGCAGCCCTATCGAAAAACATCATCCATGGTGGCATTACCTCAATCTAAAACACGTCTTCATCCGGAAAATCATCGAAAAATTTCCAATCAGATGGAACTGGGTGATCAGCTAAGAAATCTGCCAATGCTTGTCCCTTGACAGCTTTTTGTGGGACATATGCGAGGTCATATTGTTGTAGCAAGACCGCCCATCGAGCTATACGACCCGCAACCACTGGCCTAGAAAGGACATACTTAATTGGGTTCGCTTTTGCTATCAAGCGAACCGTGTATGCTTGCATGTAGTGCTCCAGTTTATCTATAGCAAAGAAAAGAGCGAGACACATCTTTTCAATAGGAGAATAATTTAATTCAGGCCCATTGAGAGTTCGACTTAGATAATAAAGGGCTCTTTCTTTCCCCCCTTCATTTTCTTGCGCCATAAGAGCACCCAGAGACTTTTCTTGTGCAGCAATGTACAACACTAGAGACTTTCCTGGAATAGGAGCACCCAAAACTGGAGGATTAAGTAAGTATCTTTTGATGCGCGCAAAAGCATTGCTGCAAGCCTCATCCCATTCAAAGTTCACATCCTTCTTCATCAATCTGTTGAAAGGTTGACATCGACCAGCCAAGTTCGAGATAAATCATCGTATGTAGGCTAGTTTTCCTTGCAAGCCTCTAAGTTCTCGCAGATTCTTGGGCTCTGGCATTTTCTGGATGGCTTCAATTTTGGACTGGTCAATTTCAATACCACGGTGTCTCACAATGAAACCAAGAAATTTCCCAGATGTTACGCCAAAAGCACATTTGCGGGGGTTTATCTTGAGCTGATACTTTCTTAGGCGGTTGAACACAGATCGCAGATCTACCAGATGGTCTTCCCTCCTTTTTGTTTTAATCACCAGATCATCGACATAACACTCCACGTATTTGTGAAGTACATTATCAAAGATCTTTTGCATGGCCCGTTGATAAGTAGCACCAGCGTTCTTTAGTCCAAAAGGCATCACTTTGTAACAGTAAATGCCCTTAGGGGTACGAAAAGCTGTGAGCTCTTCATCCTTAGGATTCATTCGAATTTGGTTATAGCTTGAAGAACCATCCATGAAAGATAAAGCTTCATGACTAGTAGTGGCGTCAACCATGACCTCAGTGATGGGTAATGGAAAATCATCCTTGGGACATGCATTGCTCAAATCACGGAAGTCGACGCGCACCCAGATTTGTCCATTCTTCTTTTTGACAGGGACGATGTTAGCGATCCATTCCGGGTACTGTACTTCCCGAATGAAACCTGCCTCAATTAGCTTATTGACCTCAGTTTCTATTTGAGGGATAAGCTCCGGCCGAAAGCGTCTTTGGGCTTGTTTAACTGGGCGTACGCCTTTCTTTACCGCCAAATGATGTAGAGCAATACATGGATTGAGCCCGGGCATGGCCTTGTAAGTCCAGGCAAACACATCTTTGTATTCTACTAGGAGCTTGAGGTACCCTTCTTCTTCTTCAGGGGTGAGAAGCACACTGATGAAAGTTGGCCAGGGTTCTTCAGTAGTTCCTAAATTGACCTCTTTAAGTTCATCAACTGTAGCTTGCCCTCCATCTTCCAAGGTTGGAGGAGCTTCATCAACCTCTTCAGCTTCAACATCTGAAAGTGTATCCTCTTCTATTGTAATATGAAACGAGGATGATACCTCTTCAATTTGCTCGTTGTGGGCGAGTGACCGACTTGTGTGTACAATCGTTCGTCTTTTGACTTTGAGCGATCCTTCAGTGCTGATATCTAAGGTAAAGTTACGTTTCATGCGTGAAGGAATGCTACTGCGGATCTCACCATTAACTTTCTTCTCCCCTTGAACCTCAAAGTTTATTGAATTTTGAGAATGACTATCAACAGGCCTTTTTGTTGCCCCAATCTATCAAAGACTGATTTACAAGCAAGAGTGTCACAATTTTGTGTTAAGCAAGTTGTATTTAACCTGTCGAACAGTGTAATTCGTGACAATGAGGCCTCGATGCGATCAAACACCGATACACGCAATGAAGAGTGATCTTTTCTTTGATTTAAACTTTCACCGACCTTTACTGTTATGTATTGGGAACTTGAAGCATCGCTTCTCCTCTTGATCCATATCTGAGCTGGTTGTTCTGGAGTATAACCTAATCTGATCTTTGGGATAGGAATCTTATGCCCTTCAAGACGCATTTTCCTTTGTGTCTTGCTAAGGCCATGCATCTTTTCTCTGGTGGCTTCTGGAATTAGTTTCCCTAAGTCTCCTTGTTTTGAGAAATCGTAGCCTGCTCTAGCTAACAACCTGTATGCCTTTGGGTCGAACCATTCTTTCGTCTGCTCACTTGGTAAAATACCATGCTCCGTCAGACTTTGTGAAGACCTCACGAATCCATTTAGTGGTTTCGAGGGCAAAGGATTTGTGGATGAAGTTAAAGGCATTACATGATTTTCTTTCAATATGGCTACATCCTCCATTGTAAGCTTTGTAGGAAGCTTTCCCATGTCTTTTGTAGGTTGAAGGCATTCCGCGAATGGAGACTGTCCATTCTTACGGCGTGACAATGGTACATAACGAAGGAATGGAGGGTTATTGGAAGATGTTGAAATTTCTGCTCTCATTGAATTACTGGTAGATTCAATAGGATGATCATTCCCGCATTCTGGACCTTTCTTTGAGGAAGGATTATCCTTTTCAGTGATGAATCTAACATGCTTCTTCTCACTCTGCTTGCTTTCCATAGCCGGGATCTCAACTGGGAGAACTTCACTAGCAATGTTATCTTCTACATAAAATTTTGCGTCAGCAAAGTGAGCTTCAGTCTCAGCAAAAGGTTTTAAGTCGGCATTGACCTTCTTTATTCCACCTTGAAGATACTTGAAACATTGATGCAAAGTTGACGGCACTATTCCATTTCCATGGATCCATGGACGTCCTAACAACATGTTGTAGGTTGTCTTGGCATCAATGACATGGAACAAAACGTTACTTATCAATTCTCCAATGATTAATTCCAAGTGTATCATGCCGATTGCGCGTTGTCCTCCTTGGTTAAAACCTTGAATGACCAAACGACTATGCGATAATTCCTCCATAGTAAGACCAAGTCGTCTCATTGACATTTTTGGTAGTATATTAACAGCTGAACCTCCGTCGATGAGAATACAATCGATCTTTTGTTCACAAGTATAACCAGAGATATAAAGTGGACAATTGTGGGGCTTAGAGCCTAACAACAGATCCTCATCAGTGAAATTTAAGTCTGGAAAGTATGCATAATATTCCTGGGTTTGTTGAAGCATGTCGGTAGAAGGAGTGTATATTTTTGGCTTTTCAAGAGCTTGTGTGAGCATTCCTTTTGGTGAGATGGAGGATTGCAAGGGTTCAACTTCATCAACTCGAGATTGGAGTTCTTCCAAAGATGACAAAGTCTCGTTTGGACTACCATGGTCAACATCCTCCTTTTCATCCTGAATTTCGCAACGAGTGACCGTGTGAACGGCCTCAGCTGAGTCATTTTGAAAGAATTTTCTGGGGAAGAATTCTTCCAATGTGATGAGATTTCGAAGTTTTTGGGTTTGTGTTAAATCGTCAGACATTTTTGTTCCCAGTCTTTCTTGCCTTTTATCACTCCTTCTTCTTGACCAAGGCTAACTCTGGTTTTGTGCTCTTCTAGACTCTTGGGTGATCAAATAAAGCGAAAATGTGCGTCTTTTCTTCCATCTCCTACGAGTAACCACCGTCCATCCTTCTTCCTCATCCATTATTGACCTTTTATCATCATTTGAATTATAATTAGGTGCCTTTTGTAAGAGCTGGACTTGAACAGGTTCTAGAGAACCAAACTGAATGAGAGTGGTATTTGCCCCCTGCTTAGTAGTTGGAGACATGCAACTAGGTAACCCACAAGCAAAGGTTGCAAGGTTTGATTGAGCAACATCATTAAAATCCAAGTCGATTTTCCTTTCCTTGGCTAGCTTCATGATAAGTTCTTTAAGAACAAAGCATTTTTGGATTGGATGGCTTATGATGCGATGATACTTACAATAGTTTGGGTTATCAACTTTTCCCATCTCTTCCGGTCGTTTGCATTCTGGCAATTCAATTAATTTCAACTTGAGCAGTTGTTCTAGCATTTCTGGCATATCGGCATCTAGGAAAGGATACACCTTTTGTTCCCATTCCTTAAGTGATGAGCGTCGCGTCTCACGCTGTTGGCCTACCTCAGGCCTCTTCTCATTGGCCTTTACATTTCTTGTTGAAATTTTGATTGGGGCGAGGTTGACATTCATTGAGTCTTTGACATTACTTTTCGGATTCCTGTCATTTTTCCTTATTTCCCGTCTTTCTTTCCTTTCCTCAGGTACGGGAGGCTTTGTATTTCCATGGCTAGAGATACTCAATTCCATGTCATGCGCACGAGTTGCTAACTCCTCAAATGTTCGGGGCTTTATCCCTTGAAGGATGTAAAGAAGTCCCCAATGCATGCCTTGGATGCACATCTCTACAGCAGATATTTCAGAAAGTCTATCCTTGCAATATAGACTCAAAGAACGCCACCGATTGATATAATCAACGACGGGCTCATCTTTCCACTGTTTGGTATTGGTAAGCTCCATCATGCTTACTGTGCGCTGTGTGCTATAGAATCGGTTGAGAAACTCTCTTTCAAGTTGTTCCTAGCTATTGATTGACTCAGGTTCTAAGTCTGTATATCAATCAAAGGCATTTCCTTTCAGTGAACGAACAAACTGCTTTACAAAGAAGCCTCCTTGAGTCCCTGTATTCTCACACGTTTCTACAAAGTGAGCCACGTGTTGCTTAGGGTTTCCTTTGCCATGAAATTGTAAGAACTTGGGGGGTTGATACCCATTTGGCATCCTCATATTATCGATGCACTTTGTATAGGGCTTCGAATATATAAGAGAACTTGTAGAAGAACCTCCATATTGTGCTCGAATGGTGTTCATTATCATGTCCTGCAATTGTTGGACAGATATCGAAGCCATTGAGGTGGAATGTCCGTGTTGAGAAGTGCCTTCACCTCCTTTTCCCTTATCACCTTTAGCATTTTCTCCTTTCAAGGTAAAGCCTGGTGGGCACTCAGGGCCATGACTTGATTCACCCGAATCTTCTACCTCCAGTTTGTTCATTAGGGTTGCAATTTTGACGTCCTTTTCTTCAAGTGATTTTGTGAGGAGGATGATCCTTTGTTCCATTTCAGCCATCTTTTCTTCCATGGTAGAGGTGTTAGTCATCATTACTGGCATGACTTCTAGATAATGATGGAGAAAATGATGAAATAGGATGAGTCAAAGGTTCTGTATTCCTTAAGTTTCTCATCACAGGTGAAGAGTTGATAGAAAAGGTCTTTGTTGGGGATGATTCATTACTGCTCTCCAAATCTTTTGAGAGATATGAGTCCTTAGTGGTAGCTTTCCTATTTGCAAGAAAGTCCAGAGAGATGACAGTAGGAGGTTGGCTTTCTTTGGTTGGTTGGGGTTGAAGTTGATCAAGAGCTTTGGATCGACTGCGAGTGATTGGGCCAACGTAATCCTCAGCACTGGAAGCATCAACTACTGATTTTCAGGCATTCTTGCTAGAGGCCATTGAAGCTGGTAGCAAAATGATGTCGAATTTCTTTTCCTTTGAAGGAGAAAGAGATGAGAGGCAGAGAGGTCCCACTGGGCGTGCCAGAATATGTGGACGACTAAATTTCTCGGTTTGAAATGAGTCAAACAAGTAAAATAGTTTCACAAATGCGAATTTGTATTGATAATTGTGTGGTACAATTCTCTCTGATTACAAAAAAGTGATCCTCTGATTTGATCTCCTTGCAAGACTTATTGATTTGGATTTGTGGTGATGTGATTGACTTGAACACAAAATATCCTTCAATTTGGTTGAGGGATGGATCGAAGATTGTTGAAACAGAATTACAATGAATCTCTAGCTATGAGCTTGTTAGAAATTCTTTGTTCTTCACGTTCTTCGTATGTTCTTCGTGTTCTCGGTGCGTTCTTCGTCTTTGAAGGTTTGTGGTGGAAGTTCTTCGGTGCTTTAGAGGCTTGAATCCGTAGAGCTTCGTTGATTTGTGATTTGTTGATGTTTTTCGGACACTTTAGGCTTGATTCCCGCAGAATTTTGGATCTAGGCGGATGATTTGGATGATTTCTCTTCAAATATTCTTCGTATTCGAAGTTGAAGTTCTTGAAGTTCTTGGAGGCTTTAGAGCTTGGTTCCGGCAGAGCTTCTGGACTTCTGAATCTTCTCTGATGCTGCTTGTGCTTCAGATGGCTTGATCTGTCCTCCTAAATGTCTTAGGAAGGCTTCTATTTATAGGAGTTTTGGGGTGGATGAGAGACACGTGGCGGAGTCTGATTGGTGACACATGTCACAGTCTGATTGGTCCGCTTATGTCATCGCTTACACGTGCGAGGTTGCTTGGGTCATCGCTTACACGTGCGAGGTTGCTTGGGTCATCGCTTACACGTGCGAGGTTGCTTGTGTCATCGCTTGCACGAGCCGATGCATGATTGGTTCTTGCATGACACTTGGCAAATTTCTGTTGGCTTCTGAATGGCAATAGTAAAACCTAGCAGCAGTATGTGGCGCTTTGTAATTGGCTGTATTTTGTGGTCTTGGTAGTGTGACGTGTCAGCTTGTGATAGGTCGGGAATTTTCCTTCTCTACAGGAAAGTAAGGTAGATGGGCACGTGGTCAGTCACGTGGTCATCACGGAATGCTGTGGTGTGGGTAAGTGGTGATTCAAGCATTTTGATTGTTGGTTTCATTCAAGCATTTTTTTTTCTTGTTTGTTTACTAAGAAAGTTCTTGTTCCAAGTCAGAGAAATAGAAGGAGAGAGAGAGAGAGAGAGTTAGAGAGACGGATGAGAGGTGAGTTAACAGCATTATAGTCTGTTTGGACTTAAGGATTGAAATGGTTAGTTTTGAATTGTTTTGGACCCGGTTGGCATTAGCCCAAACCTCAGGGATAGTTAGTGAAATTTACCCCTTTTTTTTTCTAAATTGATTAAAAATAGTTAAACGTGCATTGTCATAGACAAGTTTTTATAAGGTGATATTACTCTGGAATGAAACGCGTCTAGTGCACACCGTTTAAGTTCACATTTCACAATGGAACCTTCACATCTCTTTCAGATTTTTAATTTAATGATACCATTAAATAAATTGTCGCATACTTTTCCTCCTAAATATAAATATATATATATATATATATATATTTTATACAAGATAGAATTTCTACTCTAACCTAATTTAAGTGTATATGTGTGTGAAACTTCCTCCTAGAGACTTGAACCCCAGCCCTTACCCCCCACACCTCACAAAAATTTATACTTGTGGAGTAACCACCGCACCAAGGGTACGTGTATATAAGATAGAATTTCTACTTTAGCCTAATTTAAGTGTATATGTGTGTGAAACTTCCTCCTGGAGACTTGAACCTCGGCCCTTACCCCCCACACCCCACAAACATTTATATTTGTGGAGTAACCACCGCACCAAGGGTGCGTGGTGGTTTTTCCTCCTAAATATTAAAGTTGCTATGAGTACTGTGAACATAAATTATTAAATAAGTTTAGCAAAAAAAAAATTATCAAATAAAAAAAAAATTTATATTACTAGAAATTATACTTTAAACATTGAAAAAATTGTGATATTTATATATTTATATTAATAAATATTCCAGCAGTTGTTTCTAAGCAAGTCTGATATATATATTTTAGACATGGCAAAACGGATCATTTTAAATGGGTTTAGGTCAATCGGATTGCGGGTCGGGTCAGTTGACCCGTATTTTTCACATGAAATTTTTTTTATTAAGAAACAACATGTATTTGCCATTTGGAAAGTCATGCAACAAATAACTTGCTGTAAAATGCATTACTTTGAATTCGCCACTTATATCAAGAATGAACTACACTTATTAATACTTATTCAATAATTTTAAAATTATACAAATCCTAACATTGCTATCTAAAACAAAATAACACAAAAATAAGTAAAACAAATACACAAGTTTTATTTCTACACAATATCAACATCCCAAAATATTAAACAAAATCACAAATGACTTATTGGATAATTCATTTGACAAAGAATAAAAACATATAAGAAATTTACAATCTTGAAAATTAATTTTATAATATATTGTCAATTGTGGTTGGTACTCTATTTCAATTTGAGATATACATTAAAGTTTAATTGTTTACTTATTTATACTTGGTCTCTTTTATGAATATCATATTATTGTTAAGCAACACATACTCTATAAAATATCATAATTTACTTTGAAAAGCCATTTATTTTGGACATAAATTGTTAAAAAATAGGTCTAAGCATTCATAATTTATGTTAATTTGATCATTTGGCTTCACTATTTTCACACTTGTGAATGTTCCTCACACATGTCTGCAATTTTAAATCTATATTTTTAACTGTATTGTAACCAGATTATCTTGGCATGTATTTTGTTATTTGATATCTAAAAATTTTTACTCATTACAGAATGCTCAATCATTCATCTTTTAATTAATTTGCATGCAGTTATGTAAATGTCTCAATTATTTCCTTAAAACTCATAATAAACAATTAAACCAATATTGTCTTAATTTCATTTTTTTTTTTTTAATCAAAAAGAAGGTTTTAAAAAATGGTTCAGTTAGGCTCGGGTCGCTGGTTGAGTTGACCCACAAAACACGTGTCGGGTCATGGGTTAACCCGTTTTTGCTTCAGTTAAAAAAAAAAAACAAGTTGGGTTGGTTCAGGTCAGAAAATTTGACCCGTTTTGTCATGTCTAATATATTTAGAGGTAAGACAAAAATTAGGAAGTTACCTCAAACAAAGGAGCAATCATGCTGCTTTTATTTGTGATGAAAGCTTTAGATAGAGATAGTTTTATGACCGACCCTTTTTGTATTTTCCCTATTTTGGGTTGAGTAATAAAGAAGAAAGGAGCAGTCATAAAAAGTTTCTCCTAAGAATTATTTTTACCTTTTTTCTTCTTCCTATCAAAGCAATAGTGCTACCGGCTTTTCTAAGAATCCCAGCACTTCCTTAATGACAATTTGTTAAAAGAAATTGGACAAAATGCTTGAATTGAATAACTTCGAAACTTAAAGGACTCAATTAAATGAAAGTAAAGTTAATAAACTTAATGAGTGCACTTTACATTTTAGCCTAAAAAAAAAAAAGAAGAGAGAGAGAGAGATTAAAATTCTCTTCCTTATTTGTTGTTAGAAAAAGGAAAAATAAAAAATAAAAATCTCTCATAATTTCTGCTATAGTCCCTTTTATCAACTGCCTTTTTCAACTAATAGAAGATGATGAGAATTATAAACAATTTCTAGTCTATACTAAAGAACAAAGACTCCACGTATTTTTTTTGTCAAGTGAAATTTGAAATACAAGTGATTCTATTCTAGCATCTTAACTAGTTTAAATTGTGAGCAGTATTCTTTCTTCAATTCAGTCAAGAGCTTTGTAGTTTAATATAACTATTTTGTTAGGAAAATAAAAGTAAATATTGCTCCCCCACATGTTAGGAAAATTAAAATTAAAATTTCTCCTAAAATTTCAACCGTAGTCCTTACTCCTTAAGTCTATTTCAATCGCTCTTTTTGGGCAAGAGAAGACAGTGAGATATAAGCAACTTGCAGTCTACACTAGCTAGGGACAAAGACTAGACTTACTTTTTGCGATGTTAGACTCACAAAAGTCTGGAGAAGCATGTTTGTTACACACACTTTGCATAAGCCACTTTTGCATTGAAATCATGATTTCCAACTTTGTGATGCAGAGAAAAAATGAAGGCAGATTCACCATAAATAGTTAGATAAACAGGGCATCCCAGATCCCTTTACTGAATTCTCACACAAAGTAGGTTCAAACGAAGTTATAGGACGTCTTAGCAAGAGTAACTTGTTGTCTTTCCTTTGTTGCCTTTGTTTAAACATAGGTGTTGTCACTGTAGACACTGAATGGTTTTAGACCCCTTAAAACAACCAGATTGGTTAGCCTAGTTAATTAGCCAAGTTGTTACTTAGTCAAATTATGCAATACTAGGTTAAAGCAATCAAATAATCATATCAAAAGTATAAAGCAGCGGAAATATAAAAGACACAATGATATGATCACCTAAGAAACCACACGGTAAAAACCTGGGGAGGATTTGACCCGCCTATCCTCAAGGCAAACCTGAATCCACTATGAAAGAATCGAAGTTCATACAAAAGGACTTACAAGCTCCCCGCTCGACTTCCTAATGCTACCCACCAGTAGAACTTACTGACACGACTACGTGCAAGCTCCGAATCCACGGACTCCTTCTTTCTTGGATTCTCCAATCAACTACAAGCACCCACGCTTGGTATTCTTTAAACTTCAGTGGTAGCAACCAAGTTGATCATCAAGATATTGAAGTAATCTCTATCTTGAAAACCCTAAGTTTTGTGTAAAGGAAAGCTCCTCTAGATCTCACAAGAGAGTTACATAAAACCGCAATGTATGAGCAACAATACAACTGGAGCAACTCTAAAAACGTGGCTAGGGTTTTTCTTTATATACCTAGGGTAAAAACAGAAAACCCAAAACGTTTAATGAGTTAGGGCTGAGCTAGAATATTCTGCAGAAAAATATTCTGCCCGAGATTCGATCAATCGAGCCTTTCCTTCGATCGATCGAGCCAGGCCGAAATGCACCAATGCATCTGCAGCCACTCGATTCCAACTTTACATGAAAGACCCAACTTTGAACAAGTCTAAACAAGACTAAATAACTTGTTTTGATCATGGTTTGCCAACAATACAAATTAAAGTTCTAAATACATAAAATCCTAAATCTTTAGAACCTAACAAACTCCCCCTTTGGCAATCTGTGACAAAACACAAACTAAAAGCTCAAAGTTTACAATTTAAAAAGCCCTTTACAAAAATAATGCTCATAACAAAAAATCCAATCTTAACTACTATCCATCAGTTGCAAGTGTAGATAGCAGCTCAATTGAATCAACCTGTATATTCCTGAAATACTCAACAAACGCATAAACGCATGTGTGACAGAAAATAGTATATAAACAGGTATAACATTCTTGTATGATTCACACAACACATAATAAAGATATATATCAATGAATAACTCATAGAATATAAATCAATAAACAGTGAATCCAAAGAAACAAGAATCAAATAAAAAATCATGTATATCAATCAATGTTACTCTCCCTAACATGAATATCCCAAAAATGATATACAAGGTGAAGCGCCTAAATACAATCTACTCCACAAAACAAACAAAATCTCCCTAACCTCTACAAACTCTACTCCCCCTTTTTGTGACGGAATGCCAAAGGACAATCACAATCCATCATCAAAAGGAGGTGGTGAGGGGGCACGAAGACGCGCTAGATCAACTCGTAAAGCTCGGATCTCGTCAAAAAGGTCCACCAAAAGCTGACCATGAGCCGCTTGAACGGTCATGACAGTCTCCAAAGTACGACGGATATCAAAGTCATTCGATGGAGGTGGAGGAACAGCAGCAGCAGCAGCATCAGGATCAGGAACAGCCTCACCAGCAGGACCTGTAGAAGAAGAGCGGGGAGGTGCAGACCCAGAAGGCATAGACCTAGGGTGTTTAGAGCCAGCTCGAAGATGAGCAACCCTCGGTCTAAGAAAAGACGCACCTATAGGAGTAATGACATGAACAGGCTCAGAGGAAGGGAAGCCACTAAGATCAAGATAAAGTAAAATCCTATGAATAAAAATAGGATGGACAAGGGCATGAGCAGAAGATGAACTCCTATACACATCGTTCAAAGAACGAAGAAACAAATGTGGAAAACTGATAGGAGCATTAGTGACAAGAGCGTACAAAAATACACACCACTCGAGAGGAATGGTGTGAAGATGAGAAATGGGCCAGATGGAGTGACACGCTATCCTAAAGAAGAGACAGTGTAACTTAGAAAGCTCAGCAGTGGTGATCCTAGGATCAGAACCCCACTGGATAGATGACCCAGTGATGTAAGACATGACATCACTCAAAACAGGAGACTCATTATATGGATAGACAGGGTGCTATACCAAAGGTACCCCTAGAGTATCAGCCACTGCCTTTGGAGTAATGGTGTACTCTATGCCTCGTATCTAACTCTTTACCAAAGTGTTGGAATCATAGACACGGATAGAGATATTCGAGTAGAACTCTCTAATCAAGGTAGCAGGTGAAGGAGGATCAGAAATATCCACCAAAGGTAACCAACCCCGACGCTCAAGGTTCGCCCTAATGGCAAGATCAAGCTCATCTAGAATGACAGATCGCTCAGACCATATCTTCCTCTTAAGGTTCAGCTTATCATAAATCTCTTGGTTTTTCTCACTAGGAAATTTCTCTCTGTCAAAGGGAGGAGGGGAAGGGGTAGATGAGGTGACAGACATACGAGCTCTAGTTTTCCTAAGCATGATGCTAAGGAAAGGACAAAGACACAAGAGAAAACCAACAACAACAAAAATAAAAAACCAAGGGCAGACTGCAAGTTAGCACAAAAAAATATAGAGCAAAAATCTATATGATGCATGACCATTTAAAATGGCATGATGCATGTACTAATGCAGCAAACAAAGTTCAATTTGAAGTTCAATTGCACAAAATTGGCTTGAGCATAGAGTTCCTAACAAAAACCCCAAAAATTTGAAAACCACTTAAAAAATTTTGAAGCACATGGATGAATTAAGCATTACAAAACATTACACATAGATTATAATGTCTAATTACATCCAATCAACAAGCCAATTTCATCAATTTCAACCTAATTGAACAAAATCCCCAATTCGGAACTAAACATAAACCCTAGAAATTTCAATTTCTCACAAAACCCAAAATTGATCAAATTAAACTATCACAATCATGTTTATAACATGTCCCCATAAAAACCCATTGATCAATTGCACAAAATTGGGCTTGCAACATCAAAAATCCCAAAATTAGAGAGGTCTGAAAATTTTAGAGAAAACGCATGAAAAATGCATGACAAATGCAAATAAACTCAAAAATGAGGGGCAAAAGAGACTTACCGGCTTGAGGAAAGAGAAATCTAGCAAAAAATTTGGAGGAAAACAACAAAAATTTGCTGTAGATCCTTGCCAACTCGGAGAGAGAAAAGAAAGTTTGAAAAATACTTTTGAAAAGGTGAAGGAATCAGTCAAAGAATACTATTTTAAAAGGCTGATTCACGCCTTTCAATTGATCGAAAATTACTTTCGATCGATCGAATCACTCCGAAATTTTTAAAAGGAATTTTAAAATTTTCGATCAATCGAAAAACAGACTGAATCGATCGAAACAGGCAGCAGATCACAATATTTTGGAAAAAATTACAGTTTTGAAAACCTCAAACCAATTTTCGAAAAAGAACTCCTCAAAGCATTGAAATCAATGAAACACAATGCATGAGTATGAGATGAAATGGAATGTTTTTTTTAAAAAACCCAAATTTGTAATCCCAGTTTATCCAAAGAAAGTTTCAGCAAGTTCATCCTTTAATTTCTCAGGCAAAATAATGTTTTGCATAATTCTCAAGATATTTTCAAACTTGGTTGGTCAGACCAAAAACACACACAACAACATGTACAGTGTTTAGCAAAGAGTAACTTATGTGGTGTGTGCAAACTAGCAAAAACTTGAGATACATGTGAGGTGATATGTGAATAGAAATCAATCACAAAGTCTACAAAATTCATCACATAGAATTTAAAAGAGACTATCACTTAAAGAGTTACATCATATAACTCCCACATCTCCTAGAACATAAGCTTGCAATCATATAAGTTTCTTGTATTTAGCCTCTTAATTATGTGAATTGGCATCAAGTCTAATAGTACACTCCAGTTTTAATTAAGTAAATTGGCATCAAGCCTAATAGTACATACCAATTTTAAGCATTAAGCAATTAAGCCGAGGCTACACCTTATGTTCTTTTTGTGCATGTGCTACACTTTCTCAAGCACAAAATCTTATGATATGCACTAACGTGTCCATGATTGGCTAGTGAACAGTGGTGAGATGGTTATTTATGCCTTTCTCAAAAGGATCAAGTCCGACAGTCAAATAACATGTGACTTCAAGATCAAGACAAAGTGATTAATAACCACAAACATCTTTCCCACACAACATGCACTACAAAGCTCAAACTAGTAAAGTGCAATAAATAAGCTCATCAAAACTAAACAACGTACATAAGATATGTTATGTGAAAATAAATTGACCAACCTTGTCTTCAAAGACCAAGAAAAAATAATGTCAAACATATTTTTGCTTTCTCCCTTTTTTTTTTTTTTTATTAAAAGGAAAAACAAATAAATCCTAGAATGAAATGCATGAATGTAATGCAATGCAAGTCCTAGGAAAAAAAAACACAAAAACACAAATACAAAAGAACAATGGTCACAAAGGAATGAGCAGTGAAGCACAAGGACCAAGAAAGCCATAAGAGACTAAGGACACCGAAGCACACCAATCACTTGACGAAGTATCTCAAACTTACTTCCATCAAGCGGTTTGGTAAAGATGTCAGCATTTTGACGATCAGTAGGAATATACTCAACAACATCAATTTTCTTTTCAACCAAGTCCCTAATGAAGTGATATCTAAGTTCAATGTGTTTGGTCTTAGAGTGCTGAACAGGATTCTTAGATATATCTATAGCACTGGAATTATCACAATAGACAACCATGGTGTCTTGAGGAATCCCATAATCACTCAACAGCTTTTTCATCCAAAGGAGCTTAGAACAACAACTCCCAGTAGCAATATATTTTGCCTCAGTAGTGGATAAAGAAACAGAATTTTGCTTCTTACTCATCCAAGCCACAAGATTGGCTCCTACAAAAAAACACCCCCCAGTGGTGCTTTTTCTGTCATCAGCATTCCCAACCCAATCAGAATCAGAAAACCCAGCAAGAGACAAATTAGACTCCTTGCTATAGAATAATCCATAGTCACAGGTTCCACTTAAATATTTTATAATTCTCTTAATAGCATTTAAATGAGAAACCTTAGGGTTAGACTGAAATCTAGAGCAAACACCAACACTGAAAGATATATCTGGCCTACTAGCAGTCAAATACAAAAGACACCCAATCATGCTTCTATACAAAGTAACATCAACAGACTAACCTGATGGATCAATTGTTAATTTTACATTAGCAGCCATCGATGTTCTAGCATGAGCAGCGTTGTCCAGTCCAAATCTTTTCACCAGATTTCTTGCATACTTAGCTTGATTTATGTAGATTCCTGACTCTGTTTGCTTTACCTGTAAACCCAAAAAATAAGTCAGTTCACCAACCATGCTCATTTCAAACATTGCCTTCATTTCATCTGCAAAAGAATGAGCAAGAGAATCATTAGTAGCACCAAATACAATGTCATCTACATAAATTTGAGCTACAACAAAACCATTCTTATCCTTTCTTATGAAGAGAGTTGTATCTGCAGATCCCCTTTTGAATCCATGCTCAGTGAGATATGCAGTCAATCTGTCATACCAGGCCCTAGGAGCTTGTTTCAACCCATAGAGAGCTCTCTTCAATTTGTAGACATCATCTGGTCTATGAGGATCAACAAAGCCTTTAGATTGCTCAACATATACTTCTTCTTGTAGCATCCCATTCAAGAAAACACTCTTGACATCCATTTGATACAGCTTGAAGTTTAGGTGACTTGCTATGGCCAACAGTATCTGAATGGATTCTAACCTAGCCACTGGTGCAAAAGTCTCATCAAAATCAATTCCTTCCACTTGTGTGTACCCTTGTACAACAAGTCTTGATTTGTTTCTGATCACAGTGCCATGTTCATCTGACTTCTTCTTAAAGATCCACTTAGTTCCAATCACATTTACACTCTTCGGTCTAGGAACTAGTTCCCACACATCATTCCAAATGAATTGATGAAGTTCTTCATGCATGGAATTTACCCAATCAGCATCTTGAAGTGCTTCATCCACCTTCTTCGGTTCAAATTAGGACAAATAACATGAGTGAGTAATCACATTCAAAGCTTTTGATCTCAATCTCATGTTATCATTCAGACTACCCAATATATTTGTGGATGGATGATTAAGTCTCACTCTAGAGGATGGACCTTTTACTAAAGATGTGGAGGTACCTTTCTGTTCAGATGGAGGACTGAGCTCACTTTGTACCTGTTGAGTTTCACACACCAGAGTGGATGGTTCTAAATTTGATGGTACTGAAACTGTATCATTTAACACCAACAACTCTTCCTCACTATGTTTCACAACATACTCAGCAGGAAGAGAATCATCAACTTCTAAAGACTTATCATAAGCAAGAGCAGTGCTTCCTGTAGGTGCTTCTGAACACATTTCATCATTTATCACAACATTTGGAGATTCCATGACTGTTTTGGTTCTCAGATTGTATACTCTATACGCTCTACTAGTGGAAGAGTATCCTTGAAAATATCCTTTGTCACTTTTTGCATCAAACTTTTCTAGATTCTCTCTATCACGTAGAATGTAGCAGTCACTGCCAAATATTCTGAAATATTTGACAACAAGCTTCTTCCCTCTCCAGAGTTCATAGGGAGTTTTCTTAGAATCAAGTCTGAAATACACACGATTGAGTGTATGACAAGCAGTGTTGACAGCTTCTCCCCAGAAGGATTTTGGCAACTTTTTGTTGTGTAACATAACTCGTGCCATCTCCTGTACAACCCTGTTTTTCCTTTCCACAATCCCATTTTGTTGAGGTGTCTTGGGTGAAGAGAACTCTTGATGAGTGCCTTGATCATTGCAGAAAGTAGCCAGCTTGGTATTCCCAAATTCTCTTCCATGATCACTTCTTATTCTAGCTATCACAGTATCTTTCTCAACTTGCAACTTCTTGCACAGATTTATCATCTTCTCAGGAGCCTCAGCTTTATCTTTCAAAAGCACAACCCAAGTATACCTAGTAAAATCATCTACAACAACTAGAATATACTTCTTTCCACCCAAACTCTGAACTCTAGCAAGACCCATGAGATCAATGTGCAGTAACTCTAGAGGTCTTGAAGTTTGAACACTAGTCACAGACGGATGCTTGGATTTCACTTGTTTACCTATTTGACATGGCCCACAAATGCACTTCTCTATCTTCTCAAACTTAGGTAAACCAATAACTGCCTCACATTTGAAAATCTTCTCTAACTGCTTATGACTGGCATGTCCCAATCGTTGATGCCACAAATCAACTTGATCAATTTTAGCGCTAAAGCACTTGTTGTTCACACTTGGTGTTATACCATAACAGTTGTCAGCAGTCCTTACACCAACACACATACAGTCACCTCCTCCATCAAGTATCTCACATTCGTACTTGGTGAAAATGACATTTAATCCGTTGTCGCAAATCTGGCTTATGCTGAGTAAATTTGCCTTCAGTCCATCAACATACCAAACATCTTCAAATACTGGCAGTCCTAGAATATCCACAATTCCAATACCTCTAATCACAGATTTGCTCCCATCTCCAAAAGTGACTGTTACAATCTTTCCTTCAAAGAGAGTTTTGAATAAACTTTTGTTTCCTGTCATATGCCTGGAACAACCACTATCCAAATACCAAAGACAAGAATCACGTACCTTTAAGGCGGTTAAAGCAGTATAGCATAAATAATTCTTATCACAAGTGATTATGCCAAGATGCTCAAGGAAAGATTTAATAGAAACAACAAGAGGCAAAGACAACAAGTAGACAAGTTGATATATAAGCAAAATAATTTTCCAAAAATCCATAACAGCAGGGGTCAAGGATCAGCTCAGAGATCAAAAGATCTACAACAAGAAGAGCAACCTGCTCTGATACCACTTGAACGGTTTTAAACCCCTTAAAACAACCAGATTGGTTAGCCTAGTTAATTAGCCAAGTTGTTACTTAGTCAAATTATGCAATACTAGGTTAAAGCAATCAAATAATCATATCAAAAGTATAAAGCAGAGGAAATATAAAAGACACAATGATATGATCACCCAGGAAACCAAACGGTAAAAACCTGGGGAGGATTTGACCCACCTATCCTCAAGGCAAACCTGAATCCACTATGAAAGAATCTAAGTTCATACAAAAGGACTTACAAGCTCCCCGCTCGACTTCCTAATGCTACCCACCAGTAGAACTTACTGACACGACCACGTGCAAGCTCCGAATCCACAGACTCCTTCTTTCTTGGATTCTCCAATCAGCTACAAGCACCCACGCTTGATATTCTTTAAGCTTCAATGGTAGCAACCGAGTTGATCATCAAGATGTTGAAGTAATCTCTATCTTGAAAACCCTAAGCTTTGTGTAAAGGAAAGCTCCTCTAGATCTCACAAGAGATTTACACAAAACTGAAATGTATGAGCAACAATACAACTGGAGCAACTCTAAAAACGTGGCTAGGGTTTTTCTTTATATACCTAGGGTAAAAACAGAAAACCCAAAACGTTTAATGAGTTAGGGCTGAGCTAGAATATTCTGCAGAAAAATATTCTGCCCGAGATTCGATCAATCGAGCCTTTCCTTCGATCGATCGAGCCAGGCCGAAATGCACCAATGCATCTGCAGCCACTCGATTCCAACTTTACATGAAAGACCCAACTTTGAGCAAGTCTAAACAAGACTAAATAACTTGTTTTGATCATGGTTTGCCAACAATACAAATTAGAGTTCTAAATACATAAAATCCTAAATCTTTAGAACCTAACAGACACAATCAGATCTTCTCAATCCATCAAAGACTCTGACTACATGATCTCCAATGGAAGTGTTTTCAAACTGGGATTCTTTGGCCCAATAAATTCTACCAACCGCTACCTAGGGATATGGAATAGCAACATTTCTGCCTTCACAGTTGTATGGGTAGCAAACAGGCAAAAACCCCTCAAGGATTCTTCTTGAGTTCTTACTATATCTGTGGACGGCAACCTTTTAGTATTAAATGGACAAAAGGAGATTCTTTGATCATCAAATGTTAACAACTCTGTAGCCAATTCAAGCACCCAGCTTTTAGATTCAGGGAACCTTGTCTTAAAAGAAAACACTACAGGAACAATCCTATGGGAGAGTTTTAACAATCCTTCTCATATAATGTTACCCGAGATGAAACTTAGTACTAATGAAAGAACATGTGAGAAAGTGAAGTTGACATCATGGAAAAGCCCTTATGATCCATCCATTCGAAGCTTCTCGGCCGGAGTTTCTGGTCAAAGTCTTACTCTGGCATTCACTTGGAAAGATGGTAGACCATATTTCCGCAGTGGTCCATGGAATGGTCGGAAGTTTATTGGATCACCAAGATATCCTCAATTTCATGACAAATATGGTGTCGTACAAAACCAAGATGGTTCTTATTTAATTCAATTTATTGCCTTTTATTCTTCACACATTGTCCTGACTGCATAAGGAAATACAGAGGCAAGATATTGGGATAGTGAGAAGAAGGTTTGGGAGGTTGAGTGGAAAGCTATGCTCAGTGTGTGTGATGTTTATGGTACGTGTTGTGCATTTGGAAGCTGTAATTCAGTGAGTTCGCCAATTTGCAGTTGTTTAGAGGGGTTTGAGCCAAAGAACACCGAAGAATGGAATAGACAAAACTGGACTAGTGGATGTGAGAGGAGGACACCGTTGCAGCGTGGGAGGGTGAATACCAGGGGTGAAGCCGACAAAATGGATGAGTTTTTGAAACTAAACATGATGAAGGTGCCAGACTTTGCAGAATGGTCAGTTGCTCAGGAAGATGATTGCAGGCAGCAGTGTTTACAGAATTGTTCTTGTATAGCTTATGCATTTGATTCAAGCTCAGGTTGTATTACATGGACTTGAAGCTTAATGGACACACAGAAAATCTCTAACGGCAGTGGATTTGATCTTTATATTCGTGTTGCTCATTCGAAACTTGGTGAGTTTTTTTTGCTTTCTGTCAAAATTTTATCTTATGCTTCAAATCATGCACCTATAACACCCCCTTCCCCCCACCCCTAAGCTAATGAAATCATTGTAAAATAAATTTATTTGACCCCAAATGGAATTAAAAAAAAAAAAACATAATTACGATTTTCTGATTTACAGATACAAAGGGAGATGTGAGGAAAATTGTCACTATTACAGTGATTATAGGAACGATTTTTATTTCAATCTTTGTGTACTTATTGTGGAGGTGGATGGCTAAACACAAAGGTAATATTCAGACTAGAACTAAAACAATGTACTAGGAAATGTTGCTATAAATTAAAGTATACTCACAAATGTAATGGAAATCAGCAAGGAGAAAGAAAGCGAAGGGGATGTTAATGTTAAACAGAGAAGTACATAAAAAATTTCCAAGTGAAGACATGCTTGGAGACAATCTGAACCAAGTTAAAGTCCAGGAGCTACCATTATTCGATTTTGTGAAGCTAGCAAGTGCAACAAACAACTTCCATGAATGTAACAAGCCTGGGCAGGGTGGATTTGGTCCCGTATACAGAGTAATGGTTGCTCTTTTAGAGTTTCTTGTCTGATCATGTGAATATGTACTTAATGATTTGATGTTTGTTTGTAGGGAAAATTGTCAAATGCACAAGAAATTGCAATAAAAAGACTTTCCAAAACTTCTGGACAAGGGTTGGAAGAGTTTATGAATGAGGTGGTAGTAATTTCTAAGCTCCAACATCGGAATCTTGTTAGGCTCCTTGGTTGTGTTGAAGGAGAAGAGAGGATTCTAATCTATGAATACATGCCAAACAAAAGTCTGGATGCATTTCTCTTCGGTTAGTTAATTTTGATATCATTTCTTATTACAAAAATATTTTACATTATTTTTTGACAAAAAATTGTGGACAAAAATAGTGTATTTTGATACAGTCAAACAATATTCATTGTTATGGTACTTCACATGAAATAGTTTTTTGATGACTTCAACCAAATGAACTTCTTCTTCATGTTCGTTCACCTTGTAAGTTTAACCTTTATTTTCTTTCTCTTGTTTCTTCTATTTAAATTCAATATATTCACCCAAAGAAATACTGCTAGATTTGAGAAAACGCTTTCACATTATAGAATGAATTGGTCGAGGCCTGCTATATCTTCATAGGGATTCTAGACTAAGAATTATTCATAGAGATTTAAAGGCAAGTAACATCTTGTTGGATAAAGATCTAAATCCAAAAATATCAGATTTTGGTATGGCCCGAATTTTTAGAAGTAATGAAGACCAAGCCAATACTAATAGGGTGGTTGGAACTTAGTAAGTACCTTTCGAAGTAGCCAATTCAATTAGATACTAATACTGTTAGAGATGACAAGATTTGGTTGTGTTTTGTTGAAATTTAGTGGCTATATGTCTCCTAAATATGCAATGGAAGGGCACAGAAAAATTCGACATCTTCAGCTTTGGAGTGTTGTTACTAGAGATACTTAGTGGAAGAAGAAACTCTACCTTTTATCATGATGAGCAATCCATGAGTCTTTTAGAACATGTAAGTCATCCTTATCTCATTCCCTTACCTTTTACAACCTCTAATGCTTGTTTCTGTTAAGTTTTATTATTGATGCTAAGAATTTCAATCCTCTATTTATGTTTTAAGGCATGGAAATTGTGGAAAGTAGACAACATTGTGGCCTTAATAGACCCAATGATATCTGAACCATGCTATGAAATGGAGATTTTGAGATGCATACATGTTGAACTGTTGTGTGTGCAAGAATTTGCCAAAGATAGGCCAACTACATCTACTGTAAATTCCATACTTAAAAGTGAGATTGTTGATCTTCCCTATCCAAAGAAACCAGCATTTACTGAAAGGTAGATTGGGTTAAATACAGAGTCCCCTAAACTTAGCCAAAGAAAATGCTCAATTAACAATGTTACTATTACAATGATTCAAGGTCGATAGGTAGCATTTGTTATTAACATCATCATCTTGGGGCTTCATATTCATTTTGAACACTTTCCTAAGAATCTCATATGGTGTAAATACTGCCTTCTCTATTACCTTTTCAATGTCCACTTGTTAGTCCAATCTAAGAAGAAGAAAAAACCATTAAACCATATTTTCTTCTTGGTACACATAAAATGCTAACTTTATGGCACCTATAAAGACCATGTTTTGTTGGCTTTATTTCATACCAATTTTACTTGTAAATCTTCTTAATTTTGATTGGAGATTGCAATTTATTTGAGTAGATTTACTTGAGCAGTTGATTGCAATTTATTGGGGCAGATTTACTTGAGCGGTTGAGCCCATGCTGCTGTTGTTGAGTAGTTCAAGTTGCCCTTGCGAGCTGCATCCTAGGTTGTAAGATGGACATGTGGCAGAGAAAGGAAGCATTTGTATTTATGAAGTCTGTTAGGTTCTAAAGATTTAGGAATTTATGTATTTAGAACTCTAATGTGTAATGTTGGCAAACCATGATCAAAACATATTGTTTAGTCTTGTTTAGGCTTGCTCAAAGTTGTGTCTTTTATGTAAAGTTGGACTCGAGCTAATGCATAATTCACTATGCATTTCGGCCTGGCTCGATTGATCAAAGTTTAGGCTCGATTAATCGAAAATCGGGCAGAATGCGTTTTTGCTACATAATTCCAACTCAACCCTAACTCCTAAAAACTTTAGAGTTTTATGTTTTTGCCCTAAATATATAAGGCAAACCCTAGCCACATTTTAGATGTTGCTCATATTGCTGTTTGCGTGAATCTCTTGTGAGATCTGTAAGGAGCTTTCCTTCGCACAAGCTTAGGATTATCAAGAGGAGATTTCTTCAAGAACTTGATGATCATTCAGTTACTGCCATGAGAACTTAAAAATACACAAGTGAGTGTGCTTGTACTTGCTGGAGAATCCAAGAAAGAAGGAGTTCGTGGTCTCGGAGCTTGCATATGGTCGTGTCAGTAAGTTTCTATGGGTGGGTAGCGATAGAATGTTTGTGGTCTAAATTCTATTGTAAAACTTCGATTCTTTCTATAGTTGATTCAAGTTTACCTTGAGGATAGCTAGGTTAAATCCTCCCCTGGTTTTTTACCTGTTTGGTTTTCCTGGGTGATCATATCTTTGTGTTATTTATTTTTCTGCTGCTATACATGATATGATTATATGATTGTGTTAACCTAGATCTGAAATTTGGACTAAATAATAACTTGGCTAATTAACTAGGTTAATCTGGTTGTGTTTTAAGGGGTCTAAAAACATACAAAGTCGCAACTTGCTCGAGGACAAACTTCCAGCACTACATTCTTATCCGCAGCCATCTCATTCTTATCCGAAAAACAATGCAAGAGAGCTAGAGAGAAAACTCTATGGAGCAGATTGTGAACCTTTGTGAGAGTTTATTGTGATCATCCTTTAAGAGAGAGAGAACCCATATTCCTTGAGTGAATCCATAGCCTTTTTTCTTCTCTTTCCCTCTCACCATTTCCATATTTTGAGAAGTGATTTTCCAAACACTCCATGTTACCTTTGAGTGATATTCCTTGAGTGATTGGTGCTGGAAATTAATAGAGAAGCTATAGCACATATCCAAGAGATCTCTATGGCTTACTGTTACAAGGTGAAGAAAGGACTTCGATAAGTTGGGTAATAGCTGGAGCTAGGAGGGCTTAAGTACTAGGGGAACTTTAGGCTTGGATAGTCTTTAGGAAACCAGCACTGCAACTATTCACTAGTAGAGATTCAAGGGTGGTGCTTAAAAGAGGTTTGTCATCGGGAACTCTAATTTTCTTTTTGATAACACACCAGGAGTTATTTTTGGCTTGCTTCCCTTCTTTTATTCTGCACTTTATATTGCTTTATATTCATTTATTGCTATTTGAATGGCATGCAATGCTATGAAAATTGGTTAATCACTTATATTAAGCATTAGTTGTTAATTGAGGGTAAAAGTGATTGACTTAAAATTGGTTAGCTGGGGTTTAATTATTTGCTAAGAGTATCAATAGCAATTTCTCAACACCTACCAATAACAAATGAACATTCTTATTAATTTGAAAGAGCATCAGCCACAAAATAGACAACATACTTTTTTGGGGTTTTAGCCATTCGGATAGGCACCTATACCCGAGTAGTTGAAGGTCTTGGCCTCAGAAGAACTGATGATCTAAATAAAGCCTTGATCTCTAAGTTTTGTTGATCAGTAGCTTCTAATGCAAACAAGACATGGGTTCATCTCCCCAAATTCAAATATCTTCAAGATTGTAGAAATCAACTGCTCCCAACTAGAAAGGAATTCACAACTCAATTCCATTGCTTAACAATAACAAGGGTCTGTCTGTACCACCGCATTGGATAAGCCTTAAATACCAATATAATATATGGACTGATCCATGGGTCCATATAATCCTAAAAATCAACCATCTGGCAGATCTCATCTTCCCTGCTTCATTGCAATGGAACAATGACTTCTTTGAAATTCTTTTTTTTTTTTTTTTACTCCAATACAGCCATCCATGTTAAAAAAATCCATATTCCATCAACCCCATATGAAGTTTCATCATCTGGATCCCTAAAATAAGAGAGTTGTTAGGTTTTAAAGACTTAGGAACTTATGTATTTAGAACTCTAATGTGTAATGTTGGCAAACAATGATCAAAACAATTGTTAGCTTTGTTAAGACTTGCTTAAAGTGTGTGCGTTTATGTAAAGTTGGAATCGAGTGGCTGCAGAAAGTATTAGTGAATTTCTGCCTGGCTCGATCGATCGAATATCGAGCAGAATGTTTTTTTCTGCAGAATTCCAACTCAGCCCTAGCCTATTTAAAACGTTTAGGGTTTTATGTTTTGCCCTAGGTATATAAGGCAAACCCTAGCCACGTTTTAGAGGTTGCTCATATTGCTGTTTGTGTGAATCTCTTGTGAGATCTGAGAGGAG
The DNA here is from genome assembly GCA_032727855.1 of Quercus ilex subsp. ballota. Classification (NCBI taxonomy): domain Eukaryota; kingdom Viridiplantae; phylum Streptophyta; class Magnoliopsida; order Fagales; family Fagaceae; genus Quercus; species Quercus ilex. Next base: position 6,327,263 of record CM064918.1, read on the forward strand.
GTTTCCTTCACATAAGCTTAGGATTATCAAGAAGAAGATTTCTTCAAGAACTTGATGATCATTCAGTTGCTGCCATGAGAACTTAAAGATACACAAGCGGGTGTGCTTGTATGTACTGGAGAATCTAAGAAAGAAGGAGTTCATGGTTTCGGAGCTTGCACGTGGTCATGTCAGTAAGTTTTCTACTAGTGAGTAGCAATAGGATGTTAGTAGTCTAAGTCACTATTGTACAAACTTCAATTCTTTCTATAGTGGATTCAGGTTTACCTTGAGAATAGCTAGATTAAATCCTCCCCAGGTTTTTTACTAGTTTGGTTTTCTTGGGTGATCATATTTTTGTGTTATTTATATTTCCACTGCTATGCATGATATGATTGTTTTGATTGTGATAACCTAGATCTGGAATTTGGATTAAATAATAACTTGGCTTATTAACTAGGTTAATCTGGTTGTGTTTTAAGGGGTCTAAAAACAAACAAGTGATATCAGAGCAGGTAGCTCTTTTATTGTAGATCTTTTGACCTCTAAGCTGATCCTTGACCCCAGTCGTCATGGAACACGGGCACTCTCTTGTTATTCCACCTCACTTTGATGGGAATAATTATGCTTATTGGAAAGTAAGAATGAAAACATTCCTAAAATCTATTGATGAGAAAGTCTGGAACTCCGTTAAGTACGGATGGGAGAAGCCCACTACTCCTGTGAGTGAGTGGCAAACTTCTCAAAAAGAAGCAGCCGCATTCAATAGCAAAGCTATTAATGCTATTTTCAATGCCGTTTCTATGGAGGAATTTAAGAAAATCTCTAATGTTGAAGTTGCTCACACTGCTTGGAATATCCTCCAGACTATGCATGAAGGCACAAAGGCTGTCAAAATAAATAAGTTGCAGCAATTAACATCTAGATTTGAGAGCATTAGGATGTTTAATGATGAATCCTTTGATGAATTTTATGCTAAACTTAATGTCATTGTTAATTCTGCATACAACTTGGGTGAAATCTATGATCAACCTAAAATGGTTAGGAAGATTCTTAGATCTTTAACTAAAGATTTTAGACCTAAAGTGACTGACATCACTAAGAGTAAGGATGTGTACTCCATTCCTGTTGATGAACTTGTAGGATCTCTTTAGTCCTATGAGTTAGACCTTCCCAAAACTAGCAAATCCAAACCAATGGCTCTTAAGTCAATTGATGTTAGTGGATTTGATGATGAGCTCTCTGCTACAGAGATTGCTTACCTTGCCAAGAATTTTAGAAATTTCCTTAGAAATAACAATAGAAGGGCAAAAGGTAATAACACTGTAGAACCTAGAAACTTTAGGAAGAATGATCCCACTAAGGTTAGCAACACTGAAAAACCTAGAGAGAAAGTAGGTCAATCTTCTAATAATTCTATGAGTTCTCAATGTTTTGGATGTCAAGGGTATGGTCATATAAAATCTGAATGTCCTACATTCTTGAGGTCTAAGGGTAAGGTTATGGCTGTAACCCTTAGTGATAATGAAGTTTCTGATGATGAGTCTGTGCATGACGAGGATGGAAACTTCATTACTTTCACTGCTACAGCTGTAGTCAATGAAAGTGTGTCTGTTAAAGAGAACCCTTTTGATGGGGAACTCTCTGAGAATGCAGATCTTCAAGAAGCCTACAATAAACTTTGCAAAGTTGCTATAAAGGATGCCATGAATGTTGAATTAGGCTTAAAGAAAATTACATCTCTTGAACTTGATAAGAAAAATTTGCTTGTGAAACTGTTTGATACTAATGAACTTTTGAACAATGTGAAAATTGAGAATATGTTTTTGCTTGATAAAGTTAAATCTTTGGAACTTGATTTATCTGTTGCTAAATCTGCTAGTTCTAAACTTGATCATATGTTGAGTGTTCAAAACTCTCCTTCTAACGAATCTAGATTAGGTTTTGTTGAAAGCATCTCTGTGTCTGCACCCCATTCCACAAACTTTGTTCCTTCTTCTTCCTCTTAACCCCCTGTGAGTGAGATTGTGAGTGAGACTGTTAAACTTATAGAGGTCACACCTTCTAGGAAGATTAGGATTGATCTGAAAGAGTCTAAACCTAAGGAGTCTACCCTTTCTAAGGACAAGTTGCATGGTAAGCCTGCTTAGGTTTGTCATTTTTATGGAAAGTCTAGGCACATTCGTCTAAACTATTACAAGCTGCAAGCTACTAAGAGAGCAAACAAACCAAAAGTGCATGTGCCTCAAGCACAAGATCCTATGGCACTTATTGGTGAATTGGTTGTTAAGGACATATTTTATGTAGTTGGCTAATCCTTTGACAAAATGCACTTTACTTGTATTTGGGTAGATCTAGAATGTGTTTAATACTTCAAAGAACATGTTTTTTAAGTCTAGTATTAAAGCCATGAAGATTGGACCAAAAAACAAGTGAAGAAAAGGTGTTCATTAAAGCTGGACAGATAGCTTGACACCTGCGGACAAATAGCTCGACACCTACAGACAGATAGCTCGACAACTTCTCGACACCTTTTGACAGCTGGCTATCTATCAAGCTTTTCAGTTAATTGTTATCGCAATCTCGACACCTTCTCGACAGCTGGTGGATCGATCAAGAAAGCTCCTCTCCCCTCGACAACTTCTCAACACCTCCTCAACACGTAGCTATCTATCGAGGTTTAAAGCTCGACACCTCCTCGACACCTGCTATCTATCGAGGTTACGAAAATCAGAATTTTCAGATCTGAATTTTGGGCCAGGCTTTTGTATTTGTGTAGGGTTTCTTTTCTCACAACCCTAGACCTATATAAGGCTTATTTTAGAAGTCATACAAGGAGAACATATGCAAAAGGTGACTGATGTCTTATTCTCTTTAAAAGAAGTTACTGCATCTTTGCACCTTAGGGTTTTGTAACTAAGTGCTTTTTGATCTTCATTATTGATGAAGTGAAGAACTTTGCAGCCAACGTCTTCTTCTAGTTGATGATTGAAGTCGCGTACTGGGATCCGCGCAATTGGTTAGTCACGTATTGGGATTCGTGCATCATCAAAGGGTAACGTTCACATATTGAAGAGTTTAGAGATTCTGAAGCGGTAGAAGGTTTCTGCTGTGAGTTCATCTACGGAGATTGTAGAGTCTAGGGACAAAGGTTTTGTACTAGATCTGAAACTTCTCTTTAATATAGTGGATTGCTTTTCGAAAAGGTTTCCCCCCAAGTTTTTTACTGCAAAACTGGTTGGTTTCATTGGTTTTCCTAGGTCATCATATCTTGTCTTATTTATTTTTTCCGCTGCATGATTTTGACATGATATTGATGTTTATTTGTTTTAACAAGTTATATTCATAATAAATCTAATTAATAACTTGGGTTTAAAACTTGTTAATTCTATCAACCGGGGTCTAAATTTCCCAACAAGTGGTATCAGAGCGGGTTCACTCTAATTGGATTAATTTCTTGAGTGTGATCCTGACCCCCGTTGTCATGGATCGTGGACAATCTCTTTTGATTCCTCCTTTATTTGATGAAATTAATTATGCATACTGGAAAGTTCATATGAAAGTTTTTTTGCAGGCTTTAGGTGAACAGGTATGGCAAGCTGTTGAAGTTGGCTAGATTAAGCCAAAGGACGCGCCGGTGGATTGGGATGATGCAACAATCATTGTGGCAAATTTCAACAGTTGGGCCTTGAATGCTTTGTTTTGTGGATTGACCAATGAGGAATTCAAGAAAATATCATCCACAGAAGTTGCCAAGGAAGCATGGACTATTCTTGAGACCACCTATGAAGGTACCAAGGTAGTAAAGACTGTGAAGCTTCAAAGACTCACCATTAGTTTTGAAGAAATAAGGATGGAGGAGGATGAGACCTTTGATGAGTTCTATGCTAAACTCATGGATATTGTGAATTCTACTTTCAATCTTGGAGAATCTATTGTGGAATCCAAAATTGTTATGAAAATCTTTAGGTCCTTACCTGAAAGATTCCATGCCAAGATCACTGCCATTGAAGAAGCAAAGGACATTGATCAAATTCCTTTGACTGAGCTTGTAGGAAACCTTCAAACCTATGAGATGGGATTAGGCTCAATGGGAAAAGGTGGAAAGAGTAAAAACTTGGCTCTCAAGGGTATAGAGGAAGAGATTGAGGACTCTGAAGATGAAGATGAAAGTGAAGATAAGGATGAGCATCTAACCTTCATAACTGATGAGATTATCAAACTTCTTTAATTTAGGAAAAAGGATAAGGGCAAACCTCCTAAGAAATCTAAATCCTCAAGGAAGGGCAAGAATGAGAAACCCCTTATTCAATGCCATGAGTACAAAGGTTTTGGTCATATGAGGATAGAGTGCCCAAACTACCTCATGAAGGAAAAGACCAAGGAGTCAAAAGATAAAGGGTTGGTTGCTACTTGGAGTGATACTGAGGATGACTCTTCTGATGAGTTTGTAGATGAATGTCGTCACGTTATGGCCTTTGCTGCCTTAACCGATAAGGTGATTATGGAGAGTGCTAGTGACAGTGAGGATTCTTTTGATGATGAAGTACCCAAGAAGATGACCCTTCAGGAAGCCTATGATAAGCTATGCACTAAATTCATAAAATCTGAAAAGACTTCTCATCTTTGTAGAAAAGAGCTTAATGAGGTAAAAGCTGAAAAAGCTGATCTGTTAGTTAAGCTAGATGAGACTACAAGGTTAGTTGAGACTCTTATTTTGGAGAACACCTCATTAGAAGAGAATGTCAAGAATCTTGAGGTTGAGCTTAGTCAAGCTAGAACTCAAATAGAGAGGATGTCCAGTGCAAAACTTGAAGAGGTATTGAGTGCTCAAAAGCCTAGTTCTGATAAGACTGGCTTAGGATATGTTGTCTCCTCTGGCCTTTCCTCTTCCACGGCTTCTGGATCAAGGACTATCTTTGTGCCACAATCTTTGAAAGGTGATAAAGTTATAAAATCCAAAACTGATTTAGCTAATTCTAAATCCTTTGTTAAGCCTCATGTTTGTCATAATTGTGGTGTTGCTAGACACATTCGTCCTAATTGATTTAAATTGTATCCTCAAAAGCAATTGTCCAAACGGTCATAGGTTTCCTCTCAAGGACCTACACCTTTGTTTGGAGAGTTATTAAAAGTCTTGAGCTTTTTAACTCAATTTCAGGAGAATTCTAATTCTTCTATGTCCTTTAATAGACATACTAGGACACGTGCCTTTTCATCTTCACGGCCAAAGACTCATGTTGTGTGGGTGAGAAAGGAGCCTAAGACTTAATTGTCTTTTCTGGTTGTCCTCTGCTTTGATTCTTTCTATCTAAAGTAGGACTCTTTGTGCATGATTTCTTATCTGTTTTTGGAATTATGCTTTCATGCATCTGCACATTTCTATCATGCCTTCATGCATATGCATCTTTCTTTCTGCTTTCTTGTTGTTTGTCTATTTTTGTTTGGTTGTTTAGTCTTTATTTTGTTTGCTTTTCAAAATAAAAAGAGAAAAATTAGAAAAATACAAAAACAGTGTGTTTGTGTACATTGGTACTTGTGTACTTTGGATGGCCATTGAAACGATGTTTTCTAAACTTTGTATCTTTTGTAACTTAGTTGAGCATCTCTATGCACAACTAAGCAAGTGAGCTTTGTGCCTCTTGTTCGTGATGAGTAAGATTAAGTTATCTCTTGAATTTAACACTCGTATCACTCTTTTTGACGGGAAGGACTAGAAAATCCTAAGAGAAAGGCATAAATAACCATCTCACCACTGTTGCCCGACAATCATAATATGACACATGTATGCTTCGGCATAGCAAAAGTGCAATGTCAACGCTTAACATGTTGGGTATTTCTTTTCTCTCTTTTATATGCCCGTGCATAATATGCTAAATAAAAGAAAATATGCAAAGAAAATAAAAATCAAAAAGATCAAAAATGCTTTAATTATGATTGCAAGCGTGTATTCTAGGAGATGTGGGAGTTATAGGATGTACCTCTTAAGGTGGTAATCCCCATCAAACAGTTAAGATTGTGTGTGAGTTAAAGTAATTTTCTCATATCTCAAAACGTCATAACATGTATATACTTATGCAATCTTGCAATGTTTTTCACACACAATACGCAATATTCTTTGCTACTCTTGATACATGTGCAGGTACAATGTGATTTGGCCATCACAAGGTTTTACATGTGTTAATGTATGCTCACTAAACTGTCTTGACTTGTTTTTGAAATATAAAATTGGTTAGACTTGTCTAGTGTGTGTGTGTGTGTGTTTTGGGATCTATGTGCTTAACATTTTTCTTGTTGAGAAATTTGTTTTTCACATGTTTTGCATCTTTCTTTTATCTTGTCATCCACAGCATCTTGTTTCATTACATTCATTCACTTATATGGATTTCTTTGTGCTCTCTTGATAATCCTTGATCATCTTTATGTTTCTCGGGTGAAGCTTTCTAGTTTCTTGTACCCTTTGTCAATCATGACAAAAATGGGGAGAAATTGTGGATATGTGGTTTCTTTTTGAAGATTCTACATGTTAGGGGGAGAAATACATGCCTCTGTAAGGGGGAGTTGTGTTTCATCTTGTTAGGGGGAGTACTTACTTCCTTCTTCTTGTACCTTGGGTCTTGTGACCATTGTTTACATACATTGTGCTTATCTTCTTTATATGCTGATGTATGTTTCTTTCACCTACCTTTACATGTGTTGTTTCTTTTCTATCTTTATACACATGTTTCTTATACTTGTATGCAATCTTTTATTTCTATTTCACACTAAGATGTCTTGATGAGTTTTGTTTAAAGTGTTTTAGAAATACAGGTTGTCAAAGTATACTTGCCATAAACTCTCTTCTTGCAAAGTTTTTCAAGAGTTTGTGTTAGAATAGATTTTATTGCATTCAACAAGTGAATATGAGTTGAGTGATTTATGACTTCTCTCATATGTTCATTTGTTTGTTGTGGTTTTGTCACGGATTGCCAAAGTGGGAGATTATTAAAGACATATTTTATGTAGTTAGCTAATCTTTTGACAAAAGGCACTTTACTTATATTTGGGTAGATCTAGGGTGTGTTTAATACTTCAAAGAACATGTTGTTTAAGTCTAGTATTAAAGCCATGAAGATTGGACCAAGAAACAAGTGAAGAAAAGGTGTTCATTAAAGCTGGAAAGATAGCTCTCGACACCTCTCGACAGCTGGCTATCTATCGAGCTCTTCAGTTGATTGTTATCGCAATCTCGACACCTTCTCGACAGCTGGTGGATCGATCAAGAAAGCTCCTATCCCCTCGACAACTTCTCGACACCTCCTCATCACCTAGCTATCTATCGAGGTTTAAAGCTCGACACTTACTATCTATCGAGGTTACGAAAATCAAAATTTTCAGATCTAATTTTTGGGCCAGGCTTTTGTATTTGTGTAGTGTTTCTTTTCTCACAACCCTAGACCTATATAAGACTTATTTTAAAGGCCGTCACATAAAAGAATACAAGGAGAACATATGCAAAAGGTGACCGATGCCTTATCCTCTCTAAAAGAAATTACTGAGTCTTTGCGCCTTAGGGTTTTATAACCAAGTGCTTCTTGATCTTCATTGTTGATGAAATGAAGAACTTTGGAGCCAACATCTTCTTCTAGTTGATGATCAAAGTCGCGTACTGAGATCCGTGCAATTAGTTAGTCACGTATTAGGATTCGTGCATCATCAAAGGGTGGCATTCATATATTGAAGAGTTCAGAGGTTCTAAAGCGGTAGAAGGTTTCTGCTGTGAGTTCATCTACGGGAATTGTAGAGTCTAGGGACAAAGGTTTTGTACTAGATCTGAAACTTCTCTTTACTATAGTGGATTTCTTTTCAGGAAGGTTTCTCCCCAGGTTTTTTACTGTGAAACTGGTTGGGTTCATTGGTTTTCCTGGGTCATCATATCTTGTCTTATTTATTTTTTCCGATGTATGATTTTGACATAATATTGATGTTTGTTTTAACAAGTTTTATTCATAATAAATCTAATTAACAACTTGGGTTTAAAACTTGTTAATTCTATCAACCGGTGTCTAAATTTCCCAACATTGGTAAACGCTCTTAACCTTTATTCCAATCCTAGAGTTGGAAATCACTCTAATGTGAATAAGAACTCCAAAGCTCGAGGTGCATCTAAAAGGTTTTGGATGCAAAAGACTCGATCTAATTGAGTCTTTCTGACATGGACCTTGTGCTTCTTTGCTCTATCGTTTGTGACTTTTGTTATTTGGTTTTTGTTTTTCTTTTTTGTTTCTAGGATTTGCATTGCATAACATTCATGCATTTCATTCTAGAACTATTTTTTCTTTTTTCTTTTTAAAATTTAAAAAATAAATAAATAAAATAAAATAAAAAAGGAAAAGGGAAGCAATTGTGTTTTGTGTTTATTTTCTTGGTTTTGAAAACAAGATTGGTCAATTTATTTTCACATAACATGTCTTTGTACCTTGTTTAGCTTAGATGAGCTTATTTATTGCACTTTACTAGTTGAAACTTTGTAGTGCATGTTGTGTGGGAAAGATGTATGGTTTTTGATCACTTTGTCTTGATCTTGAAGTCACATGTCTTTGACTGTCGGACTTGAACCTTTTGAGAAATGCATAAATAACCATCTCACCACTGTTTACTAGCCAATCATGAATAGCTTAATGCATATGCACAAAAAAAAAAACATAAGGTGAAGCCTCGGTTTAAATGCTTAAAATTGGTGTGTACATTATTGGACTTAAAGCTAAATCAAATAAATAAAATTTGTGTGTACATTATCCCGGCTATTTTAATAAGTTTCTGATTAAATAAAATTGGTGTGTATATTATGAGCCAAATCAAGAAACTTACATGATTGTAAACTTTTATTCTAGGAGATGTGAGAGTTATATAATGTAACTCTTTAGGTGATAGTCTCTTTCAAATTCTATATAAAGAATTTTGTAGACTTTGTGTTTGATTTTTATTCACATATAACCTCACATATCTCTCAAATTTTTGCTAGTTGCACACACTACACTAGTTACTCTTTGCTAAACTTTGTACATGTTATTGTGTGTGTTTTTGGTTTGACCAACCAAGTTTGAAAATACCTTGAGTTTTTATGCAAAACATATTTGATGCTTGAGAATTCAAAAGGAAAATGTGTGAAAATCTTAATTTTGGGAAAACTGGGTTTTAAACTTGTGTTCGTAAAAAGCATTTCATCTCATACTCATGCATTTTGTTCATCAACTTCAATGCTTTAAGGAGTTTCTGCCCAAAATGTGTTTTTTTTTTTCAAAACTGTGTTTTTCTCTCAAAAATTTTGTGAGCCTCTGTCTGCTTCGATTGATCCAGTCTGTTTTTTGATCAATTAAAATTGGTTTTAAAATTTTAAATGAGTCTCTATCTGTTTTGATCAATTGAAACTGATTTTCGATCAATTGAAAATCGTGACTAAGGTTTTTTAAAAATCAGATCTTGGCTTATTCAAACCTCACTTTTCAAATGTTTTCAAACTTTTCTCTCTCTCTCTCCGATTCAAACTAGGCTCCACATCAAATTTTTGTCATTTTCTTCCAAATTTTTTGCAAGATTTTCCTCTCTCTAAGCCGGTAAGTCCATTTTACCCTTCCTTTTGCATTTATTTTCATGTTTTCATGCATAAATTCATGCATTATTTTGGGATTTTTGGACCTTTTCAAATTTGGGGTTTTTGATGTTTCAAGCCAAATTTTTTGAAATTGATCAATAGGTTTTTGTTCTAGAATGTTATAAACTTGATCTTGATGGTTTAATTTGATCAATTTGATGAATTGTGAGAAACTGAAATTTCTAGGGCTTGTATTTACCTAAATTGGGGATTTTGTTCAAACTAGGTTTAATTGAAGAAATTGGCTTGGTGGTTTGATGTAATTGATCATTATAATCTATATTCTAACTTGTGTGATGATAATTCGTCATTTTCTTACGAATTGAACAAGTGGATTTTTCAAATTTTGGGGTTTTTGTTAGAAACTCTTTGCTCAAGCCAATTTTGTAAATTTGAACTTAAATTGAACTTATTCTCACTGCATTAGAGCATGCATCATGACATTTATCTGTTCATGCATCATATAGACTGATATTTCATTTTTTTGTGCTAACTTGCAGTCTGCCCTTGGTTTTTTTCTCTTTGATCTTTTTGGTTTTGTCCTTGTGTCTTGTCTTTACCCTAGCACCATGCCTAGGAAGACTAGAGCTCATAGGGCTACCCATCCACCTTCTCCTTCCTCTTTTGATCGTGAGAAGTTTCCGAGTGAGAAAAACCAAGAAATCTTTGATACCCTAAACCTTAGAAGAAAGATATGGGCTGAGCGAAAAGTGTTGTTAGATAAGCTAGATTTGGCCATTAGGGCTAACTTTGAGCGAAGGGGCTGGTTACCATTGTTGGATATTGGTCCTCCACCACCAGCTACCCTGATTAGAGAGTTCTACTCGAACATCTCTATCCCATCTATGATTCCAACACTTTGGTAAAGAGTTGGATACGAGGCGTAGAGTTCACCATTACTCCTAGAGTGGTGGCTGATGCTCTTGGGGTACCGTTGGTCCAACATCCTGTCTATCCTTATGCTAAGTCTCCACCCCTTAATGACGTTATGTCATACATCACTGGATCTTCTATCCAGTGGGGTTCTGATCCTCAGATCACATCTGCTGAGTTTTCTGAGTTACACTATCTTTTCTTTGGGATAGCATGTCATTCTTTGTGGCCTATCTCTCATCTGCACACCATTCCTTTGGAATGATGTGCTTTTTTGTTTGCTCTTGTTACGGATGCTTCTATTTCTTTTCCTCACTTGTTTCTTCATTCTTTGAACGAAGTATAAAGGAGTTCCTCTCCCACTCATGCTCTTGTTCATTCTATTTTCATTCATAGGATTTTGTTGTTTTTAGGTTTAGATGGTTTCCCCTCTTCTGAGCCCGTACATGTCATAGCTCCCATAGGTGCCACCTTTCTTAGGCAGAGGGCTGCTCATATGAGAGCTCCTCGTGTTAAGCCTTCTGGTGCTATACCCCCTCCTCCCTCTTCTATAGGTGATTCTTCAGCTGAGGCGTCTGGTGGTGTTGCTGCTGATGCTAATGTTCCTCCATCGACTACTTCAAATGCTTCAGACATTTGACGTATGTTGGATCATGTCTTGACCGTTCAGGCGGCTCAAAGATAGGTTTTGGTGGACGTACTCGATGAGATTCATGCTTTGCGCTCAGAGTTGGCACAGTTTCGACGATCCTAACCGCCACCTCCTTTTGATGATGGACTTTGAGTGCCCTTTGGCATTCCGTCACAAAAAGGGGGAGTACTTTTGGACACTTGTAGAGTTTTTTTATCTCAGGTGGAGAGTTTTTGTTGGAGCTTGTGGAGTTGATTAGATTGTATCTAGGTGCTTCACTTTGTATTTACCTTTTTGGCTCTTGTTACATTCTTGTTGGGCTATTCATGTTAGGGGGAGATACTTGTATTGTTTTATATGTTTCTTGTTTCATTACTTATTGATTTATATTTATGAGTTATTCATTGATATATGTCTTTATTTTGTGTTGTGTGAAATCAAGAATTTATTTTGTTTACTTGTATTTTTTCCACACATGCGTTTATGTGTTTTGTTTAGTGTTTCAGGAAATATACAGGTTGATTCAATTGAGTTGCTGTCTACACTTGCAACTAATGGATAGTAGTTAGGATTGAATTTGTTATAATGAGCATTTTTTTTTGTAAAGGGTTGCTCTTTGTAAAGAGCTTTTAGTTGTGTTTTGTCATGGATTACCAAAGGGGGAGTTTGTTAGGTTCTAAAGACTTAGGAACTTACGTATTTAGAACTCTAATGTGTAATGTTGGCAAACCATAATCAAAACAGTTGTTAGCTTTGTTAAGACTTGCTCAAAGTGTGTGCGTTTATGTAAAGTTGGAATCGAGTGGCTGCAAAAAAAATTAGTGACTTTCGGCCTAGCTCGATCAATCGAAGTTTAGACTCGATCGATCGAATATCGGGCAGAATGTTTTTTTCTGCAGAATTCTAACTCAGCCCTAGCCTGTTTAAAACATTTAGGGTTTTATGTTTTGCCCTAGGTATATAAGGCAAACCGTAGCCACGTTTTAGAGGTTGCTCATATTGCTGTTTGTGTGAATCTCTTGTGGGATCTGAGAGGAGATTTCCTTCACATAAGTTTAGGATCATCAAGAAGGAAATTTCTTCAAGAACTTGATGATCATTCAATTGCTGCCATGAGAACTTAAAGATACACAAGTGGGTGTGCTTGTATTTGCTGGAGAATCCAAAAAAAAAGGAGTCCGTGGTTTCGGAGCTTGCACGTGGTTGTGTCAGTAAGTTTTTTACTGATGGGTAGCAATAGGATGTTAGTGGTTTAAGTCGCAATTGTACAAATTTCGATTCTTTCTATAGTGGATTCAAGTTTACTTTGAGGATAGTTAAGTTAAATCCTCCCCAGGTTTTTTACCGGTTTGGTTTTCCTGGGTGATCATATCTTTGTGTTATTTATATTTCCGCTGCTATACATGTGTTAGGTTCTAAGGTCTTAGGATTTTATGTATTTAGAACTCTAATTTGTAATGTTGGCAAACCATGATCAAAACATTGTATTTAGTCTTATTTAGACTTGCTCAAAGTTGGTTTAATATTGTAAAGTTGGAATCGAGTGGCTGCAGAAGTACTTGGGACTTTTGGCCTGGCTCGATCGATCGAAGAATAGACTCGATCGATCGAAAATCGCACAGGTTGATTTTTCTGCAGAATTTCCAACTCAGCCCTACTTCATTAAACGTTTAGGGTTTTATGTTTTTACCCTAGGTATATAAACTAACCCCTAGCCACGTTTTTGAAGGTTGTCCATATTATATTGTTGCTCATACTTTGCTGTTTTGTGTGAATCTCTTGTGAGATCATTGAGGAGCTTTCCTTTACACAAAACTTAGGGTTTTCATGGTAGAGATGATTTCAACATCTGAAGATCATTACCGTTGCAACCATTGAAACTTAAAAGAAAAGCAAGCGGGGAGCTTGTAGCTGATTGAGGAATTCAAGAAAGAAGTAGTCCGTGGATTCGGAACCTGCACGTGGTCGTGTCAGGAAGTTCTACTGGTGGGTAGCATTAGGAAGTCGAGCGGGGAGCTTGTAGTCCTTTTGTAAGAACTTCAATTCTTTCATAGTGAATTCTATTATGCCTTGAGGATCGGTGGGTCAAATCCTCCCCAGGTTTTTACCGTGTGGTTTCCTGGGTGATCATATCTTGTGTTATTTATTTTCCGCTGCTTTATATTCTTGATATGATTGTTTGGATTGTTTTAACCTAGAATTGCTTAATTTGACTAAGTAATAACTTGGCTAATTAATCTAGGCTACGCAATCTGGTTGTTTAAGGGGTCTAAATTCCTGTCAAGTGGTATCAGAGCAGGTAGCTCTTTTTGTTTGAGATTTTTAATCTCTGAGCTGATCCTTAACCCCTGTTGTCATGGAGCATGGACACTCTCTGTTTGTTCCTCCTCATTTTGATGGGAACAACTATGCCTATTGGAAAGTAAGGATGAAAGCATTCCTGAAATCCATTGATGAAAGGGTTTGGAATTCCGTTGAATACGGATGGGAGAAGCCCGCTACTCCTGTGAGTGAGTGGCAAACTTCTCAAAAAGAAGCAGCTGGATTCAATAGCAAAGCTATGAATGCCATTTTTAATGCTGTTTCTATGGAGGAATTTAAGAGGATCTCTAATGTTGAGGTTGCTCATACTGCTTGGAAAATCCTTCAGACTGTGCATGAAGGCACAAAGGCAGTTAAGATAAACAAACTGCAGCAATTAACTTCTAGGTTTGAAAGCATTAGGATGTCTGATGATGAATCCTTTGATGAATTTTATGCCAAACTGAATGATATTGTTAATTCTGCTTTTAATTTGGGTGAAATCTATGATCAACCTAAGATTGTTAGGAAGATACTTAGATCTTTAACTGAAGACTTTAGACCCAAAGTGACTGCCATCACTGAAAGCAAGGATGTGGACTCCATCCCTGTTGATGAGCTTGTAGGATCTCTTCAGTCCTATGAGTCTGACCTACCTAAAGTGAACAAATCCAAATCAATGGCTCTTAAGTCAGTTAATGATGTTGATGGTGGTGGATTTGATGATGAGCTCTCTGCTACAGAGATTGCCTATCTTGCCAAAAATTTTAAGAACTTTCTTAGGAATACAAATAGAAAGGCAAGAGGTACTTACACTGCTGAACCTAGAAATTTTAGGAAGAATGATCCCACTAAGGTTAACAATTTTGAAAAACCTAGAGAAAATTTTGGTCAATCTTCTAATAACTCTTTGGGTCCTCAGTGTTTTGGCTGTCAAGGGTATGGTCATGTGAAATCTGAATGTCCTACATTCTTGAGGACTAAGGGTAAAGCTATGGCTGTAACCCTTAGTGATAATGAGGTTTTTGATGATGAGTCCGGTGGTGACGAGGATGGAAACTTCATTGCTTTCACAGCTACTGCTATAGTCAATGAAAGCATATCTGCTGAAGAGAACCCTTCTGATGGGGAACTCTCTGAAGATGCAGATCTTCAAGAGGCCTATAACAAACTTTGCAAAATTGCTGCAAAGGATGCTATGAAAGTTGAACTTGGCCTAAAGAAAATTGATTCTCTTGAGCTTGAAAAGAGAAATTTGCTTGTTAAACTGTTTGATGCTAATGAGCTTTTGAAGAATGTTAAATCTGAGAACATGCTTTTGCTTGATAGAGTTAGAACTTTGGAACATGATTTATCTGTTGCTAGATCTGCTAGTTCTAAACTTGATCACATGCTGAATGTTCAAAAGTATCCTTCTGATAAAACTGGGTTAGGATATGTTGAAAGCATCTTTGATTCTGCTCCACATTCCACTACTTTTGTTCCTTCTTCTTCTTCTGAACCTTCTGTGAGTGAGGTTGTGAGTGAAACTGTCAAACCACCTATGAATGAGGTAGTTAAACCTGTAGAAGTTTCACCACCTAAGAAGATTAGGGTAGACTTAAGAGAATCTAAACCTAAGGAGCCTACCAAATCTAAGGACAAGATATATGGTAAACCTGCTTGGGTTTGTCATTATTGTGGTAAGTCTGGACACATTCGTCCTAACTGTTACAAGCTTCAAGCTGATAAGAGAGCAAATAAACCAAAAGTGCCTGTGCCTCAAGCACAAGATCCTATGGCATTAATTGGTGAATTGGTAAAGGTGTTAAATCTTTATTCCAATCCTGGAGTTGGGAATCACTTGAATGTGAATAAGAACTCCAATGCTCATGGTGCATCTAAAAAGTTTTAGATGCAAAAGACTCGAACTAATTGAGTCTTTCTGACATGGTCCTTGTGCTTCATTGCTCAATTCCTTTGTGACCATTGCTCTTTGTTTTTTTGTTTTTTTGTTCTAGGACTTACATTGCATTACATTCATGCATTTCATTCTAGGATTTATTTGTTTTCTCTTTTAATAATAATAATAAAAATAAAAAAAAATAAAAAAAAAAGGAGGAAGCAAAAATTATGTTTAACATGATGTTTCTTGGTTTTTGAAAACAAGGTTGGTCAATTTATTTACACATAACATGTCTTATGTACCTTGTTTAGCTTCGATGAGCTTATTTATTGCACTTTACTAGTTAAAGCTTTGTAGTGCATGTTGTGTGAGAAAGATGTTTATAGTGTTTATCACTTTGTCTTAATCTTGAAGTCACATGTTATTTAACTGTCGGACTTGATCCTTTTGAGAAAGGCATAAATAACCATCTCACCACTGTTCACTAGCCAATCATGAACACCTTAGTGCATATCATAAGATTTTGTGCTCGAGAAAGTGTAGCACATGCACAAAAAGAACATAAGGTGTAGCCTCTGTTAAATGCTTAATAATTAAAACTGGTGTGTACTATTAGGCTTGATGCCATTTCACATAATCTAATCTGGTGTGTACTATTAGGCTTTATGCCAAATTTCACCTAAAATAATGGGGCAAAATACAAGAAACTTACATGATTGCAAGCTTTTGTTCTAGGAGATGTGGGAGTTATAGGATGTAACTCTTTAGGTGATAGTCTCTTTTGAATTCTATGTGATGAATTTTGTAGACTTTGTGATTGATTGCTATTCACATATCACCTCACATGTATCTCAAGTTTTTGCTAGTATCACACACTACACAAGTTACTCTATGTTAAACGCTGTACATGCTAGTGTGTGTGTTTTTGGTCTGACCAACCAAGTTTGAAAATATCTTGAAATTTGTGCACAACATATTTGTTGCTTGAGAAAATTCAATGGGGGAATGATTAAAATGTGTTTTTGAGAAAATTGGGTTCAAAATTTTGGGTTTTTGAAAAAGCATTCCATCTCATACTCATGCATTTTGTTTCTTCAAGTTAATGCTTTGAGGAGTTATTTTCAAAATTAAGTTTGTGTTTTTCAAAAACTGTGATTTTTCTAAAATTTAGTGAGCCTCTGCCCAGTTCGATCGATCCAATCTGATTTTCGATCAATCGAAAAAGTGTTTTAATTTGTCTCAAAATGACTGTTTGTTTCGATCGATCGAATGTGATTTTCGATCAATCGAAAAAGTGCTCTAGTTTGTTTCAAAATGACTGGTTCATTCGATCGATCGAATGTATTTTTCGATCAATCGAAGATCGTGGAAAAGCTTTTTTTAAAAGATCAAAGCTGACTTTTTCAAACACTTTTCAAATCTTTTTCAAACTTTTTCTTTCTCTCTCCGACGAGGCAAGCTCAATAGTTCCAATTTTTGTCGTTTTCCTCCGAAGTTTTTGCAAAGAATCTCTTTCCTCAAGCCGGTAAGACCCTTTTGCCCTTCCTTTTGAATTTATTTTCATCTTTTCATGCATAAATTCATGAATTTAGGGGCAATTTTCGCACTTTGCAATTTTGGGATTTTCTGTTGATTCAAGCCATATTTTATGCAATTGATCATTGGGTTTTTGTGGGGACACATCATAAAAAAGATCCTTGGTGGTTAATTTGATCAATTTTGAGTTTGGTGAAAAATCGAAAAATCTAGGGTTTGTTCTTGATCCGAATTGGGGCTTTTGTTAAATTGGGTAGAATTTGCTGAAATTGGTTTGTTGTATTGGTGTAATTAAGCATTATAATCTATGTGCTGTGTTTTGTAATGCTCAATTCATCAATTTGGTTAAAAATTTTCAACAAGTGGTTTTCAATTTTTGGGATTTTTGATAGAAATTCCCTGTTCAAGCCAATTTTGTCAAATTACTCTCAATTAAACTTAATTGTTTACTGCATTAGATCATGCATCACAACACTTTATTATTCATGCATCATATAGATTTTTTGTTCTATATTCTTTATTGTACTAATTTGCAGTCTGCCCTTGGTTTTGTTTTCTCTTGTTCTTTGTGGTTTTCTCTTTGTGTCTATGTCCTTTCCTTAGCACTATGCCTAGGAAGACTAGAGCCCGTAGGAATGTTCCCTCACCTTCTCCTTCACCCCTTCCATCCTTTGATAGTAAGAGGTTTTCGAGTGAGAAAAATCAAGAGATTTTTGAGAAGCTAAACATTAGGAGAAAAATATGGGCTGAGCGTTCTGTGCTGTTAGATGAACTTGATCCTGCCATTAGGGCAAACTTCGAGCGTAGGGGTTGGTTACCCTTGGTGGATGTTTCTGATCCTCCTCCACCTTCTGCCTTGATTAGAGAGTTCTATTCGAACATCTCTATCCGCATCTATGATTCCAACACTCTAGTAAAGAGTTGGATACGAGGCGTAGAGTACTCCATTACTCCTCGGGTAGTGGCTGATGCTCTAGGGGTACCGTTGGTCCAGAATCCTGTCTATCCATATGCTGAGTCTCCCGAGATTAGCGATGTTTTGTCTTACATCACTGGTACTACTGTCCAGTGGGGTTCTGATCCTCAGATCACTTCTGCTGAGCTCTCCGGGTTACATTATCTGTTCTTTAGGATAGCTTGTCATTCTATCTGGCCCATTTCCCATGTTCACACTATTCCTCTTGAGAGATGTGTATTTCTATACGCTCTGGTTACTGATGCTCCTATTAGTTTTCCCCATCTTTTTCTTCGTTCTTTGAACGATGTTTATAGGAGTTCTTCTACTGCTCATGCTCTTGTACATCATATTTTCATTCATAGGATTCTTCTCTATCTTGATCTTAGTGGCTTTCCTTCCTCTGAGCCCGTTCATGTGATAGCTCCTATAGGTGCGTCTTTTCTTAGACAGAGGGCCGCTCATCTTCGAGCTGGTTCTAAACACCCTAGGTCTGAGCCCTCTAGTAGCGCACCTCCTCCTTCTTCTTCTGCAGGTCTTGCTGATGAGGATATTACTGATCCAGTTGGTGATGATGATGCTGCTGCTGATGTTCCTCCACCTCCTTCGGCCGACTTCGATGTTCGTCGTACTTTGGAGACTGTCATGACCGCTCAGGCAGCTCATGGTCAGATTTTGGTGGACTTGATGGACGAGATTCGTGCTCTCCGAGCTGATTTTGCGCGTCTTCATTCACCCTCACCACCTCCTTTTGATGGCGACTTGTGATTGCCCTTTGGCATTCCGTCACAAAAAGGGGGAGTGGAGTTTTTGACTTGTAGTGGAGTTTTTGTAGTTAGGGGGAGATCTTTTTGTTTTAGAGGAGCTTGTGGAGTTTTTAAATTGTATCTAGGTGCTTCACTTTTTATATCATTTTTGGGGATATTCATGTTAGGGGGAGTAACATTGATTGATATACATGTTATATTCATTGATTCTTGTTGTTTTGTGATTCACTGCTTATTGACTTATATTTATGAGTTGTTCATTCATATATGTCTTTATTTTGTGTTGTGTGAATCTTACAAGAATGTTATACCTGTTGTTTTACTCTTTTCTGTCACACATGCGTTTATGCGTTTGTTGAGTATTTCAGGATTATACAGGTTGATTCAACTAAGCTGCTGTCTACACTTGCAACTATGGATAGTAGTTAGGCTGAATTGAATTTTATGAGCATTATCTTTGTAAAGGGCTTTTCATTTGTAAAACTTTGAGCTGTTAATTAGGGTTTTGTCACGGATTGCCAAAGGGGGAGTTTGTTAGGTTCTAAGGTCTTAGGATTTTATGTATTTAGAACTCTAATTTGTAATGTTGGCAAACCATGATCAAAACATTGTATTTAGTCTTATTTAGACTTGCTCAAAGTTGGTTTAATATTGTAAAGTTGGAATCGAGTGGCTGCAGAAGTACTTGGGACTTTTGGCCTGGCTCGATCGATCGAAGAATAGACTCGATCGATCGAAAATCGCACAGGTTGATTTTTCTGCAGAATTTCCAACTCAGCCCTACTTCATTAAACGTTTAGGGTTTTATGTTTTTACCCTAGGTATATAAACTAAACCCTAGCCACGTTTTTGAAGGTTGTCCATATTGTATTGTTGCTCATACTTTGCTGTTTTGTGTGAATCTCTTGTGAGATCATTGAGGAGCTTTCCATTACACAAAACTTAGGGTTTTCATGGTAGAGATGATTTCAACATCTTGAAGATCATTACCGTTGCAACCATTGGAACTTAAAAGAAAAGCAAGCGGGGAGCTTGTAGCTGATTGAGGAATTCAAGAAAGAAGTAGTCCGTGGATTCGGAGCCTGCGCGTGGTCGTGTCAGGAAGTTCTACTGGTGGGTAGCATTAGGAAGTCGAGCGGGGAGCTTGTAGTCCTTTTGTAAGAACTTCAATTCTTTCATAGTGAATTCTGTTATGCCTTGAGGATCGGTGGGTCAAATCCTCCCCAGGTTTTTACCGTGTGGTTTCCTGGGTGATCATATCTTGTGTTATTTATTTTCCGCTGCTTTATATTCTTGATATGATTGTTTGTATTGTTTTAACCTAGAATTGCTTAATTTGACTAAGTAACAACTTGGCTAATTAATCTAGGCTACGCACTCTAGTTGTTTAAGGGGTCTAAATTCCTGTCAACATGATATGATTGTTTTGATTGTGATAACCTAGATTTGGAATTTGAACTAAGTAATAACTTGGCTTATTAACTAGGTTAATCTAGTTGTGTTTTAAGGGGTCTACAAACAAATAAGAGTCATTGAAAAGATTTTTGCATCTTCCCCTGCTCAAGCCAACGCTAAGGGCAGCCTTACTCTTGGCCTCCATTGCTGCAAATCAAGGATGAAATCCATTCTCCTTGAAGGTGATGCCAAAGTTGTAATTAATGCTCTGATATCAAGCCCATCTTGTGCTCAGGATGGTCCATTCGAACGCTCATTTAATGGTCTGCCCCACGATAGGGCATGTTGGACTATGCAGAATTGAATAAATATTTCTTTTGAATCATTTATTTAAATTTATGCTTCTACCCAACCCAAGAACTTTCTTTTCAAAGTTTATGTGGATGGTTATTGAGGAAGAAGGATATCCCCAACAAAAGTGATAGTTCGCAATCCTACTCTCATTTAAAACATCTCGGTATGAGAACCATTGACATGCAAGCGCAATGCCACGTTGTTGTAATTAGAAGACGTATTATAAGACAATAATCTATGATGATAGGCTTTAACATTGTATTGTGACCAAATCCAATAGCCAAAACAAGTATGACCGCAACAAGGAGAGAGAGCTTTAGACTCACCCCATGGCATTCTTAGCCCGAATGGCCGGGAAGGCCTGCTCCCAACTCATTTGACACCCTTGTGCTGTCCCAATAAGTGTAATATTTTTTCAATATTTGGAACATACTGGAGAAAGGACAAAGTTTTCCTATTAACAGTTTTGAAAAATCTCTTCCAACAAGTTATGTGGCATTTAGATGACCATCCACATATGCTTAATTGCTTCATTAAATCATTTGAACAAGTCATATAACAGGTAAAAATTTATGTGACTACGTACATGTTGGTGGTTATTTCAAAGGCCACATTTGTATTGGTTTGGAGGAATTTTCCTTCAAGTTCTGCCCCCTGCAAATAAAAATAAAATTTCAGACCTTAAGAAGAATAAGACAACTTAAGAAAAGGTATTATTCCAACTAACCTTACAGCAGCATTGAGACCATATGAGAACATGTAAGCAATAGCTTCTATATCCACGCTGAAGTTTTAATCCAGAAAAGAATTATTAAAGCAAAAAGATCAGGTCTGTAATTGGTATAGCTAGGGAAAAGGACAGTGAAACTTACCAAATAGAAATCAATGAAGTGGTTGTTCTTGAGTTTTTCAACAGTCCCGCTAAGAAAACCAGAATCTCGAAAGCCCAGTACTCCAAACTAGCAAAAATTCTTAATTATGGGACTCGTGATATTTATAAGGTCGTGTCTGTGCTTATGATAACCTGGTAGATCAAAATGTTATCGTGCTTAAATGACTTGATGCCAGAATCCCTTGGTTGATACCATGTCTTAGGGTTCAACTTATCTCTTGGGGTGATTTTAGTCACAATGCTAATCTCAATATGGACCAGGTTCCTTTAGCCCGTCTAATCTCAGATCAGTTTAGAATTTCCTTTATTCATGGTGTATCACTAATATAAAGAATAATTTCTAAATTTAAACCACTTCATCAAGCATTGGTGAGTGTTTTGTTCATATTTCTATCTTATCAAAACTTCCTCATATCTTGTCATTCTAAAATATATTCCAATATCAAAATAAGGCTATGTCAAATTTTAGGTTTGAAAAAAAAAATTTATTAAGAATAGTGGACACAATAGGATTAAAATCACACTTATCATATCATTGCTGCAGAGGGCAGGGCTAGTTTCAAGTCTGTAGGAATGTATTGGAATGATTCCAATGAAAATCCCTCCCATGTACGCTCAAATTTCTCTGAACAAGTCAAATAGATGGCCAACATAAGGACTGATAACCATAATGAAACAGAAGCTGCCACTGGTGCTCCCACAAGACTGAGAGATGTCCAGTGTACTAAAGCATATGCAATTTCAACATGAATAACCAATGGTAGTCCTGTGACTATGACCAGGGGCCACACAATAGATTGTGCCTGAAGAAACCTCAAGATTTTTTGCAGGAAGCCATATGCAAATAATTCTGGAACGAGATAGAGAGCGGCCATCTTTGCAAGATATCTTGATGAAGTAAGGTCAGTATGGGTTCTGTATAGAACCAGATGATGGTTGTGATGATAGTGAAAGTAATGGATATGATATAAGAGGCTTGTAAATGAATCCCAACATTCTTTATTCTTTTGCTCCAAATCCTTGCCCACAAAGTGTTTCAAGACATCCACTTAACCCAATCTAGAATGAAAAACAAATAACTATAATGTAAGAGTCAACTGTGGAGCATCATTGAAAAGTTAGCCTGCAATTGTTTGTCAATGTTCATTTAGAGAAGGAGCTGAAAGAGGAGCATGAGAATTTTTAGATCAAATGAGCGGATTGGAAATTGGAGGATGAGTTAACATAAACATTCTGAAAGATTGAGAGCAAAAGTTCTAAAAATATTTAATGGTGCTAGCTTGGTCAGCTGCTATATATAATATTTGGTTGTAAAGAAATATACTAGAGTTTACAAAAACAATATTAGAAGTGAAGTGGATGTTGTGAAGAACAAGACTTAAATGCCAGGAGGATTGCCTATGAAGATCAGTTACACTATTCAAAATAGATGCCTTTGTTGAATTCAGATATCCAGTGTCCATATATATGCTTCATCATTGATCCAGCTAGGCTAATATGTTGTTAATACTTGCCAAAAAAAAACCTGCTGTTAACTTGTATCAGAGCTTTTGTTTTTCTTTGCAGCCAGGCTGTGAGTGTCTTTAGTTCTGCTATATCAAAATTAATGGCTTTTGAAAGAAAGTTCTGAATTTATATTACCTTCATAAAATAAAGAGAAATAATCCCTAATACTGAATACATAAAGTACTGAAACAATGTGTTACAACTTTTGGGAACTGGGTGTGGGATATAGTCAGAATTACTAAGAACAGAGAAGTCTATGGTGTGACCATGAATATAGCTTTTAGAAAGTTGAAGTGGCTTAAAATTTATTTGACAAGTTTAATACGCAACAGGTTGGGTGTTTAACTGAAAATGTTAAAAAGGCAAAAAGAGAACTTGAAGAGGTGCAATTGGGGCTGTTTAATAATCCTGGTCAAAACCAGAACACTGCCATAAAAGGGGAAAAATATCATTGCTGTGACTTTGAGAAATGCTAAGGCCACTTGAGACAGAAAGCAAGAGTTAGGTGGCTTAATTTAGGCGATCAAAACAGTTCAGATTCACAGAGTGATAAGGATCAGAGGCATTCAGAATTCAATTAAGTGTTTGTTAGGAGATGATGTAAAAAAGATTGAAGATGTGTTGAAGTTTTTGAATGATTGAGAGATTAAAAGAGAGACCGCAAAAAGCCCTTAATGGTTACATCTTTGCTACTAAGCACTTTATTTCACAATGAACCTAATGTAGGGATTATCTACTTCAAAACCCTAAGCTAAGCGTAGACTAACACGTGGTTAGTTTGCTTGTTTTATAAGTTACATGGGCCTTTGGGGCCATAATATATCTAATAACATGTAACAGATTAGCGGTATAGCTGTGAATTTCCTCAAAATTGTTAAGGATATATTTTATGTAATTGGCTAATCCTTTGACAAAATGCACTTTACTTGTAACTTGGTAGATCTAGGATGAGTTTAGTATTTCAAAAAATAAGAGTTCAAGTCAAGTATTAAAGCCACGAAGATTGGACCAAGAAACAAGTGAAGAAAAGATGTTCATTAAAGTTTGACAGATACCTCGACAGAAACAGTATGTCAGTATCTATCAAGATTTAAGAATAAAGCTCAACAGAAGCTCGACAAAAGCTAAATCTGTCAAGATCTATGAAATCAGAATTTCCAGATCTGATTTTTGGCCCTAGCTGACATGTATGTATAGGGTTTCTTTTCTCACAACCTTAGATATATGTAAGACTTATTTTAAAGGCCGTTATACATGGAGAACACATGCAGAAAGTGACCTAGTACCTTATTCTCTCTGCAAGAAGTTACTGCGTCTTTTGTGCCTTAAGGTTTTGTAACCAAGTACTTCTTGATCTTCATTGTTGATGAAGTGAAGAATTTTGCAGCCAACAACATCTTCAAGTTGATGGAGTTAGTGTCGTACTGGGATCCGTGCAAAAAGGTGGCGTTCATATATTGAAGAGTTCAGAGGTTCTAAAGCGGTAAAAGGTTTCTGCTGTAAGTTTATCTACGGAGATTGTAGAGTCTAGGGACAAAGATTTTGTACTAGATCTAAAATTTCTCTTTACTATAGTGAATTGCTTTTCGAGAAGGTTTCTCCTCAGGTTTTTTATTGTGAAACTAGTTTCTTTCATTGGTTTTCCTAAATCATCATATCTTGTCTTATTTACTATTCCGATGTGCATGATATTGATACGATATGGATGTTTGTTTGTTTTAACAATATTTATTCATAATAAATCTAATTAACAATTTGGGTTTAAAACTTGTTAATTCTATCAACTGATGTCTAAATTTCCTAACAAGTGGTATCAAAGCAAGTTCACTCTGATTGGATTAATTTCCTGAGAGTGATCATTGAGCCCTGTTGTCATGGATCATGGACAATCCTTTTTTATTCCTCCTTTATTTGATGACACTAATTATGCGTACTAGAAAGTTCATATGAAAGTTTTTTTGCAGGCTTTAGGTGAAAAAGTATGGTAAGCTGTTGAAGTTAGCTGGATTAAGTCAAAGGAAGCGCCGATGGATTGGGATGAAGCAACAATCAAAGCGGCCAATTTCGACGGTAGGGCCTTGAATGCTTTGTTTAGTGGGGTGACCAATAAGGAATTCAAGAAAATATCATCCACAGGAGTTGCCAAGAAAGAATGGACCATTCTTGAGACCACCTATGAAGGTACCAAGGCAGTAAAGACTGTGAAGCTTTAAAGACTCACTAGTAGTTTTGAAGAAATAAGGATGGAGGAGGATGAAACCTTTGATAAGTTTTATGCTAAACTCAAGGATATTGTGAATTTTGCCTTCAACCTTGGAGAATCTATAACAAAATCCAAAATTATTAGGAAAATCCTTAGGTATCTCCTCACTAATTTTCTCAGAACCAGAATCTAAAACTTCATCAATAACAACATTGACTGTTTCCATCACCTTCTTGATTCTTTTGTTGTATAGCCGATAAGCTTTGTTAGTGGAGAAGTATCCCAAAAATATTCCTTTATCGCTTCGAGAATCAAATTTTCTCGCATTCTCTCTATCCTTAAGAATGAAGCAAGTACTTTCAAAGATTCTGAAATACTTCACATTTGGCTTCCTTCCCTTCCACAACTCATAGAGAGTTTTCTTGGTACCGGGTTTGAAATATACCTTGTTAACCGTATAATTAGCAGTGTTGACGGCTTCTCCCCATAAATTTCTAGCAACATCCTTGTTGTGCAACATGGCTCTAGCCATCTCCTAAATGACTCTATTCTTTTTTTCTACTACACCATTTTGTAGAGGAGTTATAGGAGTAGAGAATTCTTGAAATATAGCTAATCTAGTGCAAAAGGATTCCATGTATGAGTTCTCGAATTCTTTACCATGATCACTTCAAATTCGATCAATCTTCAAGTTCTTCTCATTTTGCAATCTTGTACACAAGGCTTCAACGTGCTCAAGAGCTTCTGACTTGGATCTTAGAAGAATGACCCAAGTATACCTGGTGAAATCATCTACCACAACCATGATGTATCTCTTTCCTCCAAGAGACTCAGTTCTAGTTGGACCTATGAGATCCAGATGTAGTAGCTCCAAAGGCCTAGATGTAGTTGATGCCTGAGTGCCTGGATGTTTTGCTTTTGTCTGTTTCCCAAGCTGACACGATCCACACTCAACATTGTTTACTCTACTGAGCTTTGGTATCTCCAACATTGATTCATGCTTAGATACAATTGACAGATATTTGTAGCTAGCATGTCCCATCCTTTGGTGCCATAAGTCTTCATTTGGCAAACAAATGCCATTGCACACAATATCAGCATCAGGTATCAATCCATAGCAGTTGTCCAGAGTGCGAACACCGCTTATGAGTTTCTTCACAGACTCATTCAGTACAAGGCATTTCCCTTTTGAGAACAGCACCATAAAGTCTTGATCACATATTTGACTTATGCTCAACAAGTTCAGCCTCAGACCTTCTACATACAACACATTTGAAATGTCTGGCAGTCCAAGTAAAGAGATGGTTCCCTTCCCTTTTATCTGTGATTTACTCCCATCACCAAAGGTGACATTTCCACCTTTCTTGGACTCGAAAACCTTAAAGAGAGAGCAGTCTCCAATCATGTGTCGTGAGCATCCACTGTCAAGGTACTACAAATATGTGTCCATTAACTTAAATGCAGATTTCATCATAAAGCACACCTCATGCTTACACGAAAAATCAATAAGAATGGTGTTCTCTCTCATTTGCCATATATGAACAAAGTCTTTAACTTTCACTCTTCTTAGACAAACTCCTCTGCACATTTTCATTCTGAGACAGTCTAGTTTCTTCTTTGTTATTCTAAGAACTTTTTCAATAATCATCATGATAGCTTTCAAATAACTTTTAGACTTGCATTTTCTGAAACACTCAATCAAATAGAGATTAGAAAAGCAAGATGTATTTGAAATAAAAGATCTTTTCATGCCTTTTGCAGCCATGACAACAGGGGTCAATGGATCACACAGCAAAGATTAACCCTAATCAAAGTGTGTCCGCTCTGATACCCCTTGATAGGCCAAGAATGTATTGACCCCTTTGGTAAATTAATCAATTAATTATCCAAGTGAATTAATTAGATTCAATTATATGCAATAAGCATGGTAGCACAAACAAATCACCAACTAAGTTAAATGCAGCGGAAAATAAATTTGACACAGGTGATTTGTTTACGAATGGGGAAAACCACCGAGGTAAAACCCCATCGGGTGAATTTAAGGTCACCACTCCCGATAATCTACTATTATCAAAACAAGCACTTACAAGTAAAATGAATCCCAGTACCTAATACCAACCTACAGTTGAACCCTTACCCCAATACCCAATTGGATTTGTAATGTAATGACAATCTCTCCTTTCAATGCACGACTCCTTGTATGTGACTAACCAATCGATGCACGGATCCAAGTACGTGACTAACACACCAACTTGAAAAAGATGTTGGCTGCAAAGTTTTTCAATTCATCCAACGATAAAGCTAGCAAAATTTCTAGAAAATTAAAAAATCAATAACTATGTCATCAATTAAATGTTGGATTTGGCTTACTTCTAGTAGTTTTTCAATTGAACATTTAAGTTAGTTTATCTTTGAGATAAAATGATGTGATAGTGAGTTTTAATCTCCACCAAATGTTTAGTTAATGGGTGATGTGACAGTTCCTTATTAAAACAAAAGGAGATATCTGGTTTAAAAACTACTAGAGGTTAAATGTTTAAATTTCAAGTTGTTGTAGTCTAAAATTATGCATAAAAAATCAAATTATGGATCGAATAGCAAATAACATTCGATTGACATAAAATTTGACATGCGTGTTATGAACATAAAGAACATGCAATCCAAACATGCCCTTAAAGTATTATCACATGAAGAAGTTAAGGATCGATCTACAAGCACAGCTGTTGGAGTAAGAGATGAGTTTGAATCCATCCACACATATTATTAGAGAGACAAAGAAAAGTGAAAAAAATAAAAGGCCGCAGTGTGAGCAGCAGGTGACAAAGAGCAAAGACGTCTAAGACAGAAAAAGAAAATGTAAAATGAAAATGAAAAACTTAAATAAATAAAAAATTGTTAAAAAAAAAAAAGGAATAGCACGTGCAGGTAGTTGGCATCCAAATTTTCTCTTAATTTTCTTAGTCCACTCTATACTCTATCAATAAACATCTACAACATATCCACTTGTTGATAATGTATTTTTTTCCAATATTTTGGTGGTAAAAAGAAAAGAATAAAATTCTTTGTAATTTGATCCAGTGACGGCTCCAGAAATATTTTTTAGGGGGGTCATTTAGAAAGTTAAATTGAAAAATTTTAATAAAAAGAAAACTTAAATATATTTAGTTATCAAAAAAAAAAAAAAAAAAACACACAATCGCAAATACATAAAATGTTACAATATCTTTCTATGAGTTTTCGTATTTTGAAATCATCACATGATAATTCATTATCAATCGTTATTATCTATTTTCAATGTGGGTAGATATAACCATTTTATTTTATTGAGTTTGTATAACATTTTTATTTTTATGCAATTGTCACTTTCTATTTGTCATTGTTTTTATAAAAATATTTTAAACTAAATGGCAAAACTCATCTCACTTACACGGTAGGAATTAATGACTAACACAACCACACACATCCATACATCAATAATACACTAAGTGTCTACTTATCTAATCAAATGTTTGAATCTCTCTCATGAATCTCATCTCATCTCTCTTCTCTATTTGACTATCTCGATATCTCAGATTTTAAGAGTAAAAGGTCAGTGTTTGTTAGTTTTGCGTATGTGTATGATATGTGCATTTTTTTTTTTTTTTTGTTATAAAGTAATTTGTGTGAATTGTGATGTGTGTGAATATGTGCATGTATAGTGTAAATATAATATAATTTAATAATTAGGAAATACAGAGGATTTGATATATATATACGTATTGTTATCACATTATAATAATTTTTTATTAGTATAAAGTTAGTGATTTGAGGAAAAAAATAGTAAAGTTAATATGTGATCAGAGTGTGCAAAATTTAAGCCATGGTGTGTAAAAATATTTTTAATGATAAATTAAACAAGTAAAAAAATATTATATATGTGTGTATATATATATATAATATTTTTTTAATAAAAAGTGAGGAGATTCATTTGAACCACCTGAAATACATCTAGCGCATGAACCCCCTGAAATACATCAAGCGCAGCCCATGATTTGATCAATGATTTTATTCAACTTCGAACTTGAGTATTTATATAAGGAGTATGTTGAAGGATGGCCTCAAGACAATTGATACAGAGAATAAAACAAATCCCACAAACGTTGCAAAACAGCAAAAGTTAACAAGTTGGATTTTTTTATTAAAAGTGGCTCGATTGCGCAGAAAGAGTTATTTGATTACATTGGAAATTCAGGGCACTCGATGATGACAGGACTCTTTTACATAATGAGATTAACATTGTTGCGCACAAGCACAGGTCTTTTTCATACTCATTGGAGGGTCTCTTTATTGCATTGTTGCGCATCTGTGATATCATGGTCATCTTGGGATCTAAAGTGGGAAAAAGGGTGTCTTTGTTTCGAAAAATTTGTTAGGTACTTGCGGAATATGGATAAATGGTACACCTTCCTCTCACATTTAAGATGGACATCACCATGAATTTACTGAGTGAACTCTACCATAAATGTGAGAGGAGTAAGCATCATTTTCTATACTCCGAGTACCTAAGAATTACCCCTTAATTACCATATTACCATATACATACCTACAGAGTTATATATATATATATATATATATATATTACATGAACGGTTAAGATTAGGTACTGCTACATTCCAAGAAAAATACAAGTTTCATCTTCAAAACACGTCACTAATCATGCGTATGGAATTTCAGGGAATTGTTGTGACAGGATAATCATATTACGTGATAACTTGGTCCATTAAGAAGAAGGGTCCTGTATTCACATCGGCATTTGACCCACTTTTAGTCGTTATCTCATTTTCTCTAGACATTTTTATTGGTAAATTCTGCATATTTGGGCAGGTATGTCTATATTCTACAGTAATGTACTGATATGTCCCCTTTTTTTTACCCCCATATCTCGGATTGAGATCATGTACAAACTTAGGGTATTGTACCTAATGTAATAGCAATAAACAATTGAGATTTAAAGCAACTTTCAATCTCAACCATAAATAAAAAAATATTAAAAAGAAGTAAAAAGTTAAAGTTAAAAATGTTATAAAAAAAAAATTAAAGAAAATGGGGTAATTGCATAGTGCAATTGCATTCCCCATATCTCTACCACTATAACATAGTCAAACTGCTAATGTAAAAATAAGGACTGGCATGGAATTTTTTTTTTTTTTTTTTCATAATCTGAGCCACAGATCTTAACATAAGCTTTTTTTCTTTTTTTCTTTTTTTTTTAATTAGTAGAATCCAATTACTTGACGATAGTGACTATTTTGACACAATACCAAAACGTTATATACTAAACTGACGCATTTGAAAAGTCATGGACTAAATTGAGACACGTCATAAAGGTTAGAGACCAAATAAATAATTTACCCTAAAATCTAATAAGCATGAAATTGATGGTTTTAGGGCTAGCCCTAGGCCCAGCCCACTTAGGCCATGGCCTAGGGGCCCCCTAGGGACGGATCCAAGATTTCGAATTAGTGAGGTGGAGTATAAGTAAGAAAAAAAAGTCATGAAATTTCTAATAAGTATCTATTTAGTATTAACAAACTACCAACAAAGGCAAATACACAAAATCATTGTTTAATAAAAAATTTATAATGCAATCATCTACTAACAATGACAAAAACAAAAAATTTATAATGCAATCATTATTTCTTACTACATTAGAGCATTTGCGTCAACTCAAGCAAAAATTTATGTCTATTTTAGCATAATAACCTTTTTTTTATATACCCACTTTTCAAAATACCTCACATCAAATTATTTATTTTACTCAACATTTCATCATAATACTATTTTCTTATCATTTTTTTTTTTATTATCTCAAATCATCTCTCTCTTCCTCAACTAAAAGCCATTGCCCTCAATCTAAATAATTTCTAAAACATTCATTTGCATAGTTATAGACTTACAGTAATTGTGTAAATTTGTCCAATTAACTCCAAAATACACCCACATCAGTTTATGTATTATTGTACAAAAATACATTTGTGCTATACTAATTGTGTAAATGTGCAAAATAACATTTGTGTTATAGTAATTGTGTAAATTTACATGGTTACTGTAACACAAATGTATTTCTGTACAATGATACATAGATTGATGTGGGTGTATTTTGGGATTGATTGGACAAATTTGGGGCCTTATGTTATTTTTCAACAAATGCAAATGCTGTTACAGTGAAATTAATGTAAAATTGTAAGGGAAGGGGCCCAAATATAAAATTGTAAAAAACAAATACCTATATATATATACATAATTCTTAAGACTAGAGGGTCCTGGCCCCCTTAGGCCCTCACCTAGTTCCGTCCCTACCCCTACTAGAGAAAAGCTCCTAAATTTGAGACAATAAATAATTTTTTATTTTAATATATATATATATATATATATATATAAGTGGTACTTTTTTTTCTCCACACTTAACAATGTCCAAAAAATTGAGTGATACTCAATTTTATTACATAGGTCTTACAAATTGACATGTCATCAATCCCAAGAAGTAATTTTATATATTAATTTATTATCTTGTTGAAGTGTCATCAATCACATCCATTATCATATCAATTTTAAGTATTTTTGTACAAAAATTTATTGTAGCTTTAAAGCATCCACACTAGTTCTTTTAAAATAGAAAAAGTGGAGTAATTTACACAATTATCCCCAAAAACTACCCATATTAGTGGGTGTATAAAAATGCATATTTACCATGGTTTTAAAAACTAGACTAGCCATTTTGACCAATTCATCTGGGAACCAGGCACCAATCCCATCTGGTAAAAATCTTCAAAACCGGTAAAATATGATCAAAAAACCAGCCAAAACCAGTCAAAAACCGGGTTGAACTAGGAACTAGAGGCAAAAACCATTTTTGCTTTGGTCCAATTTTTAAAACCATGATATTTACACATTTGCTACACTAACCATGTATATTTATATTGTTACTATAGTTGTGTATAATAATAGTTTATTCTTTTTTTTCTCTCTCTCTCTCACCACTACTCTTGTCAAACTCCCTTTCTTCCCCAACGTCCCTAGCAGTAGCAACAACAATAGAACCATCCAACCACCAACCCAATACCACCCAACCACCACCACCATAGCCCATTTCAACCATTAATAATCCACCACAAAATTGACCCAAAATTAATGGAAAATAAAACCAAATCAACCCAAACCAAAATCAAATCAAAACCAAACCTAACAGAAAACCTACATGAAAAACCAAACGAAAAAACAAATGGATCTATTGCCGCTACTGCCTAGATTTGCCACCAATATTGCCGCCAAATGTGCTGTTGTCACGCTATGTGTGTTTGGGTTTGGGATATGAGAAAGGAAGAGAGTTAAGGGAGCAAGGATCAAAGGTGAGAATTGGAATCGAGAGAGGTCGTTGAGATGAGAGAGAGATATCTTATGAAAGAGACAAATATTAATAAAAATAATAATAATAATATTATTATTATTATTATTACTATTATTTAAATAAAATATAGTGTATAATAGATAATTTGATGTGAGTGTTTTGGAAAAGTAAGTGTGTAAAATTGAAAAAACAGGTTTTTATGCTAAAATAGATGTAAATTTTAGACAAACTGATCCGAACACTCTTAGCATTATCTAAAAAAAAATGTCAAAACTATTACAAATTTTACAATGAAAAATTTACAAACTTAACAAGAATATTATTAATGTTACTTAAAAAGTATAATAAGTAAATGTTTTAATCACCTTTTTCTAATTAATGATGTCTCAATTTGTATATAGTAAAAATTTATAATATACCTAACATCGATCTTTAATTTCATGTGAATTACACAATTTAAAAAGTAAAAATATTAGATTTTAAATAATAAAAAATTTTAATATAAAAAAATATTTGACTAAATTAATTATTTATAAACTAAATATTATTTAAGTGATATTTATTTTTAAAAAAATCTAAAACATCGCCTTTTAGACCTCAAATTAAATAATAATAAAAATTAGTTTCTTTTTTTTTTTCTTTTTCTTCCACTGAATTTTACGTGTAGAGGTTTTATGGTTACAAACTTTTTTGAGATGAAACTTTCATGTCGTCGAGGCAAAGAGTAGTTTTTAGTTTTTTTTTTTTTTTTTAATTATCCAAGAAATAAGAGCAGTGTTAATATATATATATATATATATATATAAATTAATTTCTATTTTGTAGGCAATGTTTTAGTGCAAATTAGACATGTATTTTTACTTGACTATCCTTTAAT
Source organism: Quercus ilex subsp. ballota (assembly GCA_032727855.1). Taxonomy (NCBI): domain Eukaryota; kingdom Viridiplantae; phylum Streptophyta; class Magnoliopsida; order Fagales; family Fagaceae; genus Quercus; species Quercus ilex. The sequence goes on from CM064918.1 coordinate 6,360,438, forward strand.
TTTTTCTCTACTTAAACCTAGGGTGTAGAGGTACTTTGGAATTAAAAAAATCTGATCCAAACAAAGGAAATCCCTTAAGAAGTAGTAGTAGGGGTGTCAATTTGGGTTAGCGTGTCGTATCGAGGTAATGTGGCGTTTGGTACGGGGGAATCCACATTACTTCTGGCATCCAGATTCCTAGGAATCACATTCCTAAGAATGTAGCTATTCCTATGTTTGGTTTATTCCTAAGAATCTTAAATGAATTATTTATTTTTCCCATTCTATCCTTAGATTTGAATATGAACTACCAAGTCATTTAAAAAAAGGGTTAAAATTGTCAATTTATAAAACATACAATTTCCTTTAAGCTTGGGAATCTGGATTCCCACCTGTTTTAAAGGGAATCCACATTCCCACTGAGAGGGGTTTAAGGGGGGAATCCAGATTCTCCTGGCATCTGATTCCCTAGCATGATTTGCAACCAAACATGAGAATCTTTAAACATTCCTAGGAATCCTAAAACATTACCCTGTACTAAACGCCACATAAGGGTATTCAATTAAATGGTTCAACCATAACCTAACCCATTTAATAATCGTGTCATGATCCTTCAACCCTAACCCAACCTATAAATAAAGCAGGTTGACCTGACCCAACTCATTTGACATGCTTGATAAACGAGTCGTGTTGGGTTGACATGAATGTAACACAACCCATTTCAACCTGCATAATATTTAATATAACATTCATCTAGAAATAATTTTTTTTTACATCACAAAAGCAGTTCATATACTTCAAGTCTTCAACTCACATTCAAAATAATATAGTTCAACAAAAATATAACATTCATCTAAAAATAAGTTTTTTACACTCTAAAAGAAGTGCATACACTTCAACCCAAATTCAAAATAACATAGTTTAACAAAAAAAACTTAGTTCAACAAAAATATAATATCCTTAGAATTCGCCAAATGCTAAGTATCAATATTGAAAGAATTAGAGCAAACAGTAGACTAATCTTAACTATGACTACGATTATCATCCATAGAGAGAGAGAGAGAGAGCACAGTAACCGATTTGAGACTTTGAGTTTGAGAATTAAGCATGAGACTATAAGATAGTAGAGTGAGTAGTATGGCTAAAAAAAAAAAAAAATTAGATATTTATAAGAAGGTTTAGTGATTTAGGATTTGTAGGGTTTAGGGTTTGTAAAATTTCAGTTTCCAATTATATCCCTTGTAAGTTTTTGTAATTACTCACTTTTCTTTTTAAATTTAAAATATGTATTGGATATAAAAGGTATTTGACAAATTTAAAATAAAATGAATATTTATTTGTTATACAAGTCAAACAGGTTGTGTTAAGTGGGTCATTTTGGGTTGACACAAATAAATTACTGTATCAAATGTGTCTATTGCTGGTTATGTGGGTTGACCTGCTTATGACACGTTTCTTATTGTGTTGCTTTCGGGTCAACCCATTTATGACCCAAACCCATTAAGGCACAACCCTAACTCACAAAAATCCGTCTTGGGTTCATAGCATGTTAGAGTGTGTGTATATATATAATAAATTAATTGCTGTCCTACATTTGACCGAACCCATCACGTGCTTCCAGTGCTTCTAAAATCTAACAGTCAATCTATCATTCAAAGAGGCATCCGACTCCTTCCCTCTCCAATGTCAACGTAGCTAGGACTGTTCTATGCATGGTGAAACCAAAATAGTAGAACGTTCCATATATAAGAAAACAAGAAAAAACACAACAATGGTAGCTAGCTAGACACAACAAAAATGGAGATGACAAGGTGTTTGTTATTGGGGTTTGAGGCAAGCAAGGCATACTTGTTCCTCACTTTGAACGAACTCTTCCTTGCTGTATTTATGATTTTGGTACAGTCTCTGACCTCCAATGGCGTCAGTGCCCTGGTCATTGTGGTCTACGAGCATGTCATCGCCACCATTCTCTTGTCATTTCTCGCTTTCTTCCTTGAAAGGTCAGTGCATCTCTCTACGTATATGGAGACTTATCTTTCCAACAAAGCACAGATTTTTTTTCTTTTTCAAATAAACAAAGTTTAATCAGAAAAATTAACAATAGGCACAAAATATATCTTCCAAAATATTTTTTAAAACAAACTTGAATTAAAGTCTATAAACAATCTCACAATACTATAGAATCAAGTAAGACAATGTTCTTAAAAGTTAATTTTTGTCACCTAGAGTGTAAACGTAATAGGTGTTAAATCAACTATTCTCCCAAAATTTAAATGAGAAGTAAGATGGTGACTGGGGATTGAACCTAGGACTTGGAAGATGGTGAATTAATTCATTAAATCTAACAATTGGAAACAGTTCCTTGGCCAATCAATAACTAACAATACCAAAATAACTTTGATTGGATGTTAATGATAATTAAAAGACACTCGGATACATAAACTAAATGATACATGTTATCCACATGGCTGCAACAAAATGTGGAACTTCTCTGTTTTAGTTTTTTCTACAGTCTGATTTTTAAAGCACTGCCTATGATCAGTAACTTATAATAATAGAAATAATATTAGATAAAATAATAAAATACTATTCACAATAAAATAACATACCTTTGGTGCTATTTTATTACATGAAAATTTATTATTTGTATTCGATTTATATCCATGTTTTAAGCCTTTAGCTGTCCTTGGTCGCAGGAACAATAGGCCTCCTTTCTCCATCAAGATACTATGTTATGCATTCCTGTTGGGGTTGTTGCAGTTAAGTATAACACTTCTTCTTGTTCTACAAGCTTGAAGTTTTTCTCAGATCAGATTAGTTCACATCACTTGATAATTTTACACATATGGTAAGAGGCCTAATTGCTCCACAGAAGCTCAGTTTAACCAAATTTGGCACTTGGCACACCTCTTCATGAAAGATTGCACCATTTTTTGGTTTAATTATCATTATAGGAAACATACCAATGTGATGCGACATATTGAAAGCTAACTCCTGTCCTACTTTGAGCAATATGGTTAATTATTTTCAACTTTTGTAAATTGGTGTCTAGGATTTCTCTTAGCCAAGTGCTATTCACAATGTCCCTGCAATTTGTAGCATCAACCTATCAAAGCGTTGGGCTGAACTTGATCCCCTCACTAGTATTTGTAATGGCCCTCATTTTCCATCAAGAAAAGCTCAAATGTTGGAGCATCAACGGGCAAGCCAAGATATGGGGTTTAGCACTCTCGGCTGCCGGGGCATTGGTTGTACTGTTGTGGAAGGGGCCAGTTGTGTTAAACTCTATGTTGTTCAACATTCAAGCAACCAGTGATGTTGCCACTGGCAGCATAATGATCATTGTTGGAGTACTTGCAAAAAGCTTTTCCAATATTTTGGTGGTAAAAAGAAAAGAATAAAACTCTTTGTAATTTGATCAATGATTTTACTTCAACTTCAAACTTTGAATATTTATATAAGGAGTGTGTTAACGGGTGGTCTTAAGGCAATCGTTATGGAGAATAAAACAAATCTCCAATGTTAGAAAACAGCAATAGTTAACAAGTTGGATTTTTTTATTGAAAGTGGCTCAATTGCATAGAAAAAATTATTTGATTACATTGGAAATTCTACCTTAACAATCACATGTAGGGCACTCGATGACAGGACTCTTTATATAATAAGATTAACATTGTCGCGCACAAGCACACCTCTTTTTCATACTCAACTTATCATTGTTTTATTGGATGACGTAGTCTTGTAGTATTGCAGGGTCATGTCATTCGGTTTTACCCAGCAGAACTATCCTTAACCGCAATGATGAGCTTATTTGGCACCATCCAAACTGCCGTAGTCTCTGCATTTGTGATATCATGGTCATCTTGGGATCTAAAGTGGGAAAAAGGGCTTGCCTTGGTTACCATATTACTTGGAGTAAGCCATATACATACCTAGAGAGTTATATACTTTTTCAAATGTACCATAGCTAGCTAGTTAATTTTCATCGTTAAACATAGGACACTGCAATATATATATATATATATATATATTAGATGAACAGTTAAGATTAGGTAAGTGTGCTACATTCCAAGAAAAATAAAAGTTTCATCTTCATTCTTCAAAACAAATCACTGATCATGTGTGTGGAATTTCAGGGAATTGTGGTGACAGGATTATCATATTATGTGATGACTTGGTCCATTAAGAAGAAGGGTCCTGTATTCACATCGGCATTTGACCCACTTTTACTCGTTTTCTCATTTTTTCTACAGACATTTGTATTGGGAAATTCTGCATATTTGGGCAGGTATGTCTATAGTGATGCACTGAAGCGTATGTCCCCTTTTTTTTTTGAGACCCCCCATATCTCTAGTCTCTACCACTATAACATGGTCAAAACTGCTAATGGAAAAATAAGGACTCGATCGCATGGATTTTTTTTTTCATAATCAGAGCCACAGATCTTAACATAAGCATTTATTATTAGTAGGATCTAGTTAGAGGATTCATTCCTTTTTCATCTATCTAAGAATGCATTCCTAATACTAGCCATGTTGAATCTCCTTAGCAAGCATCAGAAGCATGCTCTTGCTAACAGAGCCTCACTGGATTTTCTTCACAAGCATTGTTATTGATTCTTGCCAGTATCTGAACTCTTTTTGAACATTTTTTCTAATTGCATAATAATAATCATGAAGCTCCAACACCAATTTGTTGTGGAGATTAATACCTGAGAGTCCAATAGTGAAGATCTTTATGTACATATTGGACACACTACCTAACAGATAATCTAATCTAACGTATGTCACTCTAGATTACAAGATACCAGATTCACTTTTAATCTACATTAAGAATTTTGTACAAGCAAGTTTACTCTTTATAATCTAGAAGCACCCAATTGAGCTCATCATCCCAAAAACCAGTTTGCCTGCTTAACAAACATATTCTTAGCACTACATACCAAATTAACATTGTATAAGAGCACTGAGAATGCAAGTGATCTCTAGTTCCTAACACACTTTTGCAAAAGGGCAAAGCATGACTCTAGTATAGCCCCAACCTGATGCCTATTTCTAGTGGCAAGCTTATTCTAATAGCTAATTAGCATATGAAAGAGTGCTTAGGTATTACTCTATTAAACCTTACAACTTTCCAATTAATATAAGCAATTTAAGTAAGAAAATAAAAGATGCAGACCATTTTTTTCGCTTAAATTGTTTTGCTTGTTGATTCCTTGTTGTGTTGTAGCATCGTCGGAGCTGTTTTGGTTATACTTGGCCTGTACCTAATTCTCTGGGCAAAAAACAATGACATGGACAACAAAGGAATTGTGACTGATGATTCTGTTTGCTCTCCCTTAATTCAACCATGAACGAGAGAGAAGCCAGATTTCAACAAGAAGCTGTAATTCACATGGCATTTCTATGGCTAAGTGACTTGGTAATATGTAAAAGCAGATTGTTCTTTTCTTTTTTTTCTTTTCTTTTTTTGTTCTATTCATTCCATCTCATAGTGGGTGGGCAATCTTTAACTCCAAAAATAGCAAACTTTAAGCTTTGATAATGATTTTCGTATTATAATTTTGTTGAGAAATTGTGATAAATAATATTTTGATGTCATTAGATTTAAAATAAACAGATACAATCATACAAGACAAAAATGAAAGAAATTCATGGCCAAATAATATTATATAGAGGAGACTTATGGCTCAGGGTATTTCTTAATTTAGAGAGTATATGTGTAATGTTCAAATGCTCCTACCCTACCTTGTTGCAAGGGGAAAAATCATTATATTATATAAAGAGCATATGCAATATGCATTATATTTTAAATATAAGAAACTTTTTTGGTTTATCAGAAATAATAGTAATAATTTTTCGTAGTTTTGAGATTTGTCTTGTCCAAAGTGGTGAGATAGTATTTTCTTTGTCTTACAAACAAGTGAAACGAGATTCGAACACAAATTCTCCTTATAAAAAGAATCAGACAATATCACTAAATCACCAAGCTCTTGCCAACATGTGAGAAAGTAATTAATTCGATAGTAATTAATTCAAATTATCATAGCTAATTTTATTTTGGGATTTATACCTTCTTTGGCGAAAAGCAGACAATTTGAACTTTCATACGTTATAGGCTTTCCTAAACTCGGTGAATTCCTAAGTAGGAATGCTAATAGACAGGACCTATGGTACGCAGAAAGTCCAGTTTACATCTTTTCACCATGGTAAAGTAAGCCCATCAATCCTATGTAGGAATAAAAAAGTTAGTAAATAATTTATGTCCCTATATATCAACCAAATACGAAGATTCTGAAAACCTAATGCGTAAGTGAATACTACCATATAAAACTTCACCTTTGCTACCCTAAATTAGTAATTCTTTTAAGTTGTGTTAATAATTAAGAAATCTTTGAGAATTATACTGTTAAGTGTAGTTTCTAAACCTTTTTTTTTTTTTTTGGAGTGGGAAATTACACTTTTTTTACCTAAACTATCAAAACGCGCTATTGACCCCTCATTTGAAATGCCAGCATTCTTGAACAAAGAAACTGTAGAAGATTACTTGAAGCATTAAGCTAGTATTTTCCACAATTCCATACAATAACATAAAATTTGATGGGAGAAATTGAAACTAAATTTATCCCAATAACATAAAATCACAAAAGTAGCAATCCTGCTTGACTTACAAACACATGATGAACAAAAGAGACTACAAGTTAAAATGTGAAGTCATTATTGTACCCTCGAAACAAAGAGAGAAAATATAAGCACTAATGCACTATATCTGCATTTACTCCACAATGAACTATAAGTCTATACGTCTCCTATTATCAATGATTTGGTTCAAAGATCATCTTTTCCTTCCACCTCAATGCCGAGAAGCTTAGCCAGTTCTCCACTTTCATATGCTTCAACAGTATCTGAAATCAATACATCAATGAGTTTCATACTGAGTTATAGAGCACTTTTCTATTGAAAGTATGGTGATGCTGGACAATTAACAACATGGAGTCATGTCAAGCCATGTCCAACATTTGAATGGACACTAACAAAAGAATTGCTAGGGACACTAACTTATAAAGAAACATAATTGCAAGGGTGTAATGATTTTTGTTTAGAAGGCTATAAGTAATTATTAATTATTATTGCTATAATTGTTTCAACATCTCTACTATGACTACTATTTATGGTTCTTATGCATGCAAAAACCACCCAAACACCTGTAGATGTTTAATAATATATTGAATTCACAATTAGACATATACATAGTGCTAAGTCCATATGATTCACCCATCAAGAATGGTTTATTTGAAATTCTTCCATGTCTTTTTTAATTTTGCCAAAAAAGAGCATATGTGTGGTGCCACATGCAACTTTAGTCTAATTCCTAGACAGTATTGAAGTTTGTGTAACTACAATTCTACTGTTTCCTAGAAGTCCTCTTCGTTTTGCTTTCTTGGGCTCTTTTGACAAGTAAGAAATTTTAATAAAGAGAATAAAGACCACCTCCAAGTACACAGGTTGTGTACTTGAGAGGCACCACAAATCAACTAAAATAACAACCATCTAGTAAGTCAAGAAGATTAGAGAATGAATGACAGCTTAAAGCAATCATCCAATCATACAAGGAATGTAAGAACATTAGCTGAAGATCCGTCACAGCACGTTCCAGTCCTTTAAACCTCCTGCTTTTGTGTTCTTTCCAAATAGTGCACATTATGCATAAAGGGATTCTAATCCAAATATCGCCGCTGTGGTGACTAGCAAAGTGCCCCTTCCAATAGACCAACAAATCAACTACCCTATTAGACATAACCCACTGCACCCCAAATGAACATAACACTAGAAACCATAACTCTAGCAATATCACAATGTAGAAGTAAATGATGAACAGACTCCCCATCCTTTTTGCACATAAAACACCATTCCACAACAACTGTATTTCTTTTTCTTAATTTATATGTTGTAAGAATTTCCCCTAAAGCAGCTGTCCAAGTGAAGAAAAAAAAGCTACTTTAGTAGGAACTTTGACACTCCAAATACTTCTTCTTTTGATAAGTAAGATAAGTCCATATTAAAAAAAACTTCTCTTTTAAAAAAAGAAGAAAGACCACCACCACGGAAAAGAAAACATACCTCTAGCATAAAGCACTCTATAAAAGGACTTATAGTCAAATAACCTAGTTTATTTAGCTTTTACTCATGAGTACCGTAGTCATACTGTTCATGCAGAACTTTATCAGCCTAGTTGACTGTATCTTTACAAAACATAACTGTACTATAACATGATGCTCACCTGAAATGCTTGGCAGCTTGCATGAGTCACTTGGCTAGGCACATATTGCCAGTGCCATACTAAAAGTGCCTCACAATGAGAATCCATTGTAGGGGTGCTGAAACAAGGGGTTGGCTCACCTTTGACGTCATTTATTGGGACCTATAAAAGAACTTGACCCTGACTGAGGCAAAATGCACAGCCCATGGCTAGAACTTCAAAAATTACGAAACACTGACTCCTTTTTTATATATATAGATAATAAGAATTTTATTGAAAGAACTGAACATCGTGTTCATTATGGTGAACACTCACTGACTCTTAAAACTAATGAACACTAAGTCTAAGTTAATCTAGCAGTTAACTAGTACAAAGGAAAATAAAACAAGACCTCATAATGAGTACAGTAACCTAAGGGAATGCCCATGAGGCCCCACATCAAACTTGAAACATGAACCTAAGCTTCTTGTAGCCTGTGTCAGTTTATTAACTTTTTCATTTTATATTTTATTTAAGAATTAAGCTTTATGCCTTCATCAGTGGAAGGTTATGACTAGCCAACCAAGTTTGATAGTCTTTCACTATGATCATTGTACTCAAAACATTTAGAGCTTAACTACAAAATTCAGAGTTCTATGGCAGGTTCCCTAGTTTCTTCTTCTGCTTTATTCTAGCCTCCTTTTCTTTTTCTTTCCTTCTATCTCTTTACCATCTATATGTCTAGTCTATTCTAATCTCTGTGCAACCGCTCTCTTTTTCTGTATTAAAGGAACCTACAAATCAAAACAGCTGTTACAAACCTAATCCACTCATCCCAATTACCACAGAATACAACCATCCCACCATCTTTCCTTCACAAGATAACTCTTATACTTTGAATTTACCTGCCTCCAGCTTTTTTTGGGTTATCAAGTCAGAACCCTGTGTTTGCGTACAAACATGACACTCAATGTCCAATTGTCAATGTCCATAGATCAAAGGTTTTCTAGTGATTTCTTGTTAAATTAAATATAACTGTTACAAACAAAGGCTGTATAAACTTCTTGCTAAAAGAAAACAAACTTACCATCTGAACCTCCAATGTGCTTTCCATTTATGAACACTTGTGGTACTGTACGCCTCCCAACAATCTCACTTAAGGCATCCTGAATGATTGAGCCATCATCTACAAGATACAGAGTGAACATACTCAAACCATGCGCATACATAGGCACACACAATTACACAGTTTTCATTTAATGGGAGCAACTAATTTTCAACTTTGTTTATCAGAATACAAGTTTGAGCTTGTACAATTTTTTTTTTTTTTTTGATAGGTAATAGAAGTTTTATTGATAGGAAAGGTGCAATGTGTTTCCGATAGTAAACCCACTGCACTTGAAACAGATAAAAGAAAATCAAAGAGAAGAACGAACAGAAATTAAAAAGTTACTTTGATGGAGGAAATCTGTTGGAGGCAGAAGTCTAGAGTCCTTTGTATTAGAGAAGGAGACAGGAATACCAGATTCTTTCATCGTATAGCTAACTCTCATAGAAGATTTAATTCCATTGATAGACTTATGGTGGATGGAGAATTGTCTTCAGATCTGGAGGCTATAGCAAGTTGTATTTCTCATTTTTATAGGCAGCTTTATGCTGAAACTATGGCTCATAGACCTTTATTAGATGATGTAGAGTTCTCTTGTATCTCGGAGGAAGATGCACTTTGGCTAGATAGACCATTTGTTGAGGAAGAGGTGTTTGGGGTGATTAGTGATTTTAAGGGTGATAAGGCTCCTAGCCCAGATGGCTTTTCTATGGCATTCTTTCAGTCTTGTTGGTGTATTTTGAAGGCTGAAATTATGGCTGTGTTTCAAAAATTTCATACTCAGGCTATGTTTGAGAAGAGCCTTTATGCTTCTTTCCTTGCTCTTATTCCCAAAAAGGTGGATGCTGTGGATATTAAGGATTTTCGGCCTATTAGCTTAGTTGGTGGGATTTATAAAATTATTTCTAAAGTGTTAGCCAATCGTCTTCGAAGGGTGGCTCACGGGCTTATTTCAGATTCTCAGAATGCATTTGTGAAAGGTAGACAGATATTGGACTCTTTTTTAATTGCTTCAGAATGTATTGATAGTAGATTGAAGTCCGGTGTTCCAGGAGTGCTGTGTAAGTTGGATGTGGAGAAGGCATATGACCATGTGAATTGGGGTTTTTAATGTATATGCTTCAGCGTTGTGGGTTTTCAGAGAAATGGAGAAAATGGATAATGTGTTGCATCTCAACTATTAAATTCTCCATTCTGATCAATGGTAGTCCTTCTGATTTCTTTGGTAGTTCTAGGGGGATTCGGCAAGGGGATCCCCTGTCTCCGTTGCTATTTGATATTGTTATGGAGGGTTTGAGTCGTATGTTGGATGTAGCTGCTACTACTAGTCAGTTCTCAGGCTTCTCTGTAGGTAATTCAGCTGATGACTCAGTGATGGTGTCTCATCTTTTATTTGCTGACGACACTCTTATTTTTTGTGATGCTGATCCTACGCAAATAGCTAGTTTGAGAGCAATTCTGGCTAGATTTGAGGAGGTCTCAGGTTTAAGGATTAACTTGGGGAAATCTGAGTTGGTTCCTATTGGTGTGGTGCACAATATGGATGTTCTGGTGGAGATGTTGGGGTGTAGGCAATCCTCTCTTCCATTGAGATATTTGGGGCTACCGTTAGGAGCTAAATTTAAGGAGGTGTCAATTTGGAATCCTATTTTGGAGAAGATGGAAAGAAGATTAGCAGGATGGAAGAGGTTGTATCTATCTAAGGGGGGTAAGGTAACTCTTATTAAAAGTACTCTTTCTTCCTTACCTACATACTATCTTTCCCTTCTGCCTTTACCTGGGAAGGTGGCAAACCGTATGGAGAAGTTACAACGAGATTTTTTGTAGAGTGGTATGAGTGGTGAATCTAAATTACATTCAGTCAAATGGGCTCAGGTTTGTAAGCCGCTGCAGGTTGGAGGGTTGGGTATTAGAAGTTTGAGGAGTTTCAATTCTGCCTTGTTAGGAAAATGGTTATGGAGGTATGGCATGGAGACCAATGCTCTATGGAGGAGGGTTGTTGAGGTGAAATATGGGAATGATTGGGGTGGTTGGTGCACGAAAAAGGTGACCAGTGCTTATGGTGTTAGCCTGTAGAGACATATTAGGAGTGGCTGGATGAGTTTTTCTAAATTCCTTCTGTATGATGTGGGGGATGGTACTAGAGTGAAGTTTTGGAAACATGTGTGGTGTGGAGATTGTACTCTCCAAGAGGCTTTCCCGGAACTTTATTGTATTAGTAGGACAAAAGATTCTTCAGTAGCGGAGGTTATGTGTTGGTCTGGTGGGAGGATACATTGGGATGCTAAATTTCGTCGTCCTCCACAAGATTGGGAACAAGAATCCTTTGATTTGCTTATGGATTTGGTATACTCTTCAACAGTACGAGGATTGGGGCTGGATCGGGTTTGTTGGAAGCCAGCAAGGAGTAGAGGTTTTGAGGTTAGAGGATTCTATCTTTCTTTCTACCCTCCTACCCTCTTCTCCTTCCCTTGGAGAATGATATGGCAATCGAAGGTTTCTCTAAGGGTAGCTTTCTTTTCTTGGTCTGCTTCCTTAGGTAAGATTTTAACAACAAATAACCTTCGTAATCGACGTGTGCTAGTTCTTGATTGGTGCTATATGTGTAAGAATTGTGGGGAGTCAGTGGATCATCTTCTTCTTCATTGCCCCATTGCTTGTGAGTTGTGGTCATTGGTGTTTTGTTTGTTTGGAATTCATTGGGTTATGCCTTAGAAGGTTATTGAGTTGTTTGAGTCTTGGCAGGGTATGTTTGGACGACATAGAAATATAGAGTTGTGGAGAATTGTGCCTCATTGCTTGTTATGGTGTATTTGGCGTGAAAGAAATGCTAGAAGCTTTGAGGGATGTGAGCGCTCTATGTTAGAGATTAAGTCTTTTTTTTTACACACTCTCCTTGATTGGAGTGTGATCTTTTGTCATTCTTCTCTTTCTTCCCTTCCTATTTTACTTGATCGTTGTAATCTTGGTTTTTGATTTAGGCTCCTATAGTACATTCCCAATGTACTCGGGTTGGCTGTTTTTTGTTTATTAATAAAAGTTTCGTTACTTATCAAAAAAAAAATTAAAAAATTAAAAAATCAGAAATGGAAATACAATGCATAAAACCCCAAATAAGTTTGAGCTTCTACATTATATTTGCAGTCAATAGTGCTAAGATGCTAATCCTAAAAACCAAAACCGGAACTTAATATGCAAGAATGAGCAATTCATACTAATATAACTTGAAAAGTTTGCTAGTCTATTCAATAACCTTTGCTAATTGCTACTAATTGTTACGCCTTTGATTCTACTTTACTTGTTACAAGCTTCTTATACACAAGATCCTTCATTATTTTCCTTTTTATACAAACCATTTTGATCAGTAAGGTATTTGCACACATACCTCTCTCATCAAGTTCAACAACATGTGGGACTTGGTTTAATGATTTGAAAACATTTTTTGCCTTTCTACAGTACCTGCATTACCAAAAGGGGAAAATTAGAAAAAGCGAAAAAAAGGAGATGAAATATTCAACTAAAAAATAAATATAAATTATTTAGCTTGCACATGCAAGCAATATTGTTGAAATCCTTTATTGGCTTTAAATTCACTTTACTCACTGGCAGAAACATATACAAAATACGTATACATACATCATACTATGTAAACAACAAAATTATAATCTCATAATTACTGCATAAGTTCTTTGTCTTAGGATAGAAGCTATTAAATAACATTTAAAGGCAATTTTGTGTGCTTCTAGGTGTAAAGTAGAGAGAATCAATTCACTTTAGATTTACAATTTAAAAGGCATGCAAAGCAAGTCCATAGCATTTATGATTCTATTTGATATCCTTTGCAATTGTTTAGATGTTGGTAATTTAGAATCTGCTGAACTTTCTTTAAAATATTTTGCAGTTAATTGTGGTAAAAAGTTCATTCTTCAATGCCTTTCATAACCCATAGAAAGGCCGAGAATTACATTTTAGTAGAGATAAAAATGAGACTAAAGAGAGCATTTACCAAAAATAATATATGATCCTTTATTGAACAGACCCTATCATGGACAAATCAAGATAATAATAACTTCTACATAAAATTACAAGGAGACCATCTGGGTAAATAAGATTCATGGCATCCTTCCTGCTACCAATTATACGGAATTTGATCGAAAAGTGGATCTAATTGATCCTCATTGCCCCATGTTTCAAAATGGTACTCATCCTTTGAAATGTTTCATTTTAGTTCTTATTCTTTTAAGTTTGTGTCAAAAAGTTCCCCCTGATTAACTCTTGCTTTGATTTTCTCTATCTCCAAACAGACACAAAAGAAATAAAACAAAATATTTGAATAACCAATCTCTTCCCTCCTTTGCTGCTATTAAAATCCCCGGGATTTCACTAAACAATCTTAGCTCAAAATCAAATCTATTTTCACATAATGCGGGTTTATCAGCCTAAGAAATTGTTGCTTAATTGCTTATTTATTTAATCTTAATTCCTAGCCTATGGCTATGGTGTCTACTCTAAGATGATTGTTCTTAATTACCTTGCTAAGACTTCAATCAATTTTTTGTGTACACAGAGTCCAAACCCAGATCTTTTATTCGAAAGATTTTACCAGTTGAGTTAACTATAAAACCCACATTTTTAATTATGTTTTCAACCTTATCTTTTAATCTTAGTTGAAATATATCCTGGTTCTTCCACAGGGTCCAAACCCAGATCTTTTATTTGACAATAAGAGACTTTACCGAGAGCTAACTAAAACCCACATTTTTAATTATGTTTTCAACCTATATCTTTTAATCTTTAGTTAAAATAAATCCTGGTTCTTCCAGTGCATTAAAATGAAACCAAAATGAATTGCACTGTAATAACAGCAATAGAATATAATAAAAGTGCAATGAAATCAAATATATATGTAAGATCTTGGAATTACAAAGAATAAATTGGAGGGGAGAGAGAGAGAGAGTAAAAGAGAGTACGGGCAATAGGACTTGGAAAAGATGGCGATCTTGTGGGAAGAAACGGTCTTCTTCACAAACTCAGCAGCAGCAGCGTCAGCTGAAGATGATGATGATGACGACGACGATGAAACACACCAGAGAGATGCAGCTGTTGTTATTACTAAAATTGACAATATTGTGGTTCTTGCGGCCGCCATTGAAGTAAACTCTCTCGGTCTCTGTCTGTCTCTGTCTCTCTCTTTCTCTGTGTAGGATAGTATAAAAGTCTAAAAAATGAATAACAGAGATGCTACGCAGTATTATGCCTAAAAAATGAATAAATAAATAAAGTTTTTTTTCTTTTAATTCATAGTTTTTTATTCTCAATTTTTTTTTCTCGATAGTTATTAATTTATAAATGCTATATTCATAACATTTTCATAGTACAAGTGTGACAAGTTGTTATTTGCTGTTAATAGTAGATAAAAATTTTATTTCAACCGTGAATTTAAATTTAAAAAAAAAAACTATAATTCTATTAAAAAAAACTATAATTCTATTCAAAAAAAAAAAACTATAATTTATAGTTTAAAATTTATTGAAAAAATATTGTAGACTTAGTAAATAGTATTTCTCTTATTAATTAATTGAATAAGTTAGAAGTCTTGACTTTTTTATTCTTTTTGTTTTTTATTCTAATAAATTTTTTTTACAATTTTTTTTATAAATGGCAGTTTTAATGTTTTTTTTTTCTTTTAATTAAGGATAAAATGGTATTTTAGTTCTTAAACTTTGCCTAAAATTTATCTTTTCTCTCTAAATAAAGATCTATTTTTGTCATTAAACTTTGTAAATAATTTTTTTAATAGTTTATAGACAAAATTAGATACCAAAAAAAGAACTTTTTTCAAAGTTTAGTGATGAAGAAATATCTTTTTAAAAAATTTAAAGACACGTAGTAAAACATTTTCAATAATTTAGAGACAACAAACAAATTTTTTAAACTTTAGAGACAAAAAATTAAAGTTTTAGTAAAAGGACCAAAACAATATTTTAACTTAATTATGGTGCACTAAACTTTGGTCAAACTTACCATGCGACCTTTAGATACATTAAATGATTAAAACAACTAGCCGATGTCTCCCAAGGAACACCCTTGCTATCAAAATGACTAGTGTTTTATTCAAAGGAACAAACAAATGAATAGTGGTTTAAAAATGGCCTTTAGACTTCATTTTTGGTGGTGTGTGGTATCTCTTTTCTCATAGATTTTACAAAATTTGCAAAATTTTCAAGCTACACTTTGGGTAAAAACCTTTTCTGTTTTTGTTTTTGTTTTTTTGTTTTTTTTTTTTGTTTAACATAGATAGATAGTGGGGAGGGGGGAAGGGATTTCAAACCTCAAACATTGGGTAAAAGCATGACAACTTAAAATTGAACATGAATTTGAATAAGCTAAACATAAGCTTTACTGAGCTTTTAGAGATTTTGGAGAGAAAAAAAAATCATTTTTTAAAGTTTGAGAATAAATATTTTAGATATAAATTTTCTTACAAGTTCACAAAATATCCTTTGCATGTTAAGATTTATATTATGTTTGGTTGAGAATAAAAATAAGATAATGGAAAAAGGGGGAAGGAAAAGGGAGAGAAAATTTTGATATTCTATTGTTTGGATTGAGTGAAAAGGGAGAGGCGAAAATTTGATATTCCATTAGTTGTTAGATTTTCCACCCAGCCCCACCATTTTTGTCTCTCTCCAAATTGGGGATAAAATATCAAAAAAGACGATGACTATTCTTGAGCCAAAGCTTCACAATTTTCACAAATATTCTTTTTAGATCTTGATTTATATTTTTTGTTCAATTCTAACCTCCAGTAGATGATCTGTAATTATCCATATATATGTATGTGTGTATGATGTCACTAAAAAATGAAGAACTTAATTGTAATGACCTAAGGAAAAGTATTAACTACATTTGTGCTATACCTTTTTTTTTTTTTTGAGAATATTAAGTATTTTAACACACATACATACTAGTTTAGTAACAATTAAGGCTAATAATAAAGTTAATGTCAATTATAGGATATTGAAACTCCCCCATCTATGTAACATGCTAACCAAACATACACTTCCACCACCCACCTAACCAAACATAAACACTCCCCACTTGCTGCCTAACCAAACTTCCACTACTTGTCTAACTATGCATACAATTAAAGAGACAAATCCCACATATTTCTAATAAGAATGCCAAAGCCACAGTGTAAAACTTTTCTCTCTTGTAGCATCTTGCAACCTCGGCCTCTAGTCTGATAATCTGTTGCCTTTGCTCTGGGATGAGCACTTTACCACGTTCACATATCTCATCATCACGCCATTGGAAGAATTTACACTTTCGCCCAACCTGAAATGCAAACCAAGCACTTAATAATGAAATACAAGAAAATTGAAAAATAAACTTCCACCACCAAAGATGAATTTAAACAAAAAAAACTAAACCCTAGTAAAACAGAATACTCAAATTGAAATACCCAATAATTTGGACAGCCATAAAACCTTCTACTAGGGTTGTTTGCTGTCCACGAAACGACTAACACTGGTTTTTCATCAAAGTAGCACCTAAATGGAGCTCTCCTCCTCAAGCTTGAACTAATTGATGAGCATGCTTCCCTCTGATCAGGGACTTCGAAATCTCTTGAGAGATGGTTGATGATGATGGTGGCTTCAAGTGGCAGAGATGGTTTAAGAGAGAGGCTGATGGTTCGAGAGAAACAGAGAGGCTGATCTAGGGATTAAAGTCTGAGTTGGGGATTTTTCTTTACCTGCGCGCCAGATTAGTTTGTAAGTGCCTCACGTGACATACACGTGACTGGGTTTGCAGCCATGTGTAAAAAAATATCATTATTTTATTTCTCCATCAACCACTTCAGCTTTCCCCATTAGTTGGGTGATGGAAAGTACTTAAATGTCACACGTTAATTGGTTTAGAGACTAAAAGTGGTAAAAATAAAATGTAGAGACCAAAATGAAAAAAAATCAAAATGTAGGGACTAGAAGTGCATTTACACCTAGAATGTTATACTTTAAGTGTACTATACTTAAGTATAGTACTATTTTTGCAGTTAAAGAGAATTTAGTACTACTTTGGAAATATAATATAGTATATTATATATATAAAACTGAAACAATACAACTCATTTTCATAGAATGTTTTTTTTTTTGGCAGTTAAAGAGTAGTATAGTACTATTCTAAAAGTGTAGTACTTACACATATATTGAAAATAGAAACAATACAACTCATTTTCATAGAATGTTTTATTTTACACTTAAGTATAGTACTACTTTGTAAGTATAGTACATACACACATATATTGAAAACATAATCAGTACGACTCATTTTCATGGAATGTTTTTTCTTACACTAAAGAGAAGTATAGTACATATACACACATATTGAAAATAGAAACAATACAACAACCAATGAAAATCTAATAAAAGGAATGTAGTATAGAAAAGCAAACTATTATATTCTTAACTGGAGAGCTTAACATCAAAAGGGGTGCTGCTGAAAAATGGCATTGAGACTGTTGTCATAGTCCTTGACATCAAAAGGTTGGTACCTGTTCCTGAGTTTGATGCTAAATTTTCCTGAATAGCTAAAGATGAGGTAAATCTATCTTAATTCTTCTGGAGTAGGGAGCTTAACGAAGTTAGTTGGTTTGTTTCATTGTATTGCATTCCTTTAGATTTTCATTAGATACAAGATAGAGATACCGAGTTCTGCTTCTTACTCATCCATGATACAAGATTGTATCCGAGATAGAAACATTTGTCCGAAGTGCTCTTTCGATCATCAACACTTCCTCCCCAATCTGCATCAGAGTAACTGGCCAGACAATCATTAGAGTCCTTTAAGTATTGTAGACCATACTCGGGAGTGCCATTAATATAGTGTATGATTCTTTTCACAGTTGTCAAGTGAGACTCCTTAGGAGCTGCTTGATAACGAGCACATACTTCCACACTAAACGCAATGTCTGGCCTGCTTGCAGTGAGATATAAGAGACTTCCAATGATGCTCCTATATAAAGTTAGACTTACTTCTACTCCAGAAGAATCAAGACTAAGCTTAGTAGATGAACTCATAAGAGTGGAGGCATGCTTTTTGGAATCTAGTCCAAACTTCTTGACAAGATTTCTAGCATATTTTTCTTGAGAGGTGAATATATCATCTTTCCTTTGTTTAACTTGAAGACCCAAGAAAAATGTAAGTTCCCCCATCATATTTATTTCGAACTCCTTCATTTTTTCAGAAAACTCTACAGCATGAGCGTCTATGGTGGCTCCAAACACTATGTCATCAACATACACTTGAGTTACAAGAAGATAGTTCTCATCTTTCTTCACAAACAAGGTCCGGTTGGCATACCCTCTTTTATATCCTCTATCCAAGAGATAATTTTTAAGCCAATCATACCATGCTTTAGGTGCTTGTTTCAATCCATAGAGTGTCTTCTTCAATCTCAAAACATGATCCTAAAAGTGAGGATCTTGGAAACCTTTGGGTTGTTCAACAAAGACTTCATTAAGGAACCCATTGAGAAAGACACATTTCACGTCCATTTGATAGAATTTGAAATCCATAATACATGCAATGGACAAAAGGATGCGAATAGACTTAAGTCTAGCTACAGGAGCAAAGGATTCGTCAAAATCTACTCATTCCACTTGAGTGTAACCTTAAGCCATCAATCGAGACTTATTTTTTATTATCTCACCATCCTCATCGGACTTATTTCTGAAAATCCATTTGGTGCCGATGACATGAGCGTCTTTGGGCCTTGGGACAAGTTCTCATACATCATTCCTCACAAATTGATTCAGTTCTTCATGCATTGAATCCACCTAATTCTCATCTTGAAGAGCTTCTTCTACACTTTTTGGCTCAAATTGAGTAAGGTAGCAATGATAAGTCACATGGTTTACAATAAGTGTGCTCCCATTTCTAAGACGAAGACCTTTATCTAGAGAACCGATAATATTACTTTTCGGATGATTTTTAACCACTCTAGATAATGGCTTCTTTAAGGTGGACACTTCATCATTTCGGGAGATAGGAGGATGAGCTTCCGAAAGGGTGAGAGGACTTGAGGATCTAGACAATAATCTTGTCTCCATTCTAGAATTCAGGGGAGTGGGTTCTCTTTCTAATGAATATTCTTCCACTTCAACATCTTGGGCTTTAATCTCAACAATAGTTTCTTTGGAGCTTGTTCCTTCTCCACTATCATTAATAGCTATTTTTGTTATGGCATCATCAGTGACCACATTGATGGACTCCATTACTGTTTTTGTTCTCTTGTTGAAAATTTTATATGCCCGGCTTATGGTTAAGTACCCGAGAAAGATACCTTCATCACTTTTTCATCAAATTTTCCAAGGTTCTACCGATCATTTAGAATGTAACACTTACTCCCAAAGACTCCAAAATATTTCACTTTTGGCTTCTTCCCATTCCAAATTGCATATGCGGTCTTCTTTGTTCTCGCTTCGAAGAATATTCTTTTGCCAATGTGACATAAGGTGTTCACAGCTTCTCCCAAAATTTTTGAGGAATTTGCTTGTTAAGTAGCATAACTCTTGCCATTTCTTGAAATACTCAGTTCTTTCTTTCAACCAACCCATTTTGTTGAGGAGTTTTAGGAGCTGAAAACTCTTTCTTAATCCCATTCTTCTCACAAAAAGATTCAAATCTTGCATTCTCAAAATCCTTACCATGGTCACTTTTTATCTTGACAATTGGTACACCTTTCTCATTTTGAAGCCTCTTGCAAAGATTCTCCATCTTCTCACATGCTTTCGATTTCTCTATAAGAAATTCCACCCATGTATATCTTGAGAAATCATCGACAATGACCATAATATACTGTTTTCCTCCTAAGCTTTCTATTCTTGTGGGCCCCATTAAATCAACATGGAGAAGCTCTAAGCAACGTGACATAGAGATCACATTCACCTTTTGATGATTCGCCTTTGTTTGTTTTCCTATTTGACAAGCACCACAAATGGTCTTCTCCACTTTTCCAAATTTTGGGAGCCCCACAATGGATTCAAGTTTGGACACTTTTGCCATTTGTTTGAAATTTGCATGGCCAAATCTTTGATGCCAAAGTTCCAACACATCGACTCGGGCACTCCTACAAGCAATATCTGGTGTAGGAACTACTCCATAGCAATTGTTGATAGTCCTATATCCCTCCAAGACTTAAATCCCTACTTCATTGATGATCACACACGCCTTCTTTGAGAATTGAACAAGAAAGTCCTCATCACATATTTGAGTGATGCTCAAGAGATTCGCCTTAAGCCCTTTGACATATAGAGCATCTTTCAATAGGGGTAGCCCCGGTATCTCAATAGTCCCTTTGCTAAGAACCTAAGCATGGCTTCCATCTCCAAATGTTACATAATCACCAACCTTCTCTTTGAGAGACTTAAACAATGATTTATCTTCTGTCATATGATGAGAGCATCCATTATCAAGATACCATACACAAGAATTGAATACTTTCAAAGAGGTGTGCACAAACAAGCAAGCATGAGATAAGCACTCTTGACCTTTAAAATGAAAATCATCTTCATTTTCTATTCTCTTGCTAGATTGAATTCTCTTTTTAAGGTGATTAACCTTGTCACACAATATTCTATTTCTTCTTTTATACTTCTCAATCAATGAATTTGACTCACATAGACTATTGTGTAAGACATGGTTCTTGCGTTCAAGATACTTTAGCATATGAACAAACATTCTAGCATGTTTCTTTTTTTTATTATTAACTTTAGGAGTTCATTGTTAGGACAATCTTTAAAAATACTCATAGAGTCATTATCACAAACATTTGCACCACAATTAAACATGGCCTTTTCCATAACTTCATCCATAGCTACAAGGGGTCTAGAATCACACTAAGGATATAGAAATCTGTCAAAGTGTACCCACTCTGATATCGATTGAAAGCTCACTTAGTGTATAAAATACTTGTGAATGTTAAGACCCCCAAATTCAAATATTCCAAAACAAGCTTATATTCAAACAATGTATGTGCGAAATGATAAATATAAGCTATACCCAAATATGCAAACTACTCTAAACCATAATTTAATCACAACACAGCAGTAATTAAAAGCAAAGAGTAAGGGATAACACTAGCATGTGTTATCGAAGAGGAAACTGAAAAACTCGGCGAAAAACCTCTCCGCTGCCTTCAAAACGGTAAAATGATCAACTAGAAAATCAGTTGGGATACATGAATAACAATAGACCATCCAATCCTAATCTACCTGATGCACCTAAGCCCTTCAAGCTTTTTACTCCAACATGGTTATGCCTAACCTTGTCTTCTCTAATTTACCGGATCCCACAATTAGCTCATTGCATTAGCCAAAATGAATTAGTTCTCTCTTGAACTGCTTCTCAAACACCAAGAACCTTCTCACTGCTTTGTATGTGGGAGGTAAGGATTTGGCTGAAGATACTCTCGTGGGTATGACAATGGAGAGGGTGAGAGTAGATGAATTTGAAGAATTAAATGTATAAGATTATGGATAAATCAATCTTGTTGTTCTCTGGGGTTTCTCTCTCAAAATTCTCTCTAAAAACTCTTTACATTTTATGGGTATAAGGGTATTTATAGTAGGATATAAGAAGGAATGTGAAAAGTCATTTTTCAGCAAAATAGGGTGCATTGACGAGTCACTCGCAACTAAGATGAGTTGCGTGTTCTAGTTGCCAAATAATAGAAAGGTCAGACTATAATTTTTGTCCTGAAGTGATCTAGTTATCCTGACCCTTCAACTTCCTGCATGCTTCACACATGTGACACATTCTGCAGTTGCGAGATCTAGTCGCGAGTTGCCTTTTGATTGTACACACTTGATTGATTCTTCACACTCTTTTACACACAACTTTTACATTATTCCCACCTAAATACAAGGTTTCTAAATGATGAATTACAAACAAATTTGACTAGGAATAAAGCCAACACATAGTTGAATAAATTCAACCTTACAGAGCTTAGCAATTGTAAAGTTTGCTACTTTATATTGTATTTCTTTAATTAGATATTTACGGGTTGTTGTATTGTGTTCATTTTTAGGTTACTAGAACATCTTCAATTCCTTTCATATTGAACTAGGACAGCCAAAAGATGTGAAGCAGTAGCGCGATGGTGAGAATCTAAGCCAAGAGGGGATGCATGGGTACCGTCTTTGTAGGATTCATTACATTTCTTGCTGTTATGAGTAGGAGTGTTCGCGGTGCGATGTGGTACAGTTTTGGACCATTTTTAGCACTGCACTTTGCGGTGTGATTTAGCAAAAACTATAATTGCACCATACCTTATTTTTGAGGTCACATGTGCGGTGTAATGCGGTTTAGAGTTTAGCCAAAACTTTAACCGAACTGCACCTTATTTTTGTGATCATATGTGCGGTGCAGTGTATAAGATGCGATTTGAACGATTTGAAGTTGGTATAATTTTCAAATTTTGGGCTTTTCCTACCCGGCCAAAAACTAATTTTTACCTTTATTTTGGACCAAATTTTAAACTATTGAGCTAATTTTTCTTTACTTTGCGCTGACTTTCCTAGTCAACACTATTTATTTTTGAAAACTATGGTTATTAAACTATTAATAATATATTTAATATTAAAAATAAATAAATATATTCATATATAGAGAAGATGCGGTTTGTGCGGTTTTCTTATTTTAAAACCACAAACCATACTGCACTATGCGGTGCGGTACGTTGCGATGCATTGTTATTTGCGGTGCGGTGTAGTTATGTTATTTTGCAGGCGGTTTTTGCGGTTTGGTGAACACTCCTATTTATGAGAGTTTGTAATATCTGTCTACCTTTTTTTGTCAATGTTTTTTCAATTGCTGTTCTACCACTTGATTGGTATAATGCACTATTATCTGTTCAAGTTTATTCGAGTTTTTGACTATGAAATGGAATTATTGTTTTACTGCTTGATTAGTTTACTGAACAATTATTTGTTGAAGTTTATATTAAGTCTTTGACTATGAAGTGGTTGGGTTTTACTGAATGAGTGGGTTTAGATATGTCTCTCTCTTATTCATTTTCTTTATATTCTTCTATTCTTTATATGTTCTAAAGTATTATATATTTTACAGTATGATTTTATCTTGCAATATAATTTCTACTTTTTAGATATGTTAGAAATTTTAGAATTGTGCTTTATGTTAAAACGATGTTGTGAAAGAGGAATAGGGTAATTACACTAGCTGCAATACCAAGCCCGATCCAAATGCGAACACCCCTAATAGGGCACAATAATTTGATATATTTGTATGGTATTTCTTGAAGTAATAGACTATATCTACAAGAGATTCGAATGTGTATCGAACGTGTATCAAACGTGCGTGAGATATATTCAAATAGTGAATGTGCTAATTTTTAGGAAAAACGTTTCTAGTAGTTTTTTTTTTTTTTTTTGAAATTCGTTGAATTACAATTTTAACCCCATTTTTTTTTAAGAATAATGATTATCTAATTAGATTAGAGGTATTTTTGATATTTTTTAGAATCATAACTAACTTTCTGAATCCTCTTAATATATATATATATATATATATATAAAATCAAAATTATCATTAAAATATTGGAAATAAGATGGTGAGAATTTGAGCCAAGAGGAGATGCATGGATACCAACTTTCTACAAAAATAAGGATGGTAGGATTCATTGCATTTCTTCAACTGGTAAAGTATTTGATGGTTGAATAAGATATTTGAACTTCAATCTTCGCTACCACAAAAAACCAATTAATATCTTAACCTAATGATGGATAATTGCACCCAATGTAATAGCCTAGGTGGCTAGGTATGGTATTGGTATTGGATTCTAATCCAATAAATTGCATGCTTTCTTACCTTTTATTGATTTTTTTTTTTTAAGAAAAAAAAAAGAAGAAGCATGCGACCCTATTTTTTGTTGACCGTAATTTCATCGGGCCGGACCATTAAGTGGCTCCAGTCCATTCCCATATAAGCAAAAACAACTAAACCCAAGGAGATTGCTCAACAGTGAGATCGGAAATTGGAAATGAAATGAACTGAACAGAAGAAGCAAAGAAAGGAATTACTAGTTCCCTAATTTTGGTGATGCACCTTGGCCTATTGGCCATCTCGATCTGGTCCTCGCAGAGCGATCAGGCATATCTACTTATTAGATCCCCATTCTTCACTTCTTCTCAGAAAAAAAAAAAAAAAAATGGCAGGCGGAGCAGCTGGTGGTTTCCTAAGTCGAGCCTTCGAGTCTATGCTCAAAGAATGTTCCTTCACCAAAAAATCTCCCGACCTTCAAAAAGCCATTCAAACCTTTCAAGGTCCTCTCAGATCTCCTCTTCAAATTTCATTTCCTTTTTTTCTTTCTTTCACTTTCCACTTTTTCTCAAACGTTTTCTTCTCTTTTTTCAGATAATTGCAAGACGCCGGATGCAGCGCCTCCTCAAGACGAGAGGTAATGGATTGGAAATTTTCAAATCTGTAAAAATTCTGAATTCTGAGATCACACCTTTTGAATTTTGTAGTTCGGGCGAAATTGAGAGTGCTGGATCTGTTAATGCCGTCTTGTCAAGCGCTGGAAACACACTCGAAGGACCGCAAGCTGAGCTTGTGCTGAATCCGCTTCGTCTCGCATTCGAAACTAAGAATTTGAAACTCATAGAACCTGCTTTGGATTGTCTTCATGTATGTATCTTTGCTTGTTTGTTATTGTTTAAAGTGTTGTAGGTAGTTTACGTGTGGTGGCTGATGTTGCTGTTTGATGCAGAAACTGATTGCATATGATCATTTGGAAGGAGATCCTGGATTAGAAGGCGGTAAAAATGTGCCGCTGTTTACGGACATTTTGAACATGATTTGCAATTGTGTTGACAATTCATCGCCTGATAGGTACGCGAGTGTAGCGTGTCGGTTGTGCTTTTTGCTATTGTGTTTGTTGTTATGGTTGTTTAATTTTTTTTTTTTTTTTTGGGATCGATGTGCAGTACCGTTTTGCAAGTGTTGAAGGTACTTCTTACTGCTGTGGCATCCGCCAAGTTCAGAGGTACGCGATCTTTTATTGTACCGTTGGCTTTAGTCTTTATTCTTGTGGGAGCATTGTGCTCTGGAGTATAGTGCATTTTGAAATGTGGTGTAGGAGTTGAACACCCTAATCGTGTTATCAAACTGTCTGTGTTAAATGAGTGATTTTGGCACAGGATTATTTTTTCTAAAATTTGGTTGAAGTGTGGTTGAATTGAGAATAGGGAGGCTTTAAAAAGCTGTGTCTTGGTCAGCATCCCTTCTTCTACTTTTTATTAGAATATTTGGATTCATTGAATATGAGATTTTAGTTCTTTAGGATTGGTATTTGATATGAATTTTGTGTATTTGAATACCTGGATAGCTCACTATTCTTCATCCTGATTTATATGAGTGCTTAGGTGATAAGGAAACTTCTATGTCTGATGTTTTGAGTTACTAGGCGGTTGGAAATGATAGAGTTTGGAACTTGAGATTTTATAGGGATTTTCACGATTGCGAACTAGAGGCAGTTTTCTTTTTCTTGACTTTTTTCACTCTCGGATTTCTAGGGGTGTGGGGAGTGACAGATTACTTTGGGGCCTTAAGGGAAGTGGTAAGCTAGGCTGGGAGGGTGCCGCACCGGAGTCCGACGCGGCCCAACACTGGGTGCGGCCACCGACACTGCTGCCCGTGCATCGGTGCCGTGTCTGAATTTTTTTTTTTTTTTGGGATTCGCGCTGAACTGGGCTGATTCGGTTAGAATCGGGTTGTATCGGCCGGCGGCCGATACTGATTGAAACTGCCGAAGCTGACCAAAACTGACTGAAACGGCTGAAAAAGGCTGAAATCGGCCTTGAATCATGCCGGAACAGCTGAAATCGGCTTTGAATGAGGCCCAAACATCCTAAATCTTTCCTTCTTCAATTTTATTTTGAATATTTGTTGCTTCTTTTGTGTTTTCTTTTTTGTTTTGTGTTTTTTTTTTGTGTTTCTTGTCTTCTTCTTTTTTTGTTTTGTGAACTAAGGCCATAGTAATGTGTTTTTTAAGAATATTTTAATAGTAAAAATATATAAAAAATATAAATAAAAATATTTTTAATAATTTTTTAATCGCCGCACCCTGCCGCACCCGCACCTGAATCCGGAAATGCACCCGTGCTTCATAGGTGGTAAGTTTGATACTTGGTCTTTTTTACCAAGAGATTTGGGATGCTTCTATCTCCATCTTTCCTTGGAAGGGTATTTGGAAAGTAAAGGTTCCTAAAAGTGTTCCTCTCTTTATGTGGACAACAACTTTATGTCGAATTCTCACTTTGGATGACCTTATGAGAAGGGGTCTCCCTTTGGTGAAGCGGTGTTGTATGTTCAGTTGTAATGGGTAATCCATGGACCATCTCCTTCTTCATTGTGGTGAAGCACATACATTGTGGGTGAATATGTTTCATATTTTTGGGATTCAATGGGTCATGTCGTGCTCTGTTGCAAGTTTATTACTTTGTTGGAGAAATTGGCTTGGGAAGTATAGATAAAATATTTGGAATTTGATTCTTGGCTATTTGATGTGGATTGTTTGATGAGGTGGAATCGTTGCTTTTTTGAGGATATTGAAAAATTGTTGGATCAATTAAAAGATTTGTGCTAGCGAACTCTTTTTGTTTGGTCTCGGTCTCAGTCTTGGGGTTCCTCGGATTGTTCTTTTAGGTTTCAGCATAGAATTCCTTGTTTCTCTTAGAATAGCCTCTTGATCTCTTTGCTTTTTTTTTCTTTTTCATCATCGTGAACTCATTGTTTTTTCTATTTCTTTTATCAATAAAACTATTCTTATTAAAAAAAAAAAAACATAATTGATCTGTGTCCTCTTTTTTCAATAAAATTACTTTTTACTTAAAAAAGAAGGGAAATGTGGTTTAGGAGTTGTAGATTGCAAAGTGGTGTTCAATTGGTGTGTTATGTTTATTGTTTGAACACATTAACTTGAACGGAAAATACTTCACTGTTTCTGAGATAGCTCAAATTCTTGATGAGTTGAGTTGTAGCTGCCAATATTCGGAGAAGTTGTTCTGGTCTAGGGGACAGCATGCAGGTTTCATTTAGTTGTTCCATCTGCTAGAGTAATCAAGGCCATTGATTGGGTGCACATGGACAATTAAAATGATGTACATTTAGGACATGAAATGTTGAAAAAAAAATAAAGTCAGCATACCTGTTGATGAGTGTAAACTGTGAAAAAATGATCTAATGGATTTAGACTTTTCATTATTATGGATAGTTGGTTGAGTTGGGTACTGTGGTAGTGAATTTCCTCACGAGAGTGATACAACATGGAAGATTGTTGTTACTTCACAATTTGTAGATTCCAAGATTTATTTTGTAGCTATTGTGAAATTTCATATTGGCTCAAAGTGCAATATGGTTTTGAAGGTCAACTCTTTAGGAGTTTGGGGTTAAATTGGGTTTTTACTTGATGAGTTATAGTTAGTTAATCAGGGGCAATATGTATATATTTCCTGCACATTATGGTATCTTAGTACTTGTCAAACAAAAAAGAAAGGGTATATTAGTAATTGATTCCAGTCTAGAACTTTCTTGAAGTTTCTAAGTGCCTTGAAATTATTTTCAGTTAGTAGAAAATTTGGTTGTCAAATTAAGAATCCCAAGAAAAAGTTCTTGTATTATGTAATCAATGTATTAGAAACGGTTTTCTCAAAAAAAAATAAAAAAATAAAAATGGTGAGTTGATTAATGGAATTTGGGTGTATAGAGCATTCTTCTCTGTCTCTCTCTTCTTTAGTGCACTGTTAATTGTCATGTCAATTTTCGCTCAGTCTTTGAACTGCAACATACTTATCTACTTAACTTCTTTTTTATAACCCTTAATCAAGCCTTTCTCTTTACATCTTAAAATGCTAAAACCCCAATAACTACCAAATAACCTATCAAACCATTCTTAACTTCCTAATCACAATAATTGTCCAGAATGGTCCCACAATCTGTTTGCTTCAGGAAACAGTGCTCTTGTGTTTATTTCACCATTGTTTCAAAATCCCAGTCAATCTTTGAACTTAAAATTGTTTTTTTGGTAAATTATGTATTTGGTCCCTAACTTTTCGTTGTATGTCAATTTAGTCCCTAACTTCTTTGTATTGTGTCGAAATGGCCCCTGCCGTTAAGGATGGATGGAAAATTCTGATGTGGCTAACGGCCAAAATAAAATATTATTTTCATGCCACATAAACTGCCACTTGGACTGCAACATCAGCATAACCTTCAAAGAAACCTGATAAGTGAGTAACTGCTCAATTTGGGATCAAAATCCCTAACAGTCAGCATGATTTCACTGGGCTGCTTCACATTGATTTTGAGTAATTGGATTAGCAAACTCACTGAACAACAACAAATCCAAGAACAATTAGATTAGCAAACCAGTTTTGGAGATTTCAAGCGGTGTTTGCTCTCTTTGTTGCCCAATATCTTTCAGATATATTACAGCAAAAATGGCACCAACACACACAAAACAAAAGGCACCCTTTTTTTTTCCTGCAAAAGAGCTCCTGAAACCCAAAATAGACATCTGTACATGAATCAATAATTTCTAGGATTTATTTTTTCTTGACGGCCATGAAACATAGCCCAGACCTCTGCCATAGAAGACGATGATGAAGAGGCAGAGCATTGAAACCATGGCGACAAACTTCAACACTACGATCAGCCCCCAAATGTTGTCGTCCACCTCGGCTCTAGGCTCTAGCTTAGCCCATTTCCACCTCATCTTAAACGAACCCAATGGGCCCCACCGCTATGTGAGATCAATGACATCCATCTCTCTGGTAGCTTCTTGTAACAAATTGATGGAGATTAATATTTATATTTGTGGGTGGTAGTGGGCTTGCGGTGATGGTGGAGAAGATGACATAGGTGGCGTTGGCAAGAGAGAGACTTATTAGATGAACAAATTGATGGAGATTAGATAAACAAGCAATGACCTGTGGGTGTTTGCTTAATTTTTTAATATTTAATTTAATGGTTAAAAAGAAGGGAGTTAATATACTTGTGGTCTGAGTTGGCTAGTTTTCTATGTTTGACATCCAAACTATGAAATTCATAAATTCTGGAATTTAAAATGATGGGAGAATAAATCCCATTATTTGTTAATTTCCTTGCAATTAACAAATTCCAAATCCAAACACACGGAAGGATAATACCAAACCCATTTGTGAAGCAGCCTAGTGAAATTGTGTGACTTATCAGGTTTTATTATTATTATTATTTTTAAATTTTTTTTAAGGTTATGCTGACATGGCAGTCTAGACTCTAGGTGGTAGTTTACGTAGCATAAAAATAATTTTTTATTTTGTTTGTTAGCCATATCAGCATTTTCCCTCCATCACTTAACGGAATGAACCCTTTTGACACAATACCAAAAGGTTAGGAACTAAACTGACATGTTTGAAAGGTTAGGGATCAAAATGACACAACCTAAGTGCTAGGGACTAAATATGTAATTTACCATTTTTTTTCTAAAGTTATAAACCCTAGATTCATAAATTTTCTTAAGCCTAGGCCTGCTAAATTCACAAGTAGACAGATTTGACTACTTTTGATGCTATATTCAATCTCACTAATAAAATTCTCAACCTTTGTATCTTAAAGGACATAATACAGTTCATGAAATAGGGTATGCACCATTGTATAAGAAGAGCCCATGGGGAACAAATCATCAGAATTTGGGGCAAGTAGAACTGCAGAAGTGCATTCACAATACAAGAATTAAAAACATTCACACAATAGACAAAGTTTAACATGATTTGGTAAATTCAGTGCCTACATCCATGGCCAATGTCAACCAAATATATTATCTGTAATATGCATAACAAACAAATGCAATCAAACTTCTCAAACCATACTTGTAAATTGACAAATAAAAAACAAACAAAAAAAATCAAAACCCATTACAAATCCAAACTAAACAAATTTTTATTTCACCTAGAATAAATTTTCAATACCAACTCTTAAAGAGGGTCTCTTTCTTAGTATGGAGCGTAGCTTGGGGTAAGATTCTTACTTATGATAATTTTACCAAGAGGGGACTCTCTTTTTGTTGGATGGTGTTGTATGTGTCGCTTTACTAGGGAAATGTTGATCACTTTTTGCTCCTCTGTGAGATTGTTTATGTTTTGTGGAGTGTTTTTAGGATGTTTGGGGTTCTATTGGTGGTGCCCTCAAAAATGGATTACTTATTGTTTGGCTGGAGGAATTGGTTTGGAAAGCACTCCTTGGATGTTTGGAATCTTACTCTGCTATGTCTGATATGGCTTGTGTGGAAGGAGCACAATAGTCTCACTTTTGAGGATAAGGAGGGACTGCTGGATCAGCTAAAGTCCTTGTTAATTTGCACTTTGTTTGATTGGTCTCCTGTGTGGGGTTTTACACATTGTAATTATATTTTTGAGTTCCAACAGTCACTTTTTTTTTTTCTGTTTGATTTATTGTAGTTTGTTAGATATTTTGTGCTCATTTTCGTGAACATGAAGTAGTTTTCCCTTTCAATAAAATTTTATTACTCATAAAAAAAAAAAAAAGAGTTTGTGTCCTATGACAGCAGCAGGCTCATGTTTAAATAACTAAGGCTGGGATGCTGATTAGTTCCAGGGATTTTGACAAAATGTCTTACAATACCATTTTTGGAAGAAGATTTAACCAAAAAAGGGAGGAACCATAATCCCACCTTTTTTATTTTTTCCCCTTTTCCTACGTAAATATTCGTGCACATTATAACATTGGATTCTCTGCTTAAACTTGGGTGTATGAAATGTTTCATGTTATCGATATTTGCAATCATCATATCATACCATCGTGCTTTTATTTCTCTTTACATCTATGCTTGTGCAATTAAGAATGGTCCATAGGGTTTGTTATTCATTATTCCTTTATCATGGGCCTTCTGCTTTACCTGTCCAAAAAAAAGGTTCTTCTGCTTTGGGTCCTACTAAGGCTACCCCAAAGAATTCTGCTTAAGGTTTAGTTGACTAGGATTCTATTGCTTACTTGCATGCAAATACATAGTTTTTTGTCCATTACATGTGTAAATATTTGTGTTTTTTCTTCCCTCTGTTTTATTGTTTACTTTTATTTGTTATGTTTATAATTGGCAAATAATTCCATTTTGTAAAATTTGTCTCAAATGCAGTACATGGGGAGCCCCTGCTGGGGGTTATCAGAGTATGCTACAATATTGCTCTTAACAGGTAATTTTTGGGTTTGTTTCATTGGTATCTGATATCAACATGATGCAGTGCTCGTGTTTGTAATTTGAAAACTTTGAATGTGTAGCAAGAGCCCTGTAAACCAAGCAACATCAAAGGCAATGTTGACACAGATGATTAGCATTATATTCAGGAGAATGGAGACTGATCCGGTGTGAAATTAGTCCCTCAGTTCTAAATTTTATATTAATTCTCTTATAAAAGAAGAGAGCAAAAGTTACTTCAAATGTATAGTAGAAAGTTACTAACGTATAATAGGGAAGTCAGATAGCTGATACCGCTGGAGAATCAGATGCCGCTTCAACACAGAATTCAAATACAGAAGTTGAGGAAACTTCATTGGGGGACCCAGATGCGAAAGGAGTGACTTTAGGAGAGGCACTGAACCAGGCTAAAGACTCCTCTCTTGCGTCTGTTGAGGAACTTCATAATCTTGCAGGCGGTGCTGATATCAAGGTGCTTCTGTTTCTTAATTAGTATATTTTCTTCAATCTTCCACATTGTTAGTTAAGTATTAGTTCTGCCACCACTTAACAAGTTCCCAATATTTTGGATGTAGCTCATGCTGGGTGTTATGATTGACCAAGTTTTCTTTTGTGGTTCATAGTTCATACTGACCCTAACACTGTACTATAATGTGTTGTGTAGGGTTTAGAGGCAGTCCTTGACAAAGCTGTGCTGCTTGAAGATGGTAAAAAGATAACACGGTATGAATATCATTTGTATTTTAGGTTCCACATTCTTTCTTTTGAATGATAACAGTATTTGCATATATTTGGTTGCTCAAAATTGTTACTCTAAACTCTTCTTAAGAGGGATTGACCTTGAGAGCATGAGCATAGGACAACGTGATGCTTTACTGGTATTTCGCACCCTCTGCAAGGTTGGTTTTCTCATTTATACTCTGCAAATTGTTCTTAACATTTCTGGGGTTTTGTTATAACTTCCTGAGGTATGATGTTTGCAGATGGGCATGAAGGAAGATAATGATGAGGTTACAACTAAGACAAGAATCTTGTCTCTTGAGCTTCTGCAGGTTAATTTTTATGAATTTATCTGTGCTTTTCTTTGCATACTTTGTTTGGTTGATAGGGCTAATGCATTGGATTGTTAATTTACTTGGGGTGCCATGTAAATATTTTTTTATAATGAAAAAATGCAATCTGGGTGCTAAGGACCTGCTGAATTGTAAATTAAGCAGCATAGTGACAATTTTACAATTGGTTTAGAAAAAGAGGTAATATCTACTAAAATACTGACAGAAATTAACCCTTATATTTTTTACCAAGGGAGGTGGAATCATTCAGGATCACTGAGCAGGGAACTTTTCAATTTGTCCTAGCCTTATTCTTGATTGCAAAGGGGAAGTCGTAGCAAAAATAGATGTAAGGGAGATTAATTAATCTATAAACATGTTAAAAGGGAATGCGCCTACTACTCCTTTTTTGCATTTATGAATAAATTTTAATGGTTGGTATGACTAAACAGATAGGTCGAAGATATAAAATTTGCTCCCACGCATTAAGGACATTTATTTTGGAGGAAAATTGCAAGAAATAAACCTGCTAAAACATTATACAGGTGATGTTAAGTCCACACATTATTCTGGGCTTGTACTTTTCGGCCCAAGCAGCCCTGAAAGCTCAAGCCTGCTTAAAGCCTATCAATCCCAAATAACCTTAAACTCTAGCTTTACGCAGATCAAATTAGATTGCAGAGCTGATTAGATTCATGTTTCCTTTTGAATATCTGTTATATTGGTTGTATGTCAATACTTTAGACAAATACAATTAACTAGCCTTTATCCTTCTAAAATACAGTGAGGAAAGGAGAACATGTCATATGTAAATTATTGAGCTGATACACATTTGACCTCCTTAAGGACTTTTTTTAATCTAGTTTGAGTACTTATCGAAAGAGAAAAATAGAAAGATGAATATGGTTTGAGTGTTTATATAATTACTTTAATGTGCGATATGGTTTTTCAGGGTTTGTTGGAAGGAGTTAGCCATTCTTTTACGAAGAACTTCCATTTTATTGACTCAGTAAAAGCATATCTTTCATATGCCTTGCTGCGTGCTTCTGTTTCACAATCCCCTGTCATATTTCAGGTTTACTTGCATCTAACTTCTTCTTTCCTTAATTTTATCTGAATCTGCTATGAGAAATTTGTTTCTGATCATGGAATTCTTTCCTGGCAGTATGCAACAGGAATTTTCTCAGTGCTTCTATTGCGATTCAGGGAGAGTCTTAAAGTATGCATATTATCTTAACAGATTATTACAGCAGCGTCTTTCAATGGTGAAACTATTTGCTTTGTCATATTCCCTTTGTTTTTAATCCTTACCAAATTTTCTTTTCAGGGTGAAATTGGCGTCTTCTTTCCCTTGATAGTTCTAAGATCGTTGGATGGCTTGGAATGTCCAGTTAACCAAAAACTAAGTGTTCTTCGGTACATTGTTCTTTCTGATTGATTGGATATTATGATACCATGAACATAAACATTTAGCTATATTAGTTTGCTTTCAGCTTATATTGGGTTGTCATGATGTTATTTTGGTTCTTATCCTTTGTAGTCTTACAATCAAGTGTGGTTTTGCAGGATGCTTGAGAAAGTATGTAAGGATCCTCAGATGCTTGTTGACATTTTTGTGAACTATGACTGTGATCTTGAGGCACCAAACTTATTTGAACGCATGGTATAATTTCACATATAATTCCTATTGTGATGTTTAGTAATGCATTTTGGTTCCACATAAGACGCATTGTTATTCATTTAACGCCATGTTGTCTTCTGACATATCATATAGGTCACTACTCTATCTAAAATATCTCAAGGAGCACAAAATACAGATCCAAATTCAGTTGCTGTATCACAGACAACTTCCATTAAAGGGTCTTCGCTTCAGGTAGGTTTATCTATTGCTTACTTCCTAGAAATTAGTTATCTAGTCACACTTTTAAGTATTAACAGTGTTTCTGGTTGACCCCTTTTCCCTTGACCTTTCTAGTGCCTTGTGAATGTACTTAAGTCACTGGTTGATTGGGAGAAGTCACATAGAGAATCAGAAAAGCAGACCAAAGGCAGTCAGTCTCCAGAAGAAAAGGTTTCTGTTAAAGAAGGCCTTGAGATAAAAAGTAGGGAAGACATCACCAGTAACTTTGAGAAGGCAAAGGCCCACAAATCTACAATGGAAGCTGCCATCTCTGAGGTAATTGTTCATATTTAGATAAAAACTTAGCATGTGTGGTTGGAACTTGGAAGCTTTTTATGATGCAACTTTGGCCTATGTGGTTTGGCTCAAATAGCATTTCCTCCCTTTGTAAGGAAATAAATGGAGGTTGAGGTCAAGTCACTGGGTTCAGAATAACTAACCAATAAAAAAAACAATGCTATAACTTTTTGAATTTTTTTTACCTGTTTTTATTTGCTATGGGCTGCAGTCAGGGAATGACCTATAGTTTTAATAATCTTTCAGTTTAACAGGAAACCAGTAAAGGCTATAGAGTATCTGATATCAAATAAGTTGGTGGAGAATACGCCTGCTTCGGTTGCGCAATTTCTGAGAAACACTCACAGCTTGGACAAGGTGGATTCTTTAATCTAACACAAGGAATTTTCATGCTGTGGCAAGAGCTAGCATCAAAGTGCATCTCTTATGAACAACATGATTGTTCATATTTCATTTTCTTTTCAAGCCAAGCCCTTCTATTTCAACATTGATGTAGGATTTTGAATCCCTTTTTGATCTTTCAGGCTATGATTGGAGATTATTTGGGTCAGCATGAAGATTTTCCCGTTGCTGTGATGCATGCTTATGTAGATTCAATGAAATTTTCAGGAATGAAGTTTGATGTTGCAATCCGTGAATTTCTTAAAGGATTCCGACTTCCAGGAGAAGCTCAAAAGATAGATCGCATCATGGAAAAGTTTGCAGAAAGGTAGTGGGGTTGTCTCCATGTTGTTTATGTGTATGTGCATGATGTATGTGCATGAAGGTGAAGGCATATGTGGGTTTGTGTGCATGTATGCAATCATTTCTGTGTTAAAATGTACTTCCTCATTCCTTTTCTAGATTTCCCAAATTGTGTGTCTACATCCTAAAAACAGTGTGTACCATTTTATTGCTATCCTAGATTACCCTTACACTTCGAATTTAAAAAAGATAAACACGCTAAATAGAAATAAAAAGCAAAGTGCAACTTGGAAAGGTGGTGACCTGATCTTGCATGTGAAAGCATTTAATGCTTTGTCCTTTAAAGAAGTTGGCCTTTTGAAGAAAGACCAATAAAATGATGCTGAGAGAATATATGTCTATGCTATTAATGAAATGGGAGATTCTGTTATTTTAAACTATGCACAATAACTTCATGAGCATGATATGGATCTTTGCATTTATTTTTATAAGTTTTCTTCAGAAGATTTTGGTATATCAAAATTGTTTTAATGTCAAAGTGAAAAGAACTACAAGAAGTCTAAGTGGACACATGGTACATGAGTATGTCATCCATGTAAAGTTTGACTTTGACCTCTTGTTGTATATACATCCTAATGTTGTTTGTAATATTTCATAAGTTACAATATCCAATAGTCTCTGGTTCTTGTTAGTTATCATTAAAATGATGTTTGGTACTTTTGATTTGAACTAGAAGCTGCAGTTATTGTCTCTTTTGTAGGATTGGCATTGTAGATTGGAATTTCTGTCACCTATGAAGTGTTCCATCTAGTTTGTAAAATGAAAAATAAAACGTAGAATTAAGTATCATCTAGGTATCCGCCTTTTACAGATATCATTTGCCCTTTTTTATTGCTAGCTAATGATCTAGTCTTGCGTGTGTCGTTTCTGGCAGATATTGTGCAGATAATCCGGATCTTTTCAAAAATGCAGATACTGCATATGTTCTTGCTTATGCAGTCATACTGCTGAATACTGATGCACATAACCCAATGGTGTGGCCTAAAATGTCAAAGTCAGATTTCATTCGTATGAATGCTGTGAATGATGCTGAAGAATGTGCCCCTACAGAACTCTTGGAAGAGATTTATGATTCTATCGTTAAAGAGGAGATAAAAATGAAAGATGACTCAGTTGGTATTGAAAGAAGCAGCAGACAGAAGCCAGAGGGGGAAGAGAGAGGCCGGCTTGTTGGTATTCTTAATCTGGCTCTCCCAAGAAGAAAGTCATTGACAGATACCAAGTCTGAGAGTGAAGCTATTATAAAGCAAACACAGGCTATTTTCCGGAGTCAAGGTGCAAAAAGGGGAGTTTTCTATACTCCACAGCAAATTGAACTTGTAAGGCCCATGGTTGAAGCTGTAGGATGGCCTTTGCTTGCTACTTTCTCTGTTACCATGGAGGAAGGAGAGAATAAGCCAAGGGTTGTTCTCTGTATGGAGGGATTTAAAGCTGGAATACACATTACTCATGTTCTTGGGATGGATACCATGCGCTATGCTTTTTTAACATCTCTGGTCAGGTAACATAATCTTTTCTTCTCCCTCCTGCTCTCTCTTATTGATTTATTTTGCTTGTTCAATCATAATATATGTGTTTTTTCCCCTTTATATTCTTATTGGTAATCTGTTAGGCAAGTGTGACAAACTTTTTTTTTAATGGAAGCACAATATGGAATCATTAATCTCACGAGCAAAAATTCTTGAAAGTGCTAATTGAGCCTTTTGGTTTGCATCTCAGATTTACTTTCTTGCATGCCCCAAAGGAAATGCGCAGTAAAAATATGGAAGCATTGAGGACATTGCTGTCTCTTTGTAACTCGGAGACTGACTCCCTTCAAGACACATGGAATGCAGTTTTGGAATGTGTTTCTCGACTTGAATTTATCACATCAACTCCTTCTATTGCTGCTACTGTCATGCTTGGATCAAATCAGATCTCGAGAGATTCTCTTCTTCAATCCCTGAGAGAATTGGCTGGGAAACCTGCTGAACAAGTATTTGTGAATAGTGTTAAACTGCCTAGTGATTCTGTTGTGGAGTTCTTTACTGCTCTCTGTGGTGTATCTGCTGAAGAACTAAAACAAACTCCGGCTCGTGTTTTCAGCTTGCAAAAACTTGTTGAGATCAGCTACTACAACATGGCTCGTATACGCATGGTATATGTTCAATCTAATGAAAAACCAGCTAAATTTGCTTTTCCAGATCTCAAACTTTTCTTTTTCAAGACTCTACTAGACTGGGTTGCAGTGTTAGGCTGTCATTCTTTCTCTTATTTTCATGATTTTTTTTTTTCAGTTCATGGGTTTATGGACCTTTGTACTTTACACTCTTGATTTGTATCTGTCATTGATGTATACTTCCTGTATACTCAGGTGACACCTTTTTCCTTTTCATAATATAATTTTTTATTACTTATCAAAAAAAAAAAAAGAAGGTGCTTAACTGATTGAGAGTATTGTTGATGGTACCACGATAAAGTAATTAACCTACGCCCTTTAGTAGCTTTTTTGCTAAGCCATTGCTTTTCAAACCTAATAAACCCACAAACGCACCAACTAGATGGACAGGAATAGGGAACATAAAGAAGATTGAGAGCCATGGTGCTGGAGTGGGGAGAATGAGGGATGACGGCAGGCAAAGTGGGGATGAGGAGAGGAACGACATAACAGTGATAGATCAGGCAAGGTAGTGGGCACAAATACTTCGGATGGTTGGGTATTGGGGAAATGGAAACCCAACACTTGATCTGATCCCACCAGGTTTCTCACAACCCGCTACTGACAAAACTAGCTTTTGGACCTGACCATTTCGGAATGTCAGATGGGTTTGGTTGAAGAGCCTGACTTTCAATTCCTAGAAAAAATTTGAGAGGAGGTTTTTGAAATGCTGAAAGTTGGGACTGTATCAAGATCAACCTTTCCATTAATATAAAAATATATATATATATATATATTTTTTTTTTACAATATTTTTTTCTTATGCTCTATGATTTCAACCATTTGGTCTTTGTCCCAATGTGTTTTTTTTTTTTCAATGCTCTTTTAAAAGCTCTCAGTTTTCATATTTTCCCTCGTTGTAACATTGTTTTGGATGTGCTTTATTTTGGCTAGTCGTGGTATAAAATTCTTCTGTTGCGATTTAAGTTTTTTTTTTTGGAAAACCTTGGCTGGAAGAGAGTTTGTGCCCTGTGACGGCAGCTGGTTGGGATGCTGATTATTCTCAGGGATTTTGATTCACTGTTTTCTCATTTATCTTGATTGGCTCTATATCTAGTATTTCCTCTTATTTTAATCTTCTTCCTCCCCTCCCCTTCTTTTGCTTTTTAAATTCTGATATGCAGGTTTCTATTAATTGAATCTAGATAAATTGCTTACATTTTGTGTAAGCTTTACTGCTTTAGTGTCCATAGAAAAGCTAGTTGTGCCTGATTTCTGTCAATTGTTAATATATCTTTTCGCGTGAATGCTCTAGCCAAGCATACCTTCAAGTGTTTGCATATTTACAACTTTTCAACAGTCACATTGAAATTATATGAACATCTTTAATTTCATTCCATGAAGTGATAACATGTTGCATACTACTGTGAATTATTGAATTACAACCTAAAATTTTCTGCTGATTTCTCTTCCAGGTCTGGGCTAGAATATGGTCTGTTTTAGCAAATCACTTTATTTCAGCTGGGAGCCATCATGATGAGAAAATTGCAATGTATGCCATAGATTCTTTAAGGCAGCTTGGTATAAAGTATTTGGAACGTGCTGAACTTGCCAATTTCACTTTCCAGAATGACATTCTAAAACCATTTGTTGTTCTTATGCGAAATACTCGAAGTGAATCAATAAGAGGCTTAATTGTTGACTGCATTGTTCAAGTATGTCTTCTTGATTAGCTTTCTGTAACTCTGTTATAAATTGAAAGCTTAACTGTCGATATTACGCAGTATTGGGTAATATTATTAAACATTAATTCTTGGGTGTGTATTGCAGATGATAAAGTCTAAAGTTGGCAGCATAAAGTCTGGATGGCGAAGTGTTTTTATGATTTTCACAGCTGCTGCAGATGATGAATTGGAATCTATTGTTGAAAGTGCATTCGAAAATGTTGAGCAGGGTAAGAACCATTCTTCTTGCAGTAATACTGGGTTTTTTTTTTTTGATAATTCATTAGTTATAACAGGGGAGAGGGGATTCAATCCTTGGATGTTTCTGCTGGAAAGTAATACTGGGTATTTACTGAACTTCGTTATATCTAACACCAAGCATGCACATTTACAGTTATCTTGGAACACTTTGATCAAGTAGTTGGTGACTGTTTTATGGATTGCGTCAACTGTCTTATAAGGTTTGCAAATAATAAAAGTTCGCACCGTATAAGTTTGAAGGCCATTGCACTCCTTCGTATATGCGAGGATCGCCTGGCAGAGGTTTGTTAGCTACCCTTAAGTTTCATTGAGCATATAACTTATGTTTCAATAGAGTACAAAATCCATCTTGGTGTTATACTTTTAAATTGTTGACAAGATGAGTTTGGTGGATTTGTTTAATGATAAATCCATTGGAGACAGAGATGAAACTGATATAATGTCTACCTGTGGCAGCATCTGGGAAAAGAAATAAATTTCTTGAAACTGATATATACTTAATGATTCATACCTTTTTTTGGATAACAGCCACCAATGATTGGAGAATTAACTCCAATAACAAACAGCTGAACTTGGGGAAATTTAACCATTAACTTCTATCTTTCTTCTCAAAATAAATAAGTTAATTTATTTTTACTGAGTTATACAAAAACAATTTTACTGAGTTGTGTTACATGGCCTTGTCACTTTATCCTTGATTATCCATTTCAACATAAGATGTTCTGTTTGGGTATTGGGGATACCTAGGATATGCTCATAGAAGAGAGATTCTCATTGCCAGAATCAAACTTTTTTGTTGAATGTAGAGTTGGAAGGTGTTTTCAGTGGTGTATTAAGACTTTATGCTGTTAGTATTTGACTTGTTATGAAAATGTAGCTAAAGGAAAAGGGCTATTTTTTGGAACAAAGGGTAGAAGTAGTGAAAAGGATTTTTGTTGCCTACCCCAAGTATATGGGACTAAAGTTGCATTAATGTTACCTTCTTTTTTTTTTTTTTTTGTTGGTGAATGCATTTAGTGTTACCTATTTGATGTAAATACAGTGTTAAGCATTCACAATTGGTATGGTATATGCCAAATGTTAGGAAAATTTAGCATGTGAGGCCTAAATAGCTCAGCAGTCAGAATGCCAAACATGTAAACTTGTAAAAATTTTTGCAATAGTGCTACAGTACCATCATAAATTATGATGGTACTGTAGCTGAATGGTATGTATAGATAATAATTTTTTAATACACTCTCTCTCATACTTTTTAATTCCCCGAAATTTCTCTCTCTCCTCTCTCATTATTTCTCTTCTCTTCTCTCTCTTCCTTCTTTCTTTCTCATCTGCTCTCCTCTCTTTAGACCCAAACACCTCCTCCTCCCAAATCCAACATCACATATCAATGATCAAACCTAAACAAAACCACATCAGAGACAAAACACTAGATAGCAACCCAACCTAGTTTTGAAATAGCAAAACTTGATTCAAAGGCAAAACCACATCACAGTGGTTCATTTTTTCTGGTGAGTTGCGATCTGGGTCGTGTTTTGTGTTCTGGGTTTTGGAGTTTTGGTTTTTTTTTTTTTTTTTGGGTGACTGATGCCTAAAGGAAGAGGTGGGTATGGCTGAATTGGGTATGAGTTTGATATGGATGGAGGGTTTGGAGTTCTGGGTTCTTCTAGGTTCCTTTTTTTTTTTTTTTTTTTTTGGTGACCGATGCCTAAAGGAAGAGGTGGGTATGGCTGAATTGGGTATGGGTTTGATATGGATGGTGGCTGAATTTTATCTCTGCTCATTCTTTCTTTGTGAGTATGGCTGAATTGGCATTGAAGAGAAAAAAAAATCAAGGCTTTTTTCTCAAGTTGTTGGCGTGTATTGGTGGGTGGTTGTTCTGGGTTTGGGTTGGTGGTGGGTGGATGAGAAAGAGGGAAAAACAGAGAGACGGAGAACAGAGATGAAGAGAGAAGAGAGAAGAGAGAAGAGAGAGAGTTTTTTTATATTATTTTATTCTGTAATTTATATTATTTTAATATATTGTAGGTAAAAATAAAAGTTGGGATGCTGGGTGTATTGTAAAATGGTATTGTATAATTGATAAAATAATTTTTTGAGATGGTAAAATAGGATGGGATGGTATTTCCGGATGGGAATGCTCTAAAGGCATTGGATGCTATATTTTTCAATTTTTTTTTTTAAACAAAATCATTATGTCCGTTCTCACTTGATTTTCTATATTTACTTGCTATTTTATTTCGCAATAACCTTTTTTTTTTTACCGGAAAGAAGTACATCTAGAGAAGGTAAAGCATATATGTCAAAGAAAAGCATGCAAGAATTGTGTAACATGAAAGGTTGCCATGAGATTGTTCTATGTCCATTATATTACTTTTAACTGCATCAAATATTTGAATGCACATTATTTGGTAGATTAAAAAAAATGTATACTTGTATGTATCTACTTTTTCCTAGTATACAGTAGCAGCATGTCAGAAATGAAAAATGCTTGATCAATAGGTATCTTCTGAATTCTATTACATATGCGAAACTTTGTTTTGACATTTATGCTTTGTTTGTTTTGAAGTAAAATATTTTCAAGAAAATATTTTCACATTTTATCATGTTTGTTTCGTAGGAAAATATTTTCACAGTTGTTCGAATGTAAAATATTTTCGGTCAAAGAAAGAAACAGGGAAAAAAATTTGGAAAACATTTTATGCTTGAAATAAGGGTAAACCATTTTACACTTTCTCACTCTCGACACTCTCCCCCTCTCTCATTCTCAGTTCTTCTCTCCTCCAACCCAGCCCACTGCCTCACCCACTGATCCTTCTCTCCCACAACCCAGCGGTGCCACCCACCGACCGATGCAATCCACCATCATCGGCGCTACCAACCTTCTTCCTCGCACAAACCCCTCTGCTCCCTCTTCTCTTCTCTCCTGCAAAGTCCATTGGAATCTGACTGATGAGTGGCGGGTCTTGGGTTTTTGGTGGCTGCTTTGATCTTGCCGCCGCTGGATTTGCTGTAGATTTTCTGATTAGGTTCTGTGTTTGTGGGTTTTCTTTTTGGATTTTTGATTTGGGTTTGTGGGTTTTGGCTTTCCGATCTGGATTTTTGAGTGGTTGGTGATGGTTTTGGTGGCTGTTTTTTTCTTCCCGATCTGGAATTTTGGGCGGTGGATGGTGGTTTGTGCGATTGTGCTTGCATTTGGTGGGTTCTGAGAACTAGGATTTTTTTTTTTTTTTTTTTTTCCATTTTACAGCGAAACAAACACTGAAAAATGATTTCTATGTCATTTCAAGTACGCATTCAAACACTATAAAATGAAATGTTTTACTGAAAACGTTTTACATGTAAAATATTTTACATTTGAAAATAAATTACTTCTAAACAAACAGAGTGTTAATAGATTGTCTAATTCCAATTAGGAATTCCTTGGGACCTTTAGGATTAGGAAAAGACCCTCAAATTGCAAATTTTTATTCATGTTACCTTTTAATAACTTATGTGGATGTATCTTTGTGCATATTCTGTATATGCTAGAAATTTCACTAATTACTGTGGTGTTCCTGTCTCACTACAAAAGCATGTTGTTGTATTGGATATTAAGGTAGCCTGCAAGACTCATTTGGTCTCGTCATTTTCTTCAACTAGTTTGGTAGAAGTTTGTTTATTTATCTCCCGCAGAGAGGCTATCACTTGGCTTTTTGATCACAAGTTATTGTGTGTCTTGGTGTGTTAGGGCCTCATACCTGGAGGTGCATTGAAACCAATTGATGCCAATGGTGATGCAACTTTTGATGTGACTGAGCATTATTGGTTCCCAATGCTTGCTGGATTATCTGATCTGACATCAGATCCAAGGCCAGAGGTCAGAAGCTGTGCACTGGAAGTTTTGTTTGATTTACTGAATGAGAGAGGTAGCAAGTTCTCATCATCATTTTGGGAAAGCATCTTCCATCGGGTCTTGTTTCCCATTTTTGA
The DNA here is from genome assembly GCA_032727855.1 of Quercus ilex subsp. ballota. Lineage (NCBI taxonomy): Eukaryota > Viridiplantae > Streptophyta > Magnoliopsida > Fagales > Fagaceae > Quercus > Quercus ilex. The sequence continues at coordinate 6,404,120 of CM064918.1, forward strand.
TCATGTGAGGCATGCTGGAAGGGAAGGCATTTCTTCTGATGCTGAGTTGCTTCGTGAAACCAACATTCACTCCCTTCAATTGCTGTGCAACCTTTTCAACACTTTTTACAAGGTATTTAATGTTTGTTGTTTAAAATTTATCCCTTTTACTTCCAATTTGTCAAGAAACAAATTATTGATGCTATTGTTTAGTAAAGATGCATGCCAAAATTCATGTATTGGTTGTTAAGAAAAAATGTTCTATTAGTCTTAACTCTTGATATTGTTTTGCTGCATATGTAATACATGATGTTGAAGAGAGAAGAAAATGTGTGTCATGTAGCATTATGTTTTAGAGCACTATTCATGCAAACATTTTAAAACCGAAATGATGTGATGAAGTCTGGCTAAAGTTCATGTTTTGTTTGAAGCAAATGCTGAATATTGTTATGATGCACCACAAACGCAATGTGTAATCTAGAGTGTTTGACAGGGATGCACTAATCTCATTTACATTATCAGTGGATATAATGACAATCTTTATTGTTAATGCTAGCCTCAACTTCTATTTGAAGTTTTTCTTGTTGCTTGTTAAGAATTGTTTTCGGGCATATGTGGTATTACTTGGATTTCCATTTACATAAATAAATATATCAAAATGTTGGTGAGTTTATAAATTTTATTGATATCTTATTTGACACATCTGACCATGTTATCAAGTAAAGTTGTTTGTGTGTTGGGCAGTCGGTATTTAAATTCTGCCATGTGATTATCTAACTTTAATTATTTCCAAAAGCTTTTTTTTGACAGTAAATTTCTTTTACTTGTTTTTGTGCAGGAGGTGTGTTTTATGCTTCCACCGTTACTGAGCTTGCTGTTGGATTGCGCCAAACAGACAGATCAATCAGTGGTTTCTTTATCTCTGGGTGCACTGGTGCATCTTATAGAAGTTGGAGGACACCAATTTAGTGAGAGTGACTGGGATATGCTGTTAAAAAGCATAAGGTGCAAATCTCTTATTTCCAGAAAATTGTTTGCGATTATTCTTTAACTAATAATTTTTTTATTTTGACCACCAGAGATGCTTCATATACAACACAACCACTTGAGCTGCTCAATGATTTAGGTTTTGATAGTGCTTTTAATTATGACGAAGTGGATGGCCAGTTTGAAATCAGGGACAATGGAAAGGTATCTCCATTTCCATTCTCAAATACTGGTCCTGATGGCACTGCAGGGAACCCTAATTCAGCAGTCCCAATGGATCACAGTCGAGAATCAGGTTCACAGATTAATCTGGAAGGATCTGAAGGTTAGCTATAATTTTTATTTATTTATTGAAATACATGTTTATAGTATTGCTTATGAATGACATTCAGGTAAATAAGAATCTGGATTCCAACAGATTGAAACAAGAATCTAATAATCACTTCTTCCATTTCCTTCCCATATTATGAGTGAATAGTTAATTCCGCTACCTTTGAAGTGGCCAACGTGAAACTTAAAAAATACTCCTTCATAATATACAAAATTTTAAAATGGCATGATTATTAATGAAAAAGGTCAAAATATAGTGGCCATCTTCCTAAACTTTTTTTTTCCACTTTATATGTATTTTTTGATAAGAAAAGTTTTTTTTTAAATTATTTTTTGTTATTTATATATTTTTTAAAGATGAGCATAATTGAGGAAAGCTTCACACAGTTTGAAGCAACTCAAAAACCCGAAAAGAATAGATGTTAATCTATTTTGGGACAACGCAAGTAAATGTAAAAATAATGAAAAAGAAAGTAATTAATGGAAAGCCAATGAGATCTATCTCAAATGGCTTCTCCTCCCCTTGTAATAGCAAGGTGGAGGGTGGGGTTGTGGATTAAAACCCACTGGGTGGGTGAATACAAATTAAAAAAAAAAAAAAAAAGGTTTTTAATGGAAACTCGGTATAATTGAATGTTTATTCTTGAAGGGATTCCATCACCATCAGGAAGAGCTGACAAACCTGCTGATTCTGGAGGCCTCCAACGGAATCAAACAATAGGCCAAAGGATAATGGGAAATATGATGGACAATCTCTTTCTCAGGAATCTTACTTCTAAATCTAAAAACCGTGTGTCCGATGATTATGTGCCATCTTCTCCAGTCCAGGTATCTTGCTTGATAATAATCATGTAGTAATGTCTATGTGATATCTACTTTAGACTTACAATGTTCATTGCTATTTTTGTCACTTTCAATTCTAATGTTGTGATCATCATATGTCAATTGAATTACAAAATTTCCATGTTTTCTTTGGGACCAATTTTAGAATTAAGGAAATGTCTGCTGTACAGTTGCTGCCGGTCCACACCCCTGAAAAAAGAAAAAGAAAAAGAAAAAAAGAAGTAAGAGAGAGACTCTTTTGTGAGACGGGAAAACCCCTTCTAAACATAATTTTACTTAAAGCATGGCTGCTTTTGGATATGCTGGGATTGCCAGTCTTTGTTTAAAAGTTTCCTTGGAGTTAAGGTGTGTTTTTGGTGGAACTTCATGTCAGGCTGGAAGCAGATTTGTGTTTGTTAGGCAATTTATTTGTCTTAGGCACATATGAATGAGTATCCATGAATTTTGTGTTAGTTATAAGCTTTGTGGTAAGAGGATGAAGCTGTTCTTTTGTTGTATTTTGTTTTTATGAAGCCTAAATCATTTTTATATGCATATTAATGGCCAAGGCTTTTAAACTCTCTTATAAGCATGGTACAACAAACAAAGGGCAAAGAGTGCATGTTTTCAGTTGTTTTGTGCATGGAAATTTCATTCTGCTTCTTGACTAATGACATAAAATATATATATATATATATACATATATATTTTTTAAAGATATTACAAAGCCTAGTAATTCTTTCATTACTTGCCAATTTAGAAATAACCCTTTAATTCCTGGTTGCTTACGTTCTAAAAGTTATGGTTTATCTGTTCAAATATCCTATAATTTGATGCATATGGTGCTTGTAGTTTGCTGGGCACTTGTATTGTGAATGTACGATTGATTATGTAATTTTGATGGCTACATGTAGACATATGGAATAACAGTATACTTTTCCTCTTCTTTTTTGAAAAAGAAAAGAAGATTTAAGCACGAGAGTGGGATTAGAAAATTTAACTACTGAGAAAGAAGGGGAAGCTAACTTCTTAAAGCTAAGTCATTTATAGCTTTAAAGGAGCAGAGAGCATAAAATTTTATAAGGACATCATATCAAAAACAATCTTAGTAATACAAGCTTAACCTTATTCTGAGGAGGTTGAACCTTGTAGATGGACTTGCTATCAGAAGCAATCTCAACAACGCAAGTACACTATTAATTATACAATTTGCATTCATATAGCAGCTATTCTTGGTTTTAAAGTATTTTCAGGTGATACTGACTTTTCTATGGTGTTCTTGTGGCATTTCCATATCCTTCTTTAAAGGTTGTCCACCTAACGGATAACTGAGGGAAATGTCAATGCATAATATCTTTCCCTTTTTTTGGGTGATATATCTAAAATGACATACCTTTTTTCTTTTCTTGATCCAATGCTACTCTAGCTTCCTGATGCTGTGGAGCCTGGTGACAAAGATGAGGTAGAAAGTCCACTATTGGGAACTGTTAGGGGCAAATGCATCACTCAATTACTGCTGCTGGGTGCCATCGATAGTATCCAGGTTTGTTTGTGATTATTGTATATTTTCATATTGCCATACACACTACCTTAAATACATGATAGTTTTCTCTTAATTGGTGAAGATAATTCAACATAATGAACTTTTGAATTAATCTCTTAGGCAATTATCTTCAGCCAGAAGGCTGACTCATTTGGAAAGATTTACTAGTTCTCTAAGTACCTTTATTGGGCCTATTGCCATTTCCTTAGGCATCACCCTTTAAACCCCAAAGAAGGAAAAGGAAAAAGATCATATTTCTCTAGGAACTTCAATAGATGGTCAATTGACTCTCCACTAGACTAGCACATATAACAACATTTACAAATATCATATTACTTTTGATTTGACTATCCACAGTTAAGTTATTGCCAAAAGCAGCTGTTTGAACAATGATGAGCAGCTCTTCTAGGGACTTTTCTATGCCAATGTGCTTTCTTCAAGGGTGAAAACTCATTAGACCCTCTCAATGCCTCTTAAAATAAGACAAACACTGAACTTTTCACTTCAATTAATTTTCCATATCAATCTATCCTTGCCATCTCTTGTAGGGAAGTTAGAATATAGTAGACTCAAGAGAGTCTTTGGAGCTTGATTTCCAATCATGTAAAATATGACTGAGCTTAAGATTCCACGGATACCTTTTGTCTCCAGTAGAGTCCAAGTAAGAACTAATGGATGGATCCTTATCATCACCACAATTAGAAAAAGATCTCAATATATATATATATATATATATATTAAAGCAACACTCTCAATGACAATTGCTAATGAGCTCTAGCTCAAATGTCACTTCCTCCTTCCTAAGGATGGAAATATGTAAAGATGGATAAGATAAGGACAGAGAAGATACTAATTTTCCATCCTATGTGTTTGGTAGGAAGGATAGAAAGATGGATAAGATAAGGACAGCTTCTTCTTCTTCCTATTCTATTTTTTCCCTTTTTGATATCTGCTTGGTACCATTTACCATATTGCTATGTCCTCATATTCTTAGCTCATTCATGAAAAAAAGAAGTATGATAAAATATATTTGTGGTAATTGTTTAGTTGCTTTAGTGGTTGATGTTGAACATAGCAAACTAGTTCTTATAGACTTATGGTCATTGAGTGATTAAATTATTAACTAATATTACTAATTAGTCATAGGAAATTATGGATATTGGAGATTTAAGAATGGATTTTTTTTTAATAAGTAACGTAAGAATATTATTCATAATAGAAAAAGTGCCAAACCAAGTACGTTGGGGATGTACTATGGGGGCACAAATCATGAAACAAAAGTACAACGGTCAAGAAAAATAGAAAAAAGAACAAAAAAAATGAGAAAAGACCACACTCCAATCAAAGAGAGTGTGCAAGAAAAAAGACTTAATCTCTAGCAAAGAACGTTCACAACCCTCAAAGCTTCTAGCATTCCTTTCACGCCAAATGCACCAAATCAAGCAATGAGGCACTAATCTCCAAACATCAATGTGACGATGTCGCGCAAATTTTCCTTGCAAGCCTCAAACAACTCAAGAACATGATGAGGCATAACCCATTGGATACCAAACAAGCAGAAAACCAAAGACCACAACTCCCAAGCTACGGGGCAATGAAGTAGAAGATGATCTACCGACTCCCCACATCTCTTACACATAAAAATGGATATTACATGGAATTACTCATATTGAGCTAACCCAATAAAATAAAATGGCTTGACTTGCAATTTTTGTGTTAAAATTCCTAAAGTAGGGCTTATCTAAATGTTATATGAATTATTTAAAAAAAATTTATTTCAATTTATATGATGATTTGATTGTTGCATTTCTCATTAATAATTATTTTTAAAAATTTTAAATTATTTTTAAAAAAGTGAGCTTCACTTCAATCAAGCTCGCGCTTGCACTTTGCGCCTAGGCTCTAAGAGGCCTTTGTGCTTAAGTGCGCCTCTCGCTTCCCAAAACCAATGCTGTGCAAAATTTGCTGGGAAAACAAAATAGAAAGATAAGATAAACATAGGAATCAACACCTAGGCTTGCTTGAAATCAACACCAAGCAAGAGAGAACAAAACCCAGGAATCAACACCTAGGCTTAGCTGGAATTAGCACCACGTCATTGAAAAATTTTCCAATTGAAATTTTATTCATCATAAATTTGTCTTCTTAGGAGTACAATAAAAATATAATTGAATTCCAAAATTAAACAAACCTAAATTAAAATAAAATTGCCTTAGCACTCCCTGCATCAAGCTCTCCAACCCTATGCAGACCTCCACAATCTAACACCAAGGATAATGATCTGAAACCATTCCAGAAAGTTGGTGTTACACAGTATCATTGCATAATTCTTCTCGTTTTGCTGAAAGCAGAAATCTAGCATGACAGATAATGGATCTTGGTTATTTGAACAAAGTGTAATTACCACCTACTAAGGACAAATCAATTAAAGTCTCCTTTGAAATAAAATCTGAAAATTCAGATGTGACTAATAAATATCTCACATGGTGAGCTCTTCCATATCTCACACGAAAAGGAGATATGGAGGTGGAGTGATTTCTGGATTAATTTTAAACCACATCTTTGTCTTGCAAAAATGAGATTTGTGCACTAGGTTATACCCTTTTTTTTTTCTTATCCTGCACGAATTTTGGGGGACCATGGGGATGTTAGAAATAAATAGTCTCCCTAAGAGAGAGAGAAAGAGAGACAGATTTTCTTATGCATCATCTAGCTGTGTGGGAGGTGTCTGAAAATTCTTTTCCACAACAATTTGCAGAAGAAATACTGGAGCAAGTTGAAAGCACCACAAAAGATTGCTGTAATGGACATTTTGTTATCTTTGTTGGAGTTTGCTGCTTCTTATAATTCATACGCCAACCTCAGATTGCGCATGCACCAAAATACTGATGAAAGGTACGCAACAAAATTGTACTCGCATTCATTTTCTTCTCCTTCTCCATTGCCTAAAATTTTCTTATTCTGGAACTGGAAGAGGCTTGTATCACTATTTTCTCATTTTTGGACAGGCCACCTTTGAATCTTCTGCGCCAGGAATTAGCAGCATTATGCATATATCTGGACATCTTACTGAAGGCAACTTCAGGATACGATGCCAACAAAGAGAGAGATCTCAATAGTTCTCAGGATGTTGATACTACTCCAGGCAACAATTCTACACCAGAAAAGAAACTTGAAAGAACAGCTGAGGAGAAATTGGTATCTTTATGTGAACAGGTACTTAAGGAGGCATCTGATCTGCAGACCAGTGTTGGGGAAACTACTAATATGGATATTCATCGAGTGTTGGAGTTACGTTCTCCAATTATTGTTAAGGTATATAATTTGTTATTTATATAAAAACTGAAAGGCCTGTTGGGAGTGATTCAATTTTCTCTGATATTTCAGTGCACATTGCTTTGCAGATGCTGATTTAGGGAAGTGTTCTTTATATATTAATATATAATTTTGTTGCAAGTATGCAAACCACATTCCTGATTTATAAAGCTATTTTGCCTCTTTGGTCCTCTTATAATAAGATATGCAACATCTTTATGTTCACTTTTAAGGGAGCACAACTCTGTGTTCTATTCTTTGCATATGCAACATTCTAAAATCAGAACCAGGTCAGCCAGTTGGACTAGTTGAACTATCCATGACATCATTCTAGTCTGCTTACAGCCGTTACACCATTTCACTGCAAAAAGTTGGTTGGCTCATGTTGTCTGCCAGCCAACTTAATGCAATTCACAGGGCACGTGACCCAGTCTAGGTTATTGACTTGGCAATGAAATTGCAAATTTAGCTGGCCTTGAACTCATGATCTAATAAAAAGTGCCTCCAACCACTACACTACTTCTGTCTTAGTGTCATAGATAGCTCTAGTTGAAAATTTTCTCAAAGCGGCATATGCTATAGGTGGGTTGTTTTCCTCTTAAAAAATCAATTGATGCACTAGTGGAGATTCAGACTTTTGATTTTCAAGTCAAAAGGATGAGCCCTAACCTCTAGATTACTGATACGCTTATTATTCAAATATGCATGCATGACTGCATGAGTAATCAGTTATATGGTATTTTTCTTATGTCTTTTAGATTTAGGCAAGAAATACTATTTACACCCTCTAGTTTGCTTCTAAATCAGTCCCTTGATTATCAAATTAGCAATTTATACCCTCGACTATTACAACAATATACAATGTGTCCCATCTGTATACATCCATTAGAATCTTTCCATTAACCTCCCCCAAAATGACGTTTTAGAAAGAAAATAGAAAAAAAAAATTGATAGGTAATAGAAGTTTTATTGATAAAAAAAAAAATACAATGTGTTTACGGTAGTAAACTCATTGCACTTGAAGCGAATACAAATAAATCAAAGGGAAGAGCTAGAAAAAAAAATTACATTGTTTTATTTCAGGTTAACATAAAAAATGTGACGGACCACAACGGAAAGGGCACATGGGTACTATTGAAATAGTTGAGGGTGTAAATTGCAATTTTTGAAAGTCGAGGGACCAATTTAGAAGCTACCTCAACTTAGAGGGTGCAGATAGCCTTAGATTTATTAATGATTAAAAATTTATAACTTCATGCTGATCTCAGCAGTTAACCTGGTTTGATTCAGCAGTCCATTTGGTGATCCAGTTGCATTTCTGGGTCACTAGATGGTCCAGGATTCAAATATTCTGCGCATCCATATTTTATGAGAAACATGTGTTACTCAGTTTCTATGGCATCTCATCACAAGTCTTTTGCTTGCCAAAATGCTACTTCGCTCCATTTTCTTCTTTTATTACCTGCCTGCTTTGATAGTTAGGGAACTCTTCTTTTTGTATCTGGGATTGATCAAACAATAATAAAAATTCTTTTATTTTCTCTAACCAGTGGTCTTTCTCCATTATAATTTGACTGGATTTGTGGATTCACCCAACTGTGCTTAATTTGTTAGATTATTATGATTGTATTTACAGGCTTTGTTTTCTCATTTGATCATAATTAATGCAGCCATACCTTCTTAATACTTTTCTTCTTGTATGAACAGACAGGACTGTTTACTTGATTCTTTTCCGTAATCACTTTTATAATTTGCTGTAATAACTAATATATTTTCTTCTTCTACTCGGTCTTTCAGGTGCTAAAAAGCATGTGCTTTATGAACAATCAGATATTCAAAAGAAACCTGCGAGACTTCTATCCTTTACTTACAAAACTTGTATGCTGTGACCAGGTAATCTTCCACGGATCTTTTTTTTTGGTGAAACCTCTTCTTTTATAAAAACAGCTAGTGATTTAATGCTAATTTCCCAGCCATTGCAATAGTTCTTTACCAGACCCTAAATTTTTTAAAGTCTAGGTTTGTCCTTGATCCCCATGTTTGAGTGTCATACTAGTTTCTAACATGAATATGCTTCCACCCCCCCCCCCCCCCCTCCCCTCTCTCTCTCTCACAACAAGTTAGAGAGGGGGCATTTTAAAACCAACTTCTCTCCATGGGGCAGACTGGAGGCTCCTTGTAATGCAATGCTATAGCATTAAGATTTGAGTTTTCGTTTCCCAGAATTATATCTACTGTAGTCTACATAAACCCCTATGGGTTGGCCTAGTGCTTCCTAGGGTCTCATGAGATCCTTGAGGACTTGGGTTTGAAACCTCTCACTAGCATTTTGGGGCCACCTCTAAGGGATTTCGCCCTATAATTACCTGGTGTGTGGGGAGTGAGGGGACTACACACCCAGGGGAATGGTCTACTCGAAGAGCTATGGACACCCTCATTAGCAACAAAAAAAAGGTCTATATAATAAATTATTTTATCTATTTCTAGATTACAGGTATGAAATTATGCCATCATGCCATATTAATTCTAACTTCTCTGTTTTGGATCTCTGTTGGCCACAAGAAGAGCTAGATCCTTATATAAGTTATATTAACGAAACCTGGAATACTAGAATAGGATTGCGCCACTTAGTCTTGGTTTTTAATGTAGATGGTTGGTATCACTGCAACAGCATCTTTTTTTTTTTTTTTTTTTTTGATGACATAGTTGATTTCTTAGCCTTTCTTAATGCAAGCCATTTTATTATGCTAGGGAAGTAAGTAAACCTTTTTCTTAAAAAGGGGGTATTTTCACATCTCAGCAGATTTAGGAAATTGGAGAATTGGTTGTGCTTGTAATGGGTTATGATTTAGGAGGATTTGTGATTCCAGGGTTTGAAAACCGTTTTAAGGAAGGTCTTCATAGAGAAGAGAAAAGATTTGATTTAGGATTGAAAAGAGGTAAGAAGGAATGAAAATTGAATTTCTCCACAATTTGTGAACAATGCTATTGAACATTATATGAACAATACTAAGAGAAAGGGAGGAAAGGGAACAATATGGTCAACGTGTTTTAATATTCAAAATACTCTATTTTATTGTTCATCTATACATTAAGCATATAAGAATTTTCTTTTGTACTAGTATTAGGACTTTTAATTTGACCTGTAAACTAAAAACTTGATAATAGACTAACTTGTGCCCAAAGAAAATAAAACTAAGATACATGGAATCTCATAGAAAATTTTGAATTACCAAAATAATGTTAATTTGCAAGGATTGTAAAAATTACAATTTGCCCCTTGAGTACAAAATTGACTATAATTTTTTAAATAAAAACCCAAATTAAAATCCCTTTCAAACTTAGGACACAAGTTACTAGAATGAGACCTTTAAAGCTACTCTTGAGTCTTGACTTTTATTTTAATTGAAGATGACGCATGGATGAATGGAACCCATAAACTAAATCTTGAATAGACGCCAAGAGCTATGTAGCTCAACTGGCACCAACTGTTTTTAACGGAGATGTCAAAAGTTCAAATCCTCCCTCAATTTTCAAATATTAAAAAAAAAAAAAAAAATCTTGAATAGATGAATTGCCAAAGTATTGTTTAAATAATCTTGTATGGTTGCATCATTCTCCCCTAAGAACCTTTGAATTTGAAACCTACTCCAACTTTTCAATCATCGTTGGAAGCATTAAGGATAAAAAATTTATCTTTCCCAGCATATCTTTAAATTTTTTTGGAATGATAAAATCAATGCTTGGAAGGCTTTTTATCTTAAAAAATCCAGTCTTGAATTGATCCATAGCAGAACATCAATATCTTCCTTGGCCTTTACCTTACGCTATCAGACTTGTGTTCACCTTGCTCCTTTGTGGTCTCCATTATCCTTATAATGCATTCTTTTGGCTTTTGTTGAAATTGGACATTTGGTAAATTGTAAGGCTAGATTTCTCTCTTTAACAAGGCTTGATGCATTGAACTAGCACCCACTTAAGGTTGTTGTGGCAGCAAACTGGCAAGGTTGCATCCATCAGATTTTGAAGGGGTAATGGATGCAATGTCTGCCAACAAGGGTGAGGATAAACTTGGGTCTAACTTTGGGTATCTAAGTCCTTGATGAGCTGCTGTTCTGGCAAGATATTTAGCCCGTTGCTCCTGGTGAATCCGAAGTTGCACACATAGTAGACTAATGTTCTAGCTTTACTTCTATTGAACACACACTCATTCAATTTTTATTTTTATTTTTGATAAGTAATAAAGATTCATTGATAACAAAAAGAGAGAGACACCCAAGTACACAGGGAGTATACAGGCGTGAACAAATAAAAAACGAACATTACAAAAATCAAGTAAATCCAAAATAGAAGAAAAAAGATGGTTTCTCCACACAGAGAACCAATCAAGTAAGGTTCTAAAAAAAGAAGCTTGAGATCAGGCATGGAACGCTCCTTGTCTTCAAAACACCTACTATTTCTCTCCTTCCAAATACACCACATCTAACAATGAGGAACAACCGTCCATATAACTCCATTACGATGGCAACCAAATGACCTTGCCAGCAAGCAAAAAGCCCAACAACGGACAATGGCATAACCCAACAAACTCCAAATAAACCAAAAACCATATCCCACAACTCCAAAGCAACCGGGCAATGAAGGAAAAGATGGTCAATAGTTTCACTATTACACTTGCACATATAACACCAATCCAAAATGCAAACCTTTCTTTTCCTTAAGTTGTCAATTGTCAAACATTTCCCCACTCATTCAATTGTTGAAAGGTTTTCTTGGTCTCATCAAAATTTTGAGAAATTTTTTGAAAACTTGAATCTAGTTCTGTGTTGGTGGCTACCATCTTGAATGATAAATTTTGTCAAGTGATTGGAGGAGAAAATTTAAACGAACAACTTGTGGTCGTATTTTGGCCTAATATCAAAGTGACTGTAGGACAAGTTGGAGAATGTCCAGTTTGTCTATGTGTGCTGTGGTGGGTCATGGTTTTGAAGGATTTGTGGATCTAGAGTTTAGATCTATTTTTTAAGAAAGGTTTTGTAGGAGAAAAGATTTGATTTAGGATTGAACAAAGGTGAAGAAATGGAAATTAAAATTGTCCACAATATGTGAATAGTACAAACGAACAGTAGAACAAGAAAGAGAAAAAGAAAAGAGGGGAGAAGTGGAAGAAAAAGAACAATAAGGTCAATGAACTCAATCTATTATTGGTGTATATTGAATATAAATATATATAAAGATTTTTTCCTGTACTTCTTGTAATAGAACTTGTACTTTGACTACTAAACAAAAAGCCTAATAAAAGACTAATTTAGCTTTGTTTGTTTAATTAGAATATCTTATGTGAAGATAGTTCTCCTCGTTTTTTGGTGTTTGGTAGCATTGGAAAAAATAGGTTAAAGGAAAACTATCTTTAATCAACAAAAAACCCTATTAAAAATATGACTTGTTTTTATGAGGTTTTCTGCTAAATTTTTTCAGAAAACAGCTCTATCTCATCACAAAACATTTTCTAGCTTATTTCCAAGTTGCTACTAATTATAGAAAAACGAGACAGTTTTCTAGAAAATGTTTTTAAAAATGGCTTATTTTCCAAAAAAAAAATTATCGTTGAAATAAACGGAGCAGAAAATTAAACCTAAGATGCTTAGGATATTCAAAAAAATTATCTACTCAACTAAACTACCAAAACATCCTTAATACACAGGATTGCAGAACTTTTTTTTGGGTTTCCCCCATTATGCTGCAATCATTTTTGTATGGATAAATTGAAGAAATTATTATCACCATCTCTATTACCATATTTAATTGACTTCTGTATTCCATTAAGTTCAGAATCAATAATGCTCTTACTGCTACTAAATGAACTTGCAACTCATCTGGTGTCAATTTCTAATTAGTAAATCGGTTTTATTTCGAATAGACTGATGATCTCTATTATTTTGCATTTCAGATGGATGTTCGAGGAGCTCTTGGTGATCTTTTCAAGGCGCAATTAAAAGCTCTCTTGCCATAGTTTTTTCTATTAGCCATTTTATCGAAGTTTCTTCTTTGAATTCATTGGCACCTGGTACATCCCAAAGCAGATAATCTCATTGTTCTGCTGATTTTTTTTTTTTTCCTCCTATGCGGAAAATATGATGTGCGAGAAATTTGTTGTACTGTTTTGGTGGGAGAGTAAGGGAAAAGAAACGATATTTGACCTCTCAATGGCGGCTCTAGTATTAGTCTGTGGTTGTCTTTATCTTTAATATAGTTTTAACAAAGTTGTACTTTGTTGCTGATCTTTAATTCATTCCTTTTTTTATATATATAAATAATTAATAGGAAAAATGATTGACTTAGAAATTGGTTCTGGATTTGTTCCCTGGGTGTTAATTTGGAAGTAATGCAAAGCATTTGTGGAAGTTTTGCGCGAGCTATGGCATTTCTATTTCTTCTTGAAGTAATTATTAGTATTATTTTTTAATTTGGCCAGAAAGTAACACGTTTTCATGATTCCATTTCCAGTAAAGAAATAACATGACTCAGTAAATTAAAGAAAATATAGGAGCGGTTTTTTATTTTATTTAATAATGTGTGTATATATATACACACAATACACACACTTGACTTTGACAAAATTGAGCCCGACTATTAACTTGGACAGTTTTGCTTCGGACAGAAAGGTCCGTAACAACAGATTATTATATTAAGATAGGATGGGATGTGAAAAAATCAGTGAAATTTTTTATCTAAACACTTTTCTTAATTTGGATTATAAAAATGAGTATGTAAGATTTCTATACGAAACCATACAGGCATGAGATTCTTTGTAATTTGTGCATGAGAAAATTAGTGGACATCAGATACAGAGTCAGTTATAGGCAAAAGCTAAAACATCCAAAATAGGTAGAGGAGGGGTTACATAATAAAGCAAGCTACAAATTATTGCCAAAGAATCAGCAGCTTTGTTAGCCTCCCAAAAGCAGTGCTAGAGACGGACCTGATGGAAAGCTTGAAGCATGACCCTGCATTCAGCCACCAAAGGCTGGGTTAGTCTGTTAGTGGAAGAAAAAGAAGTTACGAGTTTAACAACTTCAGAGGAGTCCACATAGATTGTGTGGCTCTGACTCTCTCTCTCTGTCTCTCTCGTTGGTAATGCCATTTTTGCCAATCAGCATCTTCATCATCAGGCTTCCTACCTGATCGTCATCAAGTCTTCATCTCAACTTTCCGTAGCCCACTCACTTCTTTGTTGTTCAATATGGTGGGTTCAATGGATTTTAAAGACATGTTGTAAATTCTCCTAAATTGCATTCACCGCAATATCGATCTCTAGAATTTTTGTGGCAGTATCTTAGACATGGAGTAGAATAATATGAAGTATGAACAAAGGCTAAGCAGCTAATCGACATTCAAGCAAAGACCTCACACTCCTACTCTATACTAATATACTATGCTATCAAATCATTAAGTGTGTAAGAGGGAGGCACTTTTTGTCATGCATGAGTCTATCCGGTGATGCTTGCTTTTGGGTACATACGTTAATTAAAGTTGTTTCTTATCTTTCTTTGGTCATGCGTATTATTATTTTCTCTATAGCTTCCAACTGCTGCAACTCCGAGAGTTGGTGCTATATAGGATGAGTATGAATGATTAATCTTAAGACATTATACATGAATTTTTTAAGAAAACTCTTCCAATCACTAAAATACATAAAGTGATTGTGTTAAATTTAGTTAACTAAATATATAGTTTTCTAAAAGTATAGCAACCTGAATTAACCATTTGACATTTTTTTTTATTAAAATATAAAAATAAAAAACCATTTTAAGACTAAATAAAATAAATTAAATAGGTTTCCATCAACCAAAAAATAATTAAATAGATTTGTTGTAAAAAATTTTAATTAAGCATTAAATTTTTTGATCCTTTCCATTAAAAAAAGTTGATTATTCCCTTATTAAAAATTGATTATTCCCATATAAAAAATAATAAAATAAGATCCTAAGGCAAGCCCATAGGTAGCTAATTAGACCCAATCTAGTAGCCCAGCCCGCTAAAGACAAAATGCGAATGTCCATGGGTTGGGTCATGGCCTGGGGTTTTATTTTTTTGCTTAGCCTGACTATGCCTGTTAAATAGTTAATAGCCCTATATGCCCAACCCAATGTGCCCATGGGCCAAGTAAAAATGGGCCGGGCCAAGCCAACACAACCCATTGACAACCCTTAGTCAAATTAAAATAGAAAATTCTCATTTGTTGGCTACAAAAAGATCAAGGGTTTTGACCTTACTATCTCATTTAAAAATTATATATGCTAATCCAATGTAAACTTTTAACTAGAATAATGGAATTCAAATGAGTCTCCATTTGCAAGTTTCTTGTAGTTCATTAGCATAGCCTACTCTTCTTTATTAGAAGATCCAAGATCGAAATCCTCTTTCCCCCATTGTTCATAGAATTATTATTGTTTTTAAATGTCTTCCTTTTTTTTTTTTTAATAATAAAAACCTCTCCAATATTTCTTTTCATCTTATTCTTCTGCCGTCCATTTTTTTTTTTTTTTTTTAATGTTGTTAAGATTAAAATCCTATAAATTATCACAGAAAGTCATGTGGATCACATTAGAAATCGTAACATTCTACTTTCCATAAATAATAAGATGAAAAATCATCAATATTAATACTGTATGTTAAAGAATTACTAAAATTATTCTAAAAAATATATATAGGTAATATAAAAACACAAACTCTCTTTTTTTTTTTAAATAAAAAAAATTGAAAGAAAAAAAAAAGAGTTAATTAAAACCAATATATTCAAAAGAAAAATGAAGCCATATCTATATTAAAATATTCCTTGAAAGCAAAAGAAAATATATTTATATAAAATCCAGTGGCAACAAACTAATATTATCAATACAATTTTACTTTGTAAAAAATCAATACATTAATGATATGAATAATGTTTTTCATAATAGTCTACCTAACCTCTTGTTATTGATGCATAAATCAAAATCATATGTTTTAGTAGGATCGTGTGAAAGTGATGTTGTCTTAGTTGTAACTTGACACCCATAAGTTGTGATATTTTGTTTGTAATATGATTGTTGTTCTTTTAACTACCCAATTTCATTCTCTTTCCCATCTTCTACCTCAGGTCATTGAAATGCAAGATAGAGGGAGAGATTCAACAATTTCTGATCTCTAGTGGACCTCTCAGTAGGACTCAAACCCAGATGAAGTTCTAACCTTTCACATTTGGAATGAGCGGTTTTGGGAAAAAAGAAAAAGGTAATAAATTATACCGTATGTTTATTATGAGAAAGTTTGGAAAGTGAGAAAGTTTGGGAAAAGTGACATTTTGGGTTTTTTTTAATGGTTTGTTTGGATGCTATGTACTTGGGCTAAGTTTGGAAAGTGAGAAAATTTGGGGGAAAGTGGGATTTTGGTTTCTTTATGGTCTATTTGGATGCTATGGATTTGGATTTGTTAATGTTTTAGTGAAGGGGTTGTGGATGGTTTTGTATGGACCTGTACAAGGATTTATGGCCTTAATGACAAAAGACAGCGGGCTGCTTTACAGGAGGAGCTGGCATGTGTTCGTGCTTTGTGGACCATGGCATGGTGCTTAATAGGTGATTTTAACATCATTAGATATCTGAGTAAGGTACTTAATTGTGATTCTTTCAACCCAGCTATGTTTGCTTTTTCTGATTTTATTGAGAATAATTATCTTGTTGATTTACCGTTAGAGGGGGCTTCCTTTCCCTAGTTTAAGGAATTTGTGACACCTTCTATGTCTAGAATTGGTAGGGTTTTGGTATCTTTGGATTGGGAAGATCATTTTGAGAATGTATCTCAAAGGGTGCTCCCCCAAGTTATTTCTGATTATTGTCCACTCTTGTTGGAAGCATGTGGCTTTTGTAAGGGCCAGTGTGCCTTTAAATTTGAGCACATGTGGTTGAAAGCTGAGGGTTTTGTTGAGAGAGTTCAACAATGGTGGAATGGTATTGCTTTGTGGGTTCTTTTAATTTTATTTTAGCTCAAAAACTAAAGGATCTTAAAGTTGATCTCAAGAAGTGGGATAGGGAGGAATTTTGAGACTTATCCTTTAGAAAAAAAAGTTTGTTATTTGAATTGTTGGGGCTTGATGCTATCAAAGAGGTATGGGGTCTCTCAAATGTGGCACAGTCCCGCCGTATACAGATTAGAGGGGATATTTAATATTTAGCTTCTTTGGAGGAGATTTTTTGGAGACAAAAATCTTGTGCCTTGTTTGTGAAGGAGGGAGACAATAATACTCGTTTCTTTCATAGATTAGCAAATTTTCATAGAAGAGCTAATCAAATTAATAGTATTGAGGTGGATGAGGTTGTTTATAAGGATGAGATGGATTTGCGTTCTCAAGTGGTTCGGTTTTATTAGGCTTTGTATCAGGAGACTAAAACGAGGCGCCCTTCTTGTTAGGATTAGTGCCCTTAAATCCTATTGTATGATGCAATGTATAACATTATATATGACTTAATGTTGTAATTAATAAAGTTGTTTTATTATTATCTAAAATAATGGTAACATGAATATTTGAACATTATCATATAGTCCATAAGATAGTATGTGATTTATGTGATTTAGTCACAAAACATATAAATCACAAGTTTTTTGTAAATTCAGAATTTTAATTCATAGTCGGTGATGAAATTGAGCATTTCATCTGCGAAAATTATAACATATCAACTAAGATGATTTGTCTTGATCATTGAAGTTGAGACTTCTAGTTGATATGTTGATATGTTTTAAGAGTTAAGACATATTGAACTGGACTGCTGTGAGATTTATTATTCTCCTAATAACTGTCAAATAAATAATAAATCTCACGACTTATATTTACATCAACTCTTAATCCTGAAAGAATAATTAACTTGATCATGAAGTGTAGGTTGCTTTGATATATTAGGAGTGAGATCTAAAGTCACGATTAAAATTTCAGTATATTGGGCAGTCACATTTAGTGTTTATGGAACATATATTCTCAAGATGAAATTCATAATCTCTTAACGGGGATATAAAATATTCCCTTGAGATAAATTTAATGGGTTCGGTTATTCAGAGTGTTAGGTCTAACCACTTTAGTAAGAAGTTACTAAAGTATATATTTATGAAATTAAATTTCATAAATATATGATAAATAACTTAAAAGATTAAATCGGGTACTCAAGAATTAAGATGTAGTAATCTTCAAAGTGGTAGTCTACATTCATGATTTTGTATTACTACGAATATTTTATGAAGGGGTTGCATGTACAATAAAGTCTTGAGATATAATTTATTAATATGGCCTATAGTGCAATTATATTTATATAGTGGTATTAAATATGATTAATGATAACTTTGTACTTGTCAAGAGTTAACAGAAAGCCCAAGGCCCATTGGAATTAGTGTATTATTTTTTCCCTTTTGGTTCCATTCCGAGCCTCATACTAAAGCCCAATTGGAATAACTCAAAAGGTTAACCCAATTAGATAATCAATTATAAGGAGAAAAATATAGAGAATTTTGTAAGAGAATGAAATTGTTTCTATGTGAGTGTTGGAAACTTTCTTATTCTCCCTTGAATACATACATATAAACTGATTGAGTGACCAGACTTCTTGGGTATTAAGTAGAATTGGAGTGAAGATTAAAATTGTTCCCAAACTTCTAATCTTTGTTTTAAAATTCACCACACTAAGGTACACTCTGTTGTTCTTATATTTTGAAATTTACATAGTACATATTATCTATTGCGAATAAAGTAAATCCGTTAATTTTCCGCTGCGTATGTTTTATATGCGATACAAACATGTGTTTTTCCAACACTTCTATGAAAGAGAGGCTGTCATTAGAGAGGGAGTTTTCTAAAGAGGAAGTCATCCAGATTTTGAAGGAAATGGAAAGAGATAAAGCCCCTGGTTCCGATGGATTCACTACGGCCTTTTTCTATAAATGTTGGAGTGTTGTGGAAAATGATGTTATGAACTTTTTTGAACACTTTCATTGTCTCTCTTTGTTTGAATGGTCTATGAATGTTTCTTTTCTTACTTTAAGAAGAGTGATACTTTGAATATTAAAGATTTTAGGATATATATATATATATATATATATATATATATATATTCCCTAACTGCATATCTAAGATTATATGATTTTTTTCTATTTTTTTATAGGATACCACAGCAGCTCAAGAACAAGAACGTATAACGAGGCGAAATTATTGGATCATCATTTCCCTTATCTGTCAGGCGGTATTTGCTGCATGTTGGACAACGGAGTATGGCAGCCGGTATTTTACTGACAATGTTTGGAGCTCAGAAACCATTGCTAGCTTTCCTTATATTTCTTCTCCTTAGCTCTATTAACATGGTTATATACACCATCATAAACGTACTCGTTGAGATCGTTGTGCGGGGTCCATTTACAAAATTTGGTATGTCAATTTTGTAACTGCACTCATACATGAATTGGTTATATCTTTTGCGAAAGAGAGAATGACAATTTACATAATTTTTCCAGTGCACCGTTGTTAGCTTTTTAACCTTTAAAAGAGTTGTTTCTAATTCGGATAAAGGCGAATTGAACAAAATATGAATTTATGGACCAACTTTAATCCAAAATTGGACTATGAGTGGATAAGTTAGTACATGCATACACATATTGAGTTTAAATAGTAAAACCGGACATAATCAAATTGTGATCTTGAGTGTTCAAGATCATCACTATTGGGTAGTTAGTAGTGGCAATGAGTAGTGACAGTGGTTTATTATTATTATTATTATTATTATTATTATGTAAGGCCGAGCCATAAAAATTAAATCAGACATGCCGGTTCGACCTGTTTAACTTGGAATTGGACCTTAATCCAATATGCTTCTTATTAAAATCCAGAATTATACTAAAACAGCAAAATGCCTTAGTTTTAGTCGAAATGGTGCAAATTTTTTTAACCACATTACCAACCACCTTAGCAAAAGACTTTAGTTTTATTAATTAAATATATATAATCTATCTATCTATCTATCTATCTATATATAAAATTAGTGTGGGTTTTGGAACATAGTTGCCCTGTGAACTTAGGGCTGAAGAAGAAAGACCGACGAGACACTCCTGAAACAAGAACTTGGCCCATATCCCAACATAGAAAAGCTCAAGCCCAAGAAAATATAGACCATTTGGACCGACTGTCGAGGAACATATTTATCTCGAGATATGATAGCCTAACCGAGAAGAAATCAACAGATTCACTGAGGACACAACTTTAGTCTCCATTCTTGAGGAACGCGAAGAAGACTACGCAAAGCCCAATGTAATGGTCACCTCCACATTAATTAGGTGTTCCTACCTAATGTAAGCCTCATTGAATGATAAATGACTTGCCTAAATAGTAGAGACACCACAAAAGTTTACTTTCATGATCAAGAATTGGTAGGAGAGGTGTTTGATGGAACAAGTATCTCCATAAATCCAACTAAGAGATACATAGCTGAAAAGGAAGAATGTAGGGAGGATAAAAGGAGGAGATAGCTAACAAGATGAAGGATCCTGAAAAATTGGGAAAGAAGAGCTAGAAAGAGAAAGAGAGTGAAAGAACTTGCGTTTAGAGAGCAAGAATTTGTATTCATCTTTGATTTATATATTGTACCTCAGGAATTAGTTTTTCTCAATCAAACTGTCTTAATCTTCCATCTTTGTCCTTCAATTGTTTGTTTAATCTTCTCATTGTGAATTTCTTTTACCATTTCTTAAAAATTATTTGTGTTGATCAAGAGCTCTAGCCCTACTCCTTTCAGTTTGTATTTTTGACTCCACGATTAGAATAAATTTTTTTAGTGTTTACTTTTCACTATTTTCTCAATTATCCTTATCATTTAGCTGAAATTTATTTTTCCCAAAAATATAAATTAAGGAAAAAAAATTGAATTTTGCAAACTATAATTTTGAAATAAAATAAAACGATAAGTGGTAATGTTGTCGAATGTAATATCTTAAACATAGCTAACTTCATATTGGATGTTTTATAAGTACTAAAACTTTCAAAACATTTTTCACATCTAAACAGTTAGTAATTTTAAATATAAAAGATGGATTAGGCAAAAAGAGAAAAAAGAAAAATCAAGCACGCAAGTAATGGGTGCACGATATTTTTATTAACAATACTCCTAACAAAACATCCAATTTCACACCATACCGACTTAACTTTTTTTTTGATGAACATCTTACGGACTTAACTTATGATGCGAGTAACAACACTTTCATATAATCTATTACGGACAACCAGCTTATTATACACCAATCAAATACTTCGCACATTAATGGGGGTGTGCAATTGGATGCGTCCTATACTTATATTGCTTTATTAAACTCTTCCCTAGATTGCACGGATCAACAAATAATAGAATATGAAAAACGAAAGAGCTGTATTTATGGATTTGACTTGGTCCAATTCTTTGTCTTTTTATAAAATTGACTTTAAAAGAAACAAGAAAAGAAGATGGGAGATATTCTCATATTCATATATTCATGTCCTATTCCTATCCTACGCGTGTGGTTAATGGTTATTGGTTACGGGTTTTTTTGTTGTACTAGTTTTTAGACTTTCAAACACTGTTAATGTGTTTATAGGATTTGTGAATTGGTGGGTCCCACAAAAGTCCACGACTCCACAAGAACCTCGGAAACTTCGAGGAAGAAGAAGCACATTGGGTTTGGGTGTCTGAGTTGTGCCGGTGTTGGTTTTGTTTTGTTTTTTTTTTTTTTTGTCGGACCCCACACGGAAATTGGTCCAAAATATTCATTAGTACATTTTCGACCACTATTGATATTCAACGTTTCAAACTCAAGACTTTCTCTCTGATATATATATATATATATATATATATATATATTTTTTTTTTTTTTCTCTTCCAGAAAATGAAAAGAAAAACACACCCACAAACACAGTATATTGTGGTGTTGTTACTGTTGTACAGTTCAGACATATAGTACTAATATTGAATAAAAAAGCAAACTTTAGTTCTTACTTTCTTTCTAGCTCAATGAATGAATGAACCCCACAAGAGAAGCCATATAGAAAATTCCAAAAACGCGTACGGTCGTCATTTTGATGGTCAAAAACCAGAAAATTCCATCCACATCAACCATCATCTCTTATCATTCAATATCTTTGATAAACTATATGCAGTGCAGGTGATCACTATTATACCAAATTTATTCTACCCCTTAATATTTTTCAATATACAGTACCAAACCAATAAAAAGATCAGCCCAAAGTTTTTCTTTTGACTATTATTATATAGGTTCTTGTTCAGACCAACAACCACAACCAGTCTATCTTCTGGTGACGGCCAGACCCATATGGTAAGCAACCAAAAAAAGCACTGAGTTTTTGGTGATACATATACCCTTTTGGATGTATCAGATACAGAAGAAAGAAGAAGAGGCAGATAGATAGATAGACAGAAGTTGGTTTGGATTTTGGTTAAGTTGTTAAGTGGGGTAATAGTGGATACATGATTCAGAATTTGAGATATGAGTAATCAGGCAGTTGCAAGTGCTTCTAACACAGCAAAATCCCCCAGCTTCTTTGAAAAAATCAAGGTTTGTCTCTTCCTTTTTATATTTCTTTGATTCAATTCTATTTTTGGTTTGGAAAATTCAGTTTCTTTGATTAAAAATTAAAACATGCTGCTTTGAATTTTCTTCTGATGTGTTTTGTGTATTGACTTTTTCTTTTGGTGGCTGTTAAATTTGAACCAAATGAATCATGCACCAATCCCTTCCTGTCTTTTCTTGTATACGCCATACTACTAGACTTCTAATTTGAATTACTAGTAATTGGCTTAATTGATTCTCAAAAAAGAAAAATGAAAAAAGTAATTTAGCTTAATTTTAATTGCAGGATTACAAGTTTAATCGGGTCCCCAATTAATTTTTTTTAAGAGATAATTTCATGGCGTTCCCTCATGATGATTGTTTGTTATTATCAGACCAAGCCACTAGGTGGTTTTTTTGTGTAAACGGGGATTAAACCCCAATTATAAATACCTTGTTTGTCATCCTTATGAACCATTGGATTTCAAATTATGTTAAATTTAAAACAAAATAAAAATGAAAATCCGTTTTGGGATTTTTAAATTTTCATATACTGGACTCCAAATAGTAGAAAGCTAATAGAGGACTGAAATTCTTCTTAGTTATCAATCTGAGATTATTTAGGATTCTGAGATGATGATAGTCTTCGTGTATTTTATTTTTTAAACTTATATTTTTTAATTTTTATTGGTACTTGCACACATGCCTAGTGAGTCTTGAACCTACGGCCTCACCTTCACCTTGCTTTTACAAGGGAGAGGTGCCAGTTGAGCTAGGCAAATTGGCTCTTTTAACTAATATTAGCATTGCAGAATGCTTGCCTTAAATCTTCATCGGCTGATTCTGGGAAGGGGAAAAGCAAGTCATCGACTAATAAAGTGTCTCATGGATTCCACTTAGTTGAAGGTAAATCTGGTCATGATATGGAGGACTACCATGTTGCTGAATACAGAAAAAAGAAGAATCACGTGCTTGGATTATTTGCCATATTTGACGGCCACCTAGGTGATCGTGTGCCAAGTTATTTGAGAGATAACCTTTTCAACAGAATACTTGATGAGGTATCCCTTCCTGACCAGGCCAATTTTGTTTTTCTTTCCGGAAGCATTTTGTTATGTATTCTTCATTTGTTTGGAAGGTTAGAATTTTGCCTGTTATTTATAGTTGACTGATCATCAAACACAACCTAGATAGATAATCATGAGGTCTTTATGTTCCAAGTGTGATCCTAAAAGTTAAACCAAAGCATAACTTAGATGTTTGTGTGTCCTTATTTATGCAATAATGGCAATCTACTACTTAAAAAACTTCAGTATGTTGTATACTTAGGCTCTTCATTCTTTGTAGAAGCAATACATATACAATTAACTGTTTTCGTTACTGCTTTCACTGTATAATGCAGCCAACTTTCTGGAACAATCCTGAGGCGGCAATAAGGAATGCTTACCGCTCCACAGATAAGTTAATATTGGATAACTCCTTGCAATTAGGGCCTGGTGGCTCGACTGCAGTAACTGCAATAGTCATTGATGGCAAAGACTTATGGGTGGCAAACATTGGTGACTCAAGAGCTGTTGTGTGTGAGAGGGGCGCTGCTAATCAAATTACAGTAGATCATGAACCTCATAGTGAACGAAGAAGGATCGAGAAGCAGGGTGGCTTTGTGACTACTCTGCCTGGTGATATATTTTTTCCTACAATATAAAATCAATATAACCTTATTACTCTTTATTATAGGCTTTTCTTCTTTGGGGATCTTGGCTTTGATTATAGGGTTGTTTATTATGAGGATTCTGCAATACTGAAAAACTACAACTTTTTCCAGGAGATGTACCCAGGGTTAATGGCCAACTTGCAGTTGCACGTGCTTTTGGGGATCAAAGCCTTAAAGCACATTTAAGTTCAGAGCCTGATGTAAGACATGTGCCCGTAGACCCAACCATTGAGTTTGTTATATTGGCAAGTGATGGATTATGGAAGGTCAGTTATTATGGTAGTTTATGGATGACAAATTGTTCTGCCATTCTCTATTTTTTGTCTTCTTTTTCTTTGTCTTCCTCATCATATCCCACAATATGTCAAAACATTGGCATGCTTAGGTTTATATGTTTAATCTTACCAAATGCTGTGCGCTTCTAACATTTCAATTTTCAATTTTAAACATAAAAAAATAATTTCAATTTTTTAATAGTATTTGAAATGACTTTCTTTTGTTAACATCGCATAAACCAGATTGTGTGTTTTTGCAATGTCTATAATATGATTTTGATTTACATTGTGCCAAACAAGATATCAAGATATTATATCAAGTTTTGGTGACTGATTTTATATTGACTGTATTGTAAATAATGAATTCATACATTCAAATAAATGATGATGAAAAAGTGTTCACTTTCAAATAAATTTATTTTGTAGTAAACTTATTCAAATAGAATTCGCAGAAATCCTTTATTGACATGCAATCCACTTGTCTCTTAGTTTTACTTATCAAAAATTGAAACTTCCTCATGTATCATTTCTGAGCCCCAGGATTGAAAGAAATTAGAACCAAATACAGAGGACCTCCCATATATCATTTCCAGATCCCAAGTTAAAAGCATACTCTGCAAAGCTGTAAATAACAGTGTTTCTTTAGGCTTGAAAGTTGTCATCCTCATTGGCTGACCTAGTGCCTGTTTAGCATTGTTGTAGGATGTAGAGCTTTTTAATTGAAAAGCTCTTTAGTATTTTGAGTTTTTGGAAAATTATAGTGAATAGTGCATTAAAGTTCTGGATTTATAAAACATGAACACTGAATTGCAGAGGTTTTTTCCCCTAAAAGCTCCATATTTCTGCTTTTAGCCTTAAAACCTTTTCAGCTTCAAGGACCCCTTAAAGAGCTTCTCTAGTGGCTTTTCCAGGAACAACCCCCCCCCCTCCTCCCCCCTTTTTTATCTTCTTTCAAAAAGAGCTAACGCACAATTAGACGGGCTCCTAGCCACCTCAAGAACTCCCTAGTTCTTATTCTACTGTTAGGATCTGTCCAAAGCAAATGTCATGGTGGGAAGAAGTGCCCTTTATGGTGTTGTAAAGTGATTACACCCCAATCTGCATCATGTAAAACTATAGACTAGATGGTAAAAAATCAAAATTTGGAAATGGTATGACCTCTTGAAGAATATTCTAAGAGTTTATTCACAGGCTCTCAATTGCATTGAAGGGTTCTGATTGTATATAAACAAGACATTGGCAACCTTTAAAAGTTGGATGATGTTAGTTCATCTAGTAATTTATTATCTTCTTTGTAAGGCGATCACCACCTTGAACGTGTAACACGTGGAACTAAGGTTCTTTAGGACTTGTGAAATTTATGCATTCGTCTACAGCCTAAGGCAGGTAGTTAAAGGAGCCTGCTTACTGAGTCATGGGCTAGTGCAATACCTTGCTCACAGTATTAGTTCATGAATCGTTGGGGAAAGAGGCTTCCTCTTTTTTACCTCCCTCCTGTGGCAGACTAAGCAAATAATGGCTGTTTACCTGCCATTGTTAAATTATGTAGCACTGAGGATTATCTCACAACCAGATGAAATAAATGGCCTATACTAATGTTCCATGTATCTACTATGTTTATTTCTTCATATTGCACGCATAGTATAGAAGGACTGACAGCTTAAGGGTAGAACTTGATTTCTTTTTCTCTCTTCAAGTGTATGTCTTCATTTCCCATCTGTTTCACTGAATGTTTAAACTGCTTTTACTTTCACTGTGGTATCAATACTGAATCTATTTGGGAGAATGCATATAAATAAGACAAAAGAGACTATTCTGTTTTTTCAGTTACCATGTTTGTCCCTTAATGTTTTCTCTTGATAGTTGAAGCGCTCTGGCTGGCAGGTTATTAAAAATCAAGAGGCAGTTGATTTGGTGAAACACATAAAAGATCCTCAAGCAGCAGCAAAGCGATTGACAACTGAAGCATTGGCGAAAAATAGTAAAGATGATATATCTTGCATTGTGATCCGTTTTGGATGATGCTGCTGAGAAAAAATTGCTTTCCACTACAAAGTCAGCTCTTTTGTTAGAATTGTCCTGGTTCCAGTGGGAAGATTGAAATAGAAGCACTGTTTGATTTATCTTATGTTATGCATGCAATGGCTTCTTTGTAGGGATATTCATGTTAGAGCTAGTGGACATAGGTGTGTCGTGCATATTTTTTATATTAACTGGGAAAGAGTTTTCCTTAATCCATGAACCACGTACAGAAGTTTGCAAGCTTGCTGGGGTTGGTATAATACTCTATTTTGGTCAAATGGGGGTGGGAAGGAGAAGAAAAAAAGAAAAGAAAATGAAAATGAAGATTGTGTATATAGTTGGTGGACATAAATATGATAGTTTGAAAACTCTTATGTAATACATGTGGTGGTTGTTCTTACTTGTTATATTTATGGGAAATGTAACATAAACATCTTCACGATACTTTTACAACAAATTTCAAGTGATAGGTTGTTATTGGTTGTTATAGGTGGGTAAAAAAATAATTGAAGTGGTGAATTCTTCCAATTAAAACCAGTAACAACTTAGCACCATGATTTGTTGTAATGTGGCGTTTGGTACAGGGTAATGTTTTAGGATTTCTAGGAATGTTTAAAGATTCCCATGTTTGGTTGCAAATCATGCTAGGGAATCAGATGCCAGGGGAATCTGGATTCCCCCCTTAAACCCCTCTCAGTGGGAATGTGGATTCCCTTTAAAACAGGTGGGAATCCAGATTCCCAAGCTTAAAGGAAATTGTATGTTTTATAAATTGACAATTTTAACCTTTTTTTTTTAAATGACTTGGTAGTTCACATTCAAATCTAAGGATAGAATGAGAAATATAAATAATTCATTTAAGATTCCTGGGAATAAACCAAACATAGGAATATCTATATTCTTAGGAATATGATTCCTAGGAATCACATTCCTAATTTTAGGACCACAACTAATTTTACACCCATTTTCACATTTATCTGATATTGTTGACTGAGTGATAGTTTCATGTGAAAGTGGCACGCAATTAGTCACAAAGTATAGTTATGAAATGGGTGAAATTGGTTGTAGTCTAAGAATAACTCTTTGTCATAGCTTGGATTATTTGTTGGAGGGAAAAAATAAAAAGATATGAATAATAAATAAAATAATAAGAAGTTAAAAAAATGATCTAACACTTGAGATTAAACATAAATTTTTTTTTTTAATTTTAAATTTTAGCATTTGAAAGACAATTACACAGTAAAATAACAAAAGCGATAGCGCTATTGCCTATTGCATGGATCTCAATCTATAGATTCCCTTTTAAGCCCGACGCTGTTTTGATTCAAAGTTCATCAACTATCGCTTTTGTTATTTTAATTTTTGGTTCTCAAAATTTACTTTGCCCATGACATTATAAGGATGTAGGACAAAATTGAGAAATGCCCCGTTTGAGCAAAAAAAACAGCATTATGCCATTTTTTCTAAACTATATAGGGAAATGCCTCACTTTTGTAACTCGATTTTCTCAAAATTGAGTTATAAAAAAAAAAAATTCTGGAGCCCTATAGTGGCGTTTTTAAGGACCTATAGTGACATTTTCAGGACCTATAATGACGTTTTGTAACTTGACTTCCATAGAATAGAGTTATAGGCAATTTTTTTAATTTTTTTTACCTATAACTCGATTTCATATAAATCGAGTTAAAAAACGCCACTATAGGTCTTAAAAACGTCACTATAGGCTCCTAAAAAACGCCGCTATAGGGCCTAAATCGATTTTGAAAAACTCGATTTTCAAAAGATGGGCATTTCCCTATTTAGTTTGGAAAAGAGGGCATAATGCTACTTTTTTTGCTCAAACGGGGCATTTCCCAATTTTGTCCTAAGGATATAACATATAGGGACTAGAGACAACTTGTATCTGATTGTAAAATCTTCTAATAAAGGATATTCGTGTCCTGATCTTTGGGTTTAGTTTTATTTGAGCATTCATGTCAGCCTTCTCAATTTTTTAGTTAAATTAACCTAAAAAATTCTAATTCTTCTAGTTTACTATCCATCTATTTTATGCACATGCATAAGATACACAGACATAAGTGTTGGTACGATACGACGACACAAGCAATTTTTAAATAATTATAACATATTACGGTAGATAAGACACTGTTACGACACAGGTATGACCCCCAAAATGAAGTGTATGTGCTTCCTCGGCACACACATTAGACTTAATACACTATCTCTTACTTCATTTAAATATTTATTTTTTCTCTCTCCTGTCTAATTTCTCTCCTTTTAGCATATATAGCCACCACCACACCATAGCTAGCCACCATTGAACCAATTAGTTAGCCACCACCACACCACTGCCAGCCACCACCAAACCAATTAGTTAGCCACCATTGTACCACAACTAACCACCACTACACCACAACTAGCAACCACTTCCACAAAAAACCCAAAAACGCCATGCAATTGCCCATCCTAACCACCACAACACCACCTCTACCACATCAACCCACAAAACCCAACACCCATCCACAAAAACCCAAAAACCTCATGAAACTGACCCATCCATGCTAATCTAAATCTAGCAACCACCACACAAAAACCTAATACCTTATGCAACCGACCCAACCAAGCACCTAGCCAAAACCCAGCCACTGTCGAACCCAACCAAAACCTAAATCGGACCCATCCATCATCGCCAATTATCGATTGATGTTGATCGGTTCATGAGAGAGAGAGAGAGAGAGACAGACAGACAGAGGGAGAGGAGAGAGAGAAAAGATTATAAAAAAATGATTTCATCAGTAGTAGCGTAGCGAAGTTGTAGCGATGTAAAATTATATTTAAATTATTTTTTTTGGTAGTTTTTTTTTGGACTGATGCTTGGTCTTTTTATGGGTTTTTAGTTACATTTTAATCTCAGACTAGTTTGTTAAGATTGATGCAGATACTCTTATTTTCTTAAATTTCAAATTTTAAACTTTAATAGCTGGACCCACGCGATGCGTGGGAATATATAAATATTATGTAATTGTGTGTAGTATATAAAAAGTAACAATTAATTCAAGTATTATCTATTTTAAAATATATATATATATATATATATTTCTATAAGTATTTTTTATCTTTTTATCTCTACAAATATATCATATTATTATTTTTTATATGTTTGATTAACATTTTTCTAAATTGAATTATATTCTTCTCTCTCTCTCTCTCTCTCTCTCTCTACTTTCTTGTGGATTTTTTTTTTCTTTCTTATAATTCTGTTTAAGGTTGATGATTTTTTTTTTTTTTTAAATGTGTTTTGGTATTGTTTTTTTAAAATTTCCCATTACAAAGTCTTCTCTCTCCCTTTTATAAAGCTTTGCTTGAATTTTGATTTGGGTTAATACTTAGTTTTTTTTTTTTTTTTTTAGGTTAATAAGAGTAATATTAATCATGATGAAATAAAAATAAAGAAAGAAAATACACGATGTTCATGATGGTGAACATTTAAAAAAAAAAAAAAAAAAACTCGAAAATGCCTACCAATTTTTTGGGTGATAAATTATTATAAAGTCCATCTTTTATTCCTTTTGTTTCATCTTAATTTTGGTCAAGATAATGTTGTAAATTTGTAATGAATTTATACTATTATAATAATCTCAGGGGTGTTATGGAAGCTGAAGTGAAAATTGTAGAATCATTAAAAGACTAATAGAAAAATAATGGAAAAAAATAATTTAGTTTATTAATGAAAAGAAAATAATGATATGGATGTTGATGTGACGTAACAAGAGCATAATAACAATAGATGCTACACTTTAATGGCACAATAATTGTGGAGACTTTTTTTTTTTTTTTTTTTGAGAAACATAATTGTGGAGACTTAATGACTAATAATTAAAAAGGAATAGGTATAATAAAAGTCTAATACCATACTTATGGGCCAGTTATTATCTAATACCATAAATATATCACTCATACGAATAAAAATAAGTGTAATTTCCCCTGAAATTACTCCTAACAAAACGTCATTTTGGTATGGATTGAGTATTCCATGGTGCGGGAAATGTTCCATAATGTGCTCCAATCAAAATGTGTAATTACTTTTAGGGTGTGATTCATTAAGGTTTGTTGCCATTTCAAATTCCCATCGTGACCCCTAAAACCTCCAATTACACATTCCATTCTTCACTTATTAAATGTAATTTAATTAATTATTTTGTTCTTCGCTTATAGAGTTGAAACCACATCCGCCTGGAATTGGAAAAGACTCAGGCATCATCTTTGCATCACAATATATGCTTAAATTTATATATGATTGTCCCTTGAATTTTAGAGTCATTCATATTGTTTACAATATTTGAATGGAATCATCTCTATCTCTATATTTGTATTGTATCATTACTCTCACTTAAATTGTTGGATGAATTAATGAAATACCTGATTCATGCTCTACACCACCAAAAGCCATTAAATAAAATAGGTTTAGACTTTAACTGAGATTAAGCAAGGTAATATCCAGACAGAACATGAGTTTTTGGGCTTCAAGGAAGGTAAGCTTTAATTTTTTTTTCCTCTTTGTTTAACATTTTAATTAGATAATATTAATATATTATTAGAATTTATATTTTTAATTTAATGGGGTCTTCAGTCTTCTGTTTGTCTGCAAGAAGTATTGCACTAATTCTCTTTATTTTGGTAGAATTTTATAAACAATGCAAAAAAGATAAAGAGGCAAAGTTGCAAAATAAATTCAAAAGCAACAAATTGCTACCCACATTCTCCAATATATGCATGTCCAACAACAATGTCAATTGAAGCAAATACGAAAGCAGAGAAGATATAACAGGTACTTTTTTCTTTTCATTACGAATATATATAAAATTGTATTGTCCCATAGTATCTGAAATTAACTTGCTTTATTCATTTTAAACTGAAAAGTGACTACAATTTAGAAGAGAAGATCTCAACAATGTTAGAAATACAATTGGCATAAGAACATTTGTGTTTCTACTTTTTTTAATTTTCTATAAACATTTATGTTTCTAATTATTTTGCAATAAATACAACATATATTGTGTTATAGTGGCTTTTTTTTGAGAAAAAGTTACATAATCATGTTTATGCAGATAATATACCAAACAATTCAGCTATAATTTCCTATAATTTCCAGCAACCAACAAAAACAAAGGCTTCATCTTAGTAATAAACATATTTTTACATTAAATCATATTTTTTGTTAATTATTTAGACATTGGATGTCAATCTAAAACTCTACATTAATTATAATACAGGAAAATATTATGAACCATGCAACTTTGGGCTTTGGCCAACCATCATGCAAATGCCGACATTGTGGTGCATTATTGTGGTATGAAGAACGTGTATGAAAAGCAATGCATCATAGAAATCCACATATTCAAGAAGATAATGTGTTATTTGAGCTAAATGTAAGTCACATCAGTTTCTATTCTAAGTGGAATATAAAACCATGACCACTTACTACCTGCTGCCCATATTCAATGTTTTCAAATAGGCATGAACTGCTCAAGTATGCGATCTAACCAAAATTTAAATTTTAGCATATATAAGTTTTGACATCTGTCTATTTATTTCAGCCTAAGATAGTAAGATATGAATTTTAAATGGTTTACATACAAATATAATTTTAAAGTAAAGTGAAATTTTATTTGTTTTTAAACAGTTTTGTCTAAAAAAATGTGTCTTTGTAAAAGTAAAAAATATTATTTTTGTTAAATAGTTTTGTCTAAAAAAAATGTGTCTTTGTAGAAGTAAAAAATATTATTTTTGTTAAACTATACCATGTATTACACGGGTCAATAGCTAGTATTTAAAATTTTTTTTAAAAAAATCACCCTTAATCAAAGTTATAAGAACGAACAAAAATCCATTAAGAGAGAGAGAGTACTCACAGTTTTTTTGTTGGAAAAATATGGATTGAATGTGAGAAGTGATATCGAATTTATACAAAATAAAATAGGGAGAAGAAGAATCAAAATATAAGAAAGAGAAAATGATGGAGTAATGGTAAAGTAGAGAGTAGTAGGGAGATATAAAGGCAAAGAGGGACGAGAAAAGTTGGAATAAGTGTAACAACAATTATGGACTAATAGGGAGGGTAAGAGTGTTTTTTTTTTTTTTTTTTTTTTAATAGGGAGAATAAAAGTGAGTAAAGAAAATGTAAAAAATAAGTGGATGATGTGGCCGTTAAGGAATTTGCTGTTAGAAGGTGGGAAGGGGAAGGGGAAGGAACATGTGAGAAACAAAAGGGAAGGAAATCCAGAAGTTGTAATCGTGGTTTTCTAAGGGTTTTCAATTTAGAAAGCTTGGGTTTGGGATTTAAGTTAGAATTAAATTTAGAAGAAGTGGGCTTTATGGTGGAGATAGGCTGGAAATAATTTTAGTTTTATTAGTATTTTCAAAATTGATAAAAACTATTTTAAAATTGTAGGATAAATTTAGGAAAGATGATGAGAATGACATGGCTGCTGATATGGCTCAATGTGAGAGTAGCAACATTGAATGCTACGCTTAAACTTTTAGTAATATATAGATTTGTCTAAAAAAATGTGTCTTGGTAAAAGTAAAAAATATTATTGTTGTTAAATAGTTTTGTCTAAAAAAAATGTGTCTTTGTAAAAGTAAAAAAAATATTATTTTTGTTAAACTATATTGTGCATCACACGGGTCAATAGCTAGTGTAGGGTCAATTTTTGTAGCCCAAGCCCACGATATATGGAGTATGAGCCCAATGAACCCAAAACAATGAATTTGTAGAGCGTGGGTGAAAGAGCTGGGCCGAATATGAATTAAACAAGAGTTGGTTATAGTATTTGCGAGTAATCTAACATGCAATCACGTAAAAACCATGGTAGACCTAATGTCCGAAGAGGGGTTTTATTGATAGAAATTAGGTTATAAGTTCCAGAGTTACAGTAAAATGATTTTTTGTTCTTCTCTCTCTTTTTCTCGTCCCCCTTCTATCAGGGGCTCTCCTTCTTTATATAGTCTCTTTCCTAATCATCCCAACCGTCCACTTGTCTTCCATCTGCTATCACACTCAAGCGCAGGTCACATCAAGCATCTTCTTTAGCTTTTGGGAGTGGCAGTAGTTGAGGTTGCACTGTTCAGGGGTCTTCTTCACATAAATGCGGCCAGAAAAGTTGCTGCAGGGCATTAAATGCGGTGGTGACAGCTTTTCCTTGAGATATTTCTTCATCCTTATCATCCCCAGGAATGCCCAGAGCCTATCTTTTCCATCAAGATTGCCAGGAAGGGCATTCGGGTTTTCTGTACGTTTACTTGATCAGAACTATTCATATCCGAGGAGTAAAACCTCCTCGGATAAAGGGTGACCTCTTCGGATTGTACTCTTCCGCCCTCTCTGGGTTTGTTGGCCTCAGGTGAACTCTATCCCAACCCGCTACTACTCATCGGACATAAAGTAATCTCAAAAAATAGGGCCCCAGACCCACTTGGTAAATCTGGGCTTTTACCCCCCACAATAGCCCCTCAAAATCTCAATTTTTCCCTCGCATCCGAAGAGAAAAAGTGTGATTTTGACCTGCCACGGAGAAAAAAGTTTGAGAACAGCCACGTGTCTGAACTGGCACGTGTGTAGGCACAGTTATAAGCGCTTCATCATTGCCGCTGCGATTTTCATATTCCCAAGGCGCTGCATTAATTGCACCAGGTGGCCCCTTGTCCTTTGTATCCAACGGTGAATGATTGATCTGACGGACGTGGTTCTTCCCCGGGGTTTGGGCGAAATAACTTCCGCCCCTTCACGTGACCCAGTATAAATCCTCAGAAGAAGTTATTTCTTCCTCACTTTGCAAATTTTTAGACACTCCAGCAAGAACAAGCACGCGACTCCATCCAAATCTCTCAGCCACCGATTCCAGTCTTCACCAGAGTCTTCGTGAATCTTTCTACGAGCCTAAAAATCTTTCTCCAACCTAGTTCTCATAAGTTGTCGTCCATTAAATCCTTTAGTTTTCTCTTCGGCCAGTCATTTTTTGTTTAAGTGCCATGGGGAAACTCCAGTACCTGGTAGATAGCCCTGATCAGATGGAGGCGTTTAAGGCCGCATATCGCATACTCCCAAACATGGGTGCGAGGTATTGTCCCCCAGAAAAGATACTAACGGATCGGAAGACAGGCGAAGTGGTTATCCCCCTCATTGCCTTTCTAGAAGGAGGGATGACAATCCCTATGGGTGCCATCACCACTAGTTATCTTAGGAACCATAGGATTAGCCCGGATCAATGCGTGCCCAACATCTTTAGGATCCTAGGAGCGGTTGATGATCTGAACCGCCATTTAGGATTGGGCCTCACCTGGCTTGATGTGGTGCACATGTATGAGTGCCACAGCCAACAAGGGGCGGGATACTATCTCAAATCCCTATCCGACGAGGTTAGACTCATCTCCTGCCTCCCCAAATCAAACAAAGGGATGAAAGACGATTACGTGATCGTCTCAAGCGCATGGCATGACGGTCCCCATTGTCCAACTAAGCCAGGAGAGCCAGGTGGGACATGCTAGATTTAGGTTCACTAACAGTAGGCTTAGGATTCCCGCCCTTTTAATAATTTTTAATTCTCTGTGTTATTATTTTCGAGTTTCTAATAAAGTTTTGCTGTGATTTTTAACAGATAGGTACCATGTTTCTCCTCGGCTTAACCTTACCAACATTGCCGCTCTCAACTACTTATTAAGATCAGAGATCTTTGTAAGCGAGGACAGGCAGCTGCGGTCGGCTCTTCTTATCCTTGGGTACACGACGAAAAAGAAAGACTGTCAACCGATCGGTAACGCTATAACACAAGGGGATCACTGTCTCAACCGAATAGACGTTGCTCGGAAAGGTTTTTTAGCACCACACGACCTTTCACCAGTGCCACACCCTAACCCAGGGGGTGTACCACTGCTCGTCCAACCAATTGCCCAAGTCCCCCTCAAACCGGTGGTTGCAGGTGAAAGAGTTGGCTCTTCGACCTCCTCACTAGAAGAGCAAATAGACAAATTCCAATTTAGAGGAGAAGCTTCGGGCGGGGTACAAGTTATTCCGTCCTTGGACTCCGAAGAGGAGTTTGATAGGCATTCCAGCGCCCATCCACCCCTTCTGGTAACTGCCATTCCTGAAGTCTCTTCGCATGAGGAAGACATGGCAGATTTAAAGGTACTGATGAAGAATAGAAGGAAGAAGTCCGAGCCCAAAGGCGCTGGGACTTCTCAACCAGTGGTGAATCTGCCTCCGCTGCCACCTCAAATTCCTGACCCCGGCCTAAAGCCCGTACCGGACTTGAGGAAGAAGAGGCCCCTCGAAGCTGAGGAGAGGGAGGTGGTGGTGGTGCCACCCAAAACAAATAAGCATTAGAAGGTGGCAAAAGACCACCGAAGCAGAAGGGGCTCGTCTGTTGAGAGCCGAGATGAGGCCGTAGTGGCAGACATCCGCCGAGGAGGGCCTCGCACCTGGTCCCCGAGGTTGGAGTTGGATGGCGCTCCAATCCCTTGGGACACTTCCTGTAAGGTTGAATTTAATCAACCATCTAATTGGCTTTATTTCGTGACCAATTTTCTTGTAATTTAGCACTTAGTAACCCTGTATTTAGGTGGAAAAATTGTAAGGGTAGTATGTGAGAAGATGTGAAGAAAAGCTCAAGAGTGTGCAAGAAAAACAGAGATTCACGGTTAGGACTCGCGGGTGTGTTGCGACTGGCAAGCCGCCAAACTCTGGCACGTGAAAGGCACACTGGGAAGCTGAAGGGTCGCGCCAAAAGTTCCAGGCTGGCCAGGCCGTTACGTCGTGACTGGAACTCGCGACTTGGACAAGCCGCGAGGTCAAGCCGCGAGTTAACCCTGTTTGGCAAAAACTGACGTTTTGCATTCCCTTCTCACCCTACTATATATACACCCTTATATCCACTATGTTGTGAGAGCTTCCAGAGAGAATTTTGTGAGAGAAACCCTAGAGAAAAACAAGATTGCCTCATCCCCAATCTTTACCTTAGAGACTCTTCAAATTCCTCTACTCTCTTCCTCTCCATTGTCATACCCTTGAGAGGTCTTTTACCAAATCCTTATCTCACCACACCCACGTCTGTGAGAAGGTCCATTTGGTGCTTAGGGAAGCAGTTTGGGAAGGAACCAATATACATTGGTTGATGCTATGGTCAAGTAGCAGAATCCGGGAAGCTAAAGAATAAATAGGTTCAGCGTAACCTCGTTGGAGCAAGAAGCTTGGAAGGCTTAGGTACTTGGGTAGATTAGGTTTGGAGGGTCTTCTGCTGTTCATGTATCCCAACTATATTCTTTAGTGGATTTTATCACCGCTTGGAGGGCGGCGGAGAGGTTTTACGCCGAGGACTTCGGTTTTCTCTTCGATAACACATCGTGTGTTGTCCGTGTGTTTGCATCTTCTTTCCCTTTATCTTTGCCTTATATTTACTGCTGTGGATGTGTTTATATTTGGCTTAGATTGTTTATCAATTCTGTTATAAGCTTGTTATCATGTTCCGCACATTAGTTGTTTGATATAAAGCTTGAATTGGTGATTTTATTATTTGGGGTCTAAACATTCAAGGGTGTTTCATACCCATATTGAACTTTCACTTCCCTCAGAAACTACGATGGGGGAAGGGCAGGCTACGTTGCTAAGGCCTTGGAGCAGCTACTCCTCCTCCTACATGATATGGAGTCCTACAGGCTCTTCAACCAGCAGGAGCTCTTCCTATCCTTTAAGAGGGATATAGCCATGGTAAGTGGACTTAGTCTGCTCAGTTAAACCACTGAGCTTTTTCAATCCTTTTTTTTTTTTTTTTTTTGTGCCTTATACTTGAAATTTCCATTATGCAAGTCACCCAGCAAATCTATGTGGCCGAGGAGTGGAACAAGGAGTCCTACCTCGAAGCCCAAGCGGAGGCCCACTCTCGATTCGAGGCTGAAAAATCTCTGGATACTTTAAAGGAAGAATATGCTCTTTTATCCGAGCAATTCAAAGATATGACCAACCAGAGGAACAGCCTCGACGCTGGTCTGAAAACTACTGAAAGGCAGGCCGAGGAGCAGCGCAAGCAGCTAAACATGGCCGAAATCAACTTGGCTACTGAGAGGGAGCTGGTAAAAGGGCTCAGAGACGAGCTTAAGAAAGCCAAGGAGAGTGCCCGACTAGCCGAGCAGAATGCTCAACTGGCCAAGGAGGCAGTCGAAGCTGAGAGGAAAGCAGCATACCAGCTGGGGGTGGATGAGACCGGGTCCCAGCTTACAGAACAATTTGCCTCGGTTAGCCGAGATTATTGTGACATAACCTGGAACAAGGCAATGGATGCTGCTAGAGTCCCTGCTGACTTGGAGCTGAGACTGCCTGGGAGCATATATTACGATCCTGAGATCGGAGAGCTCCCTGTGGCTGATCCTCCTCCTTCACAGCTCCTAGAGGCCTCGGTTCAACCCTTGGCCAGCCAAGTCCCTCCTGCCAACCCTGAGGTCTCCAAGGAACTGGAAAAGGGGAAGACTTCTTCTGAGCCCAAGGACCAGGCCCCAGATGCTGCTGCTACTCGGACAGGCCAGGCTACTGACCCTGTGGTGCCTCAACCGAAGACATAGACATGGGGGTTTTTGTTTTGTACTTGTATTAACTTTGTTTTTATGTTAAAGAGTTGTAAACCCTTTTCCTTTTGATCAATGAAACAGTTTCCTTTTTTTTTTTTTACTTTTACTGTTTTTGTTACATGTCTTATGATTTATCCTTGCTGCCTGTAACTATACTTCATAATTAGGTCAGTGTGAATAAACTTGATCACTATATCATACCGATGGTATGAACAATCGAAATTGGTGGTGAAAAGAACAATTCGTATAAGAGTAATAAGCAATGACCATAGTGAGTAATTATGGAAGTTTTGCATGTCTTTCCCAGTATATAAAGGGAGTGTGATTACCCCTCGGCTTTGAATTAAACATAACTAAGGAAGCCAATCATAAATTAGAATCAATCTAAATACAATCAAGAATTTTAGCGCTAAGTCCTAGTGACAGTAGCTGTGTGGATGTGTTGACTAACCTGTTAGTTATCTCAAATCATCTGGTCCGAGGACTACAGGCATGATAGGATTTAAGTTTAAACACTTAAAGAACAATAACGGAGTGCTAACTAACCCAAATCATCTGGTCCGAGGACTACAGGCATGATAGGATTTAAGTTTAAACACTTAAAGAACAGTAACGGAGTGCTAACTAACCCAAATCATCTGGTCCGAGGACTACAGGCATGATAGGATTTAAGTTTAAACACTTAGATGACTGCAACAGAGTGTTAACTAACCCAAATTATCTGGTCCGAGGACTACAGGCATGATTGGATTTAAGTTTAAACACTTAGATGACTGCAACGGAGTGTTAACTAACCCAAATCATCTGGTCCGAGGACTACAGACATGATTGGATTTAAGTTTAAACACTTAAAGAACAATAATAGAGTGCTAACTAACCCAAATCATCTGCTCCGAGGACTACAGGCATGATAGGATTTAAGTTTAAACACTTAAAGAACAGTAACATACACAGAATAAGAATATTAATTGAAGAGAAAGATCAACTAATAATAGTACCTTTTGAGGTTATTTACATTCCAAGAACGTGGTATTACATGACCCTCCAGGTCTTCTAAGAAATACGCCCCAATGCCAGCTTCTGAAGTGATACGATATGGCCCTTCCTAATTAAGTCCTAACTTTCCCCAAGCTGGGTTCTTTGCAGTACCCACAACTTTCCTCAGCACCAGGTCACCAGGTTCTAAAGGCCTTAGCCTTACATTAGCATCGTAGCCCTGCCTGAGCTTTTGTTGGTAATGTGCCAGCTGAACCATGGCACTTTCCCTCTTTTCATCAATCAGGTCTAAACTCCTTTCTAACTGCTCATTGTTGCTGGTTGGACTGAATGAACTGGTCCTCAGTGTTGGGAATCCTGTTTCCAGAGGTATGACAGCTTCAGCTCCATAGGTCATTGAGAAGGGGGTCTCTCCAGTAGATTTGTAAGGCGTAGTCCTGTAGGCCCAAAGTACGTGTGGCAGTTCTTCCACCCATTTACCCTTCGCGTCGTCAAGTCTTCTTTTTAGGCCATTTACTATGACTTTGTTGACAGCCTCTACTTGCCCATTACCCTGGGGATAGGCAGGCGTGGAGTATCTATTTATGATCTCCAGCTCGCTACAATAATTCTTAAATGCTTTGCTATCGAACTGTAGGCCATTGTCCGAGATGAGAGTGTGAGGAACTCCAAACCGAGTGACAATGTTCTTCCACACAAACTTTTGAACGTCAACGTCTCTGATATTGGCTAGCGGCTCCGCTTCGACCCACTTGGTGAAATAGTCTGTACCGACCAAAAGGTACTTCTTGTTTCCTGCAGCTTTAGGGAATGGTCCCACGATATCCAAGCCCCATTGGGCGAAGGGCCATGGGCTAGATAGCGGATTGAGAGTTCCCCCTGGCTGGTGAATGTTTGGGGCGCAGCGCTGACATTAATCAAACTTTTTAACATACTTGTGGGCTTCCTTCTGCATGTTCGGCCACCAATAGCCTTGGGTGAGGGCTCGGTGAGCCAAGGACCTGCCTCCAGTGTGGCTCCCACAGATTCCTTCGTGTAGCTCTTCCAGTAGTAGCTTAGATGCTTTGGGATGCATGCACAACAAGTATGGTCCCGAATAGGAGCGTCTGTATAATTTCTGGTCCTCGGATAACAAGTATCTGGCCGCCTTCCTCCGAACTTTGTCAGCTTCCCCCCTCTCTTTTGGCAATACATCTTCTTTTAGGAATTTAATTACAGGGTCCATCCAGCAGAGCTCGGCCCGAACTTGGTGAACCTGGATCACCTCTCTTTTGCCTCGTGGGCCCATACAAGTCCTCGACGATGATGGTTCTCGGCGAATTTTGCGCCGAGGAGGTAGCAAGCGTAGCCAGGGACTCCACATGTGAATTACTACTTCTGGGAATATGTAGCAAACTGAAAAAGTCGAACTCCGATCGCAGACATTTAACTCGGCTCAGGTACCCCCGCATTCTTTCGTCTTTCGCCTCAAATTCGCCTTGTACTTGACCGACGACTAACCTTGAGTCCGAGAACAACTCCACGGACTTCCCTCCCATTCTCCGGACCATAGCCATTCCCATCAGTAGGGCCTCATACTCCGCCTCATTATTCGTCGCTGAGAAGTCCAGCCTTAACGACTTTCGATAATGATTTTATCGGGGGAGATCAACACTAGTCCCACTCCAGAACCTTTTTGATTTGCAGCGCCGTCTACATACACTTCCCAACGGGAGGGGTCTTGTTGAGAGATTATGCCAATTGATTTTTCATCCATGTCTGACATAGGCATTGCTTCTTCTAGCTGAGGCTCCGTGAACTCAGCCACTAAATCCGCAAGGACCTGGCCTTTGACCGATGTACGGGGCATATATTTGATGTCGAAAGCCCCTAAGATCGTACCTCATTTGGCAATCCGCCCAGTGTAATCGGCGCTTCGGAGTATGGCCCTGAGTGGGAGTTGAGTGAGGACAATGACAATATGGGCCTGGAAGTAGTGAGGAAGCTTCCGTGTATCGAGTATCACTGCTAGGATAGCCTTCTCCAGAGGCAAGTAACGGATCTCGGTCTCATGCAGTGACTTGCTTACGTAATAAACTGGTCTTTGCACACCGCAGTCTGATCGTATCAATACCAAGCTCACCGCGCAGGTAGCTACAGCGATGTAGGCGAACAATACTTCGTCTGGCTCAGGTCTGGACATGATTGGTGGCCGAGCTAAATAATCTTTGAGCTGCTGAAAGGCCAAAGCACACTCTTCAGTCCATTCGAATCCCTTCCACTTGTTGAGCAGAGAGAAAAAGGGCCAACACCTGTCTGCTAATCTAGAGATAAATAGATTCAGGGCAGCGGTCATCCCAGTTAGTTTCTGAACCTTCTTGGGATTCCGAGGATCTTGTAAATCGTTGATGGCCTTTATCTGGTCGGGGTTAACCTCAATTCCTCTGTGGGTTACAATGTATCCCAAGAACTTGTCAGATCCTACCTCGAATGAACACTTGGACGCATTCAGGCGCAGCTTGTACTTCCTTAGTACCTCAAAGGTACTTTCCAGGTCCTTCACATGCTTAACAACAACCTTGCTCTTTACTACCATGTCATCTATGTAGACTTCGATATTTTTATCCAGCTATGCCTCAAACATCCTCTTCATCATCCTCTGATAGGTAGACCCCGCGTTCTTTAAGCCAAATGGCATCACCTTATAGTGGTAGTTACCAATGGGGGTGACAAAAGCAGTTTTCTCCTGATCGTCCAGGGCTAGTGGTATCTGGTGGTAGCCTTGGAAGGCGTCCAGGAATCTCATCCGAGGATGGCCGACGGTGGCATCAACTAGTTGGTCGATTTTCGGCATAGGGAAGGGATCTTTGGGGCAAGCCTTATTCAAATCAGTAAAATCCACGCACACTCGCCACTTCCCACTCTTTTTCTTTACCACTACGGTATTTGCCAGCCACTCAAGATAAAAGACTTCCTTAATAGCTCCGGTTTGTTTGAGTTTCGCTACTTCTTCTCTTACTGCATCAGCATGCTCCTTGGTTGTTCGCCAAGGAGGCTGTTTCTTGGGGGTGATCAGCGGGTTTACCTTCAAATGGTGACATATGAATTCTGGGTCCACCCTTGGGGTTTCATAAGCGCTCCAGGCAAACACATCAAGATTTCGCTTGAGGAACTCTATTAACTCTTCCCTCTCTTGAAGAGGTAACTGTGATCCGACTTGCAAGAACTTATCAGGATCATCTCCAATAACCACTTTCGTCAAATCTTCACATCGAGTGCCTTCGTCTGAACCTTCGACGGGCAATTCCCGAGACTTTAACTACTATAAACCCCTTTCGGCTCTAGATGAAGACTCGGTTTCGGGCTCGTGTTGGATGGCAGCCACTAGGCACTGTTGGGCCGCAGATTGGTCTCCTCGGATCTCATGAACTTGCCCTTCAGATAGGTATTTGACCTTCTGATGCAAAGTAGAGGAAACAGCCCCTAGCGTATGAAGCCAAGGTCTGGCCACAATTGCCGTATAAGGCGAATATACATCCACAACAATAAAATCCACCTCTACAACTTTGATCCCGGTTTGCACAGGTAAGCGTATCTGGCCTTTTGGGGTGACAGCCCTCCCTTCAAAACTCACGAGGGGGGAGTTGTATGGTGTGAGATCCTGGGGTTTCAGGCCTAGCCCCTTGTAAAGATCAGGGTACATTATCTTCACAGCGCTTCCCTGGTCCACCATCACCCTCTTCACATTGTACCCTCCAATTCTGAGGGTGATAACTAACGCATCATCATGGGGTTGCATGGTGCCGGTCATGTCTTCGTCCGAGAACCCTATAACAAGCGGAGCACCCGACTTGACTCTCTTCGGAACTCTGCCTATATCTCCTGCTGGTGGTCGGCCTACCGACATAACTTTCAATGGCCAGGACCCTGTTCTCCCCGGCGCGGCGAAGACGACGTTAATAGTTCCTAGTGGCGGCTTTGAAGGGTCATCTCCT
Source organism: Quercus ilex subsp. ballota (assembly GCA_032727855.1). NCBI lineage: Eukaryota > Viridiplantae > Streptophyta > Magnoliopsida > Fagales > Fagaceae > Quercus > Quercus ilex. The sequence continues at coordinate 6,447,299 of CM064918.1, forward strand.
CGTGGCCCTGAGCCCACCTGCCCTCCTCGGCCACTGGAGGGGTGTAAGAGGTGTCTTAGTCTACCATCACGAACCAGTTGGTCCAAGTGATCCCACAGGCTCCTACAATCTTCTGTGGTGTGCCCATGGTCTTGATGGTACTGGCAGTAAAGATTATGATTACGCCTTTCAGGGTTATCTACCATCTTATTCGGCCACCTGAAAAACGGCTCGTTTTTAATCTTTTCCAAAACTTGGTGCACCAGTTCTTTAAATACAGTATTGACCGCTTGAGGATTGGTCGATCCTGATTGCCCAGCGAAATCTCTACACGGTTTACTGCTATTGTAACGATCCGACCGGAAGTCTCTCCTCTCCTGGGGGATTGCTTTATCTTTTCCCTTCCCTTGTTGCTGATCCTCTTCAACTCTTTTGTACTTTTCTATACGGTCCATAAGTTGACGCATGCTTGTGACCGGTTTGCCAGATAAGGACGTTCTCAAACCATGGTCAGTAGGGAGGCCAAGCTTGAATGTGCTGAGGGCCATCGCATCAGAGCTGCCCTCCATATCATTGAACATCTCCCAGTATCTATCTGAATATGCCTTTAAGGTCTCACCCTCCTGCATGGTCAAGGATAGTAGTGAAGACAAGGGCCTGGCCACTTTTCGGCATGTGACAAAACGGGAGCCAAATGCTTGAGTGAGTTCTTTGAAGGAGTTAATGGAGTCTGCCTTCAAACCGTCAAACCACCTCATGGCAACCGGCCCAAGACTGGAAGGGAAAACCTTACACATCAGAGCTTCATCTCTGGAGTAGACAGCCATCCTTTGGTTAAAACGACTCACGTGCTCCACGGGGTCCGTTTTACCATTGTAGATGGTAAACGTTGGCTGGTTAAAACGCCGAGGGAGTCTTGCCTCCTCAATTCTGCGAGTAAAAGGTGACCGAGAGATCTGATTCAGGGCCCTGCTCATGGCATCATTCCCTACGCCTCCGCGTGATGGGCTTCTAGTTCGCTTTTTACGATGAGGCTCTTCTTCGTAGGAAAAAGATTCACTGACCAGTATCCGAGATTTCTGCTGATAAGTGACGTCCTGCTCGTCGTCGGAATCGTCATCAGAATACGAGGAAATCAGTTTCCTCTTTGCATGGCGCAACTCCCTCTTCAGTTTTTCAACTTCTAGTTGCAAGCCCCGATTCTCCTCTGCATGGGACATGTGACTTCCGCCGTGTGACTGGCTTTGGCCAGTATGCACAGTGTGCACACTACCCTCACGATCCTGCCTCCTCTCCAAGTTAAGAAAAGGGTCAGCATGTTGGGATGCCCTAGATTCTGCTTGTTGTTGACTTCGTTCTGCCATCACCAACAGTTGTTTTCACCCCTGCACAAGCTCTCCCCACAGACGGCGCCAATTGTAGGGTCAATTTTTGTAGCCCAAGCCCACGATATATGGAGTATGAGCTCAATGAACCCAAAACAATGAATTTGTAGAGCGTGGGTGAAAGAGCTGAGCCGGATATGAATTAAACAAGAGTTTGTTATAGTATTTGCGAGTAATCTAACATGAAATAACGTAAAAACCATGGTAGACCTAATGTCCGAAGAGGGGTTTTATTGATAGAAATTAGGTTACAAGTTCCAGAACTACAGTAAAATGATTTTTTGTTCTTTTCTCTCTTTTTCTCGTCCCCCCCTCTATCAGGGGCTCTCCTTCTTTATATAGCCTCTTTCCTAATCATCCCAACCGTCCACTTGTCTTCCATCTGCTATCACACTCGAGCGCAGGTCACATCAAGCATCTTCTTTAGCTTTTGGGAGTGGCGGTAGTTGAGGTTGCACTGTTTAGGGGTCTTCTCCACATAAATGCGGCCAGAAAAGTTGCTACAGGGCATTAAATGCGGTGGTGGCAGTTTTTCCTTGAGATATTTCTTCATCCTTATCATCCACAAGAATGCCTAGAGCCTATCTTTGTCACCAAGATTGCCAGGAATGGCATTCGGGTTTTCTGTACGTTTACTTGATCAGAACTATTCATATCCGAGGAGTAAAACCTCCTCGGATAAAGGGTGACCTCCTCGGATTGTACTCTTCCGCCCTCTCTGGGTTTGTTGGCCTCAGGTGAACTTTATCCCAACCCGCTATTACTCTTCGGATATAAAGTAATCTAAAAAAATAGGGCTCCAGGCCCACTTGGTAAATCTGGACTTTTACCACCCACAGCTAGTATTTAAAATAAAAAAAATAAAAAAATCACCCTTAATCAAAGTTATAAGAAAGAACAAAAATCCATTAAGAGAGAGAGAGAGAGAGAGAGAGAGAGAGAGAGAGTACTCACAGTTTTTTTGTTGGAAAAATATGGATTGAATGTGAGAAGTGATATCGAATTTATACAAAATAAATAGGGAGAAGAAGAATCAAAATATAAGAAAGAGAAAATGATGGAGTAATGGTAAAGTAGAGAATAGTAGGGAGATACAAAGGCAAAGAGGGATGGGAAAGGTTGGAATATTAAGTGTAACAACAAATATGGACTAATAGATAGGTTAAGAGTTTTTTTTTTTTTTTTTAATTTTTAATAGGGAGAATAAAAGTGAGTAAAGAAGATGTAAAAAGTAAGTGGATGATGTGGCCGCTAAGGAATTTGTTGTTAGAAGGTGGGAAGGGGAAGGGAAAGGAACACGTGAGAAACAAAAGGGAAGGAAATCCAGAGGTTGTAATCGTGGTTTTCTAATGGTTTTCAGTTTAGAAAGCTTGGGTTTGGGATTTAAGTTAGAATTAAATTTAGAAGAAGTGGGCTTTATGGTGGAGATAGGCTAGAAATAATTTTAGTTTTATTAGTATTTTAAAATTGATAAAAAACTATTTTAAAATTATAGGATAAATTTAGAAAAGATGATGAGAATGACATGGCTGCTGACATGGCTCAATGTGAGCGTAGCAACATTGAATGTTGCGCTTAAACTTTTAGTAATATATAGATTTGTCTAAAAAAATGTGTCTTTGTAAAAGTAAAAAATATTATTTTTGTTAAATAGTTTTGTCTAAAAAAAATGTGTCTTTGTAAAAGCAAAAAATATTATTTTTGTTAAACTATACCATGCATCACACTGGTCAATAGCTAGTATTTAATTAATTTTTTTTTTTAAATCACCCTTAATCAAAGTTATAAGAAAGAACAAAAATCCATCAAGAGAGAGAGAGAATACTCAGTTTTTTGTTGGAAAAATATGGATTGAATGTGAGAAGTGATATCGAATTTATACAAAATAAAATAGGGAGAAGAAGAATCAAAATATAAGAAAGAGAAAATGATGGAGTAATGGTAAAGTAGAGAGTAGTAGGGAGATACAAAGGCAGAGAGGGATGAGAAATGTTGGAATAAGTGTAACAGCAGATATGGACTAATAGAGAGGGTAAGACTTTTTATTTTATTTTATTTTACTTTTTTTTTATAATAGGGAGAATAAAAGTGAGTAAAGAAGATGTAAAAAATAAGTGGATGATGTGGCCATTGAGGAATTTGCTGTTAGAAGGTGGGAAGGGGAAGGGGAAGGAACACGTGAGAAACAAAAGGGAAGGAAATCCAGAGGTTGTAATCGTGGTTTTCTAAGGGTTTTCAATTTAAAAAGCTTGGGTTTGGGATTTAAGTTAGAATTAAATTTAGAAGAAGTGGGCTTTATGGTGGAGATAGGCTGGAAATAATTTTAGTTTTATTAGTATTTTAGAATTGATAAAAACTATTTTAAAATTGTAGGATAAATTTAGAAAAGATGATGAGAATGACATGGCTGCTGACATGGCTCAATGTGAGCGTAGCAACATTGAATGCTACGCTTAAGTTTTTAGTAATATATAGATTTGTCTAAAAAAATGTGTCTTTGTAAAAGTAAAAAATATTATTTTTGTTAAATAGTTTTGTCTAAAAAAAATGTGTCTTTGTAAAAGCAAAAAATATTATTTTTGTTAAACTATACCGTGCATCACACAGGTCAATAGCTAGTATTTAAAATTAAAAAAAAAAATCACCCTTAATCAAAGTTATAAGAAAGAACAAAAATCCATCAAGAGAGAGAGAGAGAGTACTCACAGTTTTTTTGTTGGAAAAATATGGATTGAATGTGAGAAGTGTTATCAAATTTATACAAAATAAAATAGGGAGAAGAAAAATAAAAATATAAGAAAGAGAAAATGATGGAGTAACGGTAAAGTAGAGAGTAGTAAAAAGATATAGAGGCAAAGAGAGAGAGGAAATGTTGGAAGAAGTGTAACAGCAAATATGGCCTAATAGGGAGGGTAAGATTTTTTATTTTATTTATTTTTATTTTATTTTTAATAGGGAGAATAAAAGTGAGTAAAGAAGATGTAAAAAATAAGTGGATGATGCGGCCGCTGAGGAATTTGTCGTTATAAGGTGGGAAGGGGAAGGGGAAGGAGCACGTGAGAAACAAAAGGGAAGGAAATCCTGAGGTTGTAATTGTGGTTTTCTAAGGGTTTTCAGTTTAGAAGGCTTGGATTTGGGCTTTAAGTTAGAATTAAATTTAGCAGAAGTGGGTTTTATGGTGGAGATAGGCTGGAAATAATTTTAGTTTTATTAGTATTTTAAAATTGTAGGATAAATTTAGGAAAGAGGATGAGAATGACATGGCTACTAACGTGGCTCAATGTGAGTGTAGCAACATTAAATACAACGCTTTAACTTTTAGTAATATATAGATAGATTAGAAGAGTACAGAAGATTTCTACCAAAAAAAAAAAGAGTACAGAAGGGGATTGATTGAATTTATTATTATTATTATTATTAATTTTAGAAGAATTTTTTTATTTTTTATTTAATATGAATAGTTGTTTTATTATTATTATTATTATTGGATTAAAAGATAGAATGTTTTTAATCTTTTAGAGATTGAATCGGAGTCATGATTTTACCACCATTGACATTTTATGCAATTTCCTGCGATACATGATTTAGATTTATTTTTAAGTTTTTAAAGAAATTAACATATATGGTATAATATTTGAAAAATTAATTTCAATGATAATAATGTCATTCAAAAGAGATTCATAAAAAAAAATGTTATTAATATGAGTAAATTTAAAATGTTAAAATTAATCTAATTAGGAATATAGTCGTATCACTTTACTGAATCGACAAATAATTCATTATTTTGAGGGTTTTTTTTTTTTTTTTTGGAAAAGGATTTTGAGTAATTTAAGTTTACAAATTGCATAGAATAAGCATGTAAAAAAATACCATGTGTTTCTACCATTATGATAGGTTGTCCGAGGAAGCTACCATTGTCTGTTCCTAGATGTAAAGCATATAATTAAGTGAAAAGCATGTTAAAAAAGAAGTTTGGCTTACTTCTAAATGCCATGTGTTTCTACCATTATGATACGCTGTCCGAGAAAGCTACCATTGTGTGTTCCCAGACGTAAAGCATATAATTAAGTGAAAAGCATGTAAAAAAAAAAAAGTTTGACTTACTTTTTGTATCTTTTTAAGTGAAATTTCTTTTTATTTTAATGAGAAATTACCGCATAATCTATTAACTAAATAAAATATGAAAATTAAAACTCACTATTAGTTGTTATTGTGTATTTAAAACAAAAAGAGATATTCAATTAAAAAAGTACTAGAAGTAAGTCAAAAAAAAAAAAATACTATAAAAGAATTTAATTTTGTAGGACAGTCGGCTGTGCCATTCAATCTCAAAACCAATTGGTGATGAGAAAGATATACTCAAATCTTTTATGACATTCGACATTACACCCCGCAGACCTTTTTTAGAGTGGTTGTAGGGAGTTGAATTGTGGTCCCACCAACAATCCCTCCCTCACAATGACACTCCCATTACTATATTCTACGACCTTGGCTCTGATACCATTTATCGGATTGCGAGCTGTGTCATTCCACCTCAAAACTAATTGGTGATAAGTAAGACTCACTCAAATCTTTTATGACATTCGACATCAAGCCCTGCGTGCCTGTTTTTAGAGTGGTTGTAGGGAATTGAATTGTGGTCCCCTAACAAATTTGTTAGAAGAACTTAGGGCATGGTAACAATAAGTTGGAAATTTAGGACATTTTATAATTTATAGTAACTTAAGTTGTTTATGCAAAACCAGGTGTAACCAGACACACAATAGCACTAAGGTGTTCAATGGCAATGTATCAAGCACTCAATAAGGTATTTAGGTATTAAATGCACTCAGAATTAAGCTTATGGTATAGTGGTAATCCCTGAGTAGCCTGGTACTTAATCAGGGCCAGTTCAAAGATCAAACCCTAGACAATTGCCTAGGGTCTCTAAATAGAAAAATGCCTCACAATCTTGATCCTAAAGTATAATGCCATATAATATTATACTTACATAGCAACATAAAATAAAATATATTTTGTACCCATTTACTTTTATTTTGAAAAAAAGTATTTATGTGAATATGTCAAGCTAAAATTGAAGAAACATATATACATTATTTCTCTCTATCTCAATTAAAAAGTCTTTCTTTGCTTATCAAAACAAATTATTTCCATCTTCCCATCAAAAGTCTTCTCTATTATGACCATTAAATCACATATACTTTATCTTTTATCTAAAAGAATTTATTGATAACCAATCATCATCAAAGAACTCATTTGTTTCTCGTACTTTTGTATTGTTCTCTTGGGTCATATTTACTATAAATTATTATTACTTTTTTTATATTATGCATTATAAATGATTGATGTGAATAATTACATTATAAATTTTATATTAAGTGAATCTAGTCTTTGCCTATAAAGGTTTGGATTATTTAATGATTCTATTGTTGAATGAAATTACAATAGCGTATTTGATAAAGCAAATTCTATAGTTACACGCTTTAAATGTATTTTAATTTGATACTGATGATGGTTTAGATTTATTTTTAGGAACTAAAATTTTAAAAGAAGTCTTACAAGTTGAAAAAGAAAAATTCAATTGACAAAAAATTATATAAAAGACTAGAATTTTCATTTTTGTTCAAGCACTAGTTAGGGTAGCACGTGCAAGGCACGTGCTTGCCGTGGGAAAAAAGTACTGTAGTAATTAAGGTCAATTCTAGATTTTATTTATATTACAAAATAAAGATATGAATCATTTGATTTTTAAAATATATAGAGATTTACATTAATTTTAAGAATTTTGATAACTATGTCGTAAAAAGTTAATCTCATTCGTTTAAGAATTTTGATCAACCACAAAATTAGAGTAGCTATTTAACATATAAATATTTATTTAACTATAATAGTTTTTTAGTACCTACTTGCTAAAGACAATATATCTATTCTTTAAAAACTTCTAAGAATGATAACGAATATCATCATGTTCCAACAATAAACAACTGAGTTTTGCTAAGAAATTAAAAAAAAGAAAAAGAAAAAAAAAGAAGAAGATAACAAAAGGCTTATGTTATCGAATATCATCATTCTAACTTTCTAAGAATTTTTATCATTTAAAACTCAAAATATGTAAAGAAAATTTTTAGGATGTTAAAATTTAGCTGAAGTAATTTAGATATTACACAATAAAATATTTTAAGAATCATAAGTTTTCATTAGGGTTTAACTGAGAGAATAACAATATGACATATTTGCTATTTTCCAAAATATTAAGGGAAAAATTGTTTGATTTTAAAGTTTAAGAAAGAATTGTAAATTACCCCAAACATAAAGGATGAAAAATGTTTTTTTCCTAAGTTTTTGTTTTTGTTTTTGTTTTTGTGTGCAAAACTGTGTTTTTACTTAAAATAGTGTGTAAAGAAAAAAATATACAAAAAGTCAACCTAAGAAAATTGTATGTGCAATAGTGAATTTTGGCTCAACAAAGTTGATTAAACCAACAAGAAATTTCTAAAAACATAATAGAATGACGCAACATTTTCATAATACCTTTATAATTTTGTTATATTTTATTTTAAATTGTAAAGAATTAGCAGCTTAGAAGTTTTGAAAATATTGTGACAACATCAAGATGTCTTAAAATTTTTCACACAAAAAAATGTTATGTCCATGACATTTTCACAACAAATCATAAGTAGTAGGTTACTACAAGTTGTTATCGGTGGGCAAAAAAGTAGTTTCATTGGTAAGTTTAAATTAGAACCAAAAACAATTTACCATATTTGATTTGTTATGAAAGTGTTGTGAAAATTATTGTGGACAAACCAAAAATAATATAGCAAATATACTACAACTTTATGCATTCAAAAAAAAAAAAAGGCGAGCAAAACAGTGAAAGTTGTCGGACCGTGTGCCTTACCGATCCATCCAACGACCAATTGGTAAAGGATGAGGGGGCACAAATCTTTTATAGCATTTGATCACAGACCAAGCCCATTGGTATTAGAGCGAATTGTGAAATCTCTCACAATCCCTCCCTCACAATGCGGCTCCAACGACTCGAACCTATGACCTTAGCTCTGATACCACTTGTCGGACCGTGTGCCTTATAAATCCATTCAACGACCAATTGGTGAAAGATGAGGGGGCACAAATCTTTTATAGCATTCGATTGCAGACCAAGCCCATTGGTATTGGAGCGAATTGTGAAATCCCTCACAAAAGTTAAACAAACCAAAACTACTATAACTTTTCCCATTCACTCTTTATATATATATATATATATATATATATAAATATACATTGCACTTACAATGTAAATTTATATTGTAAACACATAAAATTTGGTAAATGTTGTACACATTTGCAAAATTTGTACAATTTTTTTTTTTGCAAATGTATATAATATTTGCTACTTTTTGTGTGTATACAATGTAAACTTACATTACAAGTAGAAAGTAAACATATAAATATCATTTAAAAGAATAAAACAAGCTCAAACCAAATTGGTGAACTTGAAGAAAAAAAAAGGAGGAAAAAGGCAAGTCACTAAACCAAAAATACTGTTCATAATACTATTCATGAGCCTACTCGCTCTTTTTCTATATTGAAAAAAAGAGCACAAATTGATGACTGAAAAAATAATAATAATAATAATAAAATTAAAAAAAAAAATTTGATGAACAGTATATATTGAACAAACCAAAAGTACTGTAGCTTTTACACATTCACCCAACAAGTGTCACAACATTTTTACAAAACATTTATTTTCAATTGTGGTTGGTCACAATTTCATATTTTATTATTTTATTTTGACTTATAAGAAATTGACACCTCAATAATTGTGAAAATATTGTGAAATTTGTTGTGTCAGTATAATAATATATATGCGAGTTCTTATAAATATTTAAAAGAAAAAAAAAGTACAAATGAAAAAAAAAAAAAAAAAACTGTAGCTACAGTGCCACTTGAACAAACCAAAGAGGCACTGTAGCAACTGTTCAAAACTTGGGAGGAAAAAATGGCTCACTACACCAAAATGGGTACTGTAGAGGTATTGCCTCTTTTTATAAAGTTAGTAGAAAAAAGAGCACAAATCGATGTCTGGAAAAAAAAAAAAAGTAAATATTGAACAAACCAAAAGTACTGTAACTTTTACACATTCATCTAACAAATGTCACAATATTTTCACAAAACATTTATTTTCAATTGTGGTTGTTCATAGTTTTATATTTTATTATTTTATTTTGACTTATAAGACACCTCAATAATTGTGAAAATATTGTGAAATTTGTTGTGTCAGTATAACTGCTTGGTACTATAGCTACTGTTCAAAACTAAAAAAAAGAAAAAAAAGAAAGACAAAGTGGCTCAATGAACCAAAATGACATTGTATAGGCATTGCCTCTTTTTATAGAGTTAATAGATATGCTTCACTTAAAAATTCTATTGACAACACCGGTTAAAATTGCTTCTTTCAAAAGAAGTTTTTCAAATTAAAATTAATAAAATCATATCTAAATCAATTGTGTAAAAAAAATATTAATAAATTTGTCATATTATCATGGCTAAGGATTGGGTTCAGAGCTCTTGTGCACTGGACCCGTTGGAATGTTAACACGTGATAGCATCTCAATGGTTCAATCCACATGAGCATTGGACTTAAGCCGGTTCCTATTAGGATAAGGATTGCGCTTAGTGCTCCTGTGCACTAGATTTGTTGGAATGTTGACACGTGTTAGCATCTCAACGGGTCCAATGCACAAGAGCACTGGACTTAAGCGGGTTCCTATTTGAAGTGAGATATTTTTTGCGTAAACATCTCGTTGAGATGCCAACATGTATCACCAACTTGTGAGAACAGTCAGCTACAGAAGGTAGTTATGTGAAACGGTGTGTGAAAGTACGTAATTCTAATTCCTAAAATTATTGATGTATGTGTTTACATTATGGGTGACAGATTGTAATTGATTGGTTTTCACATAGATTCAAAACTTTTTATTCACCCCTTACAGTAAGTCACATAAGAGAGTTGCGAGGACAGGTGTCCAATGCACAAGAGCACTGGACTCAAGCGGGTTCCTATTTGAAGTGAGATATTTTTGCGTAAACATCTCGTTGAGATGCCAACATGTATCACCAACTTGTGAGAACAGGTAGCTACAGAAGGTAGTTATGTGAAATGGTGTGTGAAAGTACGTAATTCTAATTCCTAAAAGTATTGATGTATGTGTTTACATTATGGGTGACAGATTGTAATTGATTGATTTTCACATAGATTCAAAACTTTTTATTCACCACTTATAGTAAGCCACATAAGAGAGTTGCGAGGACGGGTATAAGAAAGGGTATGGTTCAAGAGTTAATGATCCCTGCATCTACCTTGTGAGTAATGTCATGAAGTTGGCAACTGCCAAACTTGGTAGAGGCAACCCTACGCGTACTATAGATTGGGACTTTCTGGTTTTTTGATAAATAGATTGGGGACTTTCAAGTGGCCCACTTCACATGGGCCATTTGTATTTCCTGTCCTCTGTTCTTTATTATCATGTCAGGCAGCGTGACATGTTAATCTTTACTCTTTACAGGAAAAAATCAACTATCTCCATTAATGCTATGCTGTCTTTCAGTAGGGACATTCAAAGCAAAGTAATGGCACTTACGCGTATTTGCTTTGGACCAGCAGCAAATAATAACATGAACTTGAAGGTCCCAAAGGCCAAAACCATTATTAAGCCACCTGCCTAACTATTTTCTTTTTTGGAAGGGACACATGCCTAACAGTTATGGGCTTGACAAGAGCATTTGTCATAAAAATTATAATCTAGGGAGACAACATTTCTCATAATTCTTTTATAATTGCTTACCCGCAGTTTATTGTGATTAATGTGATTAATGTATAATAAATATAGCTTATCAGTGGGCCAATCAAATGTGAAACCAAACCTTACTCAAATCACATTTCATCAACTTATCAAATTGTGAAAAAATAAAATAAAAATTATGTCCTTAACATTAATCTTATGAAAATTTACAATATTTTTTTCTAATCATAATTAAAAAAAAAAAATTGCATATATATTTTCAATTATTGTTATCAATATAATACACTTATTCACCGTTTTTTATATTATATTTATGTTGAAGACCATTTTCGCAAAGAAAAAAAAAATCCTACAAGCAAAGTCACAAATATTTTATTCTTTTATGCATAAACCAAATTTATGCAACCTCAATGGAAATTTGAGCGAGTACGATTTGGAGGGTAAGATTGGGCTTATTTGGGCTTTTTCATAGACCTAAAACATGGATTTTGCTAAGTGATTTAGGGCCACTTGAAATATTTAAGGATTCATGAAAAAAGCCATGTGTAGGTTACTTTCACACAATGGAACCTTGTTTATTATTCTCTATGTTGTTGAAGTTGCAACTGAAGCCATTTTAGCCCACAAAAAGCATGTAGCTAAATTTATTGATTTTTAATGAGGTTTGTAACATTTAGTGATCTCCCTAGGGATCGATTTAGCTCAGAAAGTGCAGCCAATCAAGTTTAGTTAACAAATTTCCTTAGTCATGATTTACCATCTCCACAAATCCACCTCGACAATCAACAAAATATTTTAATTTGTTTAAATAGTGCTAAGTGGGCTAGGGTCACTTGAAAAATCTAAGGATTAATGTGCTAGCTAATTTTCACACTATGGAACTAAGTCTATCATACTCTATATTGTTGAAGTCATAAGTCACAACTAAACCCATTTTAGCCCAAAAAAGCATGTATCTAAATTTATTGATTTTTCCCAAAGGTTTGGCCTGCCCTCACCACAAATCGACCCCAACAACCGACAAAATATTTTAATTAGACCAAACTCAAGTACTCTTATTAGCATTATAGTTGTTAATTATGCTAAGTTGTATTGTTATAATGAATAACTTATCAAACTCAACATTTAAAAAAATATTTTACTATTTACATCAAACATTGACACATTTCATATGTGTGTGGGGGGTGTGTATTAATATAGTTTATGTATTAGATTTTAAGTTAAAAATTATATTATATTAAGTTATAATAACATAATAAAATTAATAATATAGTTTTTTATTACTTTACTTGAAGCAAACCCAAGAATTAAATAAATACATATTTAACATATAATTAAATACTTAAATTCATTTGCTAATTATGTGTTTAAAATGTTAAACAATCTTTTTTTTTTTTTGGTTAAAACATAATCGTGAGTATTTTGTTATTCCCCTTCCCACACAGGTAATCATAGGCAGCAATGCTACCAGCTTCGGATTATATTAATAATATTGATATTAATAGTAAAAAGCTATACATAAAAGCTAAAAACTTGTCCAATAAGTTGCAACGGACTTGCAGCATGCTTATCGTTGTATTTAAAGTATGGAAAATTCTTACTTTTTGTCTTATCAATGTAAATCTTACATTAATTATAGACTAAACAAATATACACAATGTTATAAATATTTACAAAAGTATACAATATACGTATATTTCACCTTGTTAATACAATATAAACCTATAATTTAATTACCCTAAGTATTTGTAAGCCAGCTTTTCAAAAAAAAAAAAATGTATTTGTAAGCCAAGAATTTCACAATACTGACGGGTGATAGGAGACAGGAGTGTATACTATTAGTTTAAAAGAGAGATCATGAATAATCTCACAAAATGTTTTACAAATTAAAATACAACTTCAAGAAAATGAAGAGAACAATAAAAGTATTTTCTCTCCGGGTTCTGACCTAATCCAAATTATACACAACAACACTTTGTATCACAAATTATTTCATAGGATCGAGTCCCAATTCCCTCTATATGTTTTATGTCATAACATAAAGAATTATATGAATAAAATGGAAGATAAATAATTAAACAGCAATGAAGAAACTACTATTGCTATGGAAGCAACCTCTAATAGAAAATTACACTGCTTCGAGAGACTAAAAAAAAAAAAAAGGTGCACACAATACAATAGAACCAATCGTGCTTGGTCTGCTATCCGGGTTGTTGGGCTTGCAGCAAAAAGAATAATACTCTTGGTTTTTTTTTTTCTTTTCTTCTTGGTTGATGATGAAAGAAATTAGAAATAGAAAGCGATAGTTGGATTGAAGATTTTAATAATAAGGAATTACAGGGGGAGGAGGTGATGCATATGATACTCCTCTAATAGGTGGAAGTGGCGTGTTATCTGGTGGAGATGATGGTGGTGTTTGGTGAGGAGGTGGGTGTGGTTTTGAAGGGGGAGGACATGGCACTGAATGGGTTGGTGGTGGCGGAGGTGGTGGTGCTGACACTGGAGTGGGACAACCGCCGGTTGGAGGTGGTGGGGGATAATGCCATATTGGCTCATTTGGTGGAGGTGGAGGGGTTCCATATTGATGCAATGGTGGTGGTGGTGGTGGTGGTGATGGTGGAGTGTAAGGTTGATGACTTGGTGGTGGTGGTGGTGGCGGCGGTGATGTGTAATGGTAGTGATGGCTTGGTGAAGGTGGCGGTGGTGGTGGTGGAGTTTGACCATAGTCATGACTTGGTGGTGGAGGTGAAGTGTGACCGTAGCCATGACTTGGTGGTGGTGGTGGTGGTGGTGAAGTGTGACCATAATGATGACTTGGTGAGGGAGCTTCAGCTGAATGCTGAGGAGGTGGAGGTGGAGGTGAATGTTTAGGCCCATATGCAACTGGTGGTGGTGGTGGTGAGACAGGTTGATAGGTAGGTGGTTTGACACCAATAGCTGGTGGTTGTGCAGGCACAGTTGATGGAGGTGGTGGTGGTGTCAAAGGTGGATAGGTTGGAGGTAAGACAGGAACAGTTGGTGGGTGTGATGGTCCATTTGATGAATGTGGTGGTGGTGGTGGTGGTGGGAGGTATGTCCTTGGCGATTCCCTATGAGTAGGAGGTGGTGGTGAAGGTGGTGAGTGGTATGGCTTTTTGGGAGGAGATGGTGTTGGTGAAATGTGTGATGGTGGAGGTGGAGAGTGTGATCTATAGGTAGGTGAAGACTCTGATGTTGGTGGTGGAGGTGTATGACTAGGACTAACACCTGGCCTTGGTGAATGGCCTCCGCCGCCGCCGCCACCGCCGCCACTGCATTTGAGCTTTCTACAATCAACAGGGCGAGCAGCTTCTGAAGAACATTCTCGTGAAGAACGTTGATCAATCTTGCCAGGAATGCAATTCTTTTTACCGTTGGCTATACCTCTTCCTGATATAGCAGCACAAGCGGGAGCTTCTCCAGTGAAATAATTGAAAGAATAGGTGAAGTTTTGCAACTTAGGCAACTCGCACACGCTCTTTGGTATAACACCCGTGAAGCTGTTGTGAGCTACATCAAGTTGCTCCAAGCTCTTCATGTTTCCTATACTTGAAGGCAATGAGCCTTGTAAATGATTGAAGCTCACATCAAACACAGTAAGCTTCCTAAGAAGCCCAATCTCTGGAGGCAAACACCCAGTGAGATTGTCATTCAAGAGAATAATCTCATTGAGTGTTTTTCCCATCTTTCCAATACTGCCTGGTATACACCCACCAAGGTTGTTGTTGGCAAAGACCAACACTGAAACTGGTGAGTTACCAAGATTCTCTGGGATGCCAAATCTGAACCTGTTGTCATTGATAAAGATAGCATCAAGATCCTTGTCAAAGAGTTGGGAAGGGACAGAGCCTTCAAACTCATTGAAACGAAGGTCCAAGTATTTGAGTGTCGGCAAAGACAAGACAACATTTGGAAACTTTCCCACAAAGCGATTGTTACTAATGTCAAGCTCATAGAGGAGTTTCAAGCGGTTGAAAGTCTTGGGTACAACCCCACAAAAACGATTTGAGTTGAGGTGGAAGAGAGCTAGATCTGTGAGGAGGCCAAGCTCAGGAGGTAGATAGCCAGCAATGTCAGCATGGTTGAGGTCAATGCCAGCTACAACTCTGTGTGAATCATTGGTGGGAGATGGAGCACAATACACACCTTTGTAGGAACAAACTTTTGAGCCTACCCAGTTGGCTGTGAAGTTTAATGGGTCTGAATAGATGGCTGATTTCCAAGCTTGGAGAGCAATGTAGGCTTGACGGAGACTTGGGTTCTCAAACCTTAGGTTTGGATCTACTGCCACAGCCAAGCCTTGTTCATCATCTTCATCAGTAGCTGAACAGATCTGGCAAAGAAAGGTTGAAGCAAGTAAGAAAAGAAGCAAGAAGGAGCTAGGATGAGACATTGGTGTTGGTGGTGTGGCACAATTGCAGAAAATCACATGGAGAAAAGCCTTTGTGTCATGAGAGATATGCTGAGAGAGTTTATTTGGACAGTGTGCCCTGCCCTCCCCACCTCCCCAAGCTTTTCTTTATATAATAAAAAGCTCAATAGACCTTTTTTCTATTGCCTTTTTTTCCTTTACTAGTGTAGAGTTCTAAACTTCACCTTGGTGTATATTACAGTTGTTTGTTGGTCTTTGCAATATGAAATGTGAATCTTATAAACACAAATAAAAAAAATGAAGGAAATGTAATGTGAATAGGATAAGATTTAGGAGGAAAAACAATTGATCCCTGTCGTGGATGCATTACAAAATGAATCATGACATGCTGGCACGTCTTAGAGATTTTTGAAACAGAAAAAATTAGGTGGTAGACTTGGACAATTCAATACCAAAGTGAAAAAGTGAAGGCATAGGCATATTGTAGATGAATGGACTTGTCTTTTGACTATTGGGTACGTGTCTTTATCACACTGGAGAGTAATTCAAGACACAATTTTTGTGCTACAACTTTTATCACATCTCTAATATGATAGGCTATAAGTAATATTAGTACTACAAAATAATTCAAAACTTTTACCCAAACTCGGCCTAAAAACTCACATAAATCTATTATTTTATCTTCATCACTTACAATTTGTCACGTGACGAACAAAATATTATGGTCCTTATATTATATACCGCACGCTGCCAGGCAGCAATAAACTCGGACAGCAAAAGTTCAACTGGCTTCATCTACAACAATCGCTTTTCACTTTTGGTAAGCTAATAGGTTCTCTTCACAAAAAGCCAAAGACAAATTTTTTTTGAAGTAACGCGTAGATCATGCATAATTGGTCACGGGTTTTTTATTTTTTTATATTCCTTTTTTTAAAATTTATTTTACTCATTTATTTTTCATGCATACTTTTTAAAATTTTCAATATTTTAGCTATAATTAATAATTATACTTTCATGAGTTTAAGTACATAAGAGATAGATAATAAAAATAAAAAGATATGCCGACAAAGTAAATTTAACGAGGTATATAAAATATTAAAACCTTAGTATGCCCAAAATGTCTTATAATAGCAGTCAAGAATATTTGTGACTCTTCTCTACATGGGGAGAACATCCTCCCATCTACTTGTTATAAGGGTGAA
Organism: Quercus ilex subsp. ballota; assembly: GCA_032727855.1. Taxonomy (NCBI): domain Eukaryota; kingdom Viridiplantae; phylum Streptophyta; class Magnoliopsida; order Fagales; family Fagaceae; genus Quercus; species Quercus ilex. The sequence continues at coordinate 6,464,061 of CM064918.1, forward strand.
TATATATATATATGTATATATATATATATCACATTAAAATTTTGGTCAAATTATAAATTACAACTTTTTAAGTTCGGTAAGTTTTTATTTTGGTCCATATAGTTTCGATTTTTTTTCATTTCAATCCTTTTAACTTAAATTTATTTCTAATTTGGTCCTTCCATTTACTCTTCTCAACTGGGCTGCCAGCCATTAGATCTTACAAAGCGATGTAGTTTGTTTTTATTTTTTTTTTCAATTTTAAATGAAATTTACTTCAAGTAATTCCTATATATATATATATATATATATATATATATAACTTATTTTAGAAAAAAAAAATATAGCAAAAATGAAACCCATCAAGAACCAATCAAGCAACCAAAATTTGTGAACCACCACAAACCCCACCATAGATGGCTATGGATATGAACCCCAATCAATCAAGTTCATCTAATCGATGCCCACCGAGTCCAATCAGAAAACCCCCATGTTTGCCACTACAATCCTTCAATAAGCCATAAACCCTTGAATCCATTAGTCATCAGTGAATTTGTTTGGCATTTGTGTCAACCTCGACCACCATGGCTATGGATGGTCATCCTCCCATGTTGTTCTCCTCCACATCCACTTCAATGTCAACCGTATTGGCTAAAACAACTTTGATCCAATATACTATAAATTTGAGATATGACACAACTTGGTACGTAACGGTGTTGGTGATTCTATATCACGGAAAATTCTTAGGTAGTCTTAAATGATAGTAAAATGGTGCTTACTTCTCTCACATTAATGATGGATCCCATTATGAATTTAATGAGCGGATCCTACTATGAATGTGAGAGGATGGAGCATCATTCTCCATACTCCGAGAGTACCTAAGAATTACTCTTATATCACGAGCATCACATTGGTAAGGCAAATTGTACCATATAAAGTTGTATGTGTATATTAAAAAATGATGGAACTCGAGGAACTTAATTAAAAAAAATTGAAACAACAAAAAAGAAAATGAATATGATAAATTTAGAGGATGCAATTTATAGTTTAGTCTAAAAAAAATTATGAGATTGTATCTCATATGGATATGGTTTAAGAGATAATATATTTCAAAACTTGACAAAGGGGGAATATTTTTTGAATGGAAGTAATAGGTTTCCTTATGCAAAATGTCCTTTACATCAAACCATGTAGCTAGTGGATTATAACTTTACCAAAGAAAGTTTATTACTCATGCTCCATAGACACTATTTACAAGCAAAAACAAAGTTCAACAATGTACTTCTTAAATCAATGTCCACAATTTTAATATCTTTTTTTTATATTTTAATTAGAAACTTTTTTTTTTGATAGGTATTTTAATTAGAAACTTTGGATATACAACCGACAATTTCTAAATCTCTGAAAATTTCTACCTTTTTTATTTGATAAACAACAAAATAAAATGATGTGATAGACAAATAAAGTGGAACCCAAGGAGTGTCACAATCACATTGCTAATAGGATTAAGATTTAAGAATGAAATCAGCTACACAATTTGTATAATTTCAACATCATAATAAACATAGAATTGTTAGCAAAAAGAAGATGTGCATCATAGGTAGAATTAGAAGTTAATCGTGGGTTCAAAAGAAAGAAGTTAATAATTAAGAAGAAGGTACAGTCGGTGAAGAATAGGTAAGAAATATATATATATATATATATATATTATAACAGTTGGATAGGACTGTGGGCCTGAGATCTGATACATGGGACCTTTCTTAAGTTTTAACGTGTAGTAACTTTCTCATCCCATGCAATTAAAATTTTAAAACTTGTACAAATAGAGAAAGAAAGTGTTTTTATTATTTATTTATTTTTTAAAAATATTTTATTGCTCCAATGTTGCCAGAAAGACATGGGTCCCACTTATACTCTGTCAGCACGATCTCCCAAGAGGCCAAGACCTTTTCAAAATAAGAATCTTTTTTTTATTACAAATTGGAAAAAAGAAAAAAAAAAAAGAAATTCCAACCCGAAACGCGGAGTGGTGCGAATATAATTATGCTAAATAAATAATCAAGTACTCCATAATAATAATTATTTATCGTCCTACCTGTTACTATTAACAATCATAGTTGGATGAGGGAGACAGACAAGAGTCGCCATTCTTTTGTTTTTTGATGAACAGTGACCTATTCTTTGTTTGGTCATTGATGAAAGTGAAGCCAGACTAGCAATATTATTTCTCTATAGATTTAAAGAGCTTACTTAAACTCCAAATCACCAAAAGTCATCTTCAACTCCCTTCTCTTTCAATGCAGGCTGCATATAGTTTTAGCATTTTTTATTTTTTGGAAATGTTGATCAATGATCGAGCATTGGTTTATGAGCTATTTTTAAAAATATTTTATTAAAAATATAATGAAATAATAAATGTTATTGAAAGTTTTTTATATTTTTGATAAAAGTGGTGTCAAAACTTTCTTATTATGGTTTGTTGAGGGTCATTTTTGTAAAGCTAGCCCAACCCAGCAAAGCAGGCAATGAGAGTGGCAGCTTGGCAGGCATAGAATAAGACTGTTAGGCCCAAGCAGCAGGAAGAATAGAACACAGGCTCATAACATGAATAAATGGGTCTTGAAGAAGCAAATGGGCCCAAAGGGCCCGGAAAGAGAAAATGACACCCATGAGTAGAGTATGGTATGAAAAAGCGAGAATGGGCCGTGGCAGGTCTAAGGCAATGTAAACAAAGAAAGTAGGGGTTGATGGCAAGCCCATGAACCCCCAGGATGAGTATGAGGAGATTGGGCCGGGGAAGCCCAATCAAGTTAGTAAAAGCCCATAGGAAAGCAAAGTCAGTAAATGGGCCAGGGAAGCCCAAGGAAAGTAAAAGGGCCGCAGGCCCAAAGAGGAAAAAAGAAAGGGACAATGGAGCCCATGAGTAAGAACACCAGTAGGCTCTCTTAAGTCACTGGGGGAAAGAATGGAACGGCAGGCTTGAAAGAGGCCTAGCAGGAACATATCGTCGTGGTAGGAAATGCCAAGTAATGAAACAAGACATGGATACAAACCGAGAAATGGGCCAAGAGAAATGTGAAACCCAGTGTTAAGAAAAGCCCAATTCCAAAGGGAAGCAGTGAAAGTACAGAACGGCCCATGCGAAAAAACAAAGAAGTATGACAGACGAATGCAAGCAAAGCTCCAGAGCACAACAAGCACACGGGTCGCAGGCAGGCTTTTGAACGTACATAACAAGAAAGCATGCGCAAGGCCCAGGTGCCACCAGCCTGTACCCAGCCAATATGGGTCATGGTGGGGCCATGGGTCAGTGGAAAGAGGTAAAGGGGGGTGCGGTTTGGTGGTGGGGAGGGGGGAAAAGATTTATTTTATGTTCCCTGTCCAAACCCTTTTGGGAGGTACGTCCTGCTGGGATGACAGACCGCCTAAAAGAGCTAAGGTTGGGGAGGGAACGTTGGGTGCATGCCATAGGAAGAGAGAGAGAGCATTTAAGCCACGACAGAAGACAGTGCCACGGCGAACAGAAACAAAACCAACCTGTTCTTGTCTGGCAAGGGTAAGCAGTGTACAGACGGTGGTCGGCAAGCATGACCAGACCAGACAAAGGCCGTTAAGGGGTGAAATAGTAAAAAACCCATCACGGCAGGCCCTATAAAAGGACCCTTGCCGTGCCCTGTAAAAGGGACCGAAAAACAGAGGAAGAGAAAACATAGACAGAAAAAACTAAAAGAAAAGGAAAAGAAAAGGAGGAAAGATAAGAAAACAAATAAGTGAGGATAATAGGCATGCACCAATAGATCTTTTATTTCCTCTCCTCCTCAAAATCCCACTCTCTAGGGAATAGTAAAGCAGTAAGAATTTTCTGCAGGCATCTATCACTTAGGTCCGATTCCCTCAAAGTCACTAATCCCCACGGCAGGATATTCTCCTGGGAGGTTAGTTTCATTGAGAAGAAGCGTTCTTCCTCTTTGATCCTTTTGCCATTACAGACTCGGTTTTTTTTGCTTGATGTTTATTTTTGATTAACTTTCATCATCGTTCAATCAATTGTTCTTTCTTATAAAAGCCATTGTTAGTATTACCATTATTACTACTGTGATATTCGGTTGTTTATTATCAACAAAAGCTGCTGCACTCTGTTTTTCCTTTCATTATCATTATATCTGCCTACCGTAATCTTGTTGTGATAGCTCTGGTTGCCGTAAGGGCGTTCCTGACAGACAAGGCAAAGTTTGTGCACAAACCGGCTCAAAGTGAGTTACAGTTGGGCCGGTCTCAACTTCCTTACTCAGAAAAAACATTTGGGCCCATCACCGCAGGAGGCAATCCAGCCCAAACACAAAAAAAGGCCCTTACATGGTTTATTAATAAGGGTCATGCTAACGAGTGCCCTAAGGGTATTTATTAATAATCAATTTTAGGAAAGTTTTGATACCACTTTTATGAAAAATGAAAAAAATTGTCAAAATATTAATTACTTTTTTTTTTCATTTCTCATAAAAACTTTTTTTAAATGAATTATTAACCAGTATCCTAAGCACACTCGTTAGCATTTCCCTATTAATAATTATCCTGATTAACGTGATTTTTTTTTTAACTCTCTTCTTTCTCTTTATTAATTTTCAGTTATTTATTTATTTATAATTGTCAAGTTGATTTGTGGAAAAGAAAGGAGGGCTTAGCTCAAAATTCACGATACATGATGAGTAAAGGTTCGAGGTGTGTCACAAAAAAAAAAAAAAAAAAAAAGAGTCCAAAGATGCTAACCAACAAAAATGAAGAAAACTATGAGTGCCTTTAGCCTTTATTGACTTGTACATATAGTAGAATGGATAATTTAAGAGAGAGAGAGAGAGAGCACTATGTTGCTTCCACGAACGCAAAACATCCTATTAACTCATGAAATTTTGAATGAAAGAAGTACGGTGGTTGAGATAGGAATAAATGTTGTTGTTAATGCAACACTTAAATGGTAGGGCTTTGCAACAAGTTTGGGACATCCCTAAGGTTCAATTTTACTTATGCATTGAATTGATGTGTTGCTAAACAAGAGGTAAGCATTGGATCTATTTTTGATTGGGCAATGAGGTGGGCTGTTTTAGTCACGATTGAGGAAATTCGTTGATTAAACCTAATTAACTGAGCTCTCTAAGCTAAATCAACACTTAAGGGAATTTTGCTAAATGTGACATTGAGAAGTGCATACAATGATTGATATTTGCGTGACAATGGCCAACACATGATTGCTCTTATGGGTCCTCAGGTTTTGCTAATGACTCCAACTCACTTGGCAAAAATTATGCTTTGGGTCTATTAAAAATCCAAAATTGGAACAATCTTTACCCTCCAAATCACACTCTCCTAAATCTTCATTTAAATTGCGTGGCTTCAACCATGTACGTAAGAATAAAAAAGTCACCCAATATTTGATACAAACCCAAAGAGAGTCGGGCTTTGCTTGCATAGAGCTTGTAGGATTTTTTTTTATATATAAAAAAATAGCCATCAACAATAATTTATTTATTTATGATTTACAGATTTTTTTTTTTTTTTTTTTTGAGAAGGTTATGATTTACAGATTTATGCAACATTCTCATTATTCATACGATAAAAATCTCTCAAAAATTTATAAACTAACTGTGACGGAAATATTAAGAATAACAGATAAGTAGAATATAAGATACTAGGGGACCTACTGTGTTGATGAACCATATTTTTCTTGAGGCTTATTCATTCCCTCGTATTGAGGGGCGGTAACATACAAAACATGTTACTCTGGGAATCGATGGGTTTTAAACTTTAAGAGAGATAGGGAGAGAGAGAGAGAGAGAGAGAGAGACTCCACTAAGTCTTTTGTTCACTTTCATAAAAAGTTTTATACCCGTTTGACATTGTTTAAAGTAAACTTCAAAGGTGGAACTTTAATTATAGAGCTTTTGCAATATTGACTAAAATGTTCTTCAATAGTTTGAGCGTTTGACAATTACAATGAATGGTGCTAAATTCTGGATTTGTAAAGCATGAATAGTGAGCAGTAAGGATTTTTCTATAATAGCTAAGTAAAACCAAATGAAATCATGTAAATGGAAACACAAACTGAAAAACTCAAACAAAAAACGATCCCCGGTATCATTAATTTGCTACTTTGATACAAATGTATAACTCTTCTTGGGCAAGCCAGGAGACAGATCAGATCCAGTCATTTTGCTACTCCATTATTGCTAGAGATGCTTATTCATCTTGCAACGGATGTCAATAATTTCTGTGCTTCTTCCTCTTTTTTTTTGGTTTGATAAAATAAACAACTCAAACCTTATACATCTAATCCCAGAAGCATTCTTACCAAACAAATCCATCTGGAGGTGCTTCTTCTGGAATCTGGGGGAAAAGATATGCAAACAAAATCAGTAGTCTATTAACCTACCAAAAAGTCTTCAAATCAAGGCTTTGAACTGCAAAACTATCAATTCAACATTACCTTTACAGGTAGCAAAAACAGTTTTTGTAATTACTTTGCATATTGAATTCTTAGCTATTACGATATATATATATATATATATATTGTGTGAAGGATTGTTGTTTATCGTTATAATTGTCAGAACCAAATTCTCAAATGCATTGCCACACATGCAGAATAAGATCATCCATCAATTCCTAACACTTCCAAAACCATTATGTAATTGCAAGTCACGCTTACAGTACACAACACAAATTGAAGCCTTTTTTTACCTCTCCTGGATTCCATTTCTCTTTTAACCAAATACTCGACTCCCCAGAAGCATTCTCCATTTGCAAGTTATTTCTGCAGAATTCAAAAGTGAATCCAAAAAAAATATGAGCAAACGGCATTTTTTTTAACTTGAAGATGACAAATTATTAACTTTCAAGTTTCATTGTTTTTTGGTGAACCTCTGTTTGTTGTTTGTGACCGAAGGTTCAGTAAATGATGAAACATTATTATATTTGGTTTTACTTATAAAAAAAACTATTAACTTCCAGTCCAGCTGCAAATTCTATAGAGAGACACAATGAATAAGACAGATTTTATTTAAGTTATAGATGCCAAAAGACGATGATAAATGTTACAAAACTTTGATTCCCCACCCCTCCCCACCCCCCCAACAGCAAAGGTTGGCTCCAAACCTATTTGAAGCTATCATTTCCAACCTAATACGTAATGATTTATAAAACTATTTATGTGTATTATTTAAATAAGTCACATGACTCATTAAAAAAATCTTGTGACTAAAAACTACACATGGAGCAAGATAGCTCCAAACATGTTCGGAGCCAAACTTTTTCCTTTCTTAATAAGGTAATTTTGAGGGCAAATGTGGCCTTACATGAAGCAACAGTCAAAAACAGTTTGAAGCCGGTCCAGGTATGTTGTTTGGACTCAAGCCCATGTTGACTAAAATCATAATAATAAAAGAGGCCAAAGAAGTAAAATTTGATATTTTCAAATCAGTCAGCTAATCTAACAGAAATAATTCTGAAAGGAAAAACAAAAAATGCCTGACTAATCCTAGTTACTTAACACAAATAAGTGAAATTTGATAATTGGAATGGAACTCAGAATTTTTTATTTAATTAGACTTCTTTCAATTGGCTTACAATACATAAGTAGTTTTGTTTTGGGTAAGTAATAACAAATATAAGTAGTTTTTCCACAAACTTACCCCAATTGAACATTTGTGATTGCTGGTCCACCTGTATTAAAGTTGGGCCCATTTGGGAGGATAGGTGAGTTGTTACTAGTTGAAATGGATATTTGTGCAGGTGCTACTGGAGGAAAAAATGAGTTACTTTCACCAATTATGTTACCACCATTGCTGAAGCCTGCTGTGTTGGATGTAATGGAACTTCCAGGTGTCTGGGTAGGATTTTGGAAGCTAAATGCACCTACCAAATGACATCATAAGAAACAACACAAAAACACCTAAGCGAGTAATGGAGGAAAGAAAACCTTCAATAATTGTACCTTCACTTTTATATGGAAAATTGTTTGTCCCAAATGCACTTGACATCGGACTGGAATTTGGGAAGGCATTTGGTTGTGCAAAAGCATTGTTAGATGGTGTAGAGGACCTGAGAAAATTTGCTTAAGATATTTTTAAGAGCCCACCGACAATGAAATAAACAGTATATCCAGAAATCTGTGTGACCCTTCAGTAATATTAGTAATAGAAGTTGTTTTATAATCAACAAAAACTATTGATATTTGAGGTAACTAAGTAACGATTTTGATAAGTGATTCTTACATTATTCCGAGACCCCCAATTTGCGATGCACCTAGTTGACTAAAACTTGTGACCAAAGGAGGGGCACTATTTTGAGCAGTTCCTGGGAATGCATTTGGTCTGGCCCCAGAAAAGGGGCTTTGGCTGGCAAGAGTAGAGTTTGGTGGAACTGCATTTGGCTTTCGAAGGAAATTATCAAATTCAACTAACTTGGAATTGACTAAATTCCTCTCTCTCTCAACCTGTAGAGAAGTGTTTAATCATTTGTTCAGCAAAGATACCAATGTTTCCAGTTGTTAATTTATCAATATGTACTACAACATGAAACTTTCAAACTTTAAAAAAAAAAAATTTATTATTAATAATATTATTATTATTATTATTTTATAAAAAGAGAGACTTTAATAAACATATGAAAGCGAGGAATTTTCACATGGAGCACAACCACAGTACTCATAACAAAAACCAATCTTCTTTTGCAAAATTGCATCATGTAAATAAACTCCCTCCTATACATTTGGAGAGAAAAAAACATTTCCAGGAGGAGAATTATTTGCCTCAGAATGCTTGTATGCTCTCCCAGAATTGCACTTGTACATTTAGTGTTTTGAGCTTTTCTTAAATGGTACAAAGTTCAAAATGAGAATATTTAGGAAAGTAGGACATGTTTGAACTTTTACTTTAATTTCACTACCAATTGATTTTCCTCTGAATAGGAAAAACCAGGTCGGGGGGAGGAGAGAGGGGAGAGGGGGGACTTGTGAGTGCACAAAATTTCTTATCCTTAATTTGCATACTCTCAAATCAAGAACTATAGTTTTGGGATCAAAATTGACAAAGGGGAGACCCTTGATTTAGGACAACCCAACAATAAGAGGTACAGTCGAGATATTCTCAAGTAATTTGCTGAGTCTAACTGTAGACATTTTAAAGTTTTTGTTTGTGTTAACATCAAATATGATAGTGCAAATCTCAATAGAACTACAACTAACCTCAATGGGAGTAAAATATCAGTACTTACGTATTTGCCCTCAAACTATTTTTCAGTCTAAGACAGTTATTAATACACTAGTCAAAGATTTATAAGGCTTAAATTTGCATCTCTATAAGATGTTAACAAAGAAAAAACAAGGCAATGTCCTTCATTTTTTAAACTTTAAAAAAATAAAAGACTAAGGATATCTCAGTAAAATTGACGGTATAATAAAAAGGAAAAGCTGAACTAATATATTCCCAACTTCCCAGGTTTCAGTAACTTAACAAACTTAGCATATCCCCATCACTTAATATTATGTAAAAGTTAGAGTGCAATTGAAAGAAGCATACACATGGTGAATTTTCATTGATTCAACAAACATAAAAGTTAACATTCTGAGAATTTTTTTTTTTTTGATAGGTCATTTTGAGAATGTTTATAAGCATGCAATTGCAGAAGAGTCAAATATGGTATGTCAGGTTTCTCACTATCGACTGCAAGCTCACTCCATGCCTATTATCATCGTATGCTGCTGCCCGCAACTCTTCATAACTAATATCCCCAACAATTTCACTTGGCAAACTGCAAACAGAAGAATTCAAAATCAGGCCACAGTTCGATTTTCATCCTCATCAAGAAAGGATACTGGAGTTGTTAGAAGTTCAATGAAATATGTAATTTTTTTCTGACTTTTCTTTATTTTCATTTTATATATAAATAAGTCATCCTATGAGAAATTTATGACCAATATTTCTATTTTTATTTTTCCTTGAGATATTGTATATAGTAAAAAAAATTTAAATAGTGAGAAAATCTGGAATCATCTATACCACCGCCAAACCATTTTAGATGAACCATGATGACAACAAATACTTCCACCAAGGGTTACTGGTTTTACCACAAATCACATCCGCCAACTCTTTTACAACATTTCTTAAGAAAATTTATTGCGAGTGCAAAGTGTGAAAGCCATTAAAGAAATGTTGCTGTTCAGCACTCTGGTTAGTTCCCAGTTCCCATAACCCAAAATTATTAAGAAACTGATAGTAGTTCTTCAAAATTCCTGAGAATATCCACATATAAATTCATATAGGACTTCCTCTTTCAAAAACTCATTAACAATGGTTCCGTATTAAATTCAAATAACAAATAATCGATGGCAGCAATGGTTGGGAGACATACTTTCTGGAATGACCATAGCATGTGAGCTTCCAAAGTGGTCTTTCATTAGTAAAATCTTCAGCAATTTGGCGCTTGCAAGTCTCAGGGTCTGTGCACCTACAAGCGCATCAATTCAAATAAGGTCAGGTAATGTTTAAGTCATGAAGAAGAGTATACTGCAAACATATCCTGTCAGCGGAACCAACTTATCAAAAAAAAGAGTATACTGCAAAGCTATAAACTGCAAACAGAGAGAAGCATAACTCATAGACAAGACTTACTTATGATTTGCAGATTGAGCTGAATTATCAGCTTGCCGCAATGCACCACCGGGTGTTGTGGAGGTGGAACGAGTCCATGTGTTTTGAAATGGCTGATACACAAGTAAAATTTTATCAACAGGAATAAAATGACAAGAAAAAAAAATTATCAATAAGTAAGTATGCCGTTTTAAACCGCACTTATTTTAAACTCCACTTTATTGTACCATCTTTTTCAATCAACTCTGTTTTCAAAAAGCTGAAAAGTATGCTATACCATACCAAACGGGCACTAAGTCAATAAATTTGATAAGAAAATAATGTCAGTCCTACTATAAGTAAAATTCTTAAAAACTTAGATGTCCAAGTAACAACATAGAAGAACCTTTTTTTTTTTAATGTATAGTTTGAGATATAAGAAGAGAAAGAACCTTGGGTTGGTTCTGTTTGGATGCAAAATCTGTGCCCCCTCTTGACTGAGAAGTGTTCTGGACGCCAAAACCAAAAGGGTTCGAGTTTTGTTGTTGATTTGAGCCAAAGACAACAGATTTTGGTTGTTGTTGATGTTGTTGTTGTTGAGTCCCATGAAGATATCTACACGACTCGCCATACCGACAGCTGAAAGAGAATTTTTGAAAAATCGAATGAGGCAAGTAACACAAGAAGCAAAATCTCCACACAGCAAGTGGAGAATTGATGCCATGTAATAGAAAAATGCAAAACTAATTGCATAATAAAATAAACCCCCCTATAGGCACAAAGTGATCTCAAGCTTTGGGCTTCACAACTGCCCATTGTATTGTATGGTTTATAGAGTCGTCATCATTTTGTATATAATTCTTTTCTATAATCAAACTACCTTTTAATAAGCAAGGCCCAACACGTGAGAATTTAAATGGAAGTTAGAGTGGAGGAGACAGAGATCAAACTCGGGCCGCTCTAATATCATGTTAAATTATCGATTCTTCCAAAAGTTTAAGCTATTGAGATATGGTAAATTTAATCATTTAACCACATATATCTAACAATAAGTAGTGATACAAATGGAAAGTGTAAGAACTAAAAGGACAGGGAAATTGTTGTGATGTTAATATTGGTGAAAGAAAGAAACAAGTCAAGAAAATCTGAAGAAACCCACATGACTGTAAAGAATAAAGAAAGAGAAAAATTCCTTGATTGATGTGAAAGAAAGAGATTCACATTATAATATAGAAAGCAAGCGGTAAAAGTAAGTATGAAATTGAATATACGATTGTTAAAGAAAAGTAAAGAAAACCTGAAGAAGAAGAAGAAGAAGAAGAAGAAGAAGAAGAAGAAGACGACTTACTTGCCACGCTGAAAGTTTCTGCAGAGTTCTTTCTTATACATCTTCTCTTCTTCTATGAATTGTTGTGGAGAGACAACACAATACAGAGACAGAGAGAGAGAAAGAGTTGAAAGTGGGAGTGAGTGAGGGTAATAAATTAATTTAGAGGGAATTCGAATTCGTTATATGTACGCAGTGTTTCTAATTTCTAATTACACCTAATTCGTAATTAATCAAAATAATTCTATAGATTTTTTTTTTTTTTGGCTATAAAATTAGGGGTTATTGCCACCCATTAGAAAAATAATTTTTAGATGTTTGTAGGGAAAATTGAAAAAAAAAAAATAGTGGGAGGAAATCTTTTTTTTTTATTTTTTTTTATAGATTCGTAATTAATCAAAATAATTCTATAGATTTTTTTTTTTCTAGCTATAAAATTAGGGGTTATTGCCCCCCATTAGAAAAATAATTTTTAGATGTTTGTAGAGAGAATTGAAAAAAAATAATAGTGGGAGGAAATCTTTTATTTTAAAAAAAAAAATTTTTATATAGTTTCAACCTATGGTAGATAATAAATACTAATCAATTTTTAGTGTAGACGAAAATTGAACTTAAAATCTCTTATTCAACTATCAGAAATTTTACTAGTCGAGTTAATTAGAACCCACAAGCAAATTAACTTAAAATCATGTGATTTAGGTGATTTTTCATTCCATAACAGCCAACGAAAGTTATTTTTAAAGGTTTATTTTATGGATATAAAAATCTTAGAAAATTATTAAAATGAGTTCAAATTTTTACAATTCGCCCAAATTCAGGATATTTTTTCATTTTAAACTTTTTATTTTATTTTCTCTATTTTGATCAAAGAAAATTTTATTTTATCTTTCCATTTTTTTTTATATATAAAAAATTGGACTAGATTAAATCACACCTTACAAACAACCTTACATCTATCAAAAAAAAAAAAAACAACCTTACAGATAAAGAGATGTGGAGGTAAAATCACAAATTTGCTTTCTTTTTTCCGTAAGTGATTTTTATTCCTCTACTTTTTTTCTCCATTTTGGAGAGAGAAAATTTTATTGGTTTGAGGAAAAAATAGTATACGTCCATCTTCTTTGCCGAACAAAGAAAAATAATAATCATCCTACCATTTTTTTAGCTAAGTTTTTCATGTTCTTCCTTTTCACCTCAATCAAACATATCCTTAGTTTGGTGTTTTAATTCTAGACAATGAATTTGAAAATAACTTGATTTGAACTATATAAATTTCAAAATCCCTTGTTTGGATTTAAATTAAATCATTGAAAATTATTGGAATTCAAAATTTCAAATTTATGAAATTAAATTTAAACTTCCACCTTCAAACGCCTGTGAGATAAGATATTTTGTAAATAGACTTTGAATTTCGCCTAAGGTATATTCTTATAAGAAATAGGGTTTAGTATCTTTCTAAAACTTTTACTAAAAAAGTAATTATGTTTAATTATATTGCATTTGGTTATGTCACTCAATAATTTATGGTGGTAATATTAAGCAATAAATAATTACCTTTTTTAAAAAATAACGAAAACCTTACACCCAAAAAAAAAAAAAATCAATTACTAGATTTACCTAATAATTAGATAGCTTGTAAACTTCTTTTTAAGGATCCTTCAACTATTTTTAACTAAAAAAAAAAATATGTGCATAATTTCCCAATTTCTCTATAGTTCTTTTTAGATATTCCCCTGCACAATCTACTCAAATTTAGTCGGTAAACTTTTACTAATTTTTTATTTTTATTTGGCCTATTCCAAGCAAACATTTTTTTTCTCAGACCAATAACAATTTATCACTTTATCATTCATTTTTTCATAACTTGCCATTATTTGTGAGTTTGAGTCCTCTGAAAATTATTGTGTTTGTATCGTTTACTCTTTCGAGACTCCCACCAAAAAAAAAAAAAAAAAGTTGAGAGAGAGATCATCAATGGCTTCAAGACCAAGAGGTCGTCCAAGAAAGGTTCTATCTATTTGTTATTTTCCCTCTCATTTCTCTCTCTCTCTCTCTCATATTTTCTTCTCTTAAATTAAATTCTTGGACACAAACACAATCCCACATTGTATTATTAAAAACTAAAAATTGTCTCTTTCCCATGGAATTATTTTCTGTCATATTCTCACACACACTTTGTTTTGCAGAAAGATACTCGTCTGGCTGCAGCACTTGACGCCATGCGCCCCTATGGATTTCCTCAAGATTTGGTCGAAGTCACCGTAGGAGAACTACTCAATGTGGGTCAGCTTTTGTTTTTGTTTTTTTTTGTTTTCTATGTTTCAATGTGTTTTTGAAAGCAAAAAACAATAATGGGTTTCTGGGTTTTGGCTCAGGTTTATGGTGGAAATGAAGGATGGGTCTTTATTGAAGATTCTTCTTACTCTGTCCTTGTTGAAACATTACTTGAAAAAACAAATGCTCCACAAGATCAGGAGGTAAATTTTTTTTGGTTATATGCTACATAAGTATTCATTTTTCCCCTTTCATATGCTTTGATTCCTTTTATTGTTACATGCACTTTGAATTACAGCTCATTAAGAAATGTTATTTCTTTTATGCTTGATATCTAAGTGTTAAAAAAGAAAAACAAAAAACAAAATGAAATATAACTTGCTTGGGAAATCAGAGTCATCCACCTTTAATTAAGCCCAGACATATATGGCTTAATTGAGGGAAGTTGTACTTAGGCATTATGCATTTATGCTAATTGGTCCATTTCAGTTTATATAGCATCTATATGTAATAAAGCAAAGTTAGTGAACAATCAAACCAGTTTAGCTGTTGCATTCTCGAGTCCTGAATCTCCTGATATTATTTACATTCCATGATTTCACTTGTTAAGAAAGAAACATACAATAATTTTGTTGTTGGTTGGCTCGTATTCCTTTGGGGGTTGCAATTCTGTGAGACGTGCCTATGCCTTTCAGAAACTAATGAAGCATTGAAGCTATATCTGGAAAAGGAGTATAGCACTAAATGTTCACTTAGTAGTTAGAACTACATCACCATGCCTTGGGCAAGCCATGTTCATTATTTCATTTATTCTGTCGAAAACTAGGAATGCATACTAGCTGTTTCCCAATTTACGGCTGCAAATTTTTAAGTGGTGCTGGTGAGTCTGTTACAAAAAAAGAGGTCATAATTTGAGATATAACTTGATTCACTCCTCCAGTCCCCTGTAGATGAAAACCCTCAAAAACAAACACCCCCCCCCCCCCCCCCCCTTTTTTTTCTCTCGAGTTCCCTTTGAGGAAACCCATAGTTATGTGTTGTTCATAGGTCCTGCAAATTTTAACATGGAGGTTAACTGATGTTGCAGTTAGGCTCCATAATGAAGACTGAAGTTCATTTTTTCTCTTGATACTTGCCAAATTATTCTCTAATTGACTGACATCCCTAATACTTGATCCCCTATGGCAATGACTTATTGTGTTATGCTATTATCTAGTTAACACCCTCAATTACTCTCTTTAGTGGGGTAATATTAATACCTATTTCTGTTAGTTCTATATATTCTTTACAGCTTTGTGGTTCATTAGTTGAACTTCTGTGATAATAATTTATTGGTTGGTAAAATCTACATGCACTTAGTGAGTCTTGAACTGAAAATCTCATTCACCATCTCAATATTATGGGATTAGGAAGTGTAATTTGAGCTAGAGTTCATTGGCACTTCTACGTAGTATTTATCTTATAATTAGCTACAGTTTGGCTCTTGCTAGTTTATACCTTGCACAAGAGGAATTAATTGTACAATGTAGACATGAAGCTAGTTTGAACCTTCACATTATTACTAATCAAATTAATAATAATAATAATATTAATTTCATTTCCCAATTATTCTTGAAGGACGATTCTCCTCAACATGATCCGGGAGATGCAGATAATAGAGAATCTTCAGCTGTTGGGCCATCCATACCTACTTGCTCCAACTCAGGGGCCACAGATGCTATGTTGCTAACTAACCAGGCTTTGGACTCAGCCTCACAGCCTAATGAGGCTCCAGACACTGCACATGAATCTTGTAATCAGCTTTTATTCATTTACAGCTATTGAAATAATATTTTCCTCAATTTCTTTCTTTTTTCAACAATCAACGTATAAATTCTAGCACATTCAACCAAAAGGTTTATGTGTGGTTGATCCATAAATAAACTGCAGGAGAACTTCTCTGCTACTTTAATCATGTTATGTATGCTCTTATATTGCAGATGATATGCGTTATCTCCCACCAACAGCAAGTTCTGGTGGTGCTGAAGCTACTGGGGATAGTCTTGCTCAGTCACCTCCACCTAATGCCGATGGGATGCGTTATCTCCCACCACCACTGGCAGCAAGTTCTGGTGGTGCTGAAACTTTTGGGAAAAGTCTTGCCCAGTCACCTCCACATATTGCAGATGGTTTGATTTATCTCCCAGCAGCAGCAGCAGCAAGTTCTGGTGGTGCTGAAACTCTTGGGAACAGTCTTGGCCAATCACCTCCACATATTGCAGATGGTATGCGTTATCTCCCACGGCCACCGGCAGCAAGATCTGGTGGGGCTGAAAATCTTGGGAACAGTCTTAGCCAGTCACATCCACGCATTGCAGATGGTATGCATTATCTTCCACGGCCACTGGCAGCAAGTTCTGGTGGGGCTGAAACTCTTGGGAACAGTCTTGCCCAATCACCTCCACATTTTGCATATGGTATGCGCTATCTCCCATGGCCACTGGAAGCAAATTCTGGTGGTGCTGAAACTCTTGGGAAAAATTTTTCCCAGCCACCTCCACATATTTCAAATAGTATGTGTTATCTCCCACCACCATTGGCAGCAAGTTCTGGTGGTGCTGCAACAATTGGGAAAAGTTTTGCTCAGTCACCTCCACATGTGAACCAATCGCCACTACCAGATATTCGTCCTACCCGAAGGAGGCGACCTTACCATGGCTGGATTAGCAATGATGAGGAAATCGATCTAGTGCAATTGACACCAGCTCCATTGCCAGAGGGAATAGCAAAGTTGCTCAAGGAGCTAGATAAGTAGAGAAAGCCTAACCTCATTTGGTAGGGAGAGGATAGAAAGAGCATTTGGTAGGGAGGATAGATGATAAAAAGTGGGAGGTAAGAAAAACTGGAAGGATAGAAAGAATAGTAATGATTCAAAAGTGATAGGATAGAGAAGAAATTAGTTGAAGGACAAAAACTGATGTAAATTTCCTTATATTTGGCTGAAAAGAAAATGAGAAAAATGAAAATTTAATTTGTATAGATTTTTATGTTATGCACATGGCATATGAGAAGTAGTTGTTTCCCATTATTTTTGTATAGTGCTTGAAGGGTTATTACAATATAGCGTATTGGTATTTAAATATTGAGTGGAGGTTGCAACCTTGAAATTTTCTCTCCAAAAATGAAACTATGAAAACTTATCTTCCAAAATGAATCATGTTGAGCAATTTTTTTATTTTTATTTTTTGGCATAAAAGGTAGCCAAGTAGCCTAAGGGGATCCCTCAGTATAGGCTTAAGCCTTGAAAGAATAAATAAGAAGCCCAGGTTGGGCTCCATTGAGCATGATAAGGCTGAAACATTAGGTTCTATCTCCTGAGCAGGCCAGGTGCAGGTCTTCACAATTCAGCCTGAATATAGGCTGAGACCTGCCTAAACTCATACAGGACAGCAATATGAACAGGTCTATCTGTGTGCAAGGGCTTATTTAATTTATGGTCTCATTACAACATGGAGAATTGTGAGTAATACTGTTAAAAAGCTGTTGGTCATGCCAGTATTTTTGTTTGAATATTTTAGACGTGTAGATGTGACTGGAGACTACAGTGCTAAAAAAATACAGATGAAGATAAGCTTGGCTGCAATAGGCCTTTTGTGGACTGCAACTGATTTCGTTGCAAAGGGCATCACCCATAGGCTTGTGGAGGAAAAGGAAACATGTTAGAATGCCATTGTAAACTTATTAGCCCATCAATTGCCTTTGCTGTATATTCTTAAAATGTGATTTTGTTTTTGCTCCAGTAACATTTCTGGAATTTCTGATGTGCATTCTATTCTAAATCAAATGGCTGGTGAAAAGGCAGAACAATCACTTGACATTTCTGATAATGTGAATAACGAACTCCCTTGATAAATATAGTTGACCGTGACAAGTTACTGTTCTTTGTTTTCTCTTTAAATCTTGGAGCTGATGCGTGGCTAAAGATAGGATATCATATTTGTGATAATGGACTTCTTTTTACTATTAAAATGCCTTTTGAATTCCATTGGTGACTGATCTACAAAGCAAGGCTTGATGGCTTAACTATTAGTTCATTTACACGAGTGCCTTTATGTTTCCTTTAAATCAGATACCATAGGATGTGAATGTTGAGGCCCAGACACAGCCGAAAGCTCTTCTCTATGGGAGGGATTTAAAATTTAGGAACTGATTTGGCAAATTTTGAGCTTTGCTTCTTTTTTCTTCCATAAGTGGAAGTAGCGTTAGGAAATTTGTTCAATTGCTTATAGGCTATTTCTTTTTCAATTATAGAATTGTTGTTATCTGATTTTTGGAGTTTGTAAAAAGTGAAACCGGTCAAAAAATTTGATAGAAGAGCACGGTGAACTTGGTTAACTTTGAAGAGTCTCTCAGTCCTCCCCTCTCTTAATACTATGGTATCCGACTCATATCCTCACAGGTGGTGATTATGCAGCAATGATGACCCAATTGTTGGCCATGTAATGATGATGAGCTATGGCCTTCTAATGATGTAGTTAACAGCCCAGTAAAAACATTCCCAATATCTGTGGACTTACCAAGTTTTGTGTCAGAAAAACTAAGGAATGCATCCGAGAAAATGGAAATCAAAGAGAATAAATATGTACAAGAAGATGATGGCTAGTCAATTGGCTATGGGAAAGTCAAAGATTCTGCTTCATGGTATGCAGAATGCACATGTAATCTCAGATCACGTAGAATGGGCTGGAGATAAAAGACAGACTATAGTGAAGGAACTGGTAGTACAAGCTCATAGCATCTCGGGGGACAATATAAAAATGTAATTTTTTTTTCTCCTCTGTAGATTATAGTCATACAGGGGCCACTCAATCCCAGACATACATAATAAATTCATAATTGAACTGTTGAAACTGGTAATAATAAAAGAAGAAAGGGGGGGGGGGGGGGGGGGGGGGGGTGGTCAGGGCCGACAAAATTATCAGCAAAAGCTCTTGCACTAGAGTCTATTTGTAAGCTTTGTTGTTTCTCTCCATCCAAATATGTAGATTATCTTATAAATCGCTACGTAATGGGTCCCCCAATTGGTTTCGAGGAAAGTTGGCCATTCATATATTTCTACAATAGCAGATTTTAGATCCACAAGTATTCATTCAGCTCTCTTCATAATTCTCTAATAGGCTTCTTGTGCTCAAGATCCTGTCGTTAGAATTTTAGAAATTACTCAGTTGGCATACTTAAAATTAAACCCTAACAGTCATGTGACAACAGATATATTCAAGTCAGATTTCCAGGAGTGTGAGAAAACAGAAGATGCGCTGAGTAGAACTAAACAGCAGTAAATGTAGCTATCATTACATAAAAAATTATCCAATTCGTGCACTAGTTTCCGTCCAAGGTTGCAATTGACTCCTTGAGAAGCTTCCGAGCTTCTTCTCTTCTCCTGAACAAGCAATTAAACAAACATTAAGGTCAATTTAATAAGCATTTGGGAGCTATCATAGCGACTACATGTTCACTGCCCTAGGACATTACAGCTTCATTACATAAAATGCAAATGTTGAGAAGAAACTTATAATGCTTAAGATGACAGTTCCTACCTTATGGTATAAAGAAAAACAACAAGAGGCATATACTGCCAATCAACTTTGTTTATTCTAACAATTTCAAGTAGAATAAATTCAAATTCCCTCCTTGGAAGTTTATGGCTACACACCCAATGGATCTTAAACCTATAACCTCACCCTCTACCATGCTCTTACAAGGGGAGGAGGTGCCATCTGAGGTAGAACTAAGTGTGTCACTCAGACCCTAAAGTCAGCATGCAATGTCAGCTGTAATTCATAGATAATTGTCCTATATATAATAAGCTGCCTTTTAAGGCGAAGAAAGGCAACGCTCAGTAAACCCCATACTGAGGACAAAGAGAAGCTGATTTCAACTATCAATTTTCTTGTGCTTCCAGAGTTCCAAATACAAGATTAATGATATTTCCTAGCCCAATTACAACACTGCACCAGCCTACAAGAACAGCTTTTATTAAGATGAGAGGAAAAAAACAAAAACACATCAACATCATTATTCCTCCATCTTATGCCAACACATAGATTGTAATTGAGTTGAACCAAGTCCAGGAATGAGCTACTAGAGGTTGGCATGAAAAGCGGTTATAGAGCACCTTTTGGAATGTCCTAACGTTCGTGGTCAACTTACATAATTCCTATAAGGGCTCCTGCTTCTCTGTCTGTTGGTCTAGATTTCCTCTAACCCCACGATCTCCACCATGACCAACCATAGGTTAAAGCTGTAACCTCTGATTCAGATATATATATATATATTATGGCTTAGATCTAGGATGCTTGATCTAATGCCACTGGATACGGTGAGAAATTAATTCTAGGGCAGAAGGGTTTAAGAAAACTTAATTCAAGGGTAGAAGAACGGTTTTTTTTTAAAACAATAATAGACAAGACTAAATCCAAGAAAAAGATAACAGGAATGAAGTTGGAACAATCAAATATTGATTGCTAGGATATAAAACAGCTCCAGAAATATTCAAATCTAAAATTTCATAAAATATATAAGAAAAGATTGCCTACAATGACTCAAATGAGGTGATATCTATAATAGTCTTTAGTAACCCTAGAATCCTATCCATTCAACTTGCATAGAACAATCAAATCCTAAGCATTTAACTTCATTTAAATGTCACATTCTATTCACAAAAGTTTTAAAAATACTATAGAGATAATAATAACAAAGCATAACTTAAGAGAAATAAAAGACTGGTCCCGTGATAGCAAATGGATTGAAAAACGGAGAAATGGGACTTTGGGCTTAAATTTTCCTACATCACTCTCCCTGGTTCAACAGACACACACAAAGGATTTTTTTTAATTTATTTCTATTTTTAAATATCTAAATGCTATTAATTCAGCATGTAAAATGAAGTCATCCATGCAACAATCTTAAAAGGGACAAAATGCAAAAGCAATTTTCTCACTAAAAGCTCAATTGTAATTATCACTCTCTCACACACATAATAACAATCAAAGGATTAAATTTCTTTTTTTTTTTTTTTTTTTGGAACTAAAAGCTATACATTCAGCAGGTAAAATGACGACACCCTTCCAATGATCTTACAAGAAAATAACTGCAAAAGAAATTTCTCATATAAAATGCTCAAAAGGAAGATAAACTTTTTTTGATAAGTTCAAAAGGAAGACAAAGTTACACACACTTTCTAAGGTCATACCTCTTTATATCCTCCACAGCTTGTTTACGGCGTTGTATTTGAAGTTCTAGAATGTGAATTAATGTTGCTCGAGCCTATAAGGAAAAGGACAATATATGATGAAGTAGATTCTTGAAAACCATCCATAAGAAATGATCACAAATAATCTAGAATGATTTTACCTGATGGGGACGCAATGAATTGAGAAGGTGGTGTAAGTTTTTAAATCTAAGGGATATTTCCTCCACTCTCCTTGCATACTGCGATGGTCTCTCAACAAGAACATCAGCAAGCTCCAAAATATGCAGCTGCAACTCTCTATTAATGGACCTCAGTTCCTTCTTAAAATCTACAAAAATCAGCAGCTTTTAAAAATCTAGTAGCAAAAAATACTTGGGGGGAAAACAGAAGAAAAAAACATTCAGAGTACAGTAGCACTTAACCACAAAAGGAGAGGGGGGGGGGGGGGGGGGGGGGGGGCTGGGGGGGAGGTTACAAAGTGCACTACCAACGGTTTATTTTACCTACCAATTGTATCATAATTTGATGAAATACATGGGCAAACAGATAATCAGCTCTCTCTCTCTCTCTCGCTCTCTCTCTGTGTGATGTAGGGCATTTCACATGGCAACAGGGTTATGGCCGAGTATTCCACGTGCAGAATTACTTGTACTTTCTTTTAAACATGTGTTAATAATTTTGGACATGTAGATAATTGTTGGTAGTTGTAAGTACCAGCATAGTTTGTTATGGAGTTGTCAGAATAACCAACTCCTTAGTGTACATATAGCCAAGGTTGGGCATTGTAAACTCACTATATGATAGTATGAGAATTTTCCTTTCAAATCAGAATTGAGATCTGAGATTAACAATAGGGAAACCAATTACTTTGAATCAATTTCCTTCATCTTTGCAGAAGTTTTAAAAGGCCGCAATGGTAGACAATGTGCTTAAGAGATTATACAATCAGAAAACCAAAAAGATCTTAAGTGTATGGAAAAATCCAGATTAAGGGAAAAAAAAAAATCACTCATCACTAGTGTCCAAACTAGTTTCAAAAACGGGAGGGAAAGAGTTCGCTCCTAATGGTGCTTTCTAACCTTTTTACCAATAATCCGGAAAATAATGAATTACTCAACATTCAAGAAGCAAGGAAGAGTGAAGAGAAAAAAATTAATTCTACTAGTAACCTGACCAATTTATTTGGGAAAAAAAAGGAAAAAAACTCTTATTATCAAAGAAAGGAGAACTTCATACATGATCAAATAGCCGACTCTCAAAAAAAAAAAAAAAAGCTGGCTACTCAAGTAGTACTTGCAAAATATTTAGTAAAAGCGCCACAAATTCGTACCAATATTTGGTCCCTTTGGGTATAGCTGGCGCACTCCTTGTTCTTCCAAGGTTGGAAGCACATCATCGGTCTAGACAAAACATTGGAAAAATTATCATGGGAAAAGAGAATAATGATAGAAGCCTAATAATTCAATCATAATATAAGCCCAATGATTTCATCAAATCCAAGCTTTGGACTTAAGAGCTACAAACTCAAGATATTGAAACCACCTTCCCCGTTTATGCATTTTCAGGAAATCCCCTACACTTTCTATTGTTACTTGTGAACAAACAGGTGATTCATTCTTCAAATTATTAAATACAAACAATAGTTCAGCACAATTAACTTTCACATAAAAACTCTGACTAAACATTACACCTAAAAATCGAAACTAGGATATTCACATGTATTTTGCAAGAGAGAATAAAAACAAAAAAAAAGGGGAATTCTCACAGTGTAGCTGCTTCCAAAACAAACATAAGTCCCTTCAATAGGAGGGGGAGGCTCAGGAGCTGACTTTGGGTTTTGTAAGTAATCTTTGTATAGTCTGTAATACGGTGGTGGTGGCGGGTACGTAGCTGTTGCCATTAGAAGCTCTTCCTAACCAAACCCTGAACATCAAACAAGTTCATGACAAATATAAATGCAACTGTCAAAGATTTCCACACACACACACAAAAAAAAAAAAAAAAGGTTAAACCAGCATGAAATTTTGAATTAAAGGTTTTCCAATGCAACAATTCATTTCCTCCAGTTTTTCTAAGAACCCAAACAACAGGCAATCTAATGCAACAGTTCTTTTCCTCTTTTTTTTCCCTAAAAAATCAGACAGCAGGAAAATCCAACAACTAAACCTTAGTCCCAATCTTTTTTTTGGGTTGAATATGGTACCTTAATAGATTATTCAGGGTCGGCCACGTGTATTCTTGTTTGCCATTCTATTCTATCTGAAGTTATAATCTTTGTTACTTTCTTAATCAACATGTCTTTTTTACTCTACTTCCACTTATGCTGTAACAAATCCAACAACTCCTAAAAGAAAGAGTTAACTCCAAAACTTAACAAATACCATGAACTAAGCAATAATAAAGAAACCCAATTCATATAATCCAACGCAAAACCAAAATGAATACACAAAACCCAAAAAAAAAAAAAAAAAAAAACTTACGACTCCAAAAATCAAAGAGCTAAATTTGATATGCTTAACAAAGTCTTGTAAATAACCCCCAAAATAACAAGAACCTAAGCTTATAGACATAGCTATACAACACTGTAAGCTCACAGTTGCAATGAATTTGAATCAGAGAAAATTGTTTCAGAAAAAAGAGATATATAAGTAAAGAAAACGAATCTGAAAATTGAAAAGCGTAGAGAAATAGAGAGATTGAAACTCAGAAGACAGGGACACGAAAATGAGAGAGAGGCCGGAAGTACCTGTTAAGAGTATCGAAAAGTTGTGTAGTTGAATTCTTCTTCGCTGCTCTTGTTGCTCTGTTTCCCCCTGATTTCTAATCCCCAAATCCAAATCTATTTCTTTATTTATTTGTTGGCCCAAACGGGGATTTGGATTTGGAAATCCATGTTTCCAAACGGGCTTTTTTATATTAATCTCAATAAAAAAATAAAAAAAAAAAAAAAAATCTCAATAAACAATTTTCACCCACCAAAAAAAAAAAAAAAAAGGTTTTAACAAGTGATTGCTATTGGTTAATAAAGTAAGTTTCTCAACAACAAAGAAATTAAAAATTAAAAATGAATGTTATTGACGCTTCTATCAACCATTCGTTGTTATTATTATTAGGCAAAAAGTCACTTTTCGTCCCTACATTTTCACGCAATTCTCACTTTGGTCCCTATATTTTATTTTTACCGCTTTTAGTCTATGTTTAGAAAAATGCCTTCCATTTTAGTCCTTCTGTCAATGTTCTAACGGCAAAATCCTACGTGGCAGACAAAACTATTAAAATAATAATAAAAATTTTTATTTTGACATTAAAAAATGCCACGTTAGCATTTAAATTAAAAAAATTAATTTATTAATTTTAATTAAATAAAAAAATTAAAAACAGAAATAAAAATAAAAAATTATATTAAGTGAGATCTAAGTGTGTCTTGAACAAGAACATCAAAAACACAAACCCAGATCTAGATATAAGAACACAAAATTAAAATCTAAAAATCTAGAAACACAAACACAAACACAAACCCAGCAACATTTTTCCCATGTTATCTTAGTAAACTATAAAGCTACTAACTATACCAATAAAAACACAATCAATACTCCATTAAAGGATACACAATCATCACCAGCATCGGCAAGAAAAACCCATCGTACCTGCAAAAAAAAAACCCACAATTTTTTCACTTAAAATATCCAAAACCAATCACTCTCACGCTCTCAAACTCACCCACACACGCATGTACAGAAAAGTTGGAGCTTGGAACTGACCATTTGAAATTGACACCTCTCATGGCCATTGGAGCGAGAGTCAGGAAGAGGAATCGGAAAGCTCTAGAGCGATGAAGAAGAAGAAAGAGGAGGAGATTTGGTCATCGGCATTTTGGGGGAGCAAAATTGAGATTGGATCTTCGGTGGAGCGGTTTCGGTTTGGTCGGATCATGAACAAGAAATGCAGTGATTGAATTTTTTGTGGAGGATTTTTTTTTTTTTTGGCTCCAAAAATTAAAATCCAAAAATCACAAACCCAGAGGGACGAGGCTCTGCGCAAGAAGGAGGAGGGTCGGATTTGGGTTTTTTGGGTTTTCTGAAGATGGATTGCAGGTTTTTTAAATATGGATTACTAGGTTTGTGTTTGTATTCTTAGTAATGTTTGGGTTTGTGTTTGTTGTTTTTGTGTTTGGTTGACAAGAAAAATCAGTTGCTGGGTTTGTGTTTGGTTGACAAGGAAGATCTGTTGCTGGGTTTGTGTTTCAGGGTTTGTGATTTTTATATTTTAATTTTGTGTTCTTAGATTTGGGTTTGCGTTCTTGATGTTTTTGTTGAAGACATGCTTAGATCTCACTTAATGTAATTTTTTATTTTTATTTCTGTTTTTAATTTTTTTATTTAGTTAAAATTAATAAATTGTTTTTTTTTTAATTTAAATGCTGACGTGGCATTTTTTAATGTCAAAATAAATTTTTTTATTATTATTTAAATAGTTCTGTTTGCCACGTAGGATTTTGCCGTTAGGGCATTGACGAGAATGACTAAAATGGAAGGCGTTTTTCTGAACAGGGACTAAAAGCGGTGCAAATAAAATATAGGGACCAAAGTGGGAATCGCGTGAAAATGTAGGGACGAAAAGTGGCTTTTTGCCTTATTATTATTATTATTTTTTTATCTATATTTAAGTCATATGATAATTTTTTATTATTAAAAAATTACACATGATGGTTAAAAAAGAAAAATTTTTTATGTTGGGTCTCAAAAAGTTTACAAACCGTAAATATTGGTTTGAGAACTTTATAGTTTTTGACAGCTTATTTGTATATTGTTTATCAAAAAATATACTAATATTTAGTAGTTTTTAATTTTTTTTTATGTTACATGTGACAAAAAGCTAAAGACTAGTTTTATTAATATTTTTAAAAAAAGGTGAGCCAATAAGAAAAATGCTAAAAGCTAAAAAAAAATTTTGCCAAACAAAAACATAGGCAAGTGTCACTCTCAAATTTTTTTTTTTTTTTTTTAAGTTGAGCCTTGGCATGATGATAATTATCTTTTAGGAGTGTGCAGGCAATCTACTGATCTGCTAAAATCAACCCGATCTAACTCAACCCGTTGGGTTGGGTTGGGTTGAATTTTAAGAGTTAGTGGATCGGGTTGGATTGTCAAAGCCGTGAAGTGTAAACTGGACCAACCCTAATAAGAGGAAAAATATACCCACAAATTGTGAGAGAGGAGAAGAACTCCATTTTGGGTTAGCAAGGTGGCAATTTGGTAAAAAAAAAGGTGTGGTTTATTCTGAGAAGAAACGACGTCGTCTAAGACTGGGTTTTTCCTTTCAAAATAACATCTTCGTTGAGGGGTTTTGTTCTTCGTGGCCTTCGTTGATTTCTTCTTTTTCGTGAGCATCCTTATCAAGCAAAATGGAGGGTGAGGAAGCAGAAAAAGCGAGTCAGATGAGGATATTCGTGGGAGGATTGGGAGAGAGCGTGAGTGCTGAAGATTTGCTGAGGATGTTTGGGTCATTGGGAGTTGTTGAGAGACTTGATATTGTCAGGTCCAAATCTCGCAGCTTTGCCTATGTCGATTTCTCCCCTTCTTCTCTTAAGTCCCTTTCCAAGCTCTTCAGCACTGTAAGAAAAAAAAAAACTATCAATCCTTTTCCTTCCTCTTTATTATTACTTACTCGACGCTAATTAATTTTTGATGTAAACGAGACTTTACTAGTTGAGCTAACTGAAACCTACAATTTAGTTTCGAATAGAAATTTGTTTATGTTGTTTAGTTGAATTCATTGCAAATACAAGACCAACTTTTAGACTTGTACATAATACAGCCATGCTTCCCCCATGTGGGATTTTGTAGGGTTTGATTTGTTGAGTAGGTATGATTAAGACTAAACTCTCCATTTACATGCGCATACAACAAGCCATTTTGTAATGTGTAGATACAAGTATAGAACATTGTGTCTCCAACCCATTAACAACAACGGCAACAACAAGTCTTAATTCCAAAATTTTGGGGTCGGGTATGGATTCTCAACAGATTAGTTAGAACTTAGAATGGGAGAAGGTGCCAACTGAGTTAGAATGGGTGAACCATTCAATTGCAAATTTTGGGTGCATAATATGGAAAATGGAACAAGTTGAAGAGAGTCAATGGCTCTAAGAACAAAAGAATAACAAAAACATTAACTTACCACAGTACCATGGCACTCCCTGTTGTGGATTGTCAATACTATTCTTTGTTTCTCCAGTGTATATATATTGTAATAGATATTGTATCCAATGGTGCAGAAAATAAAATAACAACGTTGTTGCAAAACTTGGAATTACAATGTGCTATGCTGTAGCAACATAATAATCAAATGCCTTTAGTGAGAGATAATGGTAAAATATCTGAGTAAAGCAGGGCTCTAGCACCTGCTACATGGACATGAATGATATCAAGCTGTGTATTTAGTTACCTGCTATGATGTGTCATCTTGGTGTACAATATCTATGTGCCCCTTCTGAGTTCTCTTTGAGAAAACAGTATTATGTACACAACTAAGCTTCTACTGCATACCCTTATAGCTCTAACCAAGCTCCTTGGTTAGGTTTATTATCTCTTGCCAATGATAATAGGACCAAATGGTCTCTCTTCCTCCAAAAACAAGGGGAGAAGGATGAGGTCACAGGTTCAGTCCTGTACAGGTGCATCATGAGAAGCTGGAACTTCTCTTTTCCTTTTCTTTTTAACATGTGCTGGATTTTATTGCCTATACTGATCCCCTCTATGCAACTACACAGTATAATGGGTGTGTCTGGAAGGGAGGGAGGTTGAAGCTTGAGAAGGCTAAAGAACATTATCTTGTCCGTTTGAAACGAGAGTGGGCAGAACAAGCTGAACTTGCAAGTAGGGCACCTAGTGATGATTTTGATGCGAATGAAGACATAACCTCTTCCAACAAGCCTAAGAAAGACCTGAATTCAGAAACAAAGCAACTTCGGATATACTTTCCCAGCTTAAGAAAGGTGAATATGGGTCTGATATGTATGTTTTGATTTTCATTTGCACAAGTTGATGTGTCTCATTTTCTCTTAGTGTATATAAAATTTTATGTGTCTATATATTGTCAATTCTCATTTGCACTCAACATCACTGCATCAAAAACAACTGGGATCAAGCATTTGAACGCACTGTTGCTTGAAACTGTGCCTTTGCATGGTTATGTATGAATCTGTTGTGCAGGTGAAAGTATTGCCATTAAGTGGAAGTGGCAAACACAAATACAGTTTCCGAAATGTTGAGGTTCCTCCACTCCCAATTCATTTCTGTGATTGTGAAGAGCATTCTATTGATCCTCACCCTGCAAAAGAAAAACAAACTAATGATCTAGAAGCACAAAGTGGGGGCATGAATGAGGAAGAGATTAACATAATGAATTCAGTGATGAACAAGCTCTTCGAAAGGGAAAAGGTATCGGATGCTGCAGATAGTGGAAATGGACAGGCCAAGGAAAGAGATAATTCTGCCAAATTGATTTCTGGCTTGCAATTTGATGAGAATGAAGCAGACTCTGAAACGGATGAAGATAATCTCATAATTAATGTGGTGAAAAGGAAAAACAATAGGATGGATTTGTTAGGTGTCCAGGAAAAGGAGCAAATTTCTGAAAATCAGGTAGAATTTTAAGGTTCAATTTGTAGAGTATAATTGTTTTTTCCGTTTTACTTATACTGATGATCCCCTATACTTTCTGCCTTTCTGGCCTGAATTTCTCTATCTATATTGGACTCCCAGGACTTCAGTGGCAAGCAAACTTCCAAGGATGGGCAAAATCAGAATGCGCTCAAAGAGCAGAAAAGGAATACCGTACCTCCTAACAAGAAGAGGAAATCACTCAATCAAGAAAGTGATGAAAATGGATCTCTCTCTGCTATCACTAGAGGCAAGGGGAAGTTAAAAACCCATTCAGATGAATCAGCTGTATTGGGAGCTCAACTGGCTGAACCAGAATCTGGTATCCAACAATCAGCTCCAGTTGTTTCTTGGTCTCAGAAGTCTTCATGGAGAGCTCTTGTTGGTGATAAGAGCAACACTTCATTCAGCGTCTCACATATCTTGCCAGGCATTGCCTCTAGCAAGGAACAGCAACCAAAATTTGATGGTTCATCTGTGCCTGACTCCACTGTCATCGAAAACGACAACCTAGTAAGGCACGGAGATCACTTGGAAAGCCATTCAAGTGAAACAATTAAAGAGGACGACTTCCAGAACTTGGAAGCCAGTGGCAAGCAAACTTCCAACGATGGGCAAAATCAGAATGCTCTCAAAGAGCAGAAAAGGAATACCGTCCCTCCTAACAAGAAGAGGAAGTCACTTAATCAAGAAAGTGATGAAAATGGATCACTCTCTGCTATCACTAGAGGCAAGGGGAAGTTAAAAACTCATTCAGATGAGTCAACTGTATTGGGAGCTCAACTGGCTGAACCAGAATCTGGTATCCAACATTCAGCTCCAGTTGTTTCTTGGTCGCAGAAGTCTTCATGGAGAGCTCTTGTTGGTGATAAGAGTAACACTTCATTCAGCGTCTCACATATATTGCCAGGCATTACCTCTAGCAAGGAACATCAACCAAAATTTGATGGTTCATCTGTGCCTGACTCCACTGTCAGCAAAAACGACAACTTAGTAAGGCATGGAGATCACTTGGAAAGTCATTCAAGTGAAACAATTAAAGAGGAGGTCACAGAAACTCAGCCTGCCAAACCTAGTGCAGCTTCAACTAATTCTGGCAGAGGTACTGCTTGGCTCCAGAAATCCTCTTGGACACAATTGATTAGTGAGAATAACAATAGTTCATTTAGCCTTGAAGAACTTTTGCCTGGTATTTCTTATGAAAAGCAAGTGCAAGCAAAGCCCAATAGCATGGACATTGTTGATTCCACCAATGGCGAGCACAGTGATTTAAGGAAAGATGATAATAGTGAATTGCCTGGAAATGGATCTACTATTTTGGAAACTGGAAAGGACGTTAGGAGTACTCCAGAGAAACATCAGCAGACTGTTGTGGGTAATAATGAGGCCCCTGCTCCAATATTTGAGAGAAAACATGATTCAGCACCAAAGCTAACATCTACTAGGAATGTTATAATTGGTGAAACTTGTTCTTTTATGAGAAGTGCTGCTTCTCTGAAAGAGTGGTCAAAAGCTAAGGCTGCTTTAAGTGGATCACTCAAGAGAAAAAGTGGTGAGAAATAGATGCTTTCAGTGCGTTTGGAGTTATGTTTTAAGTATAAGGTGTTTCCGTGTTTGACATTGCCATCAAATTTAAGAGCACTGTCCTAACTTTTGCTTAATTTTGGGGCTTTACTCTGGATCAGTCCTCTTTGTATGTACTTTTGTTTCATTTTCTATCTGTTTTGTTATGGTGCGGAAAGGAAGTATATTTACTATATTATGTTCTGAGTGTTCACATGATGTTACTCAAAGCAGACAGCTGAGAAGCATTTCAAGGAATTCTCTCTTTCTTGTACTTGTAATTCTTGTTATCATTAGGGGTGAAAAAAAAGAAAAAGAGAAGTATTCTATTGTTCTATAAAGAGAGCAGCCTTTTACAGAGCAGTCAATCAATTTTACAACTTTCACTTAAATCGATCGAGAATCTCAATTGAAGGAAATAAATTTCATACATCCTCTTTTCCTTCTCATCTCTGCTTATCTAAATAAATTTTTATTTTTTATTATTATTATTATTATTATTTTTTTAATAATAATTTTGGTGCAATTTGTACATAATATATATACATGAAAAGACCCTCCAACCCTACTGGTTGAAGTGGTTAACTTTTATTTTTCTGCACTACTATCAACTATGGTGTTGATGAAGCCTTTTGGGGGCTTTTTATCGTCGAGGCCGCTTTTGACCACTTAACTGTTCAGATTCAATAGAATTGGAGTCAGAGGGTTTATGCTTTTGACCACTTAACTGTTCAGATTCAATAGAATTGGAGTCAGAGGGTTTATGCTTCGACAGTGAAGACGAAGAACTGTCAGTTTTAGACTCTGCTTGTCTTGGCGGGGAGGCACTGGCAGGAATTAAGGGAGCCCCAACTTTCTCTTGCTCTTCCAAAAGTTTCTTCAAGTACTCTCCATGCTGCTCTATGAGTAGTTGAAGAGACTTTTGTACCTACTCAAACCAAAATAATTTTATACACATATCATTACAAACCAATTAAAGTTAAAACGAAAGGTTCAAGGCAAAAAAAAAGTATTAAAAAAAAAAAATCAATACTAGTCTAGCAATTAGCCTGACATGAATATATTTATATATTTAGTACACCTTGAGCTGTTCATGGAGCTGCTTTTGAACTTCAATTTGCATACGCAGAGCCTCTGTAATTGACATGTTTCTGCTACAAAAAGCGAGTTGAAGTAAGAGAGTAAATCTATACAAAAGGAAAAAGAGAAAATAAAAAAAGAGACCACAGAATTTGACCTTGTTATACATTCTTCATTATCATTGTTGGTTGAAACTGACTTCTTTTGTTCAAAGCTGGAAGTCTCTCCATCTTAACAGCACAAAGTTAAAGCATGTCAGATGTCACTGTTCAATTTCACAATTATCTAAAGGTCCTTTAAAATAAAATCAATTCAATATCAGTGCATATTTTTCATTCTGGTAAGTGGTCTAAAATAAAATCCATCAGCGAACTTTTAAGAGTCAATTTTTAATTAGCCCTAAGCTTACTTTTTTACAGAACATATTTGTACAACATTTGAAAAACATATTGTCTTCAAATTTTGGGAAACTAAAAATGCATTTGACTGAATAAATCTGAAGAAAAGAAAGGCAAGATATGCCAACATTTTGAGAAAATCAAAATGAGAATTGGAATGACTAGGAGCTGCCTCTTAATGTTGCATTTGGATGAGAAAAAAAACAGTTCAATCTGAGGGCTTGAAGAAGTGAGAGAGTGGGATTTTTTGAAGAAAGATAAAACTTAAAGCTAGATGAAGAAAAACATGCATAAAAAAACCAGAATGAACTTTGTTTTGCAACATTATCTTTACCATGTTTCAACTCTGGCACATTCTTGGCAAGTCGGTATTTCTGCAGATCATATTCCTCAAAAAGGTCAGTTGATATGGAATAGATGTTTAAGCTTCAGTATGATTTAAGCCACATTGTGTATCTAAAAGTTACCTGCAAGTGGCTCTTGATATGGTAGATGTTTAAATCTTCAACATTCATGAGCTTCAATATGCTCTTTGGAGTAGCATCTATAATATATAGCAACAATTGTGAGCCATAGAAATTATAATCATGTAGATCTTCCTGATTATTTAAAGATGGTTTGCTCACTCTCAGGGCCACCAAGTTTGTCGACTGCATCTAAGAAATGCTCATGGAGCTCTGATGTCCATCTTATTCTTGCCTTATGTGCTGCTGTAGCCTCTGGAAATTCTTGTTTTGAATTACTCTGGTCATTCATATGCATGACTGAAGGACAATCATTCTTGCTGTTTTGCAAGTCTGTGATCGCAATTTGTGAAATTTGTGGCGATTCATATATTTCCTAATTAAAATGAATAAGATTATTCAACAAGAAATGCTATGAATTCACACACACACACACACACACAAACAACCCTACTTATAAAGGTGGGAGGGGGATTTGAACTTTGATTCTCCTAATAAAGGAAACCATGAAATGCCACTGAATTACACCAGCTTAATTCAATCATACAGGAGTTATTAACTATAGTTTTCCTTGAGAACCAAGATCACATGACGATGTTTATATAGGAAAGGGTTATCATATTCATGGTTTCAATGTTTATCATTTTTGTGGATGTGTGTATAGATAATTAAATGTGTACAAGAAAAGGGGTAAAAATCATTAGATAGTTGTCTTTTGAAGGAACCTGTACAAAAATAACTAAATAAATAACTATAACTTTCCTGCATTGCTTTAGAAGATCTTTAGAGTCCAGATGATGCTTGATTATTTGATTTAGTGAATTTTCTAGTACCAAGGTTCCAAAGTGAGATAAGTGACTTGATCTCATTCTTTCTATGCTCTATTTGAGGAAATTCAAAAGCAAAAATTACTCAGTAATCAAGAAAATAGAGGTGGAGAGAGAGAAGGATTTAGCAGGTAATGCATTTTAAGTACTTCATATGTGTAAACTATTTACGAATATGTAACAAAGTGGCACTCACATCAAGCCTAGGGTTGTCCCTGGTATCATTTATAGCTATGTTGAGCTCTTCAGAAAAATTTTGTAATTCCAACTGCTGTGATAATGTTAAACTGTCACTTGCATAATTCTCGCCCCAGAAAATACCATCAGAACATTGTCCAGGAATATTGTATTCGAATCCCTTCATCAAGTCAAATGATGTCTCTTTCCCACATCTACCATTTACACCTCCACCTGAAAGCAATAAAGGCTTTGGTGAATTAACAGCAGGAGGGTACCGGTCAGAGTTCGGGGGATTTGGTAGGAAAGGTTGGTTTCCAAGATTGCGTGGAGTCTCATGGCTTGTTGAAGATGAAAAATGTAAACTAGTACAGAACATAGAAGATGGAGCAAATGTGCTTTTAGGATTTTGGATACAAGAGCTATCAGATTCATTAGACAAATTTTTTGCATATAACTTGTCTTTTGGCAAAGGAGTCTGTGTAAGGGAATTGGGCGGTTTTGGTTGTATGCAATGGGGGAGAACAGCTGGTGATGAGCTGCACTTCAATGAATATAGGCCTTGTGAATCCACAGTCGATGTAATATGAACAGGAGAAGATCCAATCAAGCGTGTTTGCAAAACCCCTCTAAGATTTTCTCCTTGACTTATTGAAGTATTTCTGTGGAGATTAATGGCCTTCAAATATAAGCCCAGTTCTTCTTCAACTCTGTAAAAGTTGTAAATCAATCACATTACTTTGAAGTTTGAAAACAGATAGATTAAGACATTAAAAACTCTATGGAAAATAGATACATAATGAGCAATAGCAGTATCATAGTTGAGTTTATGAGCTTTTTTGTTTATGCATATGCTTGCAGAAACATTTTGCATTCAAACAGAGACTTTGCAGTAACATCTCGTATTCAAGCACATATATGCATCTTGATTTCAGCATCTTAGACCAGTCACCCAAACCACATAAGTCTGAAGTTTTTAGAGGAACAACTCCACATGAGACCAATACATAAATGGGACTAGGAAAGGCACAAGACATATCCTTCACTTGGACAAGATAATGCCAGCAAATGGATCAGACACATAACAAACTGATCAAACACATGGTAATAGCATATCTTTGTCACTTTCAGCTGGAACTATTATGCAATTCAGAGTAGTCAATGGCCCAAAACAAGCAAACAACATATAACACAAGCAAGCAAAGAAGCCTGCAAGCTCAGGTGGGACTCAAACCAGATCCTTGCTATTTTATATTCCATACCACATATATTGGCAGTGCCACAAATTTGGCAAAGAAAGACATAATTGTCTAATAGAAATTTCCAGTAATAGAGCATAAGTGATAACACAGTTCAGCTGAATGAATCATTAACTAGATGCATAATAATGTGACAAAACATCTGCACAACATAATGGTAAAAATAGTGAAATGGAGAGAGGCATCTTCTAATCAAACAGTCAATAAAATCCTCTGGTTTGTTCTCCATCAAGATTACCAAATTCAGAATGATCATTGTTAAGTTATACATCTTATCTTTGTTCTTTAAGAAGCAGAAGAAGAGGTGTCAATATCTTCCTTATTAATTCAAATTGCATACGACCAATATCCAAATATATAAGTTAAGTATTTAGCTAGCTATTGTAAATTATGAATCAATTTGTAATATATAAAATCAACAAACAGCATGACATTTCACAGAAGAATTATGCCAAATGAAAATGGAGGGACTAAATAAATGCAGAATATATATGTAGAAACTGTATCAGAGAGAGAGAGAAAAAAAAAAAAAAAGACAAAAGAAGAAGAAGAAGAAGACAAACAATTATATCATAATACTTATAGAAATAATAACCACCAGAGAAACCTCATCCATTCCCATCATCATAGCATCAAAAAAACTAAATCTAATATTATCATGAAAGAACTTGAAATAACCACAAAGAGAGAGAGAGATACCTAATAAGACTGGTCTAAATTAATGGAGAACACACATACACTAGATAGATTCTTTAATATATGTGTTTATCCATATTGTAATTAGAAAAAAGAGAGGGCTTAATAGGCTAGTACAACACAAAGTGCACAACTGGCATTTGTATAAACTGGTTTATTGACGAATAGCAAATGAAATGGTCATGATGATGATGATAATGATAATGATAATGATAAGTAATTGAACATCGTTCAATCACGTAAACCCTCCTTACTTGGTTATGTCTAACAACACACGTATGTCATACGTGTCCATCAAAATCTGATTTTCAACTAGTACGTGTTTGGTACTTTGTCCAAAACATAAAACTACACAAGAAGTTGACGAGAATTTTAAAGTGGCAGTTTTGGACAGGTTGTTACGAGGATTATTCTCAGAAAGACAAAACTCATTGGCCGCATATTATTGGTTGCTGTATTAAAATTTTTAACGAGTTATTCTATAACCATAACTAATTACACATTAATTTTCACAACTATCTAATGCGACAAACTGTGAACGGTTGTTTATTACTTTTACATAAATTTGTTATATTTTTTACGTCACTCACAGTCAGTCACATCAAATAGTTGTGAAAATGAGTGTGAAATTAGTGATGCGTCGATAATTTTTCATTTTTAATTAATTAACTTGACACGAAACTCTCTCTAAGTTAAACAACTCATGATGAGATATTTAAGCGCGTGAAAAACAAACGTCAAGACTACGTTGTTGGTTTTTTATTGGATTGATTGATTAATGAATGAAACCCAGAAGGACTGACTGGGTTTAAGATAACACGTTGGCCTGCACAGCTCATTGTTTTTCTTGAGTATGCAATGCAATGCAAGGCACCGTGATGGAAGAAGCAAGCAAGGTCATTGACGATCGTTTTCTCCCTCTTTAAGTTTTTGTTCTTCAAGCCCACAAAAGCAATCCCAATCCAGCCATTTATTTGTGAAGTCTTATCTTCCACAGTGTTTGTTGGGGTCTCTTTCGTTGACCTGGAAAATTGGAAATGTCCGAACATGAAGTAAAAATATGGGTATGGGAAAGAAGTTTTTGGACCTGTGAAAAAGGGCAACCCGAACCCAACCCGTCGATCGCCTGGGTTGGTCCTTTCAAAGGGATTTTTTCCAAGTGTTTGTTTCTCCTTGTCTTGCCCTACTAATTCTGTGTGAACATGCTTCACACTTTCATTTTTTGCTATTTCCTTTATTTAAAAAAAAAAAAAAAAATCTTTAAAGGTCGAGAGTTTAAGCCATTTGAATTTTGGACCATATAGAATTTTGTAACATATAAACTTGAACTTCATAGATATTACTTTAAACTGCCATCTAAAAAGATTATAAAGAATGTTCAAAATATCTTAAGAAGAAACTTTCTAAAAAAAAAAAAAGTTAAAATAATAACATGAAATAATGTCGCTGTAACATAAAAAGGTTTTTATTATATTATAGTAATACAATATTTACGAGATAAAGAAAATTTTATTTTATTTTAATCTAGTACAAAAAATTTAGACTATAGCATAATAGTCATAGAAATTAATTGAAGTAATGAATTCGTTGTTGAAAAGTGAAAATTTAAAATTGCACACACATGCCTATTACACTTTTTCACTTAAAGTAAAGAGCCATTAAAGTATAAACGAACAACGTAAGAATATTGTAGTTTAAATAATGAGAAAAGTATTTTAATCTATTCCATATATTGATATTTATTATGCAGTGTAATAAGTTATTCGTTCGCTTAATCATAGTTTTTCCCCCTTTAATACATTAAATACATTAGAGTTTTTTTTTTTTTTTTTTTTTTTTGGAGAGATTAAATACATTAGAGTTAGCATAAGAGTTTCTGAAAAAAAAAAAAAAGAGTTAGCATAAGATATTTATGTTACCATATTAATGTTTAGTTGGCTTATGGAAATATCATAATTTTTTTATGATATCATGTTTATGTTATTAGATTATGATCGTGGTCGGTTAAATAAAATATCATTCTAATAAAATTTTAATATGATATTTATGCATATTTTCATGAAACATGCATATTTTATATTGTTCATGTATATTTTAAAATATTAAAATGTTCTTATTAAAAAAATTTTAGTTCTCAACTTTGGGTTGTATTGTGAAGTATGTTGACCGTATCCAATCCAATGTTTTCAAAAACAGCTTGAAAAAAAAAAGTCATTTAAAAAAAAAAAAGTTTAATGGGTTTGGACTTTAAGAGGAACAATCTTTTACCAAAGATAATTTAAATAAAACTAACACGACCTTAACATTTTAATTTTTTTGGAGAAGTGTGCAAAAATTGTGAGATGGAAGGCTAAATAAAAAAAATTAAGGTAGCAAAGTGCCACTTGACAGAATATATATATATATATATATATATATATATATTAAGGTAGCAAAGTGCCACGTGACAGAATATATATATAGAGTGTGTACACCTATAAATAATTAATATGTGCATTTAATCCAAGGACATATTCAATTAACGAACTAATGTCTCTATATATTAAGAGGGTTCAGAAAGTTAGTTATGATTTCAAAAAATGTCAAAAATACCCATAATTTTTTTTTTTTTTTTGAGAAAGACTTAGACACACACACACACACACAGAGAGGGGAGTGTGGACTAAAATACCCATAATCTAATTAAATAATTCTTATTCTTTAAAAAAAAAAGGTTAAAATTGTAATTCAACAAAATTTTAAAAAAAAATGCCAAAGAAATTTTTTTCCTAAGAATTAGCACACTCTATATTTAATTAAAGAGAGTGCGCTAAATTAACATTGACATAAATATAATTTTTGTTGATATGAAAGCCTAAATGAAAAATATGTCATTTTGTAGAAGGTTATGCTTTCTCACATGAGGTCTCTGTTTATATATATATATATATATATATATATATTGATTTTAGTGTTTTTATTGATTTGTATTCAAAAGAATATAAAGACAATATTATCATGTTTTTATGTATTTATTATTTTTTGCATATGAAAACAAATACGAATCATATACACGGTTTGACATGTGTTAGTTTTAAGGGGGGTTTTAAGGCCACGCCGATGAGGTCAACGCTTATAAAACTCGAACCATCGCCAAATCGGGGGATCAAAATTTTGATTACTCCAATAGTGGTTACGTTAGTATGATTGTCGAATAACGATGGCTAGAGGGAGAAAAAGGAAGTAGATTTGGATCTCAAGGAGAGAGAAATCAGATATGGTCTCAAAATCCCAAACAAGATTTGATATCTCAAAGCCTTCGAGATGCTTCAATTGACACAAGCACGTCATACTGTGAAATGTGAGTCACAACTCACAAGCCTTTGAGATGCTTTTGAGTTGTGACTCACCTTTCAATCAAACTAAACGAGGATAGAGAGTGCAATGACTTGGGCTGAGTAGGTGGCGACCAAAGTTTGAGGAAGGAGAAACGAAAGAGTCGTGAGGGAGGAAAAATGTGTAAGACGAAAGAGGGAGGAGTTTGTGCAGTTTATATATATATATATATATATATATATTTTTTTTGATACAAGATAGAAATTTTACTTTAGCCTAATCTAAGTGTATATGTGTGTGCAACTTCCTTTTGGAGACTTGAACTCCGGCCCTTACCCTTACACTCTACAAACACTTATACTTGTAGAGTGACCATCGCGCCAAGGGTGCGCGGTGGTTCTTTATTATATATTTAACCTTATGTGCAATTGTTGAAATTCTAAAATAGAAACCGCCCACTGCTTTAGTTGACTTGTGGTGTCCTTTAAAAGCTTTGATTGTCGAACCAATCATTGTTGGCAGCACCTAGGAATGGTGTGGTGATTCCTCTAGCTATTTTCTTTGATTTTGGTCAGAACCTAAACAGTCCTATTATCGAGTTAACCTGACCTTGAAAAGGCCGGGTCGGAGTCATGGTTTTTGCAACCTATTTAGGACGATTTGTTCTTGCCGAAACCCGATCGACTTGACTCATTTGCCAACTCTAACCTTTCATAATGCTCATATGTCAATCATTGGAGGTTTGGCCTTTATTAAACCCGAATTTGTTGTTTATATTTTGAGAAATGCTATATTAACAATATTTTCACTAACAAATTCTAGGTGATAAGCTGTTACTGGTTGTTACTAATAGGTAAAAGATTAATTTCAATTATGGGCCCAAATTAAAACCAATAATAGATTGCCACTTACGATATGTTGTGAAAATATTGTAAACGTAACATTAATCTTATTTCTTAGGAGTGAAGCTCGAAACTTGGCTGAATTAATCTTATTTTAATCCTATCAAATGAAGTTTAAAACTTGAAAGAGAGAATACCAACAATAAAAAGGTGCATTGGTTTATATTTAATTGTAATACAACATGAGTTTTGTGATAAATAACAGTAAAGTAACACATGATTAATGGCGAAGTAACAACAAAGTAGCATATATTCAATAGTTAACTCAACTGGTAAAGTCTCTGATGCTTGAATAAGAGATCTGAGATTCAATCCCCACCTATATCAAAAATCGATTGGTATTTTGGTCTGATGATAAAAAACTATCATCAAGAGCAGACTTTATAGGTTGAAACTCTTTAAAAAAAAAATGAAGGTTTTTTTTTTTTTTTGAGATAATAGTAAATATATAAATTGTATAATTTACATTCAGAGGTGAAGTAACAATAAAATAACGCACTTTTAGAGGTTGAAACAATTGCATATTTAGAAATAGTTTTGTTACCTGTTGAAGCAATTGCAAATTTAGGACGAACACTAAATTTATGGGGTTATATATGACAAAAGCTTTTGGGTTAAATTGTGATGAAGTCAAATAATACGAATAAATTTTATTTACTTTTGTTAGGTTTAAGGTTTAGGTTGAGATTCTGCGGGCAGGGACAGAGCCACCCTTTGACAATAGGGAAATTGCCCCCACCCCCCCGAATTTTAAAAAAAAAATTTATTAGTGTGTGTATATATATATATATAGGTATTAAAATTAGCAATTTTGTTCTATAAATAACATTTTGCACCCTTTAAAAATATCTTTAATTCTTTTGAGAGTAATGTTACAACCACAAAACTTTTCTTAAATATTTTTACAAACTATTGAAATAGTAAATTCTTATTGATTTACATCTGAGCCCACCACTTATATCACTATTTTTACATAACAATGACCACTTACTACATCAACGATTAATATAAAAACATTTATAACTCTAACATTTTCCTCATTTTAAAGGCTATAAAAAATTTATAAATCTAAAATTTAAAACAAAATATACAAGCATAGAAAAATTAGCTCATCAACAAAAATTACCAATAGCAAAAATTTAATTAAAAAAAAAAATTAAGCTCAATCAAGAATCAACCAATTTTACCCAAAACAAACAACCTAGCCCTTAAAAAAATTTTAAACAAAATAAT
This sequence comes from Quercus ilex subsp. ballota, assembly GCA_032727855.1. Lineage (NCBI taxonomy): Eukaryota > Viridiplantae > Streptophyta > Magnoliopsida > Fagales > Fagaceae > Quercus > Quercus ilex. Next base: position 6,505,066 of record CM064918.1, read on the forward strand.
TTTATCCTTACCCAGCACTACTCATCAAACACACTTCAAAAAAAAAAAAAAAAACCATAGCAGCTAAATAGCATAGCTAGAGGCCGAAGCAACTACACACAATCAATATCAAAACTGCCCTCCCTAATTCCAAGTTCTGGCTCCATCCCTGTTTGCGAGCAAAAGTCTCTTGCTATAGTACTTTAAGAGTTTATAAATATTCTTTAGATTGTTGTCCAGGTGCTAGAATTCATTGGGCCAAAAACAGATATTTGATAGCTCTCAATAGCAATTCGATCGATCGAAAAGCCCAGCATTCGATAGATTGAGCCTTATTTTGGTTGATCAAATTGTGGGATTACAAATTTGTAATTTCAGCTCATCAAGTGATTAAGGTTTCATGATTACAAGCCAAAAGTATTTAAGCAAACCCTAATACACGTCCTTGGCGTACATATGAAGGCATTGTGCCTTCTGCTCTCAAAAGCCTCTATCGGTGATCTAATAAACCATATTTCAAACCGGTGGTGTTGAAGTTACTGCAAACTCAATTCTTTCAAGTTTTGATCTGAATCTTCAAATGGGTAATTGAAGTCTTTGACAAGAGGGTTCACATTGCAACATCTCCATAATTGAAGAAGTCTGTGGACTTGAAGCTCATTGGGTAACATTAGTAAGTTTTACTAGGATTTTAGTTATTTAGTATGTCAAATTTTATTCAGTAAGTGAATTTCTTTTGCCTTGATGGTTGTTAGGTTAAACCCCTTTTAGATTTTTATTGTGGAATTTCTATTTCATTGGTTTTTTTTGGGTCACTATATCAGTGTCTATTTTCCATTGGTTTATCTGTTACATGATATTGGTGATTGTTTGATTAACTAAGGTTGTTTGTAATTGATCAAATAATTTGGCCTTAAAACTAGTTAAAGATCTAAAAAACAACCACTTATTATTATTATTATTATGATAGACTAAGTAGAAGATGTCAGTTGTTCACATCTCACAAGACATTTGGATATTTGTCACTTATCTTTTGCTCATAGGACAAACACTACTATTGATTCGTCCGACCGACATTCTATGACATCGATTATTCCTATGTTACAGCTTTTTCATGCTCAGGCTCTCTCTGGAAGCTTCAGTTTTACCCCACACCAAAAAAAAAAAAAAAAAAAAAGGTTGTTCACAAGCTTCCAATCTCTCTTCCTCTCTCTGTATACCTCTCTTCAGATGACTAAAGGTACATTCCAAACTAGAGAAAGACATTGAGAAAAAGTAAAAACGAAAAAAGTATTCATGCAAGAAAAGAGAAGACAGTTATAGAGTTGCTAATAAGATTAATGCTTCGCCGGGCACTACAAGGTAAAGGTATGCTTTCCTCAAAATACAATAATACTAACTCATAATAATTGGTTCAGACTTGAGATCAATCCCACGTAAAAGGTAGTTCTTATTTCCTCTCATGTGTGCATATCCTAAAATCATCAACTTTTGGTTGTTGGTGATGATGTTCTTATGTTAGTTTTTCACTTTTCACATTTTAAGGATTTTTGTTTTTTTTTGGGATTTGGGTCCAGTTTCTTTATCAGATGGATACAGATCCTCTCTATTTCCCTTTGAAATGGAGAAGCTCTAGTACACGGTGAGGATTTCCTCCAAAATTATCCACGCTCAAAAATGATCCACGTCATTTAAAATGTAAACACCACACTTAAACTGAAGTTCAACGCACTTAACTCAAGTTAAACTCTCAACTCTCACCAGCCGTTCAAACTCTCTCTCTTAAATTTCAAAGTTCAAAATCTCTCAACCTCCACTTCTAGCATACTCAACTCAAACCCATCAGCAAAAACAAAGAAAAAACCTTAGCTCACCAGAGATCCCGACACCCATACACGCATCCTTTTTAGACCCAGATTAGAGAGAGAGTAAGGGTTGGGGTTCGGAGAGAATCGGGTGTAGAGAGAGACATTGATGCTTTTCAGACCCAAATTAGAGAAGGTTAGGGTTTGGGTTTGGAGAAAATCGGGAAAGAGAGAAGTTGTTGATCTTTCAGGTTTGATCTATGGAGGGAAATGAGATTGAGAGACAGAAAGAGATTTTGGTTGAAGGAGAGAAGAAGCCACCATCGAAGGTGGTGGTTGCGAGTGAGCCAGCCTTGTCGATTTGGTTCAGACCCAAATCAGCAAAGGTTAGAGTTTGGGTTTGGGGAAAATCGGGAAAGAGAGAAGTTGATGCTCAATCTCCATGGCTACCGCTAGCGGCCACCATGTTCCACTCCACCAATTCTGGTCGTGGTTCTGGTAAAGTTCCTCTGTCTCCCTCTTTGATTTTTCCTTCTTTTAATTTTCTCAACAAAAAAAAAAAAAAAGATTTTTTGATTTTTAGTATTGTATTAGGATTTCGTTTTCTTTTGATAAAGAAATTGAATTCCCTGTTGTACTTGGGAAAAAAATAATGTGGAATTTGTGTTATTGGATACAGATTGTGTTCAAGTGAAAAGACAACGAAAATAACAGAATCTGTATGTATAAATGGTGGTTTACCTACTTATTTTCCTTTTAAATAAACAAGCATTTATCTTTTGTCATTTTTCACCATGAGAGGACTAAATCCTAAACTTTTGCAAAGTTTCGCTTTGCTGATTTAAAGTTGTTATATATTCATCATAATCTTTAAGTTGATGAATGCATTTTACCATTGTCAAACTAATTCATGAATTTTTCTAATTCATGTTCCATGTTTTTCTTGATTAGCTATAAACCGAAAATTACTTCAAATAATGATTTTTTTAATTGCTTAATAGTGAGCGAGTATTTGCTCTAGCAGACCTTTGAAATGAATTCCTCAAAAGTTAGGAATTTTTTTTTGGGTCCAAATTGGAGTATTTCTTGATCTGTTTTTTTTTTTTTTTTCTTTTTTCTTTTTTCATGTGTATGACAGTATGATGAGTTTAAGTGTTTATAGTCTAGCTGCTTGTGCAAACTGTGAGCAGAATAACATTAAGACTAAACATGCCTTTACAGGTATGTGTTTCTTTTTTATTCTACTTGTGATGGGTGCATTGTTCTTTTAAATGTCAATGTCAAGTTTGCCTTGTAAAAGTGCAATGTTGGCATGCTTTGACTTGAAATGCTACTATTTGCTAATCTTGGTCCCATATTTTGTTTAGGGTAAAAATTATGGACAATATGAACAAAGTGATGGGTGCTTTGTTCTTTTTTCTTGCATATGATTAATGATGCCATATACAAACAATATTGAAAAACAAGTAACAATAATTTTGCGTATCATGGTGCAGGGCTTCAAGTAACAATTGATTGCAAGCTAGAAAATGGACACTTCAAGACAAGAGGGGTAGGGAAACTCGATGAAGAAGGAAAGTTCAAAGAGTCTATTCATCATAATATTGTAAAAGATGGAAAACTGAATGAAGAGTGCTATGCACAGCTTCACAGTGCATTAGCTACACCATGCCCTACACATAATGGCCTAGAGTCTTCAAAAGTAGTATTCAAGTCCAAAGCCAAAGGAAAATACACGTTTGGGTTGGCTGGTAAACTTAAGTTCTCTCCTGTGACATGCACTTCAGCTTTCTTGTGGCCTCACTATAAGTACCCACCACTAATCAAGAAGCAAGAGGTGGAATGTATAGTCAAACAATAAGCACACCAATTGTAGAAGTTTCATGTTATTTTAATCAAAGTGTTTATTTTAATGGAATTTTTGTTATGTGATCAAAGTGTACATTTTAATAAAATTTGTTCATTTTTTTATTATTAAATTCTCTTATTGTCTACTCTGTTGGATTGAATTTTGATTGTAAGGATTGTGACAAATGGAATGTGGATATTTACATATATTTGTAAATAAGGACTGTGACAGTTGTGGGCTATTGATATTTGTAGATATTTTTAAGTAGGTGTAAGGGTGTGCTGCACAGGTGGTGCAGGAAAAGCTGCTGGGGTGTGTGTGTAGGTGTGACAACTGTGTGTGTAAGGGTGTGCATAGGTGGTGTGGGTAAAGCTGTTGTGTGTGTAAGGGTGTGTGGGGGACTTTGCGTATGGGTGTGCACAGGTGGTGCGGGTATAGCTGCTGGGGTGTGCGTGTGTGCCTGCATGTGGGTGCGTGGGAGTGTACAGTCTAGATAAATTGTACTGCTATTGTGGGTTGTTAGTTGGTTGGGCCAAGGTGTGTAGTTAGTTGGTTACGTGGAGTGCTTATAAGGAGAGGAAAAGGATTGTAAAACTCATGCAGATAAGGATTGTAAAACTCATGCAAAAGAAAAATTGACACACCAATTAACATGCATACAGCTCAAAACTTGGCTTATTTATATAAATTTTTTCCCCAAATAGCAACACTTATATATAAAAACAACTCTTGCCTAGCATAACAATTATGCAAAAAATAGTAATTATGTAGAATGTGCAATACCAGACCTATTCTGCAGAAACAGTAATTATGCAGCAAAACATAATTATGCAGAATGTGCAATACCAAACCTATGCAGTAACAATAATTATGCAGTAACAGTAACATTAATTATGCAGTAACAGTAACAGTAATTATACAGTAATTATGCAGAAACAGTAACAATTTCTGCAGCAACAAATAATTATGCAGAAATTAACACCTTGCAGAGATACATCAGACATGCAGATTAAGTATTCTTTCCAAATAATAAAAAATCTAAACATTTGAATGTGACTAAGTTTTGGACCATCAAAACTCCAGTCCTAAACTAGGAAAATTACAAAATAAGAGCACTTAATCTTAACATGTGTCATAGATTATAAAACATGATCCTAAACTAGAAAAATGGATTGACTTTATGAACCATCGGATTCCATCCACTTGTAATACTTTCTTGAGTCAAGGGACCTCCACTTGCAACACTTCCTTGAGTCAAGAGACATCCTGCACCATTAATTTTGTCGTTGGAGCCTACTACACTTGACGTACTCTCTAAATGTGATGCTAATGCAATACTTGTTGATGAGCCTCCCTAATGTACTGCAGAACTTGTAGAAGCCGACTACAAAAAATCCAATTACACATATCACAAGCTTAGCATTAAAATTATCAAATCATGCATCTAAACTATTATTAATATCAAAATAAAATATATAATTGTAAATATCTTTACCATTAAAAGTTGTGTAAAACTAGTAATATTTTCAGAAGATATATCCTCAGTTTTCTTTTGTGCCATGACGTCATGTGCATATATTTCCTGTAAAAATTGTACTAGTTTAGCAACAATAATAGTATACTATATTAATGTGTAAAAATAAAATAGAATGGTGAAAATAAGGATAATTGAAGATTACCTCCTGCACTTTTCTTTTCTTTGTTTGCTTCTTTGATGTGCCTTCCTTTGGTTTCCTCATCTTTTCTATCTATGATTTCGTCCTACGTTTTTTATTACGATAAACCTCTCTTTTCTTTATCCCTTTTGGTACAATCGTAATCGAAGCACATAATTGATCTTCTTTGTCTGCAAAATCGGTGGAAGGCCTAATGATGTCTTCTTCTACATTAGCTTTGCAATTCCTAAGGTCACAAAGTTTTTTTTTTCAAATCTGCAATTGCTAAGCTTAGAATATTATGGCCTTCTTTAGTTTCACATGCCTCATTCACCAATTGAATATATTTTGGACATAAATCTCGATACCGATCTACATATTCCAGTCGAGTATCCGGCTTAATGTTATGTGTTGTGCAATTTTTTCCGCTTCCATCTTTTGCATCTCTTCTCCACCTCTTCATGATATATCTATTAGGAATCAACTTGATATCCAATACATCAAGAACTTTCAAACCATGCCTACATAAAATACCAAATGACTCAAACTTTCTGCAACTACAAGATAGAGTCTCATCTGATGGATTCCACATGACCTCATATTTTCCATTTTGATTGAAAACTCCAACCACATAACTATGTGTTTGAATCACATTGCGTTCTAGGATGGAAAGTGCCATTACCTCTTCAACTTCTGTCTGAAATAAATCAAAAAACTTAGGCGTGTACACTGTTGCTACTTGGTTAAGCATAGGAGAGCTTTTGAGCTTTAATCTTGGAAATTTTTGTCTAGAGTTGTATTTTTCTTCTAACTCCTTATCCCGCTTTTGATTGACAACTGTTTCAAAATGAGTGAAAAACTCTACTATATTGAGATCAGTACGCAAGCAATCCTTCAAGTCAGCATTGAAACTCTCACTAAGTTGAGTTGTCTTCATTCCTGCAGTGAAAGTTCTCTTAACATATGCTTGAGCCCATTTTTCCTTCAATTTAAATAGATCAATTAGCCATTTATTTTCACGAACATCATACTTATCTAGCATTTCATTCCAAGCTGTAAGAAACTCATCTTCACCGTCATACTCATAGATACATGCTAAGAAATCAGTGTTAAATTGAGGCTCATTTTTTAGTAAATGACCCAAGTGTTTTTCAGCATTCTGCCACATATGCCAACTACACAATGCATAATATGTCTTAGGCATGACTATTTTTATTGCAGCTGACATTGCTGCATCTTGATCTGTGAAAATAGTGATTGGCTTCTTTTCAGACATTGCTTCTAAGAAGGTCTCAAATAACCATACAAAAGATTCAATCGTTTCATCATATAAAAGTGCACCTCCAAATACAACAGTTTCTCGATGGTGATTTAGACCCAAAAATACTCCAAGTGGCCTGGCGTCTCTATTTGTACTACACGTTGTATTAAACGTTATTACCTCACCGAAGTGGCTATAGTCAATGATCATTCTTGCATCGGCCCAAAAGATATTAGTAATCAACTCTTCACAGTCCAATTGAGTAGCGAAATAATATGAAGGATTTTCCTTAAGTTGACGACTGAAATATCTTCCCAAGCTAGTAGCTGCCCCATGCTCCATGTCTCTCTGTCGCTTAGTGCGTAAATAGTTTTTATGATCTTGCTTGGTAAAACCAAGATTATCATATCCACCAACTTGCTTACTAAAAAGCTCATAAGATTGCTTTAATCTTAATCTCGATTCATGTGCCAAATCAATTTCAATAGCATGAGTTGCAGCCACTTTCCGTTGTGATGACATCATGTGCACAGTTGATGGAAGGTGGAGATAGTGGTTATGCTCAGCAATAAATTCACTCACCACATATTTTTTACTATCTCGATTAAGTACAATAACCAAACGTGCTTCACAACCACATCTTGTTTCTGCTCGTGGATTCTTTACATTCTGATCTCTCTTGTCTTTGCCTCGAACTCCCTCCTTCGTGCACACAAATCTCCTTGAAGTAACCACTCCAGTCTTTTTACATTTATTTACATACTCTTTTCTAATACAAAACCAGCCTTTCTGCCATATTCATTATAAAAACCATATGCAATCTCATCCGCTTCAAACTCCATCCCTTTAAATGGGGTAGATTCCATGGGCACATTAGAAGGAACATGTATTCCCATCATTATCCCTATAAAAAATTGAACATAAATTTATTATAACTTTCACCTATCATTTGTTTTCAAAACAGAGATGATGTAAAAAAAAAGACCATGTAATGAATGATCAACATACTAATGAGGATGTACCTCATATGAGAGAAATGTTATATATCTTTGTTACTAAACATAAAAATTCAATATGACCAAGCATGATTTCAACTCAACTCACTCAAAGGCCAGTCAATTTAAACATGACAGTAATAAACATGTTCTTTAAAATCTTGCATCCATAATATGCCATCAAGAATCATAATAAAGGAATCTTCTTATTATGATTAAAGAACTTATTTATTATGAGATTTTTTTTTTCAAAAGAGAAATTTATTAATTTAAATATCTAAACCTTGTGATCAACACCACAACAGTATCCTTTTGATCACCTCTCTATATATGTCCATAATCCACATTAAGCGTACAAGTAATCATTTTTTAATTTCACATAAACTCATCATTGATACTATTTTCTTATGAACCGATTATAATAGACTATATTAACAGCTGTGGAAATATATATATATATATATATATTTTTAAAAAAATTGTGCCACTAAACTTATTGATTACACTATGAATTAGGATCATGTGTGTAAGGATTTTAGTGTTGATCCATTCCATAACATTTTATGGTAATAAATTCAAATTTATTGATGTAATTTTATCCATTTGAAAATCTAGTTAGTTTTTTATTTTATACTTTCCTAATCTACTTTCCGAAGTGGTTTCTCCATTAAAGGTATTCTTCTTTGATTTTCCACTTCGTCACCAAATGTTATGTCATGCTTAATTGTGCTTTTTATATTACTTATTGATTTGTTAATTGCTTAACTATAGTGAAAAATTAATTGTCTGAGTGGATCACTTCACCAATATAATTTGATAATTTTGCTCATTAATTCACATTGGGGTCTAAACAGAAATTTCAATGTTCAATCTTCTTTAATTATATGAAATTTTTAAGGAAGACTCTAACTTGCGTTCAGCCATTAAAACAACAATATAAACTTGTGAGCTTGTTTCTCTGTGTGTACTAATAAAGATTCAATCTTTATCACCAAAAAAAAAAAAAAAAAAAAGATACAATCTTTATCTCAAAAAATTAAAAATACTCCTAGAATCATCCAGCCATTATAAAGATTCATCATTATCTCAAAAAATTAAAAATAAAAATTCAGATAGACTCTAACTTGCATCCAGCCACCAAAACAACCATATAAACTCACCAAGACAACAATATAAATGCAGAAAAATTATCAAACATCAAATAAGATAAGCATAAACAAGTTTTACTGATATACCTCTGTTTGGCAAGATAGAAACAGAGATGTCTTCTCTGAACCTTCTGTGAAGCTTTTTTTTTTTTTTTTTGGTTTGAAATCTATGAAGCTTTGAACGTGGGCTGCCTTTGTTTCACTTTTCCCTCTAAAAGGTTTTTTTTTTTTGTTTTCCAGTGCACTGATGTATCTACCTCTGTTTCTCCATTTCCCTCCAAAAAGGTTTTTTTTGTCCGGTTGAGTTAAACCCCAGTTGAGTGCGTTGAACTCCAGTTTAAGTGTGGTGTTTACATTTTAAATGACGTGGATCATTTTTGAGCGTGGATCATTTTGGACGAAATCCTCACCGTGTATTGGAGCCTCTCCATTTCAAAGAGAAATGGAGAGGATCCGTATCCTTATCAAACAGTGTCACTGAACCACAAAACTCTTAGACACGCTTTTTTTTTTTTTAATATATCTAACCTTTTCAGTTTCTGAACTTTTTTCTTCTTTAGTAAAAACACATTTACAATTAATTTGATGCATGCAGTGGCAGCGGAAGTGAGCCCTCCAACACCCTCTAATTCTTCATTGCAGATGAGCTCCCCAAAGCCAGGGGGTTCAACCATGTCCTTCTTCCTGGGAGGGTTACTTGCACTGGCAATATTGCTGATTATTCTGTTAATATTTCGGAAATATTTTAAACCAGCAGAGGTGAGGAAGATGGTATCACCAAGTAAACGGTAGCAAGGTACTAAGACAAACTGGTCAATAAGTCATAAATTATGGATTATTCCAAAAGTTTAAACTATTCCGAAAGTGCAAAATTTAATCATTTATCCATTATTCGAACTTTGATATCTTGATAAATTTACGGATTATCCCAAAATTTAAGCGGTTAGAAAATTGTGAATTTAATTATTTAACCATTAATTTAACTTTGATTACCAGGATAAATTATAAATCGCCCCAAAAACTTAAACTATTCAGAAAGTGTGAATTTATTCATTTGACCATTATTCTAACAATTAGAGAAGTCGATAGCATCTTGAAATTAATTAGCACTAAACATCTCAAGTGTTATTTTATTTTTGCAGCATCAGCATCTGTAGAATTCTTTAGTGGTAATCTTCGAACAATAAGCTATTTTGACTTCCAGACACTAAAGAAGGCAACCAAGAATTTTCATCCTACTAATCTTCTTGGAAAAGGTGGATTTGGGCCTGTTTATCTGGTATTTATACTGAATCCAAGAGAGCACATTTTGGGGTATGAAATATGTGTTAGCGATTCAAAATATTCTCACGCATAATTTAAGAGTAAACAGATGGAAATCATCTATGAAATATATGTGAACAGATGGATATAATCTATGAATGTCCAAAAGGCATTGATTTTTTTGTTAATGTCTGTCTCCAAGTCAGATGTTTAGTCACAATAATTAATTTTCAATCATCACTACTTGGTTTAACTATCTTTGTTGAGCCCTGCACTGTTTAAGAAGTTTGTCAGCATTCATTTACAATGATTGGAATTTTTATGTGTCACCAAAATTCATATTTCCTTTTCATTTACAATGTCCAAAAATTCATATTGAAGAAATTGTCTCTTGATACATCCCAACAAGGAGAGCCAGAGTTTCTTGTAGAGGTGAGGATGGTCACGAGCATCCAACAGTACAAGAACCTTGTTCGCCGTCTTGGATGTTGCTCCGATGGGCCTCAACGGCTACTTGTGTATGAATACATGCAGAATAGATGCTTAGACCTTATAGTATATGGTATCCCTATTCTATCTACCCTATCCTATCTTTTTATTTGTTAGAATTTGGGACATATCATTACTCCTCTACTTTTGAATCTTGACACTAACATGATCAAAACTATGAAAATAATTACTTTGTTTTTTTTTTTTTTTTTTTTTTTTTTTTTGAGAAAATAAAATTCCTTGGTTTTTTGTGGGCATGTTTAATCCCTGAATGCAATCATTAAGCCTAAAAGATGGAAGCCATATTCATTTTTGGATGACTTGCTTCTTATGAACAAATTATCCATCATCAAGTGCTATTTCAGTGGAAATTGTATGGAAAGTGGAAACATATTTCAGGTCCTTTTTAAATGAAACCACAAGCAGCTTAAAAAGAAAAAGAAAAAGATAGAAAGAAAGAAAGAAGGATTTACTTTTCGTAATATATGCAATATTCTTAATGCTTTGGTTTTACTTTTAATGGTACACAGGTAAAGTCGATCAGTTCCTGAATTGGAGAACCAGGTTCCAAATAATAATTGGCATTGCAAGAGGATTGCAGTACTTACATGAGGATTCACACTTACGAATTGTCCACAGAGACATCAAAGCTAGCAACATTCTTCTTGATGACAAATTTCAACCAAGGATTGGAGATTTTGGGCTGGCTCGGTTCTTTCCTGAAGACCAAGCTTATCTTAGCACCACATTTGCTGGAACTTTGTAAGTCCTTCGCCCAATATGACTGTCCATTTGACCTCTTTTAGGTCTAAGATTGGTTGGCACTGTGAAGTACTCTCTTTCGGAAGAGCAATGAGTCATGGATTGGAGGTTTTCCCCACAGAAAGAGGGTGTTGGGGGTATTAGCTACCCTTCTGAAATGATCATATCTAGGAATGAAAGAGGTTTACTGGTACACAGAAAGAGGTTTACTGTGAACTTCACTGATTCTTGACTCGTAACACTCTATCACAGTTGCTTCCCACACCACACCACAGTTCCCCCTCCCCCCCCTCTTCTCACACACAGTAAAATTCAATGTAGTCCACCAAACGTGCTCTCTCTCTCTCTCTCTAAAAAAGCCAAATTCTTGGTTGTCAGAAGGACAAAGAAAAAGATATAATTCTCCTCTCTCCTCTCTCCACAACCCCCCCACCCCAAAAGCAATGTGAAATACTTGACAAAAATTGATGGTTATGAATTTTTGCGTAGTTTATTTGGTTTAGAAGCTATCACTCTTGCAAAAGAAGTGGAATTATATTTCGTAGCTTCATGTGAAGTATTATCATGCACAAATCAAGTGACATTCTCTTTTCCTTTTGTTCAGAGGTTATCCTGCACCTGAATATGCTATAAGGGGAGAATTGTCTGTAAAGGCAGACATCTATAGTTTTGGAGTTCTTGTGCTTGAAATCATCAGTTGCAGGAAAAACACTGACCTTACTTTACCATCGGAAATGCAGTACCTCCCTGAATACGTAAGCCTTCGCATTTTCATAGTTCATATTTACTCATTGGTTATAGATTTTCTTCACCTAATATAAGACTTGGCTACTGATTCATATATTCTTAACAGGCTTGGAAGCTATATGAGAGGTCAACGGTGCTAGATCTAGTTGATCCAAAAATGCAAGAAGATGGGTTTGAGGAGGAGAATGTTTTGAAAGCAATCCATGTAGCCTTCTTATGCCTTCAGCCTCATGCAAATCTCAGACCCCCCATGTCGGAGATCGTAGCCATGTTGACATGCAAAGTTGAATTGGATAAAACACCAATGAGACCTCCCTTCTTGGACCGAAGGCGAAAGAACAATGAGAAGAACCATTCATGGGATACTATATCTGATGCTTTCCCTTCTCAATTGGACAGTGTCCCCATCATTACCTAAAACACCTTACTAAGGGAAATTTCGTGCTTCCATTGTTTAGAGGAGAACAGGAAGAAGAATCTTAATGCAGTGTTTCAATTCATTTTTGAGAAAAAGGCAACATGCTTTTTCTCACACTTTTTGCTTTTATTTTATAGCTCTTTCCTCCTTAATGTTTTTTCAGATATATATACTTGAAGAGGAGTTATAAGGTAGCAAGTCCCTTCAGTAATTGCAGTATTGCACAAATGAGTTTGTGTGGTTGTTAATGTTGACGGAAGGGAAGAAGGTGGACTCCCATCTTTGTAAAGTTCTCAGTGAACTTTATGATTTGCTATATGTGATGAACCATTGTATTTACAGATTGAAGATGTTTCATATGTTTTTGGAATACGTTTCATCTTCAAGTTTCAACCAAACTTAACTTGCAGATGATTGTACTTCTCTTTTTATGAAACCTTTCCTACAAGAGTTTTCTTCCAACAAACAAGTTATATAGCTGTGACTTTATGGTAGTGAAAGTGTTGTGAACACCCATTTCTCCAAAACTTAAAAGGTTAGGAAATAGTAAATTTAATTATTAACCATTATTGTGATACATATAAGGCATTAGTAAACAACACTGGCTCGTCTTTTGAGCAACTCAATTAAGGATTATCTTTTCCTCTCTTCTTGTTTCCAATCCTTTTCAGTTTGTCAAAATGTTGACTTTAATGGATAGATCTTAGTAAAACATTCACACACTAATTAATTTGCACTTCTTCTTCACAATATTCATAATTTCAAGCCTGATGTCCACGTTTAAAAAACAAAGGTTGTCATACCCCTATAATTTCAATGCAATTAAAAGATATTCCTTAGGGCATTCACATCAGTGAATCTAAAATTTTAGCTATTTTATCTATTTTACCTACGCATATGCTGCAGTAGTAGATCTATTTAAGCTTTCAACACAATAAAATAATATAAATATCACAATAAAATAATATAAACATTACAATAAAATAATATATCCCCTACAATAAAATAATATATCCCACTACCCAAAAAAAACATCTACAGAACCAATCACAACCACCTCTACCATCAGCCCCAGCCACAACCACAACCACAGCCACAACCACCACCACCACCACCGGCCACAACCACCACTCTACTTTGGCAACCACAACACAACATAGAAAAAAAAAAAAAACAACAAAACCAAGGAAATCCAAGATACACAACCCATTGCCAAAGCCAAAATCATCCACCACCACCACTATAGCCAAAATCAACCACCACCACCACAGCCACCAAACCCATATAAAAAAAAAAAAAACTCAATCACAGCAAAGAGAATAGAGAGATGGGCGGCAACAGTGGCTTGCGACTTGTAGCGGTGGCTTATGGCTGAGGCGGATGGGTTTGATCAGCGTTGGGTGAACATTGGGACAGAGGACTGGGCGAAGGCGTGGGTCGGAGGCGTGGATCAGCAGCTTGGGGCTTGGGTCGGTTTGGGCCGGTGACATTGAGGTCAACGAAGGCGTGATTCGAAGACGTTGAGAGAGAGAGGTGAGAGTGATTGAGAGAGAGAGAGAGAGGCACAGATTGGGCGATGGGGCTTGGGGTGGGTCGGCGAGCTAGGTCGGCAGAACAGATCGGCGATGAGGGAGCTGGCCGGCGAGCTAGAGAGAAAAAAAAATTGAGGAAGAAAGAAGAAAGAAGAGAAGCCGGAGAGAGAGAGAGAGAGAGAGAGAGAGAATAGGAAATGTATATTTAATGAGAGAAGAGAGAGAAGTGTAATAATTTTTTTTTTTTTTTTTTTTTTAACCTGTGAACTACGGTGCACATCTAAAGATAGATGTGCATTGTAGCTGAGGAGCTAAATTTTTTAGATTTAGCTTCACTACTGCACCATGATTTTTTGTGATTGAAAGCTAAAAAATACCATTATACATATATAACACTACTGCTGTGAGTGCTCTTACAAAGTAATTTCCCCACAACACACATTCTTCAGAATTAAAAAAAGGTATAGAGAAACAAGCCATGTAAAACAGGACAAGAAACACTTGTGTGATTCAAACCATACATTTTATCTATAATACATGACATTTCGTATTATGGGCTCTCCTAAATTCCACATATAAAAACACAACGCATAAAATAGTTGCAATACTCTTACCAATTGCATGTTGCTCGGTGATCTCTTAGCAGTACTAATATAAACTTTTTATTAAAAACATTACTTCCTGAGCATAAAATAAAATCATTACTGAAAAAGCTTGAAAGTTTCACATCCTTAGAAGTCTTATGCTCCATTACACTTATTAAAAAAATAGTTGTTCCATCAGAGATTAAAAAATACAGTTACAGTTGATAACTGTAATAAAAACCATGGCTTTTGTCATAGATAAAAACGACGCTGCCCTTTCTATCTATCTTTGAGTTCCTGTTCGAACTGAAGCATTTTTTCACGAACAGGCTGCAAAAATAGTTTCAAATCCTGGCTAATCCGTGACTTGTCTTGATGCAGAAGATCCTTCTCTTCACTCAATCTCACTTCCATCTAAAGGGGGAAAAAAAGGTGAACTTATGCTTCTATTGTGGTAAATGGGAATTTGATAGCTAGAAAAATACAAATCAAGGCAACTACGTCAAAATTCCCAATACAAATCAAGGCAGCTATGTCATAATTCCCAACTACAAGAAAAATTAGGCAATAAGATAGATGTCACTACAAGCTTTTTTTTATTTTTTATTTTATAGGAATGTCACTACAAGTTGAGTTGTTTGTAGATACATAAAAGTTTATTTCAGCTATATTTGGCTTGTCTAAGACTGGTACAAGAACGGCATCCTAACAAAGTATATAAGAAACCAATGACAAACTCTTATCAGGTTCTAAGTAGAAGGTGAAGGATGCATACAATACATGAAAAGTAAGTTTCTATCTTCAACTTTAACTTTTTTGAAAGTTTAACTTAAGAATCATAAACTTACAATTGCTATTTCAGTTGGGCAACTTAAGTTATGAAGGGCCAATCCAAGTTAATTTTTTTTGGTTTGTTTCTCCCTCGGATGATGTATTTATTAAAAACCTTCCTATAACACAGGAAAAATGCTCACATGATGTGGTAGACTTGAATATCCAATCCACTGGTCTTACGTTCATATCCCCTTTTGTGCATCCACAGGCACTTCACTTTAAATCTGCCTAATCAGCCCAGTATTTGATACTTGAACAGCAAGAGACAGCATTATATAACATCATCCAATTGAATTTAGGTTCAACTTCCATTAGTATTGTCCTTACAACACATGGCTCTCTTTAGCATTCAAATGAATAAGAAAAACATACCTGTAAGTCATCCAGCTCACCAAATGAGAACTCTGGTATATCTATATGGCCCTTGACTGTCTTCTTCTCCTCTCTAATTGTCCACTCCCCTGATTCCATTTGCATTCCAGTTCAGTGCATACAGATTAAACAGAGAAAGAGGAAGCAATTTGAGTGTGCGGCCACTTACCTTTCACTTTCAATGTTAACTCATATGTGTAGCCAACACGTTTCTTGTTTCGCACAGTCACCAAGAATGCCTGCTCAATTAGGCAATAAACATCAATAATGAATCAAAATGATTATCATATAACCAAAATTTTCAGGGAGACTGAAATGATATCAGTGATCAGGATTTTAGTCATATCTAGCTGCCACTCTCTCTTTTGATTCAAATTCTCTCTGTGAATCAAGTTTTGTGGTCTAAAACAACTAATGGAACTATGACATGATATGTTGCAGTACAGAGGATCATTTTCACAGTAGGATATGTAAAAAGCACTTGAATCTCGTTGCAAAGAGTCATAGGAAAAAGATGGTTTGATAGGAGCTGAGAGATTCTCTCTCTAGAATTTCTTTATCTTTCTAGATTTCAAAGCCTTTTCTTTTTACAATGGTGATTAAGGGAGTCCTTTTTTTTTTCCAGCGATCTGATTCCTAGTAGCATGGAGAAGAGTCCTAGTTTGAGAAATAGTTCTAAACTTTCATTAAGGGAGTTCCATGAGCAATTCCCTCCAGAGGCTGAAAATGTCCTCAATGTGCTGGGCGGATTTGTATGACAGATCAAGAAGAGGGAAGACTTTGGTGTCTTGAGATTAAAAAGGGACTTGAGTTTCTCTTTCCCAGGGAAGGCCAGGAATTTTTTGGGTGTGAAAAACTCAAGTCTTGGACAGAAGCCAGGGCCCCATAAGCAAATTAGGCTCAAGGATCTAGAGATTAAAACAAGACAAATGAGTATTGTGAAAGTTCTAATGAAAATGGTGCTGGATCTACTTCCAACCAAGTTGCAAAACAACCTACCAAGTGTAGTTCATACTGGAGTGGGTGCTAGTTAATGTCCTAGCCACGTTGCTGCAGTAGTAGTTGTATAAATGAAGCCAATAGGTGGAGGACAACTTGGGTGAGTCTCAAGTTGAGCCTGGTAGTCGCAACGACCGGGTTAGTGCCAGTGAAGATGAAGATCAAGGGGGTGGCTGGTAGCAACAGTGAGTACCGCTGTTCTTGTGGAAGTGAGGACGGTTACTCTATTGGTAGAGATGATGAATATGAAGATGGAGAAGGAGAGGAGCAAGATGAAGAGGTCAAAGGTAAGACTAACTATGAAAGCATGTGCAGCATGAAGGAGACAGTCCTTCACATTGAGGCAATCCATTCTAAGCTTGAAAACTCCTCTGGGCAAGAAGCAGTCTATGAGTGTTCTAGAGTTGTGATGCATGGGATCAAGCCCCAAATGAGTTGGAAATTTCCCTCAATCAGTTCCCCAATTTCAAAAGGCAACCAATATCCTTTTCTTTTTTTTTTTAATTTTTTTTAATACATTTTTACATACCCCAATGGGTCTTAAACCCATGACCTCTCCCTCCACCCCATATATGGGTAAGATCCTAATTTCATGGAAAAGATGATGTCCTCTAATTCTTTTGCAGCCTGTTCCTCTGCAAAAGATGCAAAGGTGTCTCAAATGGGCTCAGCCAAGCTGTCTATAAGAGATATGAGGCGTTTGAATCAAAATTTTCAACTTGAGATTTCAGACTTCCCACACTTGAATCCCCAAAAATGAAGGCCATTACTCTTAGTGGAGTCCAGCTTGGCATCCAACTTAATCTCATTTAATCTGAGAGCTTGTGCGCTGAACTTAAGTTGGACCAAAGCTAGACATTGGTTCTACATATTTAAGATGAAGAAGACCCTAAATAGAATCCTAGGTGAAGGGTCTAATAATATTGCTGGATGGTCCTCAAGAAATCGGAACCAGGAAGAAGTTTGAAGAAGAGTTTCTCTACAATTTGGTAAAATTGTAAAATGTCCCCATTCTGTGTGGAAATAAAGGCGAAGAAGGTAACACCTAAATTTCTAAATTTAGGTGTGGGAAATGGTGAAATTGTGGAAATTGAAACTGAAATTCCATGGAATCCCCCAAGATCTACAAGCTCCAAAGTTCCTGGGCATACTCTGCATAGATGGAGTCACCTCCACCAACTAGAGAAGTGAAAGTAAAACAAGAATGGGAAATAAATAATAGTAATAATAATAAAAAGAAGCTGAAAACTAAAGGGTCAGCACAAAGCAATGACATGAAGTTCTAGCAAGAAAGGTGAAGGCAACCAAGGGCACAACGGTCAAAACCGAAGTCCAAAAGCAAGAAGAGGAAGCTCCCACATTTAAGCCAGGTAGTGGCAGCGTCAATGAGTTCAATATCCTTGCCTCATGTCAACAGGAAGAGACTTTGGATCCAAGAGATTATATAGATGTTGATTAAGGTTAATCATCAAGGTAGTCACTAAAGAGAAGAGTCAGTAGACTAAATGAGATCATTCAAGATCTTCACCTAACCAGGAGTTCCTGGTTCTTTGGGAAGGCAAAGGAAGCAACCTTCTCAAACTTAAGGAGACTGTGCAAGATAAGAAATATAGGCCTCCTTATAGTCATCAATTCTATTGTTGCCAATGCATTGTTGTAATTGGTAATTAGTAAAATTTGTCTTACAGTTCCAACCTCTAGGGATATTGAGACATTGTTTCTAGTACTCTTGAGACATGAGAGTTTGCTTTCAAATTGTTAGCTTTCCAATTTGGAAAGCTAGGTTTAGTAAGTGTTGGGGAGTAAGGATCCTTAATGCATGTTTTGAGCCTTATGTATATATCGTTTTTAGGAATACAACTTACTCACTTACCCATAAAAAAGATATGTAGAAAGCACACATGATTGGGAAGGTTTCTTGAATTTCAGAATAACTTCCATTGCAATAACTATGCAAAAAACCTAGTAAAAAATATATCTTTGCTTTTTCTAAGATTTCCCCTGTTCAAAGCCATTGTTCATATACTAACAAATGAAATGAAAAAGTCCACAATGCAGTCCAAATCAGTTGGCCACAGCAAAGTGAAAGTTAACTATCAGTATCAAAAATGTATGGTTACTCAAAACATGGAGATCTCTGAGGCCCCATAAATTTCTAGTTTAAGAAATCCATATAATTGGTATAAATAAAGAATGCTTGAGAAACTCACATCGCCTACACATTTTGATACATCTGATATTTCAGCTTTGCCAGCAGGGAACTCCAAGGACCCCACAGATATAAGTAACTCCTGCAAATAGCCAAATATTGAAATATTACAAAAACAAAAAAAGACAAGCAGGATAATGGGACCCACATTCATAAGGAGAACACTAAGTCTAGGTACACAACAAATTTTACAACTTTTTTCACAATTGTTGAGTTGGCAGGTCATGATTGGTGTACAATAAAAGTGATATCAATAGTAGTCTCATGTGAAAGTATTGTTGCCACATCAAACGTGAACAAAAAATTGTGAAATTTGTTGTGTCTGTAGCATTGTTAGCAGACAACATCCAACAGATCTTAAAAAATCAAACACCTCACAGGCTCACTCACACTCCATCCCATTAGTACATTATTACAGATGGAGTAAGTGCAATTTGAGCTAGAAGAGTTAATTGAGCGAAATAAATCCTATTACTTTCCACAAATCTAAACTCTAAAAAGAGATTAAAACGTTTGGTTGGCTAATCGTACAACACATTCCCACTTAATGAAATTTGAATGGCAAGAATATGCTAATTGCTAAACAAAGTGGGTTCTACTTAATTCAACAGGTAAAAACTCTTATCATCGAATAATGGACCTGAGTTTTATTCGAATCCCACATACACCAAAAACCAATTATTTTCTGTCTATCATCATTGACCAGTCGCTGTAGGTTCAAATCCTATCGTATCTATCAAAAAATTGTGAAAACAAAATAATATAGTAACAGGAAAGCACAAACCTTGATTCTATCAGATGCCCACTTATTAAGATTCTTCTCCTCCCAAGTTCCAGCCTGTAGATTTAAAAAAAAAAAAAAACATTAATTTGAATTAAATCAAAGATCCCATTTTTGACGTTTATAAAAGAAGAAGAAAAAAAAGAAAGTACCTTATTCCAAAGAGAGCCAAGGGTGGGAGGCTGAGAGTTGGAGTCGTTGATAATGTCATCAGGAGTTAACTTGCGAGGTACAGGTAATGGAGCTGCATCTCCCTCCTTAACTTGCCTTACCCAATACGTGTATGATGCTCCTTGTTGCTCTTCTTGCTTTTTCTCAGCCTCCTCTGAAGCCATCTTCTTCTTTCTTCTTCTTCTTTGTTGTTGAAAGATCTCAGGGACACAGGAAAAAAACGAAGGAACCAGAGTCTTTCTTCTCTTCAATTTTAACAATACCCTTTTGTTTATTTTATTGTTTGGTGATGGTTGAACGAAGACTCTTCCTCAGGTTTCCCGAACCTTCCTGGTTCCCAATGTATAGGGCCCAAAACCAAACCACAAACCACACTGCTTTTCCTGTTTCTTTTTTTTTCCTTTTATATATATATATATATATATATATATATTTTTTTTTTTCACCTTCTTTTCCTGTTCGGAGTCTGCTTTTAATGTATCACGTGGGTGTAGAACACACGACGCGGATCTCGTCACTCTCAACTAGGATTGTGTTTGTGTTTTATTCAATAATAAAAGTGTTAGGCCCACTTGATGGAAACTGTTATTTGTTTTAATTTTTATTTATTTATTTAAGAATGATATTAGTTCTATTTGGTAAAATTTTTTATGGTTGAATAAGAGATCTAATATTCAATTCCCCACTTATATAAAAAATCGATTGAAGTCTTGATATGATAATAAAGAGTTATCATCAAGAGCAGATGTCATATGTTGAAACACTCTAAAAAAATATAATTATTATTATAATTTAAATTTGAATCTACTAGTAAAATTACTTTTTAATCTACTTATAACAATTTGCCACTTAAAAGTTGTGATAAAAATATTGTGAATATAACATTTTTTTTTTAAATTCAATGATTTAAACGTGTGGCAGCCCAAACTCTAACGTCTACAGAGATTGTTGGGTTGGAGGTAATTTAGTTATGTTGAGAAAGTCTATAAGTATAAACACACAAAATTTCATAATTGATGATGTAGCAAGCTGATAAATGATAACTGATAGGTAAAAAAATGTAAGGTAAGTGGTGAGTTCACATTAAAATCGGTAAAAGTTTGTAAGCTCAAGTATTATAAAAAAATATTGTAAATGCTATATTGAGAAAGTCTGTAAATACAAAAAAAATAAAAAATAAAAATAAATAAAACTGTTGATGTGGTAGATTGTTAGTGATAGCATTGCTTAGTTATGTTAAAAAAAATAAAAAATTTATTGTACATGAAAAAAAATTAAAACAAATGAATATTAGCAAACCATAAAAAATCACCATACCTTTTGCTTTACGGTATGTGAATATAATTTTGATTATAATTTTTTTTTTTTGAACTTTTAACTCAAGACTAATAATATGCGTAAATTATCCATAGCAATTCGAGAAACTAGATAATGTCCCGCGCGATACGTGGACACTTTGCAATTTTATTTGGAAATAATTTTTATGTTTTCTGTTGTATATAGTATTTATGTTTTCCCAAACTATTGTCGAATACTTTAGCTGCCTTTTCTTAATTCATATTTATAATTTTTCTTATTCTAGAAGTAGTTCCAAACTATTAATTGGCTTTTGTTTACTAATATTGATATATGAGATTGAAATTGTATAGTTCTTAGGCATTCCTAGAAGACCATATCATATTATAAATTTAATATTAAAAATAATATGTAGAAAAACTAGTACTGAATCGCAGTTATAGTATGCAAAATAAGGTATAATGAAAATACTTAGTTTCCAAATTGATGGTATGCCCTTTTCTTTAATTAGATTTGTTAGAGTATTCGTGCAGTTATCCTCAATGTTCATATTCAAAATATTTTTAGTATTTAATATATTTGTGAAGCAAGCTCCCAAGCATTCAAATATAGTATAAGGAAATTCAGGGAAAAAAAAAAATATAGTATAAGGAAAATTGAAGAAAAAAAAAATCTAAAAGATTTCGTACGATTTCTTAAATTCATATAAAATAACTTCATGTTAACTATTAACAAATTTTCTCAAATCTATTAAATTATAAACTTCATTCATAGTTTTAAATAAAATTCTAATAGTTCACACTAATAAGGGAAAAAATTAGTTCATTTATGTGTGTGCAATACAATACATTAGTATCAAAGTAAAAGTAAAAAAAAAAATACAAAAAGACTAATGTAGAGAATAAGTATAAAAAAAAAAAGAAGAAGAAGTGAAATAAGGGTTGAAAGTTGACAGAATAGTATACAGTGACATATATATCTATCAAATCAAAAGTCTCAAAGCCTATAAAAGGTTCTTCATGGCTTCAGCCTATTAGCAAAAATCCAGTCACACATCATCATAAACCCAACACAAAAGCTCCATCTCTAAAAATCTCAAACAACCAAAGGCCCATATCCAATCACAACCCTCACAAAACCCACAATGACCTCTGACCTCCACATCAAAACCACATGTGGTTTACATCATTTCTAGTTTGGAGAATCTCATATGTGCATTTGAGTTAGGATGATGTAAAAGACTATGGGCAGGGGTATATAAAGGAGTAGAAGTGCAAGAGGTGAAAACCTAAAGAGAAAAAAATAGTCTTGAAACGATGTACCTAAGAAAATAAAGAGTCATTATCTTTTAATTGGTGTTTATTTAGTAAACAAAGAGTACTTATTTTTATATACTAATAGTGTATAAAAATATTGGTAAGTAAAAAAGTAACTCAAGTTTAGTTAGGTTTAACACCATAAACATGTGGAGGAAGATCTTTTATCCACACCATAAAATCATTAATATGTCTCGCATGTTTAGTTAGATTATAAGTTACAGAATTTTCCAATCGATGATATGTGAGAAAATAACATCACTAAAGGTATCTGTAAAGGACTTTGCAAAAGTGAGCAATTGTTCAGAAGGCTAAATATTCATCCTCACTTCTCAAGGCTTTGATGAATTCGATAGATTTGTTGAGGCAATTGGCATCGATGTTTAATAAAAAATGCTAGAGCTACAAACAATTTTTTTTTTTTTTTTTGGGGACAAATAGTTGATATTGTGAGTGATTATTAGTAAGTAAAAAAAAAAATGATATAAGTAATGAGCTCAAATGAGAATCAATAAAAATTTGTCACATCAACTTTGTGTAAAAATATTGTTAAAAATTTTGTGTTTATAGCATTACTCATGCTTAATATATGTTAATCATTTAACTTATTTAGAAAAATGCTAGTGGTTGGCCATAAAAACCAATAAAAAATTTGGTCAAAGCAATAACTTATAAAAAACATTTGTGAGGTTCAGCCCAAAATTTTCATTTATTTTACTTGTTCTTTCTCTTCCATAAATAGATCACATTGTCACTTTAGAAATGCACCAGTACTCACCCTTCTTCCTCAACCTTCTCTTTTCTCTCTTTCATTTTTTTTCTTCTCTTCTTTCTTGTTCCCTTCCCCAACCCTCACCTTCTCCTCTAGTGAGGTCCTTAGCCAAAGCATTATTCTCTGTGCTCCACAGCCTATCCTTCATGGCCAAGCCTCTCTCCCTAGTCCCTACTCAGAAAACTCGAAGATATAGAAAACGATGTCCTTGCCTTTGCGGTATTGGTGTTGCTACTTTCGTTCAGACACTAAAGATGTTTTTTTTTTTTTTTTTTAACACCTTAAAATTTTTTGTTCAAAGCTAGTTTTTGTTATTTCTTACACTTTTTTGTTATTTTTGAGATTGGCCAGATTTTGGCCAATCACAATCACTTCGGTTTTAAATTCCCTCTCAACTTCCTTCACCATATTGTCTAGTTTCTTGATAGCAACATATTTGTTATGACTTGATGCTAATACCCCTTTATTGTGAAAAAAAAAAATAACTAGTACTTTTTTATTTTATTTTATAGGAATTACCCAGTGCTTGAATTCTTGAATGTAAAGTACCATACAAAAAGAAAAAAAGAAAAGAAAAAGAATATATGTAAATCACTCCACAATCAATCCACACTCTAAATAATAATTGTTATCCTAAATATTTATAATCCACTTAATAATATAAAATTTACAAAAGAAAAAAAAAAGTAAAAAAATTACCCAGTACTTGATTTCCTGAAAGTAAAATACCATACCCAAAAAAAAAAAAAGATAAAAAAAAAGAAAAGATAAAGAGAAATCACTCCACAGTCCACACTCTAAATACTAATTACTATCTTAAATATTTATAATCCACTTAATAATATACAATTTACAAAAGAAAAAAAATGTGAAAAAAAAGTTTACCTAGTACTTGATTTCTTGAAAATAAAGTACCATACAAAAAGAAAAAAAAAAATGATAAATCACTCCATGGTCCACACTCTAAAAACTAATTATTATCTTAAATATTTATAATCCATTTAATAATAAAAAATTTACAAAAGAAAAAAAAAGTGAAAAAAAAAAAATTTCTTAGTACTTGATTTCTTGAAAGTAAAGTACCATACAAAAAGAAAAAGAAAACAAAAAGATAAAGATAAAGATAAATCACTTCACGGTCTACACTCTAAAACTAATTACTATCTTAAATATTTATAATCCACTTAATAATAAAAAATTTACAAAAGAAAAAAATAAGTGAAAAAAAAAAAAATTCTTAGTACTTGATTTCTTGAAAGTAAAGTACCATATAAAAAGGAAAAAGATAAAGAAAAGATAAAGATAAATCACTCCACAGTCCACCTTTTAAATACTAATTACTATCTTAAATATTTATAATCCACTTAATGATATAAAATTTACAAAAAAAAAAAAAGGTGAAAAAAACAATTTACCTAATACTTGATTTCTTAAAAGTAAAGTACCATATAAAAAGAAAAAGATAAAAAAAAAAATCATTTCACAATCCACACTGTAAATATTAATAACTATCTTAAATATTTATAATCCATTTAATTTTAATTAATCCACAATATAAACCAGACAAAAATGAACCTAAGGGTGGTAATTTGTGTTGATGGGACATGTTCAACTATGTGGATCAACACAAACATGTTCATTTGATAATTATGTCAAAAGACTTGAAACCCCTCAATCTTAACACTACTTGTTTGTTAAATGAATTAACACGACACAACTAACACACTTAATAAATAGGTCAAATTCTATTGCCACAAACACAACTCATTTTAACCTAAATTACACATATGTTGAAATTAATCGACATGGACACGATCCATTTCAATTAAAGGTGGCTATGGATCATCAGCCAAACCCATTAACTCGTGTAACCCACCCAATATAAGCCATTACGTACTCATCCAATAGTTTTCTACACCTATAGAATGTTGGGGAGTCTTTTGACCATATCCCCTCTGACCTTTTAAGTTGAGTCTTGATCATTTTGAGTAAGGTCCTATTTGTCACTTCGACCTGCTAGTTGGCCTGGGGATGGACAAGGGAGAAGAAAGGGTTCCAAGTTTTGAGTTATGTGTAAAATTCCTTGCACATTTGGTTATTGAATTGCTTACCATATCTATAACTAATACTCGGATGATGTTGAATCTATAGACTATTGGTCTCCATACAAAATTTTCGATGTTCATGTCAGTTATTGTTACCAATGCTTCTACCTTAATCCATTTGATGAAGTAATCTATAGCCACCACTATGAATTTGGCTTGTCTTTTACCATGAGGTAATAGACCTACAATGTCTATTCCTCACTAAGCAATGGGCCACGGACTTGTTAGCATCATATCCTCTGATGGGCGCGCCTCGGGATGTTAGAGAACCTTTGACATATATCATATCTCCTAACCAAGTCACGTGCATCCTTCTACTATTCTACATGCTTAGTAAGAAGTATTGAGATCTCAAGGCTATATAGGCTAAAAACTTACTGCTTGGGTGATTCCTGTATACCCTCTCATAAATTTCTTTTAACACATAGTCTACCTTATAAGATGAGAGGCATCAAAGGAGAAAAAGAGTGAAGATCCTTATGTTCAAGACCTCGTCTATCAAAGTGTACCTACTTGCTGTGAACCTAACCTTTTTGGCTTCACCTTTTTCCACAGGGAGCTTCCTAGACTGCCAATATCAATTATGGGTGCTACTTATTTTTCTTTTACACTTGCAAGGTTCACCCCTTTCCTCTCTCCCAAATTAATGATACTTGGTTCTTCTAGGAATTCAAGTGGGGAAATACGCTAAGGTTGGGCAGTTGGGCTCTAGTACACCGAGGCTAGCTAAGTCAACTTATCTGTACTTTTATTCTACTCTCTCGAGACTTGTTTGATCTTGAACTTCTTAGACTGATCATGTAAATCCAAAACCTCAGCCAAATATTTATCCATTTTACCTATTGGCCTTGTACTTGCGTGATACTTGGTTGACCACCAAACCAATTGGGAGTCATTGTTGGCTGGCACATAGTTTGCCCCCAATTCTTTCACAATTTGAAGCTTGAATATGAGATAATCATACTCTACCTCACTGTTAGTTGCCTTGAATTTGAAGTGCAAAGCATACTGAAGTTTTTCCCTTTAAGCATGGTCAAGATTAGCCGCCCCCCATTGTCCTGTCTATTTGCCCTATATTTTCATCCTTATCTAATACACAACATCAAATTTCATTGACCACTAGATTAAGCTTTCAAAAGTGTTTAGCTTGTGTAAGGCCCATTTTAATGGTTGTTCAGTTAGTACTATAATAGTATACGCTTGGAAGTATGTCCTAAGTGTCCTTGTTAATGTTATTAAGGCAAAAGCCAACTTTTCAATCCTTATTTATCTCTCTTTTGCTCCTCATAAGACCCAACATGTATTGTACGTAGGCTTCTAAATCCCCTCATCTTCTCTAATTAATGTTGAGCTAACTACGGTAGGAGTCTAGGAGATACCAATAGATATTGGTATAAAACGCTCTCTTGCCCTAGTGCAATTGGGCAACATGGGAGAATTGCAGTATCTCCCTATCTCCAAAAATGCTTGAAGTGTGGCATTACCTATTGTACAATCCTTGTTTTCTAATAAATAAAGTATTTTCATGGCCAAGCTCATTCATCTGTATTTCTTGAGAAAGCATCATTCCTTAATGAATTGAGCCTAAAAAAGCTTATCCATTTCCTCTGTTATGGCTTTGTTCCTCTAGAGGGTGAAAATTTTCCTCTTCTACTGGACCAGTTAGGAGGCAAATGGATGCTTAGCCCATGTACCATGACTTTGGTGTCGATGTTGGACATATCTTCATGAGTTTACTTAGATGGTCCTATCCAATCAGTTTTCTTCTACAGTTCTTATTCAGGCTCTCGATTTTCTCTCCTTGCTTGAGTTCCTCTTCATACCACAAGATGCAACTTTGTAATTCCTATACATTTTTAGACCCCTTAACACAAGTTGTTTAATCTAGTTATTTAGCCAAGTGATTACTTAGATAAATTATTCAGATCTAGGTTAACACAATAAAATCATATTATGTAAATAATGCGGAAATATAAAGAACACAATGATATGATAATCCAGGAAAACCAAACCGGTAAAAAATCTGGAGAGCATTCAACCTAGCTATCCTCAAGTTAAAACAAATTCACTATGAAAGAATTGAAGTTTGTACAGTAGAACTTAGACCACTAACATCTTATTTCTACCTCGAGTAGAAAACTTATTACCACGACCATGTGACAGTTCCGAGTCCATGGACTACTTCTTTCCTTTGATCTACTGCAACCACAAGTTCTCCAACTTGTGACTTTGAGACTCCACTCAAAGGTTTAAGATCTTCTTTAAGTTCTTTAAGCAGTAATTGAAGCGATTACCAAGTTCTTGACATGAATCTTGATCTTGATAACTCTAAGTGTGTATGAAGATAAACACCTCTAGATCTCACAAAAGATTCAACACACAGCACATCAAAGACTTCTAAAACGTAGCTAGGGTTTTTCTTTTTATACTTGGAGTAAAACATAAAACCCTACGTGTCAAACCGGGCTTGGGCTGAAATGAAAATTCTGCCGAAAAATAAATCTGTACGTGGTTCGATTGATCGAGTCTAATTTTCGATCGATCGAGCCTTACAGATTTAGTCCAATAAATTCTGTAATCACTTGATTTCAATTTTACAAATAAACACACTTTGAGCAAGCCTAAAACTAGACTCAATATTTTGATCATGGTTTGTCAACATATTACAAAATGAAGTTCTAATACATTTAGTTCCTAAAGTTTTAGAACCTAACACTTCCATCTACCAATCAAGGATAGTAGTGTAAAGGGTAGGGGCAAAGCCAGAAATTTCTTGTTTGGGGGGGCCAAGTTATGGTACTAAAACATTAGTCAAGACAAAAACTACATGCACACACAAACATATATGTGCGCGCCCGCACACACACACACACACACACACACACACATATATATATATTAATTTTTCTAATCCTAGAGGAAGTCATAATTTACAAAGTTATCAATTTTGATTATTGATTATGTATAATTACTAAAATTTTAGAACTGATCATTGTTTAAATTCTAATGAAAATAAAAAAGTTATCTAGTTTGATATTAGACATTAATAAAAATATATGAAAGATTTATTATCAAAGTTTTGCATTTTTTTTTTTTTTTGGAAAAATTAAGAAAGTTATGCTTGATGATGAAATTTTTTATAATAAAATTCATCTGTTATCATGCATCTATAGCTAGAAAGTCTTAAAAGTTCAATTTTTAGGCTAATATACAAATTGCACTCTTTAAGTTTGGCAAAAATTTATTTCAGTTTTCTAACTTTATTTTCGTTCAATCGAGTCTTATATGTTTCAAATTTATTCAATTAAGACATTTTGTCCAATTTCGTTAA
Organism: Quercus ilex subsp. ballota; assembly: GCA_032727855.1. Lineage (NCBI taxonomy): Eukaryota > Viridiplantae > Streptophyta > Magnoliopsida > Fagales > Fagaceae > Quercus > Quercus ilex. The sequence continues at coordinate 6,533,739 of CM064918.1, forward strand.
AAAAATTGTTGAAAAGCATGCAATTATTTGAAAAAAAAAAATTGAAAAAGAATTCTCACATAAAAAATCTATAAATTATTTTTATTAAATTTATAGATTTTTTTAACATGAGAGTAATTTCATGAATTGAATAAATTTAAAACTTATAGGACTCAATTGCTGTTAAGTATGCAGTTAACTAATGAAAAAAATTTTGAAAAAAAAAAATTCACATAAAAATTTATAAAATAATTTTATTAAGTTTATAGATTTTTTTCAGGTGAAAATAATTTTTTTTTAATGGAAAATTTTAAACAAAATTGTACAGAAGACCTAAATTGAATAAATTTGAAACTTATAGTACTAAATTGAATGAAAGTAAAGTTAAAGGACTGAAATGAATTTCAATCAAACTTAGAGGGTATAATTTGCATTTTAGTCTAATTTTTAATATCAATGACAAAATTGTCTATCAAAGTGAATAAAACAATTACTATTGAACCAATTAAGTCTTTAAAATCACAAATAATCCAAAACTTTAGCAAATATAATAGCACATTGTACAATATAAAAAGGAAGAAATTATGGAAAAACAAAGAAAAACTTGTCTAGGTGACCACTAAGCCAATAAAATTTTAAGAGAATTATTGGACTTTTTTTTTTTTGGGGGGGGGGGGGGGAGGGGGGGCTCATATTTTTAGGCCTAACCTTTCAAATTTCAATATTTATGTATATTATAATTTAAAAAAATGGGGTGCCCGGGCCCCGGGGGGGGGGGGGGGGGGTGGTGGTGGTGGTGGTTTCAAGCCAATACGTACCAAGGGGGCTCCTCGTTTTGAATCCCTCTTCAATAAAGATACCATTTATATCATTTCCCCTAAGGAAGTCATATAGTATTCCTAAGCTGCTAATTTTTTTTATCCCCCCCTATATTTGTATTGTAGTTTGATGGGTAGTCTACATAGAGATGGCAATTTCTGCCCGACCCACGGGTACCCGGCTTGGCCTTCAAGTTTTTACGAAAACCTGGCCCGAACCTAGACCCGACCTAACCTGGTTATATATATATATATACTAAAATACCCTCATATATATATATATATATATATATTTATATATATATATTGTTATAAACCCTAAAATTTCTATTCCTCATTTCATTTCAGCTCACAGCCAGACAGCCCTCCTCTCATCTCTTCAGCTCACTAGTACCACTCTCACTCACTTACTCACAAATCACAATCTCACTCACTCACTCACAAATCACAATCTCACCGCTGGCCAACTACCCAACCTCTCACTGTCGCCCTAGCTCTCACCGTCGGCCCAACTCTCGTCGCCGTCCCAAGCTTTTGCCGCTGCCCAAGCTCTGTCAGTGTCACTGACTCACCGCCAGTCTCAGTCTGTTCTGTTCTCTACTTCTCTTCAAATTTTTTTTTTTTTTTTTGATATTGATGTACTTGGTCGGTTTTGTTCTATAGCTAAATCAAACATCTTTGATTTCTCTTTGCATTTGCCAAAGTCTCTGAGGGGGGTTTTATGAGTTAACTACTCGGTTTTGTATTTGGTAGGGATTTTGTTGATTTCTGGACTTTGTCGAGTCCCATTTGCCAAGCAAAGGTACGCTTTCTATTTTTTTTTTCCAAAACTCATCAATTTCTATTTTGTTGATTCATATTATTTATGTGCCCAAACTGAGTCCCTGTATTCATCAAAGAGGGGTTTTGTTATTGATTTGTATTATTTTTAAAAAAAAAGATTAAATACAATGATTCATATTATTTTTAAAAAAGATTTAAGTCCCTGTTATCTATTGTGTTGATTCATATTATTTAAATTTTGGGTGTATGGTTGGGTTTGTCAATATATGTTAAAGCCTTGTTATGTTAGCTATAAAAAACTGAGAGAACATTTCATTTTTGAGGAGTGAATAATTGAGTGTAGTTTAATGGAAAAATAAATTCTATGAGAAAATGTTTTTCAAAGATAGTGTAATTGTTTAATGAAAGAAATTTTGTTTATTGTTTCTTGTGTTTTTTGTGAATGCAGTGCTTAAAACGGAGATGGGAGACTCAAAAAAATCTGGTTCTCCCTCTCCAAGCAGCTCTCTCTTGAGAATCAGACGTTGTCCTTTGCCAACTATGCAGTCTCCTTTGCCATTTTCACGATCACCCTCACCATTGTTGCCTTCTGGCAACTCACCCTCAGGATCACCATCACCTTTCTGTCCATTAAACAATGAGTTAGTGTTTGAATTTATAGTTAATCATGTTTAATTATGATTGGATTGATAGAATTTGTGAATATTTGTGAATCGGTGTAATTATGAATTTGTGCCCATTAATCAATGAGTATGTGTAATAATGAATTTGTGAATATTTGTTTTGATTGATAGAATTTCTAACTCCCAAACTTCTGAACCAATTGGGAGTCCAAAATCCCCAATGGTGGACTTAGTGGGAGAGGAAGTAGAGGAACAAGAAGGGACAGAGGAAGAGGGAGAGCAAGAGGGTACAAATAAGAATGAGGATGAGGATACAAGTAGAAAAAGAAAAACTACCTCAGATGTTTGGGAGCATTTTACAAGGAAGAAAGTTGATGAGAAATTTAAAGCCCAATGCCATCATTGTGGCAAGCTTTACCTGGGTGACTCTAGCCAAGGTACATCCCATTTGTGTAATCATTTAGCAAGATGTCCATGGTTAATGTTTAAAGATATAAGTGATATGCGACAACAAGTGTTAATTAGACAACAAAATAAGGTTGATGGAACGATGGGTTTAAATACTTACCAATTTGATCAAGTCAAAGTGATGAATAATCTTGCTTGTATGGTCATCCTACATGAATACCCACTTTCAATGGTTGACCACAGTGGGTTTAGAGAATTTGTGAGCTCTCTTCAACCATTGTTTAAGCTTATCTCAAGAAACACTTTGAAGAGTGACATTATTAAAATTTATGATAATGAGAGGGAGAAAGCTTTGAAGATGACGGACAAGAATGGAAATAGGATGTCAATTACAATTGATATGTGGACTTAGAGTAACAAAAAGAGAGGGTTTATGGTCATTACCGCTCACTTTATCGATCAAACTTGGATGTTGTAAAGCCAGGTTTTAAGGTAATTTTTTTGATCTATGAATGTTAAATCTATTAAACTGTATGCATTGAGTTATGTTAAATTGAATGTTTAGACTTTATGTTAACTTGAATGTTTATTGAGTTCTGTTATAATTATTCATATTATTTTTCTAGGTTTGTTTATGTTCCTTCTCCACACATGAAAGATGTCCTTGCTGAAGTCCTTGTTGATTGTTTTTTAGAGTGGAACATTGATAGGAAGTTGTCCACAATAACTGTTGATAATTGTAGTACTAATGATGCCATGATAAGACTTTTCTTGAACAAGCTGGATACTCGTTCTCTTATGTTGAATGGGTCTATGTTGCATATGAGGTGTGCTGCACATATTTTGAATTTGATTGTTCAAGATGGGTTGTCTCTTATTGGAGATGGTATTGAAAGGATTCGTGATAGTGTGATTTATTGGACTGGATCACCAAAAAAGAGGCAAAAATTTGATGAAAATGCACAGTCAATTGCATGTTCAATACACCAAAGAGTTGGTCTTAGATTGTAAGACACGTTATGGAGTGAAATCAACGGTTAGCAATTGACTAATTTGTTTTTATAAAATGAAATCAAAATTGTATTTTTATATTTGCTAGTTATAATTTGATGAAGTTTATTCCATTTTTTAATTAATTGTTGTTGTAGGTTCTTCAACTATGTTTGGAGATTACACACTTCAATCAATTCTTGATGATGGGGAGCCTAATGAAAAGGATGGGAATTGTGTCACGGCTGTGGAGGATTAGACTTTTTGTATTAATTTAGTAACCTTTTTAATTTATTAGACTTGTTGGATTAATTTGTTGGTTTGTAATTATTCTAAACTTGTGGGATTTATTTTGTAGCTTTTTAATTTCTTGGACTTGTTGGACTTGTGATACTTATTTCTTGGACTTGTTGGATTTATTTTATTTTTATGTTTTGCAGGTGATTTTAGCTATGATTTATTGATTTATGATTAAATGGTTATCTTAGCTATGTGATTTATTGATTTATAATCTTAGCTATAATTTATTGATTTATAATTAACAGGTGAGTTATTGATTTATGATATTAGCTATGATTTATTGAATGATAGATTTATAATTAACAAGTGATTTATTGATTTATGATTAATAGCCTATGATTTGGCATTTAGGCCACGTTATGTGGGCTTGAATTTGCACGCCATAGGGCTTGAATCTAGGCAAAAATGAATTTGGGCTTCAATTTAAATTTTTTTTGGTTGGGCCACGATTTGGGCCGCGGATTGGGCCCAAATCTTGTTGGGTTAGGGTTGGGCCCCGAATAAAAAACCTGTTTATCAACCGGGCCAGGTTTGGGTAACGGGTTTAGGCCCGTAGGGCGGGTTCGGATATGAAAAAACTCGGCTCAAACCTGGCACATTGCCATTCCTAAGTCTACCTCAAGAAAATTTACCATTTTGGTGATCTATACGGGGCTGGGTTGTTAATCTTGAGTCTTGAGCAATACACTTTGTCTCCTATGAACCTTATTAGAGGCAAATTAATTGATTTTATGGTATCTCTTCCAATCCTTCATTTGCTTGAATGCTCTCATGTACAAAATTAATGCGGAAGCCTTCCTTATATAGGGCAAAGGATAAGCAATTTTTTGAGTTAATTGGATTTGTAGCAATTTGATTTTAAGTGGGATTGAATTCACCGGTCTATCATTCTAAAAAACTCAAATCCTCAACGTTTAGTAAACATGGAATGTTACCATTTTAAAAGAGTAGTGCTACAATCACAAACTATTTTACAATATTTTTATAAACTATTGTGACAAATTCTTACGAGTTCTCATATAAGCCCACTACTAATATCGTTTTTTTATTTTACCCATCAACTGTTTGTAGAATAATGTGATTTAAAATTTTCCTCCTAAAAATAACTGCCACATTGATGTGGTAGGTCTTTTTTTTTTTTTTTTTGCTAAATAAGAAAAAAGGGTCTTCGGTGTGGACTTATCGACCTCACACCACGTGATAACAATAGGTAATATTATGTGTACCACACGGACTTTGCTAGGGCTATCGCTTAAACCGCTCCTTTTTGGGTGTAGTAATAAAGACTCCTACTATCAAACCACACCCCTTGTGGTATTTACGTGGTAGGTCTAGTCATCTGCACCTAATTTCCTCTTATTAGGACAAGGTGCCTGAGTTCTAAACTATCTAGCTGTTGTTTGACCCTATTTGATTGAGCCCAAACTTTTCATTTAGACTGTACACGCATCAATCCTGATTATGTCTATAAAAAAATAAAATAAAATAAAAATGGAACTTGTTTAATCTTACTTGGCCCAATCAATCAATATATATATATATATATATATAAAAGTAGAGACCTCATGTGAGAATGCATGAGGTCCTGCTATGTGACGTTCTAAGCTTCCATTTAGTTTTTTAAACATTTTTCATTAAATTTTTAAACTATTTCCCAATAACTTATAGTAACTTATTTTTACTATTAGTTATTGATATGGGCTGAGGTTGACAATTAGACCAAACAAATGTAATTCTTTAAAAACAAATGACTAAATTCTCAAAATAGACAAAGGGCCCAAGCCCAGCCATTGTAATTTATGACCCAAGTCTAAACTCTCCACCCATGTGTAGCTCAAAACCTACAAGGTCTAACCCACTCCCACAATTGTGTACATCAAAGGTTAAACCTCTATGTTTGCCGTTTATCCTCCAAAATGGTTAAAGCTTTGTGCAGCTAAATTTTGTATTATTAAGTTAATTATAAATATTTAAGATAGTAATTAGCATTTAGAGTGTAGATTGTAGAGTGATTTATCTTTATCTTTCTTTTTCTTTTTCTTTTTGTATGGTACTTTACATTCAATAAATAAAGTATTGGGTAAATTTTTTGTTCACATTTTTTTTTCCTTTTGTAAATTTTATATTATTAAGTGGATTATAAATATTTAAGATAGTAATTAGTATTTAGAGTGTGGACTGTGGAGTGATTTATCTTTATCTTTTTTTTTTCATTTTTGTATGGTACTTTAATTAATTACAAGAAATCAAGTACTCGGTAAATTTTTTTTTTCGCTTTTCTTTTTTTAGTAATTTATATATTACTAAGTGGACTATAAATATTTAAGATAGTAATTAGTATTTAGAGTGTGGACTGTGTAGTGATTTATCTTTATCTTTTTTTTTTTTCTCTTTTTGTATGGTACTTTACTTTCAAGATTATGGAATGATTTATCTTCATATTTTTTTCTTTATTTTTCTTTTTGTATGATACTTTACTTTAAAGAAATCAAGTATTGGGTAATTTTTTTTTCACTTTTTTTTTTCATTTGTAAATTTTATATTATTAAGTGGATTATAAATATTTAAGATAGTAATTAGTATTTAGAGTGTGGACTATGAAGTGATTTTTTTTTTCCTTTTTGTATGATACTTTACTTTCGAGAAATCAAGTACTGGATAAATTTTTTTTTTCACTTTAAAAAAAAAAATTTATATTATTAAGTGGATTATAAATAGTTAAGATAGTAATTAGTATTTAGAGTATAGACTATGGAGTAATTTTTCTTTATTATTATTATTTTTCTTTTTGTATGGTGCTTTACTTTCAAGAAATAAAGTACTCGGAATTTTTTTTTCCTTTTGTAAATTTTATATTATTAAGTGGATTATAAATATTTAAGATCGTTATTAGTATTTAGAGTGTGGACCGTTGAATGATTTATTTTTATATATATATATATATATATATTTTTTTTTTTTGTATAGTACTCTACTTTAGAAATAAAGTACTGGGTAAATTTTGTATTTTTTTTTTTCACTTTTACTTCTTTTGTAAATTTTATATTATTAAACGAATTATAAATTTTTAAGATAGTTATTAGTATTTAGAGTGTAGACTGTGGAATGATTTATCTTTATTTTCTTTTTCTTTTTCTTTTTCTTTTTCTTTTTATATGGTACTTTACTTCCAAGAAATCAAGTATTGGGTAATTTTTTTTTTTAACTTTTTTTTTTGTAAATTTTATATTATTAAGTGGATTATAAATATTTAATATAGTAATTAATATTTAGAGTGTGGACTGTGAAGTGATTTATTTTTATCTTTTCTTTATCTTTTTCTTTTTGTATGGTATTTTACTTTCAAGAAATCAAGTATTGGGTAAATTTTTTTTTCACTTTTTTTTTTCTTTTGTAAATTTTATATTATTAAGTGGATTATAAATATTTGATATAGTAATTAGTATTTGGAGTGTGGACCGTGGAGTAATTTATCTTTATTTTTTTTTTCTTTTTGTATGGTACTTTACTTTCAAGAAATCAAGTATAGGGTAAATTATTTTTTTCATTTTTTTTTCTTTTGTAAATTTTATATTATTAAGTGCATTATAAATATTTAAAATAGTAATTAGTATTTAGAGTGTGGACTGTGGAGTGATTTATCTTTATCTTTTTTCTTTTTCTTTTTGTATGGTACTTTATTTTGCAGAAATCAAGTACTAGATAATTTTTTTTTGACTTCTTTTTCTTTTGTAAATTTTATATTATTAAGTGCATTATAAATATTTAAGATAGTAATTAGCATTTAGAGTGTGGACTGTGAAGTGGTTTTTTTTATTCTTTTTTATTCTTTTTGTATGACACTTTACTTTCAAGAAATCAAGTACTGGATAAATTTTTGTTTTTTTCACTTTTTTTTTGGTAAATTTTAAATTATTAGGTGAATTATAAATATTTAAAATAGTAATTAATCTTTAGTATGTGGATTGTGGAGTGATTTATCTCTATCTTTTCTTTTTCTTTTTGTATGGTACTTTACTTTGAAGAAATTAAATACTGGGTAAATTATTTTTTTTTTCATTTTTTTCTTTTGTAAATTTTATATTATTAAGTAGATTATAAATATTTAAGATAATAATTAGTATTTAGAGTGTGGACTGTGGAGTGATTTATCTTTAACTTTTTTTTTTTGTAAGGTATTTTATTTTGTAGAAATCAAGTATTGGGTATTTTTTTTTTCACTTTTTTTTTGGGTGTAAATTTTATATTATTAAGTGGATTATAAATATTTAAGATATTAATTAGTATTTAGAGTGTGGACTGTGGAGTAATTTTTCTTTATTCTTTCTTTTTTTCTTTTGCATGGTACTTTATTTTCAAGAAATAAAGTACTAGGAAATTTTTTTTTCTTTTGTAAATTTTATATTATTAAAGATAATATTGAATTAATATCATCAAAATTAAACAATAAATAGCAAAAAAAATAAATGTGATCAAGTAGAAAGCATGTCATATAATGAAAAAATAAAATTCTTTTTTTGAGCATCAATTTATTTTTTTATCAAATATTTCATTTTACTTATTTAAGTTTCCATAATAAAATCTATAATTAGATTTAATAAGAATTAAAAAAAAGTATAAAATTTGTGAAGGGGATGCGCTAAATGTGATTCTTCCACTATAGAGAAACTCTTCATCTTTTCATTGGTTAATTCAGCACCTAATTAGTACCCGTTTGTTTAAACTTTTGAAGCCCAAAAGTTGCGTTTTCAAAAAAGCCAACCCAAAAATAGTGTTTGGTTAGTATAAAACGCAACTTTTTCCAAAACGTTGCGTTTTATATTTGTGAAGAAACGTGCGTTTGAAAATTGGAGCTGCTTCGGTCCATTTTGTAAAAGTTCGTGGGCGTTTGAGATATTACCGTTGGGGTGGGTTAGCAATTACCAAATTGCCCTTCAATAAAGGGCAAGGTATCTTCATAGTCTCACGCACAGTGCCTCATTCCTCTCATCTCATCTCCCTGCTCTGCGCAAGCTAGCTCCCTCACGCCTCTCATCTCCTCTCTGCTCTGCCCTCACTGTGCTGCTACAAACACAGCACCACCCGGTCTACCACCACAATCAACAAAATCAACAAAATCCATTTCAACATTTGATAATCCAAACACAAAATCAACAAAACCAAACCAAAAATAACTCAAAATCAACACAAAACAACTTAAAATCAACTCAAACCCCATTGGAAAACCCATCCCAAACCCAACTCAAAATCAACCCAAAACAAAATCAACTCAAAATCAAACCCAAAATCCACAGAAAATCAACTCAAAATTAAACCATCAACTGAAAACCCATAACCCAAACCCAAAATCAAAATCAAATACAAACCCAGTATATACTACAGTTTCGAATATACTGCAATCACCCAGACCTTTCTAATACTGAAATCCTGTATACGAAATTTCTTCAATTGCTTACTCGACCAGACCAAACACCCAAGCTTTGCGGCAACTGGAATTTTCTGGAGGAAGTGGTAGGGAAAAAAGGGAAATAAGGGAAAAAAAAGAAAAGAAAAAGAAAGGGGAACGTTCTGGAGGAAGAAGTGGTAAGGGAAAAAGGGAAAGAAGGAAAAAAGAAAAAAAAAGGAAAGTGGAATGTTTTGGAGGAAGAAGTGGTAAGGGAAAGAAGGAAAAAAGGAAAAAAGAAAAAAAAGAAAAGAAAAGTGGAATGTTCTGGAGTGTCCGGGTAGGGAAAAAGGGGAGAAAAAAAAGAAAGGAAAAAAAATAATTAGAAGGGTATGTGTGTGGAGGAGAAAAAAAGAGGGAAAAAAAGGAAGGAAATATGGATGAAAAAAAATTAAAGAAATAAGGGAAAAATAAAATAAAGAATGAGAAATTAAAATTGAGAAATGCAATCACAATATTTTTACAATAAATTTTAAGTGATAGGTTATTATTAGTTAATATTGGTGAGAAAAAAATAATTTTTTAGAAACTTTGAAAGTTCTTTTTAAAAAAAAAAATTAGAAAGTTTTATAAAAAAAAAAAAAATTAGAAAGTATTTTCACAATACTTTACATATACATTGTCCTTTTTGGTAATTTACCATTTAAACCGCCACTTTTATAAGTGCTAGCAAAACACTCAGTTTTTTCAAAAAGCACTTTTTAACAGTTTTTACCAAACACTCATCTTTTTAAAAAAATATTTTTTAATTATGCACTTTTTGAAAACTCAATTTTTTCATTATGCACTTTTTCAAAAAGCTAAACCAAACTCACCCTTAACGAAAACTAAGTTAATTTTGAATTCATTCTTAGATTGGTTTGTAAACCATACTTTTAGGGGGGTTAATTTTGTAGCCCACAATGTGATCAAATGGGTTTTTTTTTTTTTTTTTAAATTTTTTTTTATATAATTATTTTGAGGGATTGATCCATCTCTTCCTTAATAGATTTTTTTGCCTTGGTTTTAGAATGAAAATGGATTTAATTAATTCTATCTTTGTGCAATCTGTTTGCTGTTTCTCTTTCAATGAAATTTATTATTACTTAAAAAAAAAAGAGTGTGAAATAAGAAAAAATCATTTTGTTTTATTTTATATTAGTAATCTATATATATATATAAAACTGAAACTTTTGAAGCTCTCACAATTTTCCACGTCAGTACAATATTTAAATAAAATTATTATTTTATTTATATAAAATTATATTTGTATTATATTGAAACTCTATCTCTCTGAAAAAAATCCATTGGATAAATTGGAACAAGCTGTGTATGTCTAAGAAGAGTGGAGGCATGGGTTTTCGAGACATTCAAGCTTTTAATTTAGCTTTACTAGCTAAACAAGCCTAGAGGTTGATACATAATACACATTCTTTGTTCTACAAGGTTTATAAAGCAAGGTATTTTCCCAATTGCTCTTTTATGGATGAAGTACTTGGTAATAATCCCTCTTATGTTTGGAGAAGTTTGCTGGCAGCAAGGGACATTATCTCTGAAGGCTCTATTTGGAAGGTAGGAGATGGAAGAAATATATTAGTTTCAACCCATAAATGGCTTTCGCACAAACCTGTGTTTTTGGGTGATGACCAGCCGAATTTGCATGTAAGTGACTTGATTGATAGTACAACAATGCAATGGGATAGGGAAAAGATCTTTGATTTCTTTGTTTATCAAACTAGAAAAGAAATACTAGCCATTCCTCTGTCCATGACTGCCTTTCGAGACAAGCTGATATGGAAAGCAAATTCAGTAAAGTTGTTTACAGTGAAGTCTGCATATCAGGTTGCTTTAAAGCTAAAGGACAAAAATCAGGTTGAGCACTCTAGAGCAGTAACTGATCAGGTTCTCTGGAAAAAAATCTGGACTCTTAAGACTCCTCCTAAGGTTAAGATGTTTTTGTGGCGCGCCTGCTCAAATATTTTACCTACAAGAGAAAACTTGCATAGGAGAAAAATGAAAATTGACCCCCAATGTGAAATATGCTGCCAAAAACCTGAATCCATTGGTCATCTTCTTTGGGAATGTCCCTTAGCAAGGAATGTATGGGCACTTTGCCGAGGGAAAATCCAAAAATGTCCGAATGCAGAACAAGACTTCTTTGCACTCTTTAGGATGATGGCAAATAGGCTTACACAAATGGAGTTGGACAGATGGGCAACAATATCGTGGGCATTATGGAATGCTAGAAATAAATTCTATTTTGAGAAGGTCCAACAACATCCTAAAGCTATATTGGAAGGGGCAATTGGCTACTTGGAAGAATATCAGAGATTATGTGCAGCAATGGGGAACCATTAATAATGTTTTTGGACCTTGTTATAATTTATTGTGTGTTGTTTGCTGTTCTGGTATTTAGTGTAGTTCTCCAACAGTTCTGCAATTATGAACATGTGCTGTGAATTTGGAAGGGGCAATCGGCTTCTTAGAAGAGTAGATGTACAGTAATGGGAGTTTTTTTGAACCTTGTTATTATTTGTTGGAGGCTGTTCTGGTATTTGATGTACTTCTCCAGCAGCTCTGAAATTATGCACATGTGCTGTGAATTTGGAAGGGGTAATTGACTTGGAAGGGTATTAATGATTATATGCAGTAATGGGGTTGTTTTTGTATGCTGATCTGGTATTTAGTAATGCTGAAACTCTGCACCTGTGCTGTGATATTGGAAGGGGCAATTGGCTTGGAAGAGTATTAAAGATTATGTGCAGTAATGGGGTTGTTTGTATGCTGGTCTGGTCTTTACCAATGCGTCTTTAGCAATGATGAATCTACGCACCTGTGCTATGATATTGGAAGGAGCAATGGAGAACCATTAATCATGTTTTAATTATTGTTATAATTTGTTGTGTTGTGGTATTTGTTATTTTGATGTATTTCTTTCTAGCAGTCTTGGAGTTTATGCTTCTGGGCTGGTGTTGTACTTTTATACCTGTGCTGTAACTTTATACTTTTATATAAATAAAAGTTTTCTATCTTTATCTCAAAAAAGAAAAAAAGAAAAAAAAAAAGAAACTCTATCTCTCTAATAAGAGAGACACACGTTTAGGGCTCTTCTCTTCCTATCTCAAAACCCTAGCAATTATCTCAGCAGCTTAACACTCTCTAATGGTGATTAGCCTAATTAGTTTTCCTGTATTCAACGTTCTTCTCCACAAAACATGACACTAAAAGATTAACAGAGGGAGACACCACTCATATAAAAGTCATTGTTTGAGCGAGCTATTCGGCTATTGTGGCAGCAAAGAATCGTGAGACTCAGGTTCCCTTCCTATTCCTTATTTAACTTTTACGCTTTCAATTTGGTTGGGAAGATACTTGAAGCTTTCTATAAAGAATATATTATAAACTACTTCGCTTCATAACAAAATATAGATTCGGTATTTAGTGTGAGAGGTTTAGAGTTTAGACTTTAGAGAGAAAGTGATGAGGAGTATAGACTCACGAGCTAATAATTTCTTGGTGATTTTTATTTTTTTTATGAACTTCTCTTTACTTTTTCTTTTTCTTGCCTAAGTTTAGTATGTCATTGTAAATAGTTTGCTAAAAAAATTAAAAAAAATATAAGCTTTGCATATATAACATATTGTAGGGATTTACATTGGTAATGTGTTATCTAAGCTTCAGATGATAGCTATTTCTATTTCTATTACCAGTTTCTATAGGAAAATATAGTATTCTTGAATTTGCAAGCCATATACTTTTCTTTGTATTGTTGTGGTTGGTGACATTGGAGTAATAACTATATTTTATATAAGTTATATTCTGTTTTATATCAAGAAATACATGACAATCACACTATGTATATATTTTTTTACTTTCAACCTTGGTCGGCCTACCCAAATTAAGAATTAGGTATATTTCTTTGTGAGATAATAAATTTGTTTGAAAGCACTATTAGCACTAAAATTATTTTTCTTGCAAAATTGACATAAAAGCATTTGTTGTGCTAACCTTTTAGCATTATAAATTTTCCGTGCATCGCACGGGTTTTTCATTTCATTACTTTTTTTTTTTTTTTAGATTCTTTTTATTTTAGGTTGTTACAATAGTTTAGTTTAAGTAAAACTCTATTAAATATATGTTTCAACCCAAACCCAACTATGAAATTTCATCTATGAATTTATAAACTAAAAACCCTACAGACGCATAGCCATCCAAAACTACAGACTCTCTTTCACCGGAGTAGTCTCCTTGCTTGCCTAAGATTCTTCTAATCAGAGCAACCATTAATATTGTAGAGTCTTTTTTGTGGTATTCTACTGTTTTCCTTAAACTCAGATGAGAGGTGTGGCAACATATGCATACTGTATTGAATCAGAACAGATGTGGGAAATACTTTGTAAGACATTTTATTATCAATAAATTTTTTTTAACATTTTTCCTTAAGCCGTTGCTTTTGCTAAGCACTGTTGTTACATTGAAATTTTTTTTTATATTGAACTTTTTTGTTTTATATATATTACATTAGTTACGATTGCACTATTATTCTTATTTTTAGCTCACATTAAAAGAAAAGACCTGTGAAAGTGTTTGTGAAAGGGACAAAGGTTTTTAGTGGTCACAGGTAAGGGAAGATTTAAGTGATTGAATATATTGGTCTTAAAGAGAGATTTGGGAGTATTTGGCAAAACTTTTGTATAGCAATAGCTATTTGATGAAAATTGATTTTGCTTAGAGGCATAAAATTCATCTCTGCAGAGGATTCACTTCGATCTTGTGATATAGCTGATATGGTTTAGATTTTAGCTTATCCTTGGATCACGTTCAAAATGTAAGAGAAAATGTCTAAGCCAAATTGGAAAGGGGCTAGGACTAAATTTTATTTTCCAATCTACTTCTTTGCCTTTCGAACTAAATCAGAACTAGACAGTATCTATGCCCTATACATATACTAAGATGATATGATTTACTAAGATGGATTCTTTTGTTTTATATTTGCTAGATAATCTTTAATCTATGGACTATGTGAATATAAGTTTGATTTGTATTAAAATCGGTAGAATTTTTTGTGTTGTGTTTGGTAGAATTTTACTAAAGGAATTTGTAGAATTATTGATTTTTTTTCTTTGGCTGCTCATAATTTGTGTCATGCTCAAAACAATAAAATTAATACAATCTTCATTCACACAACTTGATTTTTTTAGAAATAACATTAGTTAGATAAGAATCGAAGAAAAGTAATATCTAAGATGGAGGTTATTAATTACATTTTCTTTTCTGGCTTTGCTTTTGGAATTACAAGAGCTTCATTTTAAACACAATAGGTGTGAATGTTTTGTGGTTAAGGAAACTCTTTAATTGTTGCATATTTAATGCATGTTCTTGAAAAGAATTTGTAATTTTTTCAATCAGTGAGTCTTGAAAAAAATGTCTCAATTATACTAGACTTGCATATAGAGAGGCCATGGCATTAGTTATAGGCTCTAGATATTGCCCTTTTTTTTTATGTCAAATTTGGAGAATAAGTATAGCAAGTGAGTACAAATGAGGAGTTTGAGTGACTAAAACTTCTTTAGCTATATTTTGTGTTTCAATTGATCACAATTGTTTTTTTTTTTAATATTTATAAATATTCATGTTTGAACAGTATCTTGTATAATTGCTACATATACTATATCATTAATGTCATCTCCTATTTATAAACATTTAAGCTAACTACCACAATTAAAAAAAAATTGTCAATGGCAAAAAAAATTAACAAAAATATTTTAAAATTCATATTTAATAGCTTTCCCGTGCATCGCACGGGTTAGCGACTAGTTTAGTATATTACGCAGAATCTTCAAGAGAATACCAAACCTTTTTGTACGCATCCTTTGACCAAACATTCCACCAAACTACCTACTCTAGCTTCAATTATTGGCAAGAACTAGGAAATTGCAGGCTAGCATAGTGAGGAGAAAGAATATCATAAGTTAATATGCATTTGAAAGAATTTTGCAAACTAGCATCTCAAGTTTAATAGACTCGATTTCAGTCTAAAACTTGAGGGTTAAAGACTTGATTCCCACTTGGTGAGTTGGAAGTATGATGCCCCATAGATCTCGAGTCTTATAGACTCGAGTTCTAAAAAGCAAAATCGAGTCTCCAAGACTCGATTTTTTTTTTTTTTTTCTAAAGACTCGGTTTGTAAGACTTGAAGAAGAACAGAGGAAGAACGATCTAAAGAAGAACAGAGGAAGAACAGATCTAAAGAGAAATGATCTAGAGCTCCGAAGAATAGAGGAAGAATGAAGAGACGATCTAGTCGATTGGACGATTGAACGCTGGGTGAGCCGATCAAGTCGATTGGACGATTGACCGCTGGGTGGGCGATTGGATGATTTGGTCTTCAGATCTGCAACATCGAAGAACGCTGGGTGGACGAAGAAGAACGAAGAGATGCGAGGAAGAAGAAGGAAAATAAAATTGTGAAACTTGAGTTCCACGTGGATATTTTTCCACATCAGATGCCACCACTTACAAATCGAAACTTAGAAACTCGAGTTTTAGACACTCAAGATGCTAGTTTCCCAAATTGTTTTAAAACGTGACAACTAATGAAATTGTTTGATATTTAAGGTTATTTGGGAAAAAAATTCCTCATTTTATATATATATATTTTTTGGCAAACTCATCTTATGTTATATGCAGTTAGTTATGCACAATTTCACATTTCAGTTCGGTGCTGACAAACATATGACCATTTATATCCATCTCCCTTAACTTGACACTGTTGGTTCTCTCTTCTTTTCCATGTTGCATGTTCACTTCCTACTTTTCATGAAATAGTTCAGGTTCTTGCTTCTTTGATGCAGCTTTTACGGAACCCAGTATTGTTTTGTGAATGCTCAATTGCTTTGCTATTTGGTTAATATCTCAAGGAAACCTCCAAAAACCATTTGGGCTCTCAAAGGTATTTCAACACTCCATTTAATGTTTATAACTGTTGACTTTGTCATTTTTTTTAAGTTTAATTTTGATACTGAGATTGATAGAGAGAAATATTTATGGATCATAGTATAGTTAGTAGGATTGTATGAAGAAGTGTCTGTAGGTCTTTGAATATTACAATTGTTAGAATAATGATTAATAAATGATTAAACTTACCATTTCCTAACAGAGTAAACTTTTTGAACAATGGGTAATTTATCAACAATATCAAAAGAATTCTAAAAATTATTCTTCGAAATACAAAATTTAGGCACAGTTCTTTAGGTGCTGTAATTTAGGTTTCAATCAAAATCAAACACATGGGTGCTTTGAATTTAATTGTTATTGGGAAAGAAGAAAGATAAAACATGGCAGACATATGTTTGAATTTAACTGTTGAACCTAAGGTTCAATATTTAAGGCACTCATCCTAACTTATGCCCTACTTGGAAATTATATTTTCCACAATCCAAATTGACTTTTATCAGCTTTCACAGAAATTATGGAAACGAAATGTTAAGAATTACTGAAACACTAGAAACAGAATTAGTGAAAGTGGGAAAGCTGCTTCATCTTAAATAGATGTAACTTATTTAAAGCCACTGCTGTAAAATGGAAGTAGATCGGGAACCTCCATTAAGACAAGTCATTTTGACTTAGCATAATGCTATGAACTGCTTGTTTTTCTTTAAAACTATCTATGGTGATGCTGAAGTTGTTGCTTTTCCAAAGGTGGTATTGGTTTTCCATAGGGAGAGGACTACAAGCCCTCTAAATGTTCTATGCATTCTAAACATACCTCCATGCATATATACAAAATATGACAATCATGATTAATTTCTTCTATATTTGTTTCCCTAGATGGAAGACCAGATCCTTGTGTACACAGTAGATGAAGCACTTGCTGCTATGGGATTTGGAAAGTTCCAGGCTCTTGTGCTTGTTTACGCAGGACTGGGTTGGTTTGCTGAAGCAACAGAGATGATGCTTATCTCTTTTGTAGGATCAGAAGTTAAGTCTGAGTGGGGACTTTCCTCAAGCGAAGAGAGCCTATTATCAACCGTTGTTTTTGCTGGCACGCTAGTTGGAGCATATGCATGGGGCGTCGTATCAGACAACTATGGAAGAAGGCAGGCCTTTCTCTTTCCATCCTTTATCTTGTTTCAGTATTAATTTAGGCATATTCACTGTTATGAGTACGATATATGTGAATCAAGTCGTGGCTTATCAAGAACATGACAACTTATTATGTTAACGACAAGTGATCCAATTAATTCTGGCAGTTGATCATATGTGCATAATTCAATTGAAAGAATAAGTGCAATTGGTCTTTTTGCTTATTCTTGTTTGTATCTTTCAAAATTTTGAATTACTGTTTAGAATGGTTGATGAATCAAAAACTTCCTTAAGAGAACTTTATTTTTTTCCCCATATGATGAACCCAACTTTCAATGAAATTTGGGGATACATTTGTCACATTTACAACTGTTTAAAATGGAAATCTATTCAATCTAAATGTTAAAATTAGCTGCCTTTTTCTTTTTGGGGGGGGGGGGGGGGGGGGTGTGTGTGGTATCAGAGCTTTGTTTTGGGAAAGTACTGATATTTATTATTTGTGAAGTTGTGAATTATAATGAATTATGTTAAAATTAGCTGCCTTTTTTTTTTTTGGGGGGGGGGGGGGTAGCAAAGCTTTGTTTGGGAAAGTACTGATATTTATTATTTGTGAAGTTGTGAATTATAATGAATTCTAGTGCCAGTATAAGGAAAATTTTGACACTGGGTATGCCAAACTTTATTCTTCAAAAAGACTCATCGTTAAAGACTCTTGACATTTTGCTATCCTTGTATGAGTTTAGCCTTATGTTTATTTGTTATTCCCTTCACTTTTCCTTTTCGGGAGGGGTTTTCTTGGCACAGCTATGTTAACTAGTGGAGCTGGGTTTTTAAGTATCTTCTCCCCAAACTATATATTATTTTTTATTTTTCGTTTTTTGGTTGGCATTGGCCTGGGTAGTGGTTCTGCATTCGCATGCTGGTTTCCAGAATTTGTTCCTGCTGACAATAGAGGCAAATGGATGGTTGTCTTTTCATCTTTCTGGACATTTGGAACAATTTTTGAGGCTGCACTTGCATCGGTATGTTTTTCATCTTTTCTCTTTTAAAAAATTTGTGATGAACCATTTTTAAGGAGTTCAGCAGATGGGTTATCCCATAACCCAATAAGTAAATGTTAGAATAATTGGTAGGTGATTAAATTCACCATTCCCTATCAACTTAAGTTTTTGGAACAGATGGTTGATATTATGATACTAGTGCAGGTAGTCATGATTTCAAACTATGCCTCCTCTCTACCTCCCAATTAAAAATTCCTTGTGGGCACTACTAATTAGAATAATGATTAAGTGATTAAATTTATTATTTCCTATCAGCGTAAGCTTTTGGGACAAGTGGTAGTTTATAAATGGATATACAAAGTATTGCAATTGTTGAAAAGCACAGTTTCACCAATAAATTGAAGGAAACTAAATGACTTAAAACTCTTATCTTGCGGTCTTGTGACAATTTATGATTGAAATACTGGTGGCCAATATAAAGACACCAGGAGAATATGTAGCTTAATTATGTCATTTTTATTGTAGATAGTCATGTCAAGATTGAGTTGGAGGTGGTTACTGGCATTCTCTTCTTTACCATCATTTGTTCTGCTTCTCTTTTATAGTCTTGCTCCAGAATCTCCAAGGTATCTGTGTGTGAAAGGTAATACTACTGATGCACATTGTATTCTGGAGAAAATAGCTCAATTAAATAAAAAAAAAAGCTGCCTTCTGGCCTTCTTGTTTCTACTATAACAGACAGACAAGATGAAGAATTTGCTCCAAAGGAAGAAGTCCCTTTACTCGAATTTTTTTTCTAAATAACAATAAATATTAAAAAATTTAGTTAGTTGTCACGTTGCAAGTTGAAAACTAGCATCTCGAGTGTCTAAAACTCGAGTTCCAAGATAAAAATCAAGTTTTTAAGGCTTGATTTGTAAAAAAAATCCAAGTGAAAATTGAGTTTTAAAAACTCGAGTTCGTAAAACGCCGCTATAGGGCTTAAAAAGGTCACTATAGGGCTTAAAAATGGAGTTATAAAAAAATTTAGCAGAAAAATGCCGTTATAGGGCTTTAAAACGTCAGTATAGGTCATAAAAACGCCACTATAGGGCTCCCTGAACCTGGTATTTCATACTTATGAAAAAATTTTGCAGGAAAACGCCGCTATAGGACTTTAAAACGTCACTATAGGACTTAAAAACGCCACTATAGGGGCGATAAAACTAAAAATTTTTTTGGATGGAACTCGAGTTTCTAAAACTTGAGATTTATGTAAATGGTTCTCAAGTTTCTAAAACTCGAGATGTCTACTTTCCCTTATAGTTTCAAGCGTTGCCTAACTAACTATATACAAATCTTTCATACAGTTATTCTGCACATTCCCCCCCCCCCTTTACTCTCATCAACTAGAAAGAATACTGTGGAAAAAAAATTGCCTGTCACCAGTATTTATGCTTTTCTCATCAAACTTAACTCGAACAACCCTTCTCCTATGGACGTTTTATTTTGGAAATGTATTCTCATATTATGGTATTATTTTGCTGATGTCTGAGTTAAGTAGTTCGGAAAGCAAATGTGGCTCAACCATGTGGCATCCAGAAAATCTCCAGGATGCTAGCCTCTACATAGATGTATTTATCACTAGTTTGGCAGGTACTCTAAGTCTGGTTTCTACTTTCTTCTAGACAACTTTGAAATTTTATCCATAACTATTTCAGATTCCTTCTAATATAATTATTGATAAGGTATAACTCAATGTTATTTTCCAGAGCTTCCTGGACTTCTGCTATCAGCGATACTTGTGGATAGAATTGGCCGCAAGCTATCCTTCATTATAATTCTTACCCTAGCTTGTATATTCCTTCTGCCACTGGCTTTCCATCAGTCTGCGACTTTAACAACAGCATTATTGTTTGGAGCTCGCATGTGTGCCATGGGATCCATCACAGTTGCCTATATATATATGGCCCAGAGGTACCTCCCATGATTAGTTTTGAAAGAGTTTTGTTTTGGACTCAATCACAGTTGCAAAATATCTGATCCCCCACCCTCCCTTTTGGTATTTTCTTATTTTGTTATTTTATCATGTATTCATTTATGTGATCTGAGTAAGTGAGGTTCATTTACCCAGAGTTTTGAAATCTGGACCGTTCATTAAACTGTAAAAGGGGGAGGTTTAAGGTTTTTGAGGTCGAGCCGAGGTTAAACCGAGATCGAACCGTGATGACATCATAATTAATTTAATAATTATTTAAAATATAAATATTTATATTAAATTAGTACAAATATTAAAAAAATAAACTAAAATAGAGCAATTAAATATAGAGATCTATTATTCCTTTATAGAAACAAAGAGATCTATCTTTCAAATGTATTTTCTATATCATAACTTTAAGAAATATTAAATCCTAGTATTTTTTATGTTGATTAGTTAAATTTGTGATAATATCTAATAATATAATGTAAGGACTAGATTTGGATTCCAAGCCCACTCCATAGACGGACTTAGGCCCAAAAAGCCCAAAACAATGAATTTGTAGAGAATGGGTTGAATACTGAGCCTTAGTTAATCCAACAGACACTACAAGGGATCTAAGTATTAAGATATTGAACAGAAAAAAGGTTTGTATTGAAGACAACTTGTCCTCGGCAAGATCCGAGGTGGTTTATTCTTATATATTCTTCTCAAATTTGATTACAAACTTTGTTCTAAGATGTTACCGTCTTTCTCTTGTGAATTCTCCCTCCCTTTATCTTATCTCCATCCTTTCCTTATATACTCTCTTTCTTCCTCATCTCCACTTGCCACGTGCATCCAAAATGATTAGTCTTGATACTTGTCCTATCAGTCCTTTTCATCCATCTCCATTTGGTAGCTGTAAGGCTAAAATATACTGTTCAGATATCATCTCCACATTAATATGGCTAGAGAGTTAGGTGCAGTACATTTAATGCAGAGGTAGCAACTTTCTCTTTAGATTTTTTAGAGTGCTTTCCTATCAGATGTCTTTGCCATACTCACCTGTACCGACAGATCTACCTGGAGTATTACCTTTAGCTGGCAAATAACCTTTTCGGACTTCAGCCTTGGTCTGTTGTGGATGTATTTGTACTCGGCTCATCCCATTGAGTCATTGTGGACGAAGATAACCTTTCTACTTACCATCATACTTTATTTAAATAAAGATTCTTCTTCCTCGGACAGGGTTGTGTCCTTGGCATGGGCCATAGGCCCAAAACCCAAATACATAATGAATTTTTTAGGTCCAACACTCCTACAATAGCCCCTCAAAATTCTCGGGTATTTTATGTGCTTATCATGTCTTGTCCTCCGTCAATACTACTACCTTTTTTATCTGCCCAAGGCACACTCCTGACACTTGGGCGTCTAAAGCGTACCCTCATTAAATTCTGACGGCGCTTTTGTTCCCCATGTTCAACAACACGATGCAAATCCAACGGTGGAGAATTTCCTTGGATTACAAGCGGGAATTTTCCTGCTTGTAACTTTCGTGTCACTATAAATAGCTTCTCAAATCGATTCTTTTCCCTATTTCCATCAATCACACAATTTTAGAGCTCAAACATTGAATCTGTCACTTTCTCTTACTTCTAGTGCGTCTACAAATACTAAAAATTTGTTTGAGGACCTTCTTTTCAAACCTGTAAGTTTCCTCGAACCCTTTTAGTTTTGTTTCTTTCCAAATATTTTCTTTTCATCACACTTGTTTCTTTTCGGCTCTATTTTTTGTTCCAAACATGTTGATTTCTCTTCAGAACTTCTTAGAAAAATGGGTAGGTTCAAGTGTTTAGTTGAACCTGAAGAGGATAGAGAGAGATTTAGAGCTAAATACAGGATCCCACCCACAGTGGGTATGAGATACGCTACCCAAGGGGAATGGGTAGACGATAAGAAAGAGGGAGAGGTGGTCATCCCAATGATTGCCTTCATAGAGGGAGGGATGACCATCCCTATGGGTAATGTTACAAGGAACTACCTTAGGTTCTTTAGATTATCCCAAACACAATGCGCCCCAAACATCTTCAGAGTGTTAGGGAGTATAGAAGTTTTAAACCAGAAAATGAACCTGGGACTGACGCACCATGATATCAACTGGGTATATAACCTACATCATTTGAAGGGTCAGGGATATTACCTTAAGTCAAGGTATCTCTAAGTAAGACTAATCCAAAGCCTTCCTACATCAAACAAAGGGTTAAAGGAAGATTTTTTAATCTTCACTGGGGAATGGCATGATGGCCTACCCTGTCCGACTGAAGAGGGGAAACCAGGTGGGGGTTTAGTCACAAATTTATGCTCGGCTAACATTTCCTTTTTATTTCACACTATCTCTGTTTCTGACAAAATTTCCTTAATGATTGTGTAGACAAACGTTCGACCAGACCTCGGCTTAACTTAGCCAACAGAGAATGTTTAAACAAAATTCTACGGTCCAAGGTGTTTGTCAACGAGGCCAATGGTCAATTACAAGCAGCACACGTAATCCTTGGGTACACACCAATTTCTCGTGGATTTCAAGCTCCTAAGTGCGTAATAAAAGCCAAGGATCCTCGTCTTCCTCGCATTAGTGTGGCCTTTAAAGGATTCATCGTTTCCAAGGGCGTTCCAATCCCAGAGGGTACACCTTTTACTCAGCCACTCTTCGTGGGTATCCCTTTAGTAGGAGCTTCCTCATCTCGCCCCGTTGTTACGAAAGAAGAGGAAGAAAGAGAAGAAGAAGAAGAAGAAGAAGAAGAAGAAGAAGAAGAAGAATAAAAAGAAGAAGCGGAGGGAGTTGTAAATTTGTCAGACTCCCAAGACGAATTTGAGGTGTTCAACCGGTCTCCATCCCCCGAAAGTACCTCAGCTAGTTTGGGAGAGATAGGCATTTAAAGGAAGTCTAAGAAAAGTTTGCTAGAATTAATAGAGTCCCAGCCTGGGAAGGATGCACATAGGGGTTCAATTCAGTCCAAACTTCCTCCTCCCCCTCCTAAACTTCCTCTTCCTCCTCCTCAACCATCTCTGCCACCTAGGGTTGAACCTCCTGATCCGAAGAGAAAAATAGAGCAGAAAGGTAAGGACGTGGTTGATGCTGGGAGATCTCACCCTTTGCCAGAAGAAGAGCCCCAACGTGCTGCAAAGCAGCAAAGAACTAGACATGGAGGACAAAGAGTCTCAGAGAGAAGACACAGTCAGCCACCCAAGCCTCAAGCTTGGCTTCCAGCCCCGATGATCAATGGTGAGCCCTTGAGAGATAATGCATCCATCGGGGACTTCCATGGAGGCACTAGATGCCATGTGGCCTCAGCTTTGGAGGAGGCTCTACTACTCCCAACTGATATGGCCAAACTGCGGTCTATCAGGAGGCCAGAGGTTTTCCTTAACCTTAAACGATATCTGGGCATGGTATGCAACTCCCTCCTTTTCTCTTCCCTCTTTTTTCTTATTTTTATTTAACTTTAAAAAGTGGCCACCCTTTTCTGTTAGGCTATCCAAGCTACTTTCGGGGTTGAGGAGATAACCAATTCCTGCTACCTGCAGCTGGATGATGAGAGATCCAGGCGCGTAGCAGTTGTGGAGTCATTCAATATCTCTGACTAGTCCAACAAGGACTTAAGGAAAAAGTTGACAGAGGAAGAGTGAGCAAGGAAGAGTGCTGACTCTGCTTTGGACAGTGCTCAAAAACAGGCCGAGGACCAAAGGCTGCAATTGCATGATGCCAGGGAATAGTTGGCTTCTTCTAAAGAGTAAGATGCAGCTCTGCAGAAGAAGTTAGTTGAAGTCCAAAAGCAGAGAGATCAGGCCGAGAAGGCTAAAAATAAGGCTGACAAAGCAAGAGGGGAGGCCAAGAAGGCTAGGGATGAGGCTGAGCAGCATGGTTATGACGTCGGGGTGGCCGAGACTGAGGAAACCCTTAGGGCAGAGGTCCTAGCGGTATGTCGAACCTACTGTGCTTAGACTTGGAATGAAGCCCTCAACCAAGCTGGGGTTGAGGCTTCTTCTGAGCTGAGAAAACCAGAGAAAATTTATTACCCTCTAGCCATACGTACCTAGGACCTTTCCTCCTCCCAAGGTGAAGCAGCCTCTGCAGTCACTGACTTTGCTGGAGAAACACAGCCTCAAGATCCTCCTCTTCCCAATCAGCAGGAGCAAGTAAAAGAATCTGAAGCTCCCAAGGAGACCTCCTCCGATATGGACAAGCCCTCAAACAAAATTATGGAGATTCCACAAGGTGGGGCAACTTCACAAAGCTTTGAACTAGTCTTAACTTCAGTCACCATGCCTGCCAAGGAAGATCCTAAGGATAAAGAGAAGGTGACTCCTGCTGAAGCAGCTAATCAAGTTGATAAGACCTCCAAGACTGGGCTTCAGATAAAGTTAAAATGATGACTCCTTATTTTTGTAATGTGATTGCAATATCTGTAATGTAATTCCTTTTTTTTTTAAGACATGTTTTGATGGAATGTAAATTTTGCTTCCCCAAATTTGTAAGTGTTATTTTCTTCTCTTATGCAATCTTTATTTTGATTATTCCTTGATTGAACATAGCCACGTGCTATAAAAGTGCACAACTTTCACATATTTCAAATTGAAAACCAGAGTAGATCAAGACTAGTGAATTCACAGTACTGTCAATACATACCTTGGATTTAGAAATTTTGATAAATTTTCTAACCTTAAGAAAAATATTCAATCACTGATCAAACAACAACCAAGTCCAAGGCACCTTAAAATGCTTTAAGTGATGCTCATGGACTTTGGTTTACATCTTTATTAGGTGATAACAAACCATGTAACCCAAGGAGAGCATCAATAGTTTGCTTCTTTTTAATGCTTGGGCTATTGTTTGACCAACACTTCAATAGATGCCATAGTGTTTTAATTGATACTGAATTTATGGTCCGAGGAACCTAATATGATTTACTTTTTGTTTAACACTTAGAAGATTAATTCAAATATATTAACTTTCACAAGGTATGCGGTCCGAGGAGCCAGGTATGACCAAAGTTTTATTTGATACTCTCATAGATGTAATAACGTGTTAATTTTCCCAAAGTAGATGGTCCGAGGAACCAAACATAGCTTAGGTTTTGTTTAACACTTAGAAAATTAATCAAAAGATATCAATTTTCCCAAGGTATGTGGTCCAAGGAGTCAGACATAACCAAGGTTCTATGTGATATTCTCATAGATGTCATAACGTGTTAATTTTTCCAAAGCAGATGGTCCGAAGAACGAGACATAGCCTAGGTTTTGTTTAACACTTAATTAAAAGATATCAATTTTCCCAGGGTATGTGGTCCGAGGAGCCAGGCATGACTAAGATTTTGTTTGATATTCAGAATGATGCTATACTATGTTAATTTTCCCAAAACAGATGGTCCGAGGAACCAGGCATAGCTTAGGTTATGTTTAACAATTAGAAAAATAACTGAAAGATATCAATTTTCCCAAGGCCTGTGGTCTGAGGAGCCAGGCATGACCAATGTTCTGTTTGATACTTAGAATGATGCTACATTATGTTAATTTTCCCAAAGCAGATGGTCCGAAGAATTAGGCATAGTTTAGGTTATGTTTAACACTTAGAAAAATAACTGAAAGATATCAATTTTCCCAAGGCCTGTGGTCCAAGGAGCCAGGCATGACCAAGGTTCTGTTTGATACTTAAAATTATGGTAAAGACGCGAGATAAAGAATATAGCAGACCCAAAGAAGATGAAAAAAAACATGCATTAATAATAATATCTTCAAGATTATTTACATTCTAGGGATGAGGTATAGCTCTTTCCTCTAGATCTTCAAGATAATAC
Organism: Quercus ilex subsp. ballota; assembly: GCA_032727855.1. Classification (NCBI taxonomy): domain Eukaryota; kingdom Viridiplantae; phylum Streptophyta; class Magnoliopsida; order Fagales; family Fagaceae; genus Quercus; species Quercus ilex. Next base: position 6,559,942 of record CM064918.1, read on the forward strand.
GCGCCAATCCCAGCTACTGATGTTATACGATATGGGCCCTTCCAGTTGGGTCCTAACTTTCCCCATGCTGGGTTCTTGGCAGCTCCCACAACCTTTCTTAAGACCAAATCCCCCATTGCCAGCGGTCTTAGCTTTACGTTGGCGTCATACCCTGACTTGAGTTTGTGTTGATAATAAGTCAATTGGACCATGGTATTTTCTCTTCGTTCTTCAACTAAATCTAAACTCCTTTCCAATAGTTCATCGTTGCTGCTCGGAGTAAAAGAACTTGTTTTTAGGGTGGATAATCCAGTTTCTAGAGGAATAACAACCTCAGCCCCATATGTCATTGAAAAAGGCGTCTTTCCTGTGGATCTACGAGGCGTGGTCCGATAAGTCCACAGGACATGTGATAAATCTTCGATCCATTTTCCCTTTGCATTATCCAGTCTCTTCTTGAGTCCACTTACTATGACTTTATTGATAGCTTCAGCCTGCCTATTCCCCTATGGATATGCCGGGGTAGAATATCTATTTGTTATGTCCAGATCGCAGCAATATCTCCTAAAGGCCTTGCTATTAAACTGCAAACTGTTGTCTGAGATGAGAGTGCAAGGGACTCCGAACCTTGTTATTATGTTTTTCCAAATATACCATTTGGCATCCACGTCCCTAATATTGGATAATGGTTCAGCTTCAACCCAGGGTGCAGGTTCTTGCACATAGATCATTCCAACCGATTTTCCATCCATGTTTTACTCTTCTATCTTTTCTTCTTTCGAGGATTCAGCAAACTCAGCAACCAGGTCGGCAAGAACCTGACCCTTGATAGAGGTGCGTGGCATGTACTTGATGTCAAAGGCCCCTAAAATTGTACCCCACTTGACAACTCTTCCAGTGTAATCAGCACTCCGTAGTAGAGATTAAGCGGGAGCTGGGTTAGGATAACAACCGTGTGTGACTGAAAATAGTGGGAAAGTTTACGTGTAGCATGCACTACAGACAAAATAACCCTCTCTAATGGTAAGTAACGAACCTCGGCCTCATGTAATGACTTACTCACGTAGTAAACTGGCTTTTGTACATCATCATCAACACGTATTAGTACCAGACTCACTGCGTGGGTGGCTACAGTTATGTTGGCAAACAATACCTCATCTACCTTGGGTCTGGACATAATGGGAGGTCGAGACAGATATTCTTTCAACTGTTGGAAAGCCAGGGTACACTCTTCAGTCCATTCAAACCCCTTCCACTTATTTAATAACTGAAAGAAAGGTCTACATCTATCAACTGACCGAAAAATGAATCGGTTTAGAGCAGCAGTCATTCCTGTAAGCCTCTGAACTTCCTTGGGATTTCGAGGTGGTTGCAGATTGTTAATTGCCTTAATCTGGTTAGGGTTGACTTCTATTCCACTGTGAGTGACCATGTAGCCTAAGAATTTCCCTGATCCGACGCCAAACGAACACTTAGAAGCATTAAGCCACAGCTTGTGCTTCCTCAAGGTATCAAAAGTATTTTCGAGGTCAACAATGTGGTCTGACTTTGTTTTGCTTTTTACCACCATGTCATCGATGTAGATTTCCGTATTTTTTCCTAATTAAGGTTCAAACATCCTGATCATCATTCTTTGATAGGTGGCTCCTGCATTTTTCAAACCAAAAGGCATCACCTTATAATGGTAATTTTCAGAAGGGGTGACAAAAGCCGTCTTCTCCTAGTCGTCTACAACCAGAGGTATTTGGTGGTACCCTTAGAAGGCATCCAGGAAACTCATCTGAGGATGGCCTACAGTTGTGTCCACCAGTTGATCGATCCAAGGCATAGGGAAAAGGTCCTTTGGGCAGGCTTTATTCAAGTCCGTGAAATCTACACATACGCACCATTTTTCATTCTTCTTTTTTACTACCATTGTGTTAGCCAGTCATTTAGGATAAAAGACCTCTTTAATAGCCCCAGCTCGTTTAAGTTTCATCACCTCGTCCTTGACAGCATCAGAATGTTCCTTGGACGAACGTTGAGAAGATTGCTTCTTTGGGGTAATAGCTGGATTGACATTCAAATGGTGGCAGATGAAGTCCAGATTCACTCCCGGAGCTTCATAGGCATCCTAGGCAAATACATCAACATTTTTCTTAAGAAATTCCACCAACTCTTCTTTTTCCTGAGGAGGTAGCTGAACTCTAACCTGAAAAAACTTCTCTGGATCATTCCCTATGATAAATCTCTCTAGATCTTCACATTTGGCCTCCTCGGCTGGCCCCTTACTAGGTAGGACCGTAGACTTTGACTGCTATAAACCTTCATTCACTGAGGCTAAAAACTCAATTGCTGACTGATGCAAGATGGTGGACACAAAGCATTGTTGAGCCGCGGATTGGTCCCCTACCAGTTTCTCGATCTGGTCTCTCGACCGATACTTCACCTTTTGATGTAGAGTTGAAGAAACAGCCCTCAAGGTGTGCAGCCAAGGCCTGGCCACAATGGCCGTGTAGGGAGAGTATGAATCCACCACTATAAAGTCCACATTTACCACCTCTGAGCCTGCTTGCACCGATAACCTAAGTTGGCCTTTCAGAATAACCACCTTCCCATAAAAACTCACCAAAGGGGAGTCATAGGTGGTCAGATTCTCGGGTTGCAGGTGTAGCCCCTTATATAGATCTGGGTACATGATTTCCACACAACTGCCTTGGTCTACCATCACCCTTCTTACATCATACCCACCTATTCTAAGGGTTACCACCAAAGCATCATCATGCAGTTGGATGGTCCCTGCCTTGTCTTCATCCGAGAAACTCAACGCCAGTCGAATTTCTACTTTGGCCCTCTTCGGCCTGAAACTTGCATCCTCTGCTGGAAACAGAGCTACGGATATCACCTTGGAGGGCTGTGAACTAGTCCTCCCAGGTGCAGCAAAGATGACATTAATTGTGCCTATTGGGGGTCTTGAAGAAACATTCCCCTGAGTACCAGACCTCGGCTGGTCATCTTGCCCATTAGGGCGATACAGGAGGTGCTGTAATTTCCCTTCCCTGACTAATTGCTCTAGATGACTCCATAATGTCTGACAGTCCTCGGTAGTATGTCTTCGCCCCTGGTGGTACTGATAATAAAGGCTTTGGTTGCGTCTCAAGAGATCTCCACTCATCTTGCTCGGCCATTTGAAGTAAGGCTCCCTTTTTATTTTCTCCAAAACTTGATGCACTGGCTCTCTAAACACAGTATTTATAGCCTGAGGAGCTGCAGGTAAAGATTGCCCAGCAAAATCTCTTCGGGGTCTGTTATTGTTGTAGCGATCTGACCTGAAATCCCTTCTCTCTTGAGGGATAACCTTGCCTTTGCCTTTATCTTGCTACTGGTCCTCCTTTACCCTCTTGTATTTGTCAATCCAATCCATGAGTTGACGTACGTTGGTAACGGGTTTACCGGTCAAAGATTTTCTTAAACAATGCTCAGAAGGTAGGCCGAGCTTAAAAGTGCTAATGGTAACATGATCAAAATCACCATCTATCTTATTGAACATCTCCCGGTATCTGTCTGAATACGTCTTCAAGGTCTCTCCTTCTCTCATGGACAAAGACAGCAAAGAAGCCAAAGGTCGAGGAGCCCTTCTACATGTGACAAATCTAGATCCAAATGCTTGAGTAAGCTCCTTGAAAGAATCAATGGAACCTACCCTCAAATTATCAAACCACCTCATCGCCACCGGCCCTAAACTGGATGGGAATACTTTGCACATCAGAGGCTCATTTTTGGAATGTACAACCATTCTTTGATTAAAGTGACTAACATGTTCCACAGGATCTGTTCTTCCATTATATATGGTGAACGTGGGTTGGGAGAATTACTAAGGGAGTCTCCCTCTTTCAATCCAGCGTGAAAAAGGAGACTTTGCAATCTGGTTAAGTGCTTTACTCATGGCATCGTTTTTGAGGCCATCCGAGGACGAATTTCTATCTCTACGCTCATGATGATAGTCCTCATCATATGAGAAAGTCTCGCTAGGGGAGTTCTCGATCTGCGCCTGTAGCTAATATCCTCCTCACCATCAGAAGAGAAGTCAGGATCTGGTGAAGCTCGCCTTTGTCGTTCGTGGCGTAGGCTTTTCTTTAGGTGATCAATCTCCTTCTGCATGTTCCTAGCATTTTCTTCCTGAGAGACATGGCTTTTACCCTTAGCTTGGCTTCTACTAGTATGGGTAGTATGTACACTTCCCTCCCGGTCTCGTTGCCGCTCAAGATCATGGAAGTGATCTTGGCGTTGAGACCCCATGGATTTCGCCTGATGTGAACCTGAACCTACCATCATTGAAAGTTGGATTTACTAAAACACCAGTTTTTTCCCACATACGGCACCAATTGTAAGGACCAGATTTGGATTCTAAGCCCACTACGTAGACAGACTTAGGCCTAAAAAGCCCAAAACAATGAATTTGTAGAGAATGGGTTGAATACTGAGCCTTAGTTAATCCAACATACACTACAAGGGATCTAAGTATTAAAATATTGAACAGAAAAAAGGTTTGTATTGAAGACAACTTGTCTTCGGCAAGATTTGAGGTGGTCTATTCTTATATATTCTTCTCAAATTTGATTACAAGCTTTGTTCTAAGATGTTACTGTCTTTCTCTCGTGAATTCTCCCTCCCTTTATGTTATCTCCATCCTTTCCTTATATACTCTCCTTCTTCCTCATCTCCACTTGCCACGTGCATCCAAAATGATCAGTCTTGATACTTGTCCCATCAGTCCTTTTCATCCATCTCCATTTGGTAGCGGTAAGGCTAAAATATACTATTCAGGTATCACCTCCACATTAATGCGGCCAGGGAGTTAGGTGCAGTACATTTAATGCGGAGTTAGCAACTTTCTCTTTAGATTTTTTAAAGTGTTTTCCTATCAGATGTCTTTGCCATACTCACTTGTACCGACAAATCTACCTGGAATATTACCTTTAGCTGGCAAATAACCTTTTCGGACTTCAGCCTTGGTCTGTTGTGAATGTATTTGTCCTCGGCTCATCCCGCTGAGTCATTGTGGACGAAGATAACCTTTCTACTTACCATCATACTTTATTTAAATAAAAATTCTTCTTCCTCGGACAGGATTGTGTCCTCGGCATGGGCCATAGGCCCAAAACCCAAATACATAATGAATTTTTTAGGCCCAACATCCCTACATATAATAATTAGAATAATATATATATATATATATATATAATGGTATTTGTGTAATTGTGTTGCAATTTTTTATAATTGATTTTTAGCTTAATTTTTCAAATAGTCTATTATTAACAAGTACATACATATATGAAAGAAGCATCACTTTTATATCTACAGTTCCACACTATTAATTTAGCCTAAACAAAATAAAAATAAAAATAAAAATCAACACAATTAAATCTATAACTCACATAGCACTATCAGCATAAATCCAAACGTATATGATAGATTTAAACTTAAAATATTACATGGCACAAATCCACAAGCCACTCACACTGTAGCACAAATCCAGACCTTTCGTTTAGCACATATCACAATGCAACACAAATCACAATGCACACATCTACACCTTTCGTTTAACACTACTACTGCAGACTTAAACTAGAAAAGTTGTAGAGTACAACAAATAGAGAGACATACGTTTGTGAATGACCTTGTTCCGTTGATTGTGGCTGTGGCTATGGCTACTGCTACTTGAGGCACGGAGGCAACGTGGCTACTGGTGGCGCGATTGGGGCTGGTGTGCACAACAACCATGAGAGACATTTGGGTTTTTACTTTTCCTTTTCTTTCCTTTCCTCTCCTTCCGATCTTTGTTCTTCTTCGTGTTCTTTCGTTTCTTTTTCATTTCTTCTAGATCTGATCATAACTTCATACCAGTGAATTGGCCAAAATTCACAGGAAAAGCTGAAACAAAAAGAAATCGTCAAAACCTCAAAAACCGGTCACGGTTCTCAGAACCATACGGTCCGACCACGGTTCACACGGGTCCTGCTTTTTTCCCATAAAGCGGTTTTTGAAGCTAAAAAAATGCAAAACTAAAAGGTTCGCGGTTTTCCTAGTCGTACCGTACAGTCCGGTTTGGATTTCAAAACCATGCATTTGCCTATGAAGATGAGCAGCCAGCACAGCTGGAAATATCCCCAGTAGTGTCTTCCACCTTCTCTTTTGTTATGTATAGTTTGTTACAAGATCTAGTCAGTATAAAAGTGCAAGTATTTTATGGTTTGATTCTCTTTGCCTAGTAAAGGGGCAAAGAAAATGTGTGTGTATTTTGCATCAACCAAAGAAAATGTTTCTTCAGTTGGACTTTGTACTTGTCCAGCATCTTCATCCTCTCTCCAGTACTATTTAGGCCGTCTGGGAATAGATTGGTTACATGGCGTTTGGAACACTAAACAAGTCAACTGTAAACTATTTTTAGTTGACTGTAGGAGATCAATTTTTCAAATGTGTTTTAATATATTCTCTGGTTTAGTGATCCTGTTGAAGGGTTATGTCTAGATTTCCAATTCCAAGAACGATCTCCAGCTGCCCTTCATGATCTGTAGTATCTATACTAAGTATTTAAAGAGGTCGATGCCATTACTTATGAAGTTAAAAGTTAAATTACTCATTTTTTTTCAACCAGCTTCTCGACAGTACTAATCATGTAGAAAGCTATTATTGAATTCAAACTGACTAAGTTATTAGTACTCCTTTTTTCTTTATTTTTGAAGATATACCCAACTTCTGTGAGGACAACTGGGATCGGAGTTGCAGGTGCTGTGGGAAGAATTGGTGGAATGATATGCCCCTTAGTAGCAGTTGGATTGGTGACTAGTTGCCATCAAACAGCTGCCATTATTCTATTTGAGGTTGTCATTGTTCTCTCAACCATCTGTGCTTTTCTCTTCCCATATGAAACCAAGGGACAGGAATTAATTGACACTGTAGTTGTATCAAAGTCAAAAGAAGCACTATTAGTTGGTGATTAGATTATACCCTTACACCAATGTGTGACAAATGAAAAGAAGAAGAATAACAAGAAGCTTCACATGTAGTTTACTGCAATAATCACTCCCCCAAATAGTATTATTTATTCATAATGTATGTGTAATTAATGTTCTAATGAAATCAGTTAAGCTGAAATGTAAGTGTCATCCTGTGCAGGAAGCCCTCTAAGTTCTCTCTGTCCCTTCAAATGTCTCATTTTTCTCTCAAGTCTTTTAAACTGCATCACATGGCATTTTTCTGAGCAGTTATAATTTTTCATATAGGACTAAAAAAAATATGATTACCTGCTCTATCATGCCTCAAATTGTCTTTGATTTTTTTGGCCCCCGTTGCTTTCACTTGAGAATGTCGTTACACATTAGCACTGGTATGATGCTACCCCTACCATGATGATTCTCATTTTTGAATAACTACAAAGACGTATGCATGAATGGTTCAAAACATGAGTTATGAATTGCAGAAACACAAATTTTAAAGTATCTCCAATGTATTTTGAACTATTAAACAACTGACCTACAAACTGGAAGGAAAGCTCCAAATCCGGAAGCAATTAAAAACAATACAATGCTCTAACTAACAGTTGAAACCTTTGATTTGTTTAACGTATTGTCAGCAAGCCAAGATGCCTTTTCAAGAGAACTCGTTGCAAAAAAAAATTCTGTTTCACAAATGAGACCATAACCCAAAACATAGGAGCCCTGGTCTCTGCTCTCTGGCACTACATGGAATAGTGAATGAGTAGTCAATTAGATAGTTGTGCAGGTTGTGGCGTTTCGTGTGATCGGCGATGGCGTGGTGGGTTTTGCGTGATCGACAATGGCGTGGTGGGTTTTGGCCTGTGGGTTAGTAGTTTTCGTGGATGTGGGTCAGGGGGTTGTGGCCTGTGGGTCGGTGGTGGTGGGTTGTTGATCCATGGGTTGTTGTGATATGTTGGTGTGATTGCCGTGGGTGTGGTCTGATTGAATTGTGGCCTGTGGGTCAGTGGGTTTCGTGGATGTGGATCAGTCGGTTGTGGTGATTGCCGTGGCTTGCGCTGTATCAGAGAAGAGAGAGACGAAGAGGAAGAGAGAGAAAGAGATAGAGATGATGATGAATAAAAAATAATATTTAAATAAAGTAGCTAAAAAAACAATCCATTGATGTTGGGTGTATTGCGAAATGGTAAGATAAAATAGATAAAGTGACGTGTTAAAAAGCTAAAAATTTAGCTCTACTGCTGTGATGCTGGGATCAGCAGGGGTAGGATTTCCCCAACTTGAATCGGGGGAGGATGCGAGTATTGATCTATTGCCTTGAACCCATCCCTTATCTTAGGAAGAAAAACATAATTTTCAAAAAATTTAAAAATATATATGTTATTTTCCCCAACCTCACTTTTTACCTTTCACCCTATATCTCTCTCTCGCTCATTAAAACCAGTGCTGCTGGAACCATCAATTGTCATTGGATTCTTGAGAGTTTTGTCAAATGAGAAATGGGCAATGAAATCATTTGTAGAAATTGTTAATAATTCATACTTTGACTAAGTTTGGGTTTTCTTAGTAGAAAGAAAGTCTATTCCTTGTCAAAAGTTTACATTAACACCTTAAGGAGTAACTTTGTAAAGATTTCATATAGCATGTTTAGAACACCACTTAAACTAGAAGTTTAACCCAATAAATTTGAGTCTAACAATGTTATATTAACGATTCACATTTATTATTATAATTCAATACGAGAATTTAACAATTAATCGCACATTAATATTCCAAAACCACTGAATGAGGATTACGACAGGAATTGTAATATTTATTACTAGTAATAAGGCGTGTTGTAATGTAATAACTAAACATATTTATTAGTTTGGTTGTGAGTTATAACATTAGAATGAAACTTAACATTTATTTTAGAAAATATCTTACACATACAATTATATCTCCTTAAAAATTGTCATTTTTAAATTTAAGAGAGATATGTGTTATTTTTTATAATTTTTTTATTTTTATAATTATTAGATGTATATGGAAAGTTTACTTATTTAGAAATATATTAAGTTTTGAAATTATTGCACTTACTAAGGAATAACTAATACCACCTTTTAAAGAGGAATAGTTATTCCTCATTTTGAAGAATAGCTATTCATAAGGAATGACTATTCCTTGTAATAAAAACATAATCAAACTAAATCATAGGAATAACTATTACATTACAACGCCTATTACAGTCTACCAAACATACTCTTAATCTAAAACCCAATCACTAAGTAAAATAATTCAATGAAAAAACTCAATGAAGTAATAAGTTGTTTTGTATTAACAAGTAAATAATCCTACAATAGAATGGTCGCTGGTTCCATTCAGTAAAAAACAAAATGGAGCAAAAATACACTTTAGCCCCTTATACTTGGGGTAATATCACTGTAAGGACCAAAAAATCTAGCGGCCCAAGTCCACTTAGAATAGTGAGTTGTGCAGTTCAACTTTGGCCCAAACCAATAAAATTTGTAAGAGAGGGCTATGCCAAGGAGGAAAATAAGGAAGATGGGGCTGATCTTATAGAATAGATAAGCAAAAGGTCTCCTTACACGCCTGCCTGTGGAGGCTAATATAACACAGAAAGTTACACTGTTCACTCTTTTCTCTCAATGTTCTTCTTGTTTTTCTCTGATGCTTCTGTCTTGATCCCATTTTCTATAAACCCCCTTCTTTCTTATATACTTCTCTTTTCTTCTATATCTCAACCATCCATCCTCGCGTAACATACCTTCCATCCTGACTTGTCTTTTTCTATCTTTGAAGAAGGTGGTGGAAGGAGTTTGCTTAGCTGTGACCTTCACTGTTCAAGTCACTTTCTCATCAATGTAGCTGATAAAGCTGTTGCCCACCATTTAATGTGGAGGCGACAGGCTACTCCATACTAGAAATTTACCCTATGACCATTGACGCTCTCTTTCTTCAGATTCTCGATCCCACTTAGAATGCCTTAGAGTACTTTGACTCATTTCTTCCTTTCCTTGGGCCCGTGGACTGTAACATCCCCACAATTATATTGCAACTCTTCAGATCCATCCTCGGTCCTCGGGCACCCACAATAGCCCCCTAAAACGTTTGTTATTGTTTCTTAAACAAAAGCGAAGTTTTAGTGACACGGATAAACTATGCACGTGCTCGATGTGTTCCCATATGTTAACGTCCTTTCACCTGTCTCCAACACACTCCAAATGCTTTGGAATCCATGACTTCACATTTATGGTGTTAGGCGGCTGCTTGTCCCCCACGTTCTATAATTCGATCAGGATCAAATGGTTCTCATCTCCCCTCACTTATGGGCGGGAAATTTACCGCTCACTTTTTCACTCCTATAAAAGGAGAACTTGGCTGGCTAAGGCTCACTTTTACATTCTAGCGATTTGAGTTGAAGAAATCTCCCAAGGAGCATTTTTTGCATTATTCATAGGAGTGTTGGTTCTCTTGTCTCTACTTTTTTATAAGTTTAACACTTCACACTACAAAACTCCATGGGTAGATACGCTAAGTTAGTGGACACTGCCGAGGCTAGGGCAGTCTTTAGGGCACAATATAGAACTCTTGATGGTGTTGAAAATAGGCACTGTGAATATGGGGAGTGGCTGGTCTTGAATAGACCACCCGAATCCGTAGTGATTCCTATGATTGCCTTCATTGAAGGCAGGATAGAACTTCCTATGGGGAGGGTTACTAAGGACTACCTAATAAACTATAGGTTGACCCCCACCCAATGCTCTCCAAATGTCTTTAGGGTCCTCAGGTGTGTAGATATGCTAAATAGAGAAATGGGGACCAACCTTACTTGGCATGACTTAAACTGGGTGTACAACTGCCAAAAAGGGGAAAAAACCAAGTACTACATCAAATGTAGAGTCCTCGTCGTTTGGCTGATCTCTTGCCTACCTGACTCCAGCAAGGGTATGGACGAGGACTTCCTCATCGTCTCAGAAGATTGGCACGAGGGATTGAATTGTCCCACCTAGGAAGGGGAGTTCCCGAGGACCATAGGTGTATTTAGGATGCTACTTGAATTTTTTTTTTTTTTTTTTACTGATGACTCCTACCTTTTCCTTCGGTAGACGAATACCACATCGCCCCTGCTAAGCATTTAGTGAACTTCAAAGACCTAAATCGGATCCTTAGGTCAGAGATCTTTCTACACAAGGACGGTCAACTTCGGGCTACCCACGTGATCCTCGAATACAAGCCCTCCACCAAGCATTTTCAAAGCCCGAAGAACGTTATTAAAGCCAGGGATCCCCGCTTGGCCTTAATTGACATAGCTGTACCGGGCTTCCTGTTGTCAGAACCTCCTCTAGTAGGGACTTAGGACTCCCAACTTCCCACTCTTTTAGCTGCCAGACTTCTTTATTCTCAAGAACCGCCCATCCTATCAAACGACGAGGCTAAGGAGTCCACACTCGAGCCCATCCATTAAGAAGTCACTCAAAAGGACTTCGAGGTTTTTTACCGCAAAGATGCTCCCAGCACATCACAAGCTCATACCTCAGCAAAGATGGGTTTTGAAGAAAAGACTCCAGATTTGCTTGCCTTGCTAACGGCCCAAGCTGGGGCTTTTCCTCAGCCGTAGTAGTGTCACCCCGCCCTCTTACCCCTGTCGCAGTGCGCGCACAACCCGCTAATGCTGCGGACAAGAGAAGAAAGCAGGGCCAGGAAGTAAGGGCTCCGAGGAAGTTGAAGAGGGGGAGGTCACTGAACCCCCAGCCAAAGAAGCCTGAACAGGGAAAGGGCAGCCAAAGAAACCCATATACATTGGGACTTCTAAGGAGGTTGGAGGAGACCAACCCAAGAAGGCCTCTATCTTGAGGCCCATCTTCACCCTGAGCTCAGGCAATCCGGTGCTTGATGACGCCAACCTGAGGGACCCCAAAAAGGGTAGCTCAGACTTGGTGGCAGAATGCCTGGAGAAGGCATTATGCCTGCCTGAGGACATGGCGAAGTTGAGGTCCTTCAGGAAGTGCGAGGTCTTCCTTGCTCTGAAGCAGGACCTATCCAAGGTACATTACTGATCCTATCTACCTGTATAGTTAGCTTGTTCATGAGTTATATGATACTTACGTGTTCTTTTTTTTTTGTAGTCTGTCCAAGCCGCTTTCATGGCTGAGAAATGGGTAGACCATTCCTTAGGCGTGGCAAGAAAGGCCGAGAAAGGACTGGAGGCCGCAGAAAAAGCCCATGCAGAGGTGGACAAGAAGTTGAAAGAGACTTTTGCCCAGCTGTTCTAGGTGGAGAAGGCTCAGAGGAATGCTGAGTTCGCTCTCAAAAGCTATGAGAGGCAAGCGGCTGACGCATTGAAGGCCCAGAAGAAGGCCAAGAATAAAATGGCTTTCATAGTGGTGGAGTTGAAACAAACAAAGAAGCAACTGGAGACCAAGAAGGCTGAGAAAGCTCAGGCCAAGTAAGCAGCCGATGATGTGGGCATGACCAAGGCAGTTGAGAGCCTTACTGCCAAGCCCTGAATGCTGCGAGGGTAAGCACCGAGTCAGAGTTTCGGGCTTCTGATAAGGTGTACTACTCCCTTGCCTTGCGTTTGACGCCCACTCTCCTTTATCCTCCAACAGATCCCAACCTTGCTTTCCCTTCTTCCTCGGATCAGCTTGATCCCATTGCCTCTCCTACTTCAACCAAGGGTAAAGAGAAGAAAAAGGAATTGCCACCTTCAACTGATGTGTTGGACATGGAGACCGAGGAGGAAGTGGCCGAGGTGGCACAATTGAAAAGGAAGAAGAAGGAAAAAAAGCAGGAGAAGAAGGGAGCCAAGGAAAAGGAGCCAACAACCTAGCTTAACCTTAGACCAGTAGATACTTAGGCAATTTTGTAGTGGGCTGTTGTATAACTAGTGCCCCTTTTTCTTTTTCGTTGTACCTCAGTTCTTTTATCTTTAATGAAAAAAGTTTGAAGTTATCTTGCTTGTTTGTTTTTTATACTTGTACATTTTTTTTTACTGTTTACTTTATGCTTGTCATTTTACGTACTACGTTACCTTCCTTCCTTCACAACAATCACACCGTGGCAATTCACAACTTCATCACAACATAAAGAGTAAACTAACTTATGGGACTTAAGCAAATTATCAACCAACACTTACTTGAAATTGGATTTGGGACTTTCAAAGCAAACTTGCTGGCACTACTTCAGAAACCCGAGGAAATGCCCATGGTTACTTTTCTGTCCCTTCAAGCAACCTTTCTCAAGGTCCACTTAGTTCCCCATTTGTGATCCAAGGTGGCACATTAATCCTACGTTTCGGCCAACACTTAGGATGTTTCCCTTAAATGTTAATTTACCCTAGGGTTATGACCCGAGGAGCCTGACAAGGCCTAGGTTCTATTTAACACTTAGAATATTTCCTGTAATGTTAATTTACCCTAGGCTTGTGACCTGAGGAGCCAGACAAGGCCAAAGTTTTGTTTAATTGTTTAACGCTTAGAATATTTCCTGTAATGTTAATTTACCCTAGGCTTGTGACCCGAGGAGCCAGACAAGGCCAAAGTTTTATTTAACACTTAGAATATTTCCCCTAAATGTTAATTTACCCTAAGCTTGTGACCCGAGGATCCAGACAAGGCCTAAGTTTTGTTTAACACTTAGAACATTTCTTGCAATGTTAATTTACCCTAGGCTTATGACCCGAGGAGCCAGACAAGGCCTAGGTTCTATTTAACACTTAAAATATTTCCTCTAAATGTTAATTTACCCTAGACTTGTGACCCAAGGAACCAGACAAGGCCTAGGTTCTGTTTAACACTTAGAATATTTCCTACAATGTTAATTTACCCTAGGCTTGTGACCTAAGGAGCCAGATAAGATCTAGGTTCTGTTTAACACTTAGAATATTTAATAGACCAATTACTTCAGCAAACACATTCATAATAAGACACATCTACTCAAGATATGAGTAACAAAGGAAAAATCATTAGTAATAATAACGTCGTAGATTTTTTACATTCCAAGGGCGAAGAATTACATTTTCATCCAAATCTTCTAAATAATAAGCCTCAATGCCAGCAATGGAAGTGATCCTATATGACCCTTCCCAGTTAGGGTCTAGTTTTCCCCAAGCAGGGTTATTTGCTGTCCCCACCACTTTCCTCAAGACCAGGTCTCCTGGAGCTAATGGCCTAGACTTCACCCCTTTATCATACCCTTGCTTAAGCTTCTATTGGTAATATGCCATATTTACCGTCGCCGCTTCTCTTTTTTCCTCGGCCACATCTAGGTTGTCTAGGAGTAAACAGTTATTCTTTTCAATATTGAACTGATCAGTTCTCAAAGTTGGGAATCCGGACTTAAGAGGGATTACTGCCTCTGCCTCGTAAGTCATCGAAAAAGGAGTCTCCCTTGTTGATCTTCGGGGTGTAGTGCGATAGGTCCATAACACGTGGGGAAGTTCACCCACCCATTTTCCTTTGGCGTCGTCCAACCTTTTCTTCAACCTAGACACTATAACCTTATCGATGGCCTTGGATAGGCAGGAGTAGAATACCTATTCCTAATCCCTAACTCCCCACAATATCTTTGGAAGGCCTTGCTGTCAAATTGAAGACCATTATCTGAGATTAGTGTGTGTGGTACTCCAAATCTTGTGATAATATTCCTCCAAATGAACCTTTTAGCATCCACATCTCGGATATTAGCAAGTGGCTCAACTTCCACCCATTTGGTAAAGTAGTCTATATCGACGAGAAGCCATCTTCGGCTCCCTATAGCTCGAAGAAATGGTCCCACTATATCCAAGCCCCACTGAGCGAATGGCCAAGGGCTGAATAGCAGATTCAGGACTCCCTCTGGCTGATGAATATTTGAAGCATACCTCTTACATTGGTCACATTTCTTCACATAATCTTGGGAGGCTCTTTGCATGCTAGACCACCAGTATCCCTGGGTGAGGGCCCTATGTGTCAACGACTTACGCCCTGTATGACTCCCACATACGCCTTTATGTAGCTCTTCCAACAAAGGCTCCACTGCCTCTGGGTGTATGCACAACAAATATGGCCCTGAGTAAGAACACTTGTACAACTTCTGCTCCTCAGATAGCCAATAACGAGGAGCGCTCCTACATACCCTTTCCACCTCACACTTGCCCTCGGGCAATAATCCCTACTTCAAAAAAGCTACTATGGGGTCCATCCAGCTCAGCTCCACATGGAGGCTGTACACTTCTATCAAGGATACCTTTGTGATACTAGAGCTTTCCAAATCCTTGACAATAACAACCTGAGGAAGACTTGACCCCAAAGAAGTGGCTAACATTGCCAAATAATCTGCATGAGAGTTTTGTCCCCCTAGGGATTTGTTTCAATACAAAACCCTTAAAATTGAGCTTGGGCACTCTACACCTTAGCTAAATACCCTTGCATCCTTTCATCTCGAGCTTCATAGTCTCCATTGACTTGACCCATGACCAGTCTAGAATTAGAGTACAACTCCATCACCTCTCCCCCCAATTGTCTGACCATAGCCACTCCTGCTAATAGGGCCTCGTACTCGACCTCATTGTTCGTGGCCAGGAAACCAAATCGTAATGATTTCTCCATAATCAGCCTCTCGGGAGTGATCAATACAATCCCTATTCCTGCTCCTTTTCGATTAGATGCTCCATCCATATAAACCTCCCATGGGGGAACAACTATGGCCGACGCGACCAGCACCCCCGTAACTGCTTCCTCCTTCTCGAGGGTACCCTCAATGAACTCTGCCACGAAGTCTGCTAAGATCTGTCCTATCATAGTGATCCGAGGCATGTACTTGACATCATAGGCTCCCAGCCTAGTTCTCCATTTAGCAATCTTGCCTATGTAATCTGATTTCCTCAAAAGAGCTTGCAAAGGGAGTTGGGTGAGCACCACAATAGTGTGGGCCTGAAAGTAATGTGGGAGCTTCCTAGTGGCATGCACTATGGCTAACACCGCCTTCTCCAAAGGTAAATAGCACGTTTTGGCCTCCTGTAAAGATTTACTAACATAATAGACGAGCCTCTGCACTCTGTCCTCATTTCTGATCAGGACGAGGCTAACAGCATAGTTTGTGATGGCCAAGTATGCATACAACACCTCCTCCTTCTTGGGCCTGGAAAGTATGGGAGGATTGGACAAATACTGCTTGAGGTCCTCGAAGGTTGTTACACATTCCTGGGTCCACTGAAAATCTTTCCACTTGTGGAAGAGTTGGAAAAAAGGATGACACATGTCTGCAAACCGAGAGATGAACCTATTTAAAGCTGCTACCATTCTAGTCAACTTCTGCACCTCTTTGGGGTTTCGAGGAGGATTCAAGCTGTTAATAGCCTTAATCTGCTCGATGTTGACCTCAATCGCATGGTGAGTGATCATGAACCCAGAAATTCTGAGATTACTCCAAAAGAACACTTGGCAGCCCTAAGGCGTAGCTTATGCTTTCTCAAAACTAAGAATGTCTCCCCTAAGTCGGCCAAATGCTCCTCTACCTATCTGCTCTTTATTACCATGTCATCAATGTAGGCCTCCATATTCCTCCAAATCTATGACTCAAACATTCGTGTCACCATTTGTTGATAAGTGGATCCAGTATTTTTGAGGCCAAAGGGTATGATCCGATAATGGTAGTTCCCATTAGGAGCACGAAAGGTTATTTTATCCTGATCATATAATGACAGGGGTATCTGGTGGTAACCCTGAAAGGTGTCCAAGAAGCTTATTCTAGGATGTCCAACCGTGGCATCCACTAGCTGGTCAATTCTAGGGATGGGGAACGAATCTTTTGGGCAAGCTTTATTCAAGTCAGTGAAGTCCACACAAACTCGCCACTTTCCATTTTTCTTCTCGACCACTACAGTGTTGACCAGCCAAGAAAATTTCCTTAATGGCCTTAGCTTGCTTCAATTTGTTCACCTCTATCCTAACCACCTCGACGTGATCTTTGGATAATCACCGAGGAGGTTGTTTACGTGGCACGACCTCGGGATTAACATTTAACTGGTGACACATAAGCCCAGGGTCAATTCCTGGCACATCGTAAGCACTCCATGCAAAGACATCCATGTTAGCCTCCAAAAACTTCACTAGCTCTGCTTTTTCCAAGGGTGGTAACTGAGATCCCACTTGAAAATATTGCTTCGATCCTGTCCTATTGTCACCTTCTCCAGTTCCTCAAAAAATTCTCCAGATGTCCCCTCTTGCTGCACATCTGCAAGGCCCTTTAGTTGCTATAGGATCGGATCTTTAATCACCGCGGCGGGATTTGAAGGCCGCCGTGTAATTGTTGACACCATGCACTACCTAGCTGTGGTATGGTTACCTACCAACTCTCCCACTCTCCCCCGAGTAGGATATTTGACCTTCAGATGCAAGGTTGAGGGCACAACGCCCATAGCATGAAGCCAAGGTTTAGCCAGGATGGCCATGTAGGGAGAAAATGCCTCTACTACAATAAAATTAATCTACACCTCCTTATCCCCTGCTTGTACAGGAAATTGTATGATTGCTTGAGGGACGACCATTCTACCGTTAAAGCCCATCAACGGTGAATCATACCTTTCCAGGTCATCGAGCTTCAAGTTTAGTCCCCTATACAAATTAGGGTACATAATCTCTGCTTCGCTCCCTTGATCAACTAGCACTCGCTTCATGTCAAAACCCCCAATCCTAATAGTAACCACTAGGGCATCATCATGTGGTTGGATAGTTCCCTTCTTATCTTCCTCAGAGAAACCCAAGACAGGGGTGACCAGTAGCCTAGCCTTTCTGGGAATTTGACCACCGGTCTCAAGGTCATAACCTCCACTCACGGAAATCACCCCCGTGGCTGAGCCCCCACTATTCCCTAGTTTGGCGAAGATCACATTGATAGTACCCAATGGTGGCCGAAGAGCGTTATCCTAGTGAAACTCAGTACCCGAGTGTCCGAACTGTCCTGTAGGCTGATGTAAACCCGATTGAGCTTCCCTGCCTTCACCAACTGGCTTAGGTGATCTCATAAGGTTCTACAATCCTCCGTGGTATGTCCTTCGTCCTGACGGTAGTGGCAATAGAGGTTTTGGTTTCTTCTGGACAAGTTCCCACCCATCTTATTGGGCCATTTAAAGTAAGGCTCATTTTTAATTTTTTCTAGTATCTGGTACACTGACTCTATAAACAATGAGTTAACTAACTGGGCTCCCGTAAAGGATGTTTGACCAGAAAACTCCCCCCGGGGGCAATTGCCCTGATATCCTCCTCCTCCACGAGGATCCCTCTTCTCGGGAAATGCTTTTTCCTTACCCTTTCTTTGCATCTGGTACTCCTCCACCTGCTTGTATTTATTTATGCGATCCATAAGTTGATGCATGTTCAAGGCGGACTTCATCATCATCGACTTCCTCAACTTGTGATCGGCAAGGAAGCCAACCTTGAAAGTCCTCACAGCCACATCCTCAAAGTTTCCATCGATCTCATTATATGTTTCCCAGTATCTGTTCGAGTAAGTCTTGAGGGTCTTTCCCTCCCTCATCACCATAGATAGTAGAGAGTCTACTGGCTTGGGGACCCTACTACATGTTATGAATCTAGCCCTGAACGCCCTTGTTAGCTCCTCAAAAGACCCTATTGATCCTTCCTCTAAGGCATCAAACCAATGCATAGCCACAAGTCTAAGACTAGAGGAGAGCACTTTACACATTAGAGCTTCATTGTTGGCATGAATTGCCATTTTCTGATTAAAGTGGCTGACATGCTCCACGGGATCAGTCCTCCTATTATAAATGGCAAACGTCGACTGAGAAAATCGATGAGGAAGCCTAGCCTTGTTAATCCCTCTAACGAAGGGTGACTTAGAAATCTGCTACAAGGCCTTACTCATTACATCATTCCTTGTTCTGTGGTGGGAAGGCCCTCTTATATGGCAACTGCTGCTTTTCTCCCACTTGTCCCTACGTGAAGAAGCTGAATAGGACTCACTAGATGGGGTTCTAGACCTACGACAGTATGAACAGTCTCTACTTTCCCTAGAGCCATTACTTGGTGGGGAGGATGGGCTTCTTCTTTCACGTTCCCTGCACCTCAGCTTACTGCGTAGGCGATCTATCTCTTGCTGCAATTTGCGTGTCTCCCGATTGTGTGAGACATTACTCCTAGTCCTCGAGCGACTCTGCTCAACATGCTCAGTGTGGTAAGAATCCACCATAACGCTTAGGGTATACTGCCTATCCCTTCTTTGCTCCAGCTTAACAAACTAGTTCTCCCTTTGCGAACACACTGATTGCTCCCTTCCCTGGCCTAAATTAGCCATAAAACCTCAAGAAGAGAACATAACCCCATAGACAGCGCCAATTGTAAGGACCAAAAAATCTAGCGGCCCAAGCCCACTTAGAACAGTGAGTTGTGCAATTCAACTTTGGCCCAAACCAATAAAATTTGTAAGAGAGGGAAATGAATAACAAGAGAGGGCTCTGCCTGAGGAGGAAAATAAGGAAGATGGGGCTGATCTTATAGAACAGATAAGCAAAAGGTCTCCTTACATGCCTGCCTGAGGAGGCTAATATAACACAGAAAGTTACACTGTTCACTCTTTTTTCTCAATGTTCTTCTTATTTTTCTCTGATGCTTCTGTCTTGATCCCATTTTCTGTAAACCCCCTTCTTTCTTATATACTTCTTTTTTCTTCTATATCTCAACCATCCATCCTCACCTAACATACCTTCCATCTTGACACTTGTCTTTTTCTATCTCTAAAGAAGGTGGTGGAAGGAATTTGCTTAGCTGTGACCTTCATTGTTCAGGTCACTTTCTCATCAATGCAGCTGATAAAGCTGTTGTCCACCATTTAATGCGGAGGCGATAGGCTACTCCACACTAGAAATTTACCCTATGACCATTGACTCTCTCTTTCTTCAGATTCTCGCTCCCATTTAGATTGCCTTAAAGTACTTTGACTCATTTCTTCCTTTCCTTAGGCCGCTTTCCTCCTCGGGCCTGTGGACTATGACATCCTCACAATTATACTGCAACTCTTCAGATCCATCCTCGGTTCTCGGGCACCCATAATCACTTTGCCTCCCAAACTTTTTCTTCTCCTTTTTTTATTTTTTATTTTTTATTTTTTGGAAACTGCCAAACTTTTTTAATGTTACCCTATTGTGTATGTTTTTTTTTTTAATAAATAAAATAGAATTTCAACTTATGACGTTCACTCCCAATTTTTTTTTTTTTTTTAAAAGGGGCCTTGGATTATATTAAGAGGGCTAAGAAGAGTTTTCTTGAATCTAAATTAGAAAATCTCATTTTTCTGAATATATATATATATATATATATATATATATATTTATAAAATCTCATAAATTTTTATACTATGTTTATAAAAAACAATTCTAAGGGGCCCCGGGCCATGGACCTCCTTGGTTGAACCGTCCATGTCTTTAGATTAATTCACACAATTACTGTTGAAAACTTGAAATACAAATGTGATATATATATATATATATATATATATATATATATGAAAGTTTGGCTTGCTTGTCATATTTGATGCTAACTTTACAATATTTAGGCTTTATTATTGGGACCAGTGACCACAACAAGTTTTTATTTATTTCAAGTACAGTAGACCTTTTTTGATTTTCATTGGAAGAAATAAAAATATTTTCATCCAACAATACTAATGAACCACAGTACTCTTGATCTAAATGTTCAGAAATTGTAATAGAAGTAAATAAGTAGTTCTAAATATATATCCCTTTTATTTTGTAGAATATGATTCTCGATGGGTTGAGTTTGTCTTTTGATCAGTCGAGCCTTGCAGATTCTGAATTCTTTTTTATGCAACTCAACTATTCTTGAATCTTGACTTGAACCATCATAAGCAATGTCTAACACAATTCTAAGACTTAAAAAATCTTCAACTAAACATGTTTTAGTTTTTGTTTTGCCAACTTACATAAAATTAGAACCTAAACATTTATTCTTAAATATATAGAACTTAACACATACCATGGTTTTTTATCGGTTAGTTCTAGTGTGGGAAGTGTTAACCATTGACAATGGTCCAAGTCTACCTCGCTATTAATATCGTCTTCTTCACCAACCAATAAGAATTCCTTCTTTCTTTTTTTTTTCCTTAAGAAATTATAGACCCTTCGTAGAGTCATATCCACCTCTCATAGGGGTGGGCCAGGAAGGAAGACTCCTCCAAGAAGACTCCGCAGTCAATTCAACCACTAACTTGTAACAAATGGGAGAAATAAAAATCAGCAACCTTTTTTTTTTCTTTTTTTTTTTTCTCACTTCTATTGAAAATATCTAGAAGTGTCAATGGATGAACTACAAAACTCTTAACAAAAATTAGTAATCTTATAAATATAATTTTTTTTTCACAATTTATTAAGATGATAAGTTGTATTTTAAAGCATTATAACCTTCAAATAAACTCATTCTTGACATAGTTTTCAATATACACCACAAGTCACAATATTTTACATCAATAATTATAAAATAGAAAAATTATCACAAAATCTTATTGAATAAAAAAAAAAATTCAAGTTCGCAACTTCCTAACAAAATATTTGGTAAAAATGAAAAAATAAGTACACTTCGTAATTATTAATAATTCAAACTATTGGCTAAATAACCTAAAAATCTATATCTATATATATCTAAAAGCTGATACGTAGCATTTATTGTTATTACACTTCAGTTGAACCACATTAGCGTCCACGTCATTATCTTTTTTCTTTTGAATTTTCTTATAATTGTTTTTAATATTTAATTTTTTAATATTTACACTTCTCTAACATTTCTCCCTCCCTTACCTTTTCATCTCCCCTACTACCCTCTATATTAATACTATTCTTCCTCCTTCCCTTCATCTTCCTTTATTTTTGTCTCTTCTAATTCACACTCTTTTACTATAAATTCGTCATTATCTCTTCCATTCTATACATAGTTTTCTCTCACCAAAAAAAAAAAAAAAGGGTTCTCTCTCTCTCAATTTTTTTGTGGATTTTTATTTTTATTTTTCTTGTAACTCTGCTTTAGGTTGATAATTTTTTATATTCTTTAAAACTCTACTTTAGGTTAATGCGATTTAGTTTTGTTTTTAAAATTTTTATTTTTGTTCTCTTTGATTGTTAAATTTTATCCTATTGTGTTATAAATAATTAAATATAGTATATAAAAATGTAATATAATTTTATTACATAGCATGATTTGGATAATTTGGTTTTTTTTTGTTTTTCAAATTTTTTTTTTTGTTCTCTTTGATTGTTAAATTTTATCCTATTGCGTTATAAAGAATTAAATATAGCATATAAAAATATATTATTATTCTATTACATAATACATAACATAATTTGGATAATTTGGTATTTATTCTATTACACATCATGATTTTTTATAGTGCTTAATTTAGATGTTAAACTATGAGAATTTACTAATTTTTGTTTATTTTTTAATCATTTGTGGTGGACAAAGTACTCTTAATAGTTGTATTAGAAGTACTCTATAATGCCATTTATTTAAGGAAAAGCAAAGGTTAGCCAAACAAAAATAATTAGATGAGTGACAAATTTTAGCTTTTGCAATTTTACTTTAATTGTTATTATTATTTTATAACAATGCATATATAGAAATTTAATTCTTAGATTTTGCTAATAATTTTTTATTTGATAATATGTTTTGGGTGGATGAAATTACAATTTCTACAAAGAAAATAACCTTAATAGATTATCAACTATAAGGTTGAATTTAATCAACCATTTGTTGGCTTTATTCCGTGCTAAATTTACTTGTAATTCAGCATGTAGAAACCCTATATTTAAGTGGGAATAATATAAGGGTTGTGTGTGAGAGAGTGTGAAGAAACTCAAGTTGTGTGCATTCAAGAGGAGTCTCGCGACTGGCAAGTCGCCATATGTGTGAAGCATGCAGGGAGCTGAAAGGTCACGACAACTGGAGCATTACAGGACAAAAAGTACAGTCTGGCTTGGAAGTTATCTCATGACTCGTTCCAGTTGCAAGGCCAAATCACCAGAAAGCCCTGTTTGGATGAAAACTAACTTTTCGCATTCCTCACATACTCTACTATAAATACCTTTATACCCACGAAATGTAAGTGTAGCTATTCAAAGAGAAAAACCCTAAGAGAGGTTTCTACAACACACTCACCTCATTAGAGAGAGAGCTACTCATTCTTAGAGAGAAATATTTGTAATCTCTTCTCATTCCCTCTCCCATTGTTATACCCATTGAGAGGAGATTTGTACCCAAATACTACCCACACTCATTTAGAGTGTTGAGTGTTTTTTGAGCTTTGGGAAGTATTGGAAGATGCCAAGGATGGCGGATGCAATGGGCGATTGCGGGATCCGGTAAGCTAGAGAAGACTATGTTCGGCGTAACCCTGTTGGAGCAAGAAGCTTGGAGGGCTTAGGTGCACTGGGTAGATTAGTCTTGGAGGGTCTTCTGCTATTCATGTATCTCAACTTCATTCTCTAGTGGATTATTGACTGCTTGGAGGGTGGCGAAGAGGTTTTTCGCCGAGTACTTCGGTTTCCTCTTCGATAACACATCGCTGTATTATCTTTGTGTTTGCATCTCTCTTCCTTTACTCTTTACCTTCTAATTACTGCTGTGATTGTATTTAAATATGGTTTAGAGTGTTTTACCAATTTGGTTTTAGCTTTTATTCATCATTCCACACATATATTGTTTGTGTATAAGCTTGTGTTTGTAATTTTATATTTGGGGGTCTAAACGTTCATAGGTGTTTCACACCCTATTTGAACTTTCAATTGGTATCAGAGCGGGTACACTTGTTTTGGTTTAAATACTTAAGTGTGATCCTTGACCCCTTGTGTTATTTGCCATGGATAGTGCTTTGTATGTCTCTATGCATGTTTTGGTTGATGATGAATGTAACATGCCACGTGTTTGTGAAAGTGTCCCTATGAGTGATAATCCTCATGATTGTGATGCTATGTTACATGAATCTTTGGGTGTTATTGATATTCCTAATATCAAACTCTTGAAGAAAAATGCTAAGAAGTTTCAAAAGAATTTGAGCAAGTTATTTTGTGAAAATAATGATTTGATTGCTAAGCTCAATGAATCCAACAAATTGGTTGAGAAATATAAGAATCTTGCTAAAAATTCTCTTGAAAAGCTGAAAGAGTTTGAATGTTTGAATATGGACTTAGATGCTAAAGATGTTTTGTCTAACAAACTTGTTGATGAGCTAAAATGTGAAAATGAATCTCTTAAGATGCATGCCAAGTGTTTGATTGTTGAACTTATTGCTAAAAAGAATGAAAATATTTATTGCAATTATGTTGTGGTACCCGATTTTATGCCTATTATGTGTTTTACCTCAAAGAACAAATCGGTGTAAATTCCTCCACACAAAAGAAATCAAAAGGTGGAAAGAAAGACTCTTGAGTCAAAGCCTCTGTTTAGTCTCAATCTAAGGTTTTGAATGGATCTAAGTTTGTTCCAACTTGACACTATTGTGGTGTGATTGGTCATATAAGAGCTTAATGTCATAAGTTGAAGAGAGAACAAAACCATGTTACTAGATCCCTCCCCAAAAAGCTTGGTAGACCTAAACACATTGTTTGTCACCATTGTGGTTCTTTTGGTCATCTAAGACTCCATTACTCTAAGTTTCATGCTCTTAAAATAATTAAAAAAAAAAAGAGAAACTTAAGCTTTTTGGAAGTTGTGCTGTGAAAGCAAAACCGGTTTTAGGGGAA
This sequence comes from Quercus ilex subsp. ballota, assembly GCA_032727855.1. Taxonomy (NCBI): domain Eukaryota; kingdom Viridiplantae; phylum Streptophyta; class Magnoliopsida; order Fagales; family Fagaceae; genus Quercus; species Quercus ilex. Next base: position 6,584,647 of record CM064918.1, read on the forward strand.
AATGATAAGTTGTTGAAGAAAGTATTTGATATCTTTACCTCCTTGTCCATGTGCATCTCCGGTTATCATTCTTCCAACCCTTGTCTCACTTCTCATGAAACACTCATTCCAAACAATCGTTCCGTTTGGATAAGGAAGGGTTCCTATGGTTAAGCTTTTACTCTTTTAGTCCTCGATCTAATTCTTTCAATCTTTGTAGGACCCTTCATGCATTAGATGCTTTATAATCATGCATTTGTGCATCATGCATCTCTTTATATGCATTGTTTTGTTTTTGTTTTTTATCTTACTTTTACATCTTTGTTTTGTGTGTGTAAAAATCCAAAACCACATAAAAAGTGAAAAATTCAAAAAGTTTGATTGTATATGTTTAAGCACATATCTCATGTGAGTTTGGCCTAGTACCTTCGTACCAATGGCGTAGTGCATTTATGAGTTTAGCTTGTTTTGTATGCACATCTATCTTTGTAGGAATAATCTTAACATCTATGTGTGATTGTTGTAAATCGATCTTCAAGCTTGTCATAAATGATTAGTCAATAGTCATGTTGGTTTTGATACATGCGTAAACTTGTGCCTATATATCTTCCCACACTTTTTTTTTTTTTTTTTTTTTTGCTTAAAGAGCTCAACTAATGTAAATCTTAAAATGAAAATAGATAATGAGCTGCAAAAGTCGTCGCACATACTAGTATTCGACTAGGAAAAAGGGAAAGCAACTTATATGATAATGTGTAGTGTCTAAAAGCCAAAGGCTTGTTCATCAAATTGAAATATCAAAAATTTCAGGCATCGATCTCAAAAAGAGATGTAAAGATAAAAAATGATCAAATGTTATGAATTGTAAAGAAGTCAAATGAAAAACTTTAAAGATATGTAATCATTTTCTTGTAGGAGGTCATATATGTTCATTTCTATAATTGAGATAGACTACTTGACTTAGTACTAGTCGTGTATGACTTGATTGAATTGATCATTGAAATTTCACTCTAGATTAAGGACTATTCCACATTTGATACACACACACAACACACATGCCTAATGTTCAATGAATGCCTTATTCATTTGTTTGATTGTACTTGTTTAAATGTAATGTGTGTGTGCTCAACTATATATGGATCAAACCAAAAAGATTTTTGATCATTTTATATGTATTTGGAAGTGATTTTTATCACTCTTTGTGTTCATGTTTAGTGCTTACTTTATTTTTCATCGTTTAAACATGTTTTGTGTTGAAAAACAAGTGTCAGAGTTTTTCGCGACTCACTCGCGACTCATTCTTTAGTCGCGAAACTGAAAAAATGCATTTTCCTCGCATTTTTTGGTTCTCTGGCAGAGAGGTTCGCAACTCATTTGTGAGTGAGCACTCAAGTCGCGAAAAAGACTTAGAAAATTTCATGAAAATTGTTTTCGCGACTCACCTAGTCGCGAATCTCCCAAAAACAGCTTTTTAAAGAGCTTTTTGTGGGAAACATGTTTTAAACCTCTCTCATCCTCTCTAAACCCCTCTTGCAATATTTTTACATCAAAAACTCAATCAATTTGAATGGTTTTTCATTCCTTTAACATCTCTAAGTCAATTTTAAACTCTTTTCATTGTTTTGGATCCTTAAATTATGTTTTGGAAAGTTTTGTACTCTTGGTTGGAATTTTCATCATAGGGGTTGAGAAAACTTAATTTTTGTCAAATTTTTATATGGGATTGGTTTCTTTTGATGATTTGCTTTGGATGTTGGCCCCTTGTGGCAAAAAGAACATGTATTAAGGGTATATTTCATGATGTTCATGCATTATTTCACATTGTTGTTCATAGTGTGCACGCTAGGTGTTTGATAAAAAGTCTCTTAAGCATTTCCTCACTTGTTTGGACTCCGATGAGTATCAAACTTTAGGGTTTCTTATGTTTTCTCATTAGGAATATGTTTGGATCATTGATTGTGTATTTAACACACCTTGCCCCACATGTGCATATTCCATGTTTTGGTTATGCATTGCACATAACTATCTCTTGCACATACCTTTGCTACCCTTGTCATGCATTAGTCTATACCTTGTTGCCTCATCCTAGCATGTCATGTTTATCTTATACTTTGTAGCATTTTGTTTTGTCTTAGGTTTGACCTTCATTTTCTCATTCATCTTGCACCCTTTATGCATTATTATCATTGTTCATACCTCTATCTCTTGCTCTCGTTTCTCCTTGACCATTTGTCTATTTGTGACAAAAAGGGAGAGAGTATACTCTAGAGTAATATACCGGAGAGTTTTGTCATTTCTATATGACTATTGTGCACATTCTTAGGGGGAGAAATTTTATTTCTCATGCACATTTGTAGGGGGAGAGATATTCCATAAGGGAGATGCATATACCAAGGGGGAAAAGACATTGTGTTAATAAGAAAATTTTGTTTTGTTTGTGTTTCTTTATGTTTGTTTTCTTTTTTGCTTTATAGTGCTTTGAGTTATGTTTAGTATCTATGCTTTGTTGTTCACATTGCATCGTGTTTGTGTGTTGGACATGCATACATCCTTATGCTATTGTGCTTTATTGATTGCATGTTTGGACGATCATTTGCTTTGCTATGTGATCATTGTAGTAATTTCTTTATGACTGTTTTGGTGTATGATCAAGTTGCTCATATGTTTTACATCATACTTACTTGATCGTAATTTACTTGTTATATTATACTTGTCCTTTTATTACTTGCTTTACCTTGAAGGTCTAATGTGTTTTGTGCAAGTGTTTCAAGTTATAGGTATATATGTTCCAAGTGCATCATAGCTTCTAGATTTAGGTGTGAGTGAGTTTTGTCATTGTTCCCAAACTCACGTTTAAGTCTAGAGTCTGTTTTAAGATATTTTGTCACGAAATAGCCAAAGGGGGAGATTGTAAAGTTGAATTTAATCAACCATGTGTTGGCTTTATTCCATGCTAAATTTGCTTATAATTCAGCATGTAGAAACCCTGTATTTATGTGGGAATAATGTAAGGGTTGTATGTGAGAAAGTGTGAAGAAACTTAAGTTGTGTGCATTCAAGAGGAGTCTCGCGACTAGATCTCGCGACTGGCAAGTCGCCACACGTGTGAAGCATGCAGGGAGTTGAAGAGTCATGACAACAAGAGCACTACAGGACAAAAAGTACAGTCTGGACTGGAAGTTATCTCGCGACTCATTCCAGTTGCAAGGCCAAGTCGCTAGAATGCCTGTTTGGATGAAAACTAACTTTTCGCATTTCTCACATACTCTACTATAAATACCCTTATAGCCACGAAAAGTAAGTGTGGCTATTCAAAGAGAAAAACCCTAAGAGAAGTTTCTACAACACACCCACCTCATTAGAGAGAGCTACTCATTCTTAGAGAGAAATCTTTGTAGTCTCTTCTCATTCTCTCTCCCATTGTTATACCAATTGAGAGGAGATTTGTACCCAAATACTACCCACACCTATTTAGAGTGTTGAGTGTTTTTGGAGTTTTAGGAAGTATTGGAAGATGCCAAGGATGGCAGATGCAATGGGCAATTACAGGATCCGATAAGTTAGAGAAGATAAGGTTCAGCGTAACCCTGTTGGAGCAAGAAGCTTGGAGAGCTTAGGTGTACTGGGTAGATTAGGCTTGGAGGGTCTTCTGCTATTCATGTATCCCAACTTCATTCTCTAGTGGATTATTAACTGCTTGGAGGGTGACAGAGAGACTTTTCGTCGAGTACTTCGGTTTCCTCTTCGATAACACATCGCCGTGTTATTTTTGTATTTACATCTCTCTTCCTTTACTTTTCACCTTTTAATTACTGCTGTGACTGTATTTAAATATGGTTTAGAGTGTTTTACCAATTCGGGTTTAGCTTATATTCATCATTCCGCACATATATTATTTGTGTATAAGTTTGTGTTGGTAATTTTATATTTAGGGGTCCAAACGTTCATAGGTGTTTCACACCCTATTTGAACTTTCATCAACAACAAATTGTTTTTCCTAATTGGTTCAATTAATCATTGTTAAGTTTATTAATTTTCTTAGTTACGTTTTTTGGTGTTTTAGATTGTAAGCAGAACAAATAAGGTTTGAGAAAATTTGTTTAAAAATAATAGCTTTTAAAAAAAAAAAAAACTAAAAGAATAATTTTTATATTTTATATTCTTTTTAATGATTCACAAAATGTTATATATAACTTTTTATTAAAATAAATATTTTCGTTAACTTACCTTTTAAATTTTTGAAGAAAATTATATTGTTTTTATTATGGTACGAAAAAATTTATATTTATAATTTCTGATTGTTTTTATATTATATTTATGATTGTTCATATAATAAATAAAAATATAATTATGAAATATATTATTTTTTTATTAAATTAGTTTAAATTATAAAAAATCAATAAAATTACTATAAAAATTATTATTACGCGCAACGCACGATTTCATAAATATATATATATATATATATATATTTATGTCTAATCAATATTGTCATCAACCATAAATTAATGTCTGTACGATAGTTAGTAAAGTTACTGAATGAATAAGACAGCATTGTTGGCTGTCACCACTTAATGTGTGTACGATGTACGATAGTTAGTAAAGTTACTGAATGAATAAGACAGCATTGTTGGCTAGTCACCAGTTAATGTATGTACGATTGGTAGTTAGAAGTTATAATGTAGTCACGTTATAAAAGAGTTTTGGTTGGACCAGAACGAAAGAGATACATAGAAATTTTACAGGTTACCTAACACTAACAGCTATATTTCAACCTCCTACCTAATTTATTGTTGCGTAAAAAACAAGTGTCTATCCAATTAGATAATTGAACATTAATCAAAATTAGAGGTGTTCGCAGTGTGGTGTGGTGTGATTTTGAGTTATTTTTAACATCGCACTTTGTAGTACGGTTTATCTAAAACCATAATTGCACCGCACTTTATTTTTGTGATCACATGTGCGGTGCAGTGTGGTGCGGTGCGGTTTAAAGTTTAGCCAAAATCATAACCATACCGCACCTCATTTTTGCTGTCATATATGCAGTGCGGTGTATAAGATGTGATTTGAATGATTTGAAGCTGGTATATTTTTTAAATTTTGGGCTTTTTCTACCTAGCCCAAAACTTATTTTTACCTTTATTTTTATCCAAGTTTTAAACTATTGAGCTAGTTTTTCTTTATTTTGGGCTAACTTTCCTAATCAACACTTGCTAAGGTTATCAAACTATATATATATATATATATATATATATATTTTTGAAAACTAGGGTTATTAAACTATTAATAATATATTTAATATTAAAAATAATTAAATATATTAATATATAGAGATGGTGCGGTGCGGTGCGGTTTTCTTATTATAAAACCACAAACCACACTGCACCATGCAGTGTGGTGCGGTGCAGTGCGCTATTACTTGTGGTGCGGTGTAGTTATGCCATTTTGTAGGTGGTTTTGGTGCGATTTTTGCTTTTTCTGCGGTTTATGTGATTTAGTGAACACCTCTAATCAAAACTATATCCCTTAACTACTGAAGAATTTCACTTAAACAAAAGTTTTCATTTTTTTTTTTTTTTTGGAGAAACTAGACCCGTAAGTCTGGGACTTTATTCAAAAACTTGAAAACTAGTGAACATCCCTTATTACAAAAGCATCCTTTAAAACAAGAGGGGTAATATCGGATGGAGCATCCTCCAACCAGACCTGAAGACCTGTCACTGTGCTCGCTTTTTTTGCTAGAGCATCAGCAAATGAATTACAAGCTCAGGGTACATGATTAAATTCTACCAGTTGAAAACCCGAAACTAGTGCACGAATGTACTGCAGGTAAGCCAAACCCTAATTTTACACAATTCACAAACCCAACTAGGTTAATAAAACTCAGTCGGGTCACACGGTTTACTTAGAACCCATCGGGTTTTACCGGTTTTGATCGGGTCTTATACACATCTGATCCAATTGATGACCCGAACTAGTCTATGTGCTAGGTCACCGGGTTACTGGTTTGACTAGCTAGGTCAGGTCGGGTTTAATAACACTGCATTTAAAGAAAGATTTTATGGAAAAAGAAAAAAAACAATTTATGTTTTGATAGCTTTTTACATTTCCCATAAAAGTGGTGTCAACTTTTTTAAAATGGATTGTTAACTATTGTCCTAAGAGCACCCGTTAGCATGATCCTTAAATAAATATTGATTTGAAAATTTTCATTAAAATAGAAAATTTATACGTTGACCCGACCCCCTCCATTAAATGCTAGCTCCATCCCTATCTACCCATATTTTATTGATGGAAAATGCGAACGGATGTATTTGGGGCAATGATCAAAACTTTCCTAAAATAGATTGTTAACCATTGTTCTATGGGCACTTGTTAGCGTGACCCTATATATATATGTGTGTGTGTGTGTGTGTTTCAAAAATCATGTTAAATGGAAAATTTCCTTGAATGAGGATTGTATATAATAGAAGTGCATAAGGATTAAAATGATCTTGTTTAATCTCAAATCAATAAACTTATGGTCAATCCATGGTGCTAAAATTTCAGATCAGCCAAAAGATATGCTTGTTAGTCATAAAATTGCATTTTTACAAGCTAAGTCAGTCATAACATAATTAGAAGTACATCCGCAGATGCTAACGACATACTTGATACAACTTGGACTTAGTTTAAATCAATGTTATGAATAATGTTCCGAGCCCTGTTTTGGTTTGTCCAGTGGAACAAAATATTTTGGTATCAGCCCATTTCAGCGTACCGTTTTAGGGTGTTGCGAGTTCCCCAAAAAAATATACACACACACACACACACACACACACACACACACATAGGTGAAAATAGCCAAATATCATGTTTTGGCAAAATTTATGGCAAACTAGCACTGTTTCGGAAATATTTAGCAATTTACTACTTTTTTAGTACTCGAGTTCCACAAAATCAAGTTCTAAATAGTACTCGAGTTCCTAGCGAGTTGCCAACATGGCACTGTTGTTGTGTAATTAAAAAAAATAATGTGGTACTCGATATTACTGTAATCAAGTATCTCTTTATAGTGCTCGAGCTTAGTGCAGTCGAGTACCTTGTTTTTTTTTTTTTTTCTTTTTTTTTTGCTTTTTCTACTTTTTGTTTCTGTTGGAATGGCTTGAATAGTCAAACTTAGTGGCTTTACATTAGCCAACAAACCATTAAATGGCTTGCATGCCCATGTCAGGAAGATGCATGATATTCAAGAAGTTTCATGGGTGAAGAAATGCAAGAGCTTGCATTAAATGTTCTTCATGAATTGTCAAAGAAGATGGTCAGGAACGACACCTAACATGCAAACCAAATTCATGCTTCTTTTCTTTGGCCATAAATGCTTGCCATTTTCTTTGACTTGCAAGAGTGAGTTCCTACGGGAGATTAAAAAAAAAAAAAAAAAAAAAAAAAAGGCACTCGACTGTATGCAGCTCGAGTACTATAAAGAAGTACTCAATTTTAGTAATATCGAGTACCACATTATTTTTTTAATTACTCAAATTCCAAGTCAGCAGTGCCACGCTGGCGACTCACTAGGGACTCGAGGTCACTGAACTCGAGTACTATTTAGAACTTGATTTTATGGAACTCGAGTACTAAAAAAGTGGTAGATTGCTAAATATTTCTAAAACAATGTTAGTTTGCCACAAATTTTGCCAAAACGTGGTATTTGGCTATTTTCGCCCACACACATATATATAATTTCATATCCTATTACTTTTATTAAAAAAAAATTTAATTTATATTTTCATATATTTATCAAAAAAATCTATAAAAATCTAATCCAAATCACTTAAAGTCCTAAACTACTATTATTTTATTTTAAATACTAATTAATTATGTTAATGGCTTAATGCAACAGAAAGCCAAAATCAATACCATCAAAAAAAAAAAAAAAAGCCAAAATTGAAATAAGGCTGGGCAGTGGCTTGGTTCCTTCGACTAAGCACATTGCCCAAGACAACTCAATTTCCAAATACCAACATTTTATTATTTTTTATTATTAATTTTCCTCATCACGCATATATTACTTTCTTCTCATTTTTTATTTTTTTACTCATGTTTTTTCTTAACCACACATGTGTCTTCTATCTCCTCGATTTCTACTAATTTCATAACATCTACATCAGTTCATCTACACTTTTTATCAATGTTAAAAATATTGTTTCAGAACTCGTTTTGATTTGTCCATTGGAATGGAATGTTTTCATACCGACCTATTTTGGCATACTGTTGCAAACTGTTTCAGGTTATAGCTATTTATATATATATATATATATATAATTAAAAAAATAATGTGAGTTTAGTTGTCCCGTAAAAGTCACTTTGCTTCTTTTACTATCTCACCAGTACCTGTATCACACGTTTCTTTTTCCAGGGCTAGATTTTTTAACCATTCCTTTTACTTATACTTTTCACATTCTCATAGCCGCATACACATTCCAATATCTATAAAAGTAAGCTCTACATGGCTCTAAGAGGTGGAGACAAAACATTAAAAAAGAAAAAAGAAACACTAATACCCCATCTACTCTCACTTTTTTCAGACTCTCATTTCTCCTTCCATATCTCTACCATCTTGACTGAATTCTGAATCGTGACCAAAGCAGTTTTTATGGCAAGGTGAACGATTTCCAAAAGAAGTTTTAAGGGAACATAGGGGTTATTACCTTAATCTGCAGAACAAAATGATAAGCATCAGCATCAAGTCTAATTCCATAGTCATTCCATGCGAGCCTACTCCAAGTGGCCTATTGCACTTATCTGAGAGTGATCAAGTAATGCAGTGGACTCATGCACCAGTCATACACATTTACAAACCCAACAACAACATCCCATTTTCATTCGAGAAGACGAAAAATGCCTTAAGTCGCGCATTAGTTCACTTCTACCCCCTAGCTGGCCGGCTACGCTGGAAAGAAGGCGGCTGGCTAGAACTTGATTGCAATGAAATGGGAGTGCAAGTATTGGAAGCTTATGCTGACGCAAAATTGGATGAACTTGGTGATTTTGCACCTACAGGTGTAGTCGAAGATCTTGTCCCCAAGATTGATTATACTACTCCAATTGAGGAGTGGCCTTTGTTCCTGGCACAATTGACAAGATTTAGCTGTGGTGGCATTTGTGTTGGAACAGCCTTATCTCATACCATGGCTGATGGACTATCTGCAACTAACTTCATCAGCTCATGGGCAAAGTTGGCTCGAGGATGCGATTTGGAGGACGATGAGATACCATTTCTTGATCGAACTGTGTTGAAATCAAGTGAACCGCTTATGAAGCCGCGCTTTGATCACATAGCATACACCACAAAGTCACCACTCGTGATCGGGAGCTTGGATGCCAAGGAAGAGCAAAAGAAGGAAACTAGTGTGGCCTTATTAAAACTTGCAAGAGAGCAAGTTGAGGTACTAAAGAACAGAGCCAATAATGAAACCCCATATCAAGAAAATGGGGTGTCAACAATAAGGCCCTATTCTAGATACGAGGCTATTTCCGGCCACATGTGGAGGTGTGCTTGTAAGGCACGTCGTGTACTTGATCGCGACAATCAACCTACAAGAGTTCGCATTGTAGTTGACGTTCGCAACCGGTTAAATCCACCTCTCCCTCAACAATATTTTGGAAACGCAATTTGTACTACAGTGACATCAACATGTCTCTACGGTGACCTATTGTCCAAGCCACTGAGTTATTCTGCTGGAAAACTAAGGGAAGCCATTAAGACTATGACAGATGAGTATATAAGGTCTAATCTTGATTTTATAGCAAGTCAGAAGCATGTTGGTGGTCTGAGGAGCAGCTTTCACATTCGAGGACTCAGTACAGAAGCACCTTTCTTAGGTAATCCTAACCTTTCTCTTGGTAGCTGGATGAATCTACCAGTCTATGAAACAGATTTTGGTTGGGGAAAGCCTATACACGTAGGTCCAGGGCTGTTAAATATGGATGGTAAATCATTTATTTTGCCAAGTCCCGTTAATGATGGATCTCTCATCATAGCACTTCGTTTACAAACACAACACATGGATTCTTTCAAGAAATACTTCTATGGGGATCTTGCTATATGAACCAAAATATCTGTCAGGACAACACAGGACCAGATGTGGATGTGCAAAGTTGCATGAGTGCTTGGATTGGATGAAAGCTGATGAAGTGGAGTTGGATGTGCTGGACTAGTTCTTAGTTATTTCGCAAGGATTGGTAGCAGTTGATTAGTTGATATGATTTGTCAATAATGCTTCCTATCTTTTAGGAAGAAATGGTAGCAGAAAAAATTTAACACTAGTTGTTAATCTATATTGCTATTTTAAATTATTAGATATGACTGTTTCCTTTAATTTAGAAGTAGTTGGATGAGACTCATCCCATCTTTGTACTTCTGCTATTTATGTAAGTTGATATGCAAAATAATGGCAAGTAAATTTAAACAAAGTTTCTCTCTTTCGGAGGCTAATTGATGATTCAAGATTTTGTTCTGCTATTTAAATTTAATGTTGTTCTAGGCTGGGTTTGGATTCACGTTTTGAGTTTTGCGTTTGCGTTTTACTCTTTTTTTTTTTTTTTCAAGCCGTGTTTCAGTGAGACTTGAGCAGTTACGACTACTATTCATGAACAGTAGCCACAACTTTTGACCAAGTCTTTTGTGAACAATGCATCCGTGTACTGCTCATGGACCTACAAATTTCACTTTTCAGCAATTTATTCATCAAAAATGGGTCCTACGGCACTATTCACACATTTAAAATTTATTTTGATACAGTGTTTTCAGTTTTCAGTTTCAGTAAAATAAGTTCTATCCAAACGGACCCCTAGTAACGTTGTTTGTATTTTTTGGAAATACGTGTGGGTGAAAAAGTGTATGAAAATACGTATAATGTTGTTTAAAAATTGAAAACTGTTGCTTAAAATGCCATACCAAACAACCCTTTATGTATCTGGAAAGAGGTAATTCTACTTATGAAGTGGACTTTGGAAAATGAGAACCATCCTACAAAAGTTCAAAGTGATGTAATAGATCTAAGCCATATCCAACAGAACCTAGATGGAACTGTTAGGATAAGTTTTGATGATTCAAGATTTAGGTCACCTTTAATAAGGGACAGACCTAGGATTTTAAGTTGGCTAGAGTTAGAGTATAAAGAAAAAACAAACTTCAAATAGGTATCCATATAGTATTAAAAAATGATAAATACACAAAATCATTATTTCTAAATATATTAAGATACAATCATCTACCAACAAAGTCAAAAACAAAAACAAAATAATGTTTTTTTTTTTTTAATACTTTGCTAGCTAAGAATTTTTATTTTTTTTTATTTTTTTTATTTTTTATGTTAGAGCATTTACAGTGGTGATGCTAAAAATTTTAGCTTTTAGCACTTCAAAAAGCTATTTATCTATTTTACCACCTCACTTTACCATACACCCAATATCAAATATTTTGTTTTTTAAATTACTTCATTTAAAATAATATAAACAACTCATTAAAATAATAAATAAATAAAGAGAATTTAAGTTTTTTTTTTATTGAAGGAAGAGATATAATCTTAATAAAATATTGTATTTTATTTTTAACAACTTGCTACAGTCAATTGGTATTTATACTAGTTTACTGTAATTGCAAAATATTTAGTTTTAACTTCTCCAATAACACATGATTTTTTGGTTCTTTGATGATAAAATAGTTTTTTTTTTTTTTTTGCTAAAATACAATCATCATTGTGAAAGTTTTTATTGTTTTTGTTAAGTTTTTTGGTTGGATAGTTGTTATTTGAATTAGGCTGGTTAAGCAAATTAAGAAGAATGAGAGCCTAAGATTTTTGAAGGGGACCCAACTACAAAAAAGAAATATATAATAACTATAAAAATAAAAAATAAAAACCCGGGAGCCCGGCCCCTTAGCCCCACCTAGGTCCGACCCTGCCTTTAATGATAAAGGATATTCAACCAAGTCACCCTAGATCAACTCATTCAAAATCAGTTAAATCGGTCTCAAACTTTTCAGTGGAGTACTCCTTGTTACACAGTCAATTCAACTTTCAAAGAAGAAAAACAAAATTCTCCAACTCAAATAGATATGGAAGAACCTATATATCATCAGTGATTAACCATTCATAAAGCATTCGCAATTAATGAAAACAAATTAGAAAATGAATTCATGTCAGAAGAAAACAAAAATAAAAGAGAAAAATACAGGATTACTCACACTAAAGAACAAGAGAAAGAAATCTACTCCAAGTGGAAAGAATTCATGAATAAAATTCGTGAAGAAGTAAGCTTCTTTGAGTATGTCGAAAAATTATTAGGTCCCAAATAATGTTATCAACAATATTAACAATCCAAAATAGCAATCACACATAAGAATACAAAATTTACATGGAAAACCCTTTCTCTTGAAGGAAAAAAAATCACGGGACAAACTCCGAATAATTTCACTATTATCAAATCAATTACAATAATTCTTGTATATGCCTCATGGCTAAAGAAAAATCTCTCTTGTTTTTCTTTGCTCACACACACACACACTAATTATCTCTTTCAAAGGCAGCAACACTTTGCTATCTCCTCCTTGGCTATCTTCTTGAAGGCGGCAACCCTTTGCTCTCTCCTCCTTGGCTATCTTCTTAAAGGCGGCAATACCTTACTCTCTCCTTCATCTTGCGTTCCTCCCAAGTGAAAATCTCTTTTCTCTCTCTTGGTTTCACGCTCTATTTTCCCTCTCCCTATAGAGAGGACCCTTGGGCCAAAGCCAAAGCCAAAGCCAAAAGCCATCAAGTTCTTTGTAGCATTGTCTATTTATAAGACTCTTTTCCTATGCCATCTTGTACTAGGAATACATTACCTCTTTAATAAGGATTCTATTCCATCTTGAATTATTAATTCTATTCCTTCTTGAATTAGGAATACATTACCTCTTTAACAAGTAATAGACTTCCTTCAACATCAAGAAATAGTCTTTCCTTCTTCAACTAGGAAACCTAATTGACTTTCCAAGTCACAATTGGAATTTGAGGCAATTTCCCAACAATCTCGACCTTGACTCAAATTCCATCAATTGTCCTCAACTATCTTCTTTCCTCTTGGGATAGCTTCTACCTTAATCAAGTAGTCTTCTTTTCCTCTTGGAATAGCTCCACCTTAATCAAAACAATCCCTTCTCTTCCATCTTAATTCACACAAAGAGTCATCTACTAAATCAACCAAGCTCTAATATAACTGTTGGTCTTTTCTTTCACAACATTGTGCGCAACTGATTTTAATAGAGTTAATCAAATAACTCCCAATACCTGTTTATCAAGAAGATTCCAGTCTTCATCCTTCATAGTTTCAAGTTTCGTCCCCAAAAGAGGTAGATGTAATTTCTTCTGTTAAGGACATATTTGATGTAATTGGCTAATCATTTGACAAAATGCACTTTACTTGTAATTGGATAGATCAGGATAGTTTAAGACTTCAAGAAACATGTTGTTCAAGTCAAGTATTAAAGTCATGCAAATCTGTCTAAGAAACAAGTGAAGAAGTGTTGTTCATTAAAGTTCGACAGATGTCTCGACAGAAGCCTATCTATCGAGGACTAATGTTGAAGCTCAGCACAAGCTGTATCTATTGAGAATTACGCAATCAAAATTTCCAAATCTGATTGCACGCATATCCTTGAGTATTTATGTAGGGTTTCATTTCTCACAACTCTAAACACATATAAGGATTATTTTAAGTTCACTATTATCATATCTGTAAGGTTGAATTTATTCAACCATGTGTTGGCTTTATTCTGTACCAAATTTGCTTGTAATTCAACATTTAGAAACCCTATTTTTAGATGCGAATTATGTAAGGGTTGTGTGTGAGAGAGTGTGAAGAATTGATCAAGTGTGTGCATCAAAGAGGTAACTTGCGACTGGAGCTCGCGACTAACTCACGACTGGCCACCCGCCAGAATCAAGCACACGTGTGAAGCATGCAGGAAGCTAAAGGGTCATGATAGCTAGAGCACTACAAGACAAAAAGTATAGTCTGGCCAGTCAGTTATTTCGTGACTAAAACTTGCGACTAGTCCCAGTCGCGAGTCAAGTCGCCAGAACACCCTGTTTTGTAGAAAAATGATTTTTCACATTCCATCTCATACCCTACTATAATACCCATATACCCACGAAATGTAGGTGTGGCTATTGAGAGAAAAACCCTAAGAGAGGTTTTAACAACACACCCACCTCATTAAAGAGAGAGCTACTCATTCTTAGAGAGAAATCTTTGTAGTCTCTTCTCCTTCCCTCTCCCATTATTATACCCATTGAGAGGAGATTTGTACTCAAATACAACCCACACCTATTCAGAGTGTAGAGAGTGTTTTGGAGCTTAGGAAGGCTTTGGCAATTTGCCAAAAGAAGCTGATGAGGCTTGACGGATGCAATCGGGCGTATTGCGGGATCTAAAAAGTTGAAGAAGACATGACTCCAAGAAGTCCGTTGGTAGCAGAAGCTTGGAGGGCTCAAGTACATTGGATAGACTAGGCTTGAAGGGTCTTTTGTTATTCGTGTACTCCAACTTTAATCTCTAGTAGATCATTTTACCAATTGGAGGGCGGCGGAGAGGTTTTTCATCGAATTCTTCAGTTTCCTCTTCGATAACACATGTTGGTGTTATCCTTGTGTTTGCATCTCTCTTCCCTTACTCTTTAACCATTGATTGCTGATGTGTTTGTGATTAATTATGTGTTAAAGTAGTTTGCCAATTTGAGTATTGCTTATATTTCATATTCCGTACATATATTGTTTGAATATAAGCTTACTTTGGTTATTTTGAAATTGAGGGTCAAAACATTCACTAGTATTTTACACACCAAGTGAGCTTTCAATTGGTATCAGAGCAAGTACACTTGTTTTTGTTTCATTACCTAAGTGTGATCCTTGACCCCTTGTGTTTTACCATGGATAGTAATTTGTATGCTTCTTTGGTTGTTGATGATTGTAACATGCCATGTGTTTGTGAAAATGCCTCTATGAGTGTTAACCCTCATGATTGTGATGACATGTTACTTGATTCTTTGGATGTTGTTAATATTCCAAATGTCAAACTCTTGAAAAAAAAAGGGTAAGAAGTTTCATTTGTGAAAATGATGATTTGATTGATAAGCTCAATGAATCCAATAAATTGGTTGAAAATTATAAGAAACTTGCTGAACAGTCTCTTGAAAAAGTAAAGGAGTTTGAATGTGGACTTGGATGCTAAACTTGTTTTGTCTAACAAACTTGTTGATGATCTTAAATGTGAAAATGAATTTCTTAAGATGCATGCCAAGTGTTTGATTGCTGAACCTATTGCTAAAAAGGTTGAAAATATTTGTTGCAATCATGTTGTGGTACTCAATTTTGTGCCTATTGTGTGTTCTACCTCAAAGGACAAATTAGTGTACCTTCCTCCACACAAAAGAAATCAAAAGGTGGAGAGAAAGGCTCTTAAGCCAAAGCCTTCATTTAGGTCTCAACCTAAGGTTTTGGATGGATCTAAGTTTGTTCCAACTTGCCACCATTGTTGTGTGATTGGTCATATAAGACCTCAATGTCCTAAGTTGAAGAGAGAACAAAACCATGTTGCTAGATCCCTTCCTAAAAAAGACTAGTGGACCTAAACACATTGTTTGTCACCATTGTGGTGCTTTTAGGTCTTCAAAGACCTTTTTGCTCTAAGTTTCAAGTTTTTAAAAGAATCAAAAGAAAAGACAAACTAGAGCTTCTTTGAAGTTGTGCTAAAAAGGGTAAACCAGATTTGAGTGAAAATATCATGTTGTTAAAGAAAGTGTTTAATGCTCTTAACTCATTATCTATGTGCATCTCCGATTCTTATTCTTCCAACCCTCGTCTCACTTCTCATTAGACACTCATTCCAAACAATTGTTCCGTTTGGATGAAGAAGGGTTCCTATGGTTGAGCTTTTGCTCTTTTGGTCCCTGATCTAATTCTTTTGATCTTTGTAAGACCTTTCATGCATTGAATGTCATATCTTCATGCATTTTGTGCATCTTACATTTCTTTGTATGCATTGTTTTTCTTTTTGATCAATCTTTACTTGCTTTGTGTCAAAAATTCAAAAACACATAAAAAGTAGAAAATCCAAAAAGTTTGATCGGCATTATTGTGTTTTGTCACACGCATGTTTAGCCTTGTACCTCAGTACAAATGGCTTTGTGCATATACGAGCTTAGCTCATTCTTTATGCACTCATATCATTGTGGGAAAAATCTTGACATCTATGTGTCTGTTGTAAATAGATCTTCAACCTTGTCATGAATGATAAGTCAATAGTTTTGTTGATCTTGAAACATGCATAGACTTGTACCTATATATCTTCTCACTCTTTTATGTTTTTGCTCTATAGCTCAACAAATGTCAAATCTCATAAAGAAATAATGAGCTGCAAAAGCTGCCGCACATACTAGTATTTGACTAGGAAAAAGGGAAAGCGACTTGTTTTGATAATGTATGGTGCTCAAAGAACCAAAGGCTTGTTCATCAATTTGAAATATCAAAAATTTCAGGCATCGATCTCAAAATGAGATGTAATGAATTGTAAGAAGTCAAATGAAAAGCTTCAAAGTTATGTAATCAAGTTTGTGTGGGAGGTCATATATGCTCATTTCTATAATTGAGATTGGTCACTTTACTTAGTGTTAATTGTGTATGTCTTGATTAAATTGATCATTGAAGTTTCATATTAGACTAAGGACTATCTCACATTTGGTATCCACACATATCACACATGTCTACACTCAATGAATGCTTTATTCATTTGTGTGATTGTACTTGATTAAATGTGTTGTACATACTTAATCATATGTTGATCAAACACAAAAAGATATTTGAGTATTTTAGTTGTTTTTGGAAAGTGTTTTTGTTTTGAAAATTTTTAGAAAATCTAAAATTTTTTGCAACTCTATTTTTGGCAACTCACTCGTGAATCATGCCAATCGCGAGGCCCCAATTGCAAGCTTACTCAGAAGCTTTCACGACTCTCTGGCTAATGAGTCCCCCAATCACGAAAAAAACTTAGAAGATTTTTCAAAATTTCTAGGTTTTGGTCATTTTCGCGACTATGTCGCGAGTGGAAGCTCCAATCGCGAGCTTACACAGAAGTTTTCGCGACTCACTCGCGGGTGGATCTCCCAGTCACGAAAAAGACTTAGACAAAATTTTCAAAATTTTGTTCAAGGGTTTTTGGCAACTCATTTTCGTGACTTGCTCGTCATATAAGTCGTGAAAAACGCGTGTTTTGCAAAAGTAGGGTTAAAATCAAACAATTTTTCAAAATTTTTCATTTTCCCTCTGTGAGAGATGCGTCCCTAAAAAAAAGAGATTCGGGTGCCTTTTAGGGCACCTCTCTTTTTGGGTAAGTGGTATGGAGTCGCCACTTATTTTTTATGTACAAAAAATAAGAAAAACTAAATAAAAAATAATGACTGAACAGTCCTTCTCATTGATTGAATAAAATAAAAAATACAAATGGAAAATTGAAAAATTACATGGCTTTGGGTCCTAGTTACGAATTACCAAGTAATTACAAGGCTTTTTGTCCTAGTTACATTCTACCCAAAATAAGACGAAGACAAGGCTAAATCTACTTAACCAAAGACCTAAATCTAGAGGCTAGGTTACGAAATGGGAAGGTGTTAGGCACCTATTCCACCCAGACAGAGTCTAGTCTTCTAGACTCTTGTGACCAATGTACCTTTTAATGCATGTCATGAATGATATGTTGAACATGTGACACTAAAATTAAATCACACAAATTTATTTATGAATGAAGTCTCTTCTTTTGAAAATAATCAGATCTGTTTTGGTGATAAAAAAAAAATGGATTTTGATTTGTCAAAATATCAGATCTGTTTGGTAGTATTTAGAAAAAGTTGTTTTTGGAGATAAAAATTCAGATCTGTTTTGATTGGTAAAAAAAATGGTTTTTGGAGATAAAAATTCAGATTTGTTTTTATTGCATAAAATATAGTCTTTTGATTTGAAAAAGTGTCAGATTTGTTTTTTTAAAGAACTAAAAAAAAAAGAAAAGGTTTTGATAACAGAAAAATCAGACCTGTTTTTTTTATATGTTTAAAATATGGAAAATATTTTTTTAAGAAGAGAGTTTCACCCATAACTTAAATTTATGCAACATGAATTCAAACAAACACAAACCTAGTAGTACATGATCTCTTTCTTTATTTCAACAATTTGCATGTATTAAAAAAAAAAAATCAGATTTGTATCTTAAGAAAGATACAAATCAGTTTTGATTTGAGAAAAACTTAGATCTGCATCTCATAAAGATGCAGATCTCTTTTTGTTTGCGGAAAATTCAGATCTTCATCTAAGAAATATGTAAATCTGTTTTTATGTTGAGAAAAATTCAAATCTACATCTTATAAAGATGCAGATCTGTTTTTGTTGTGGGAAAAATTCAGATCCACATCTTATAAAGATGCAGATCTGTTTTGTTTTAAGAAAAATAATTATTCACATGCAAATTTATTGACATTCAAGAAAAAAAAAATTATAATCAATCACATAAAAAACAATCATGATTTAAACAAAACAATGATGAATCATTCATGTTGTGGATAAAAGCATTCATCAATATAAAAAAGTACATAAGAAAGATAGGGTGAAGGAAACAACCTCTTGCATGAGCACTCCTTCTTCTTAAGAGGATGTTTTAGGGTTCAAAGAAACTTATTCAGCTCTCTTTGAAACCTAAAAACCCTAACCCTAATTGTTGTAGCAAGACTCAGAAAGGAGATCAGAAAATATGAGCTGTTTGGGAGTAAAAAACATATGCCTCTCAGAGCGTAGAAAAAAGATGTTGAATTATGAGGTTCAGTCTCTATTTATAGAGACCTGAAGACTCTAAAAAATAGGTACAGACAATTAGGGTTTGAATCCAAACGCATCCTTTTGTGAAAATGTCAAAAAGGGTGTGCCTTATCGTCACCCGAAGGCTGTTGGGCCAAAGCCCACATGATGGCAATTTGGCACTTTTAGAGTGCCGTTCAGTACTCCAAATGTGCCGAATTGGCTCTTGGAGGCCAAACGCGCTTTCGTGTTCGGGTGCCATTTGGACTCCTCTTCTAGGGTTTGTTTGCCGATCCTTGTACCTAGACATGTTTTCATCCTCCGTTTATGATTTTTTTTTTCCTTTTCTAGATAATTCAAGCTTTTTTAAGAACAATTATCTTGTGGATAAATCCCTTAAAATAAATATTGATAAAGTTCAGATTATCCACAATTTTATTGTTATCCAAATGTCCCTTTTATTCCCATACATGCATCCCTATTTAAACACTAATTATCAACCAATCACAAAATTATTTAATTGATTTTAATTTTTTGGCCGATCAGAATTAATTTAAATTGATCATGTGTGGTTGACTCCACCTAGACACAATGCATGTTGATCGTGCAAACTTGATCATGCGATATCTTTCGATCCGATGGTCCGATTTGAAAATTGAAAACACCATTGCGACCGTTAGAATCTCAAGATCATTTTTATGATATGCAATGAATGAAGTGATGCATGTAATCCAAAGACAAAATGATGCATGTAATGCAAGAACAAATTGATGCATGTAATGCAATTATGATTTTTGGGGTACATGAATTGGTCATTCAAGTCATTCTCCTTGATTAAATCATGGGTGCAAAATTGAGTGTCTACACCTTTGCATCACGTGTTTTTTTTGATGATTTGCTTTGGATTTTGGCCCCTTGTGTCAAAAAAAACATTTTTTAAGGGTGTATTTCATGATGTTCATACACTGTTTCACATTGTTGTTCATAGTGTGCACGCTAGGTGTTTGATAAAATGCCTCTTAGGCATCTTCTCACTTGTTTGGATTCTGATGAGTACCAAACTTTGGGGTTTCTCATGTTTCTTCATTAGGAACATGTTTGGTTCATTGGTTGTGTATTACACATACCTTGCCCCACATGTGCATTTTCCATGCTTTGGTCATGCATTGCACATCGCCACCTCTTGCACACACCTTTGCTACCCTTGCCATGCATTGGTCCATACCTTGTTTCTTCATCCTAGCATGTCATGTTTACCTTCTGCTTTGTAGCATTTTATTTTGTCTTTTGTTTAAGCTTCATCTCTCATTCAAATCGCCCCCCTCATGCATCATTATCCTTGTTCATACCTTCATCTCTTGCTCTCATTTCTCCTTGACCCTTTGTCTATTCGTGTCAAAAAGAGGGAGAGTATACTCTAGAGTAGTATACTGGAGAGTTTTATCATTTCTATATGACTCTTGTGCACATTCTTAGGGGAAGAAATTCTATTTCTTGTGCACATTTGTAAGGAAAGAGATATTCCATAGGAGAGATGCATATACCAAGGGGGAGAGGACATTATGGTAATAAGAAAACTTTGTTTTTTTTTGTTTTTCTTTATGTCTGTTTTCTTGTTTGCTTTATAGTACTTTTAGTTAATTTTTTGCATTTTTTTCTTTAGTATTCTTGTGCCCTTGTTGAATCTTGTATCCTTGATGCAATTACCTTAGTGTTCTTGCATCGGTTAACTGTTGGACATGCAGACATCCTTATGCCATTGTGCTTCATTGAATGCATGTTCGAATGATCATTTGCTTTGCTTTGTGATCATTGTAGTCATTTCTATATGACTATTTTGGTGTATGATCAAGTTGCTCATATGTTTCACATCATGTTTACTTGATCGCAATTTACTTGTTACATTTTACTTGTCCTTTTATTACTTGCTTTACCTTAAGGGTCTAATGTGTTTTTTGTAAGTGTTTCAGGTTACAGGTATATATGTTCCAAGTTCATCACAGTTTCTAAATTTAGTTGTGAGTGAGTTTTGCCATTGTTCCCAAACTCACATTTAAATCTAAAGTATGTTTTAGGGTTTTGTCACGGAATAGCCAAATGGGGAGATTGTAAGATTGAATTTATTCAGTGCCAAATTTAATTGTAATTCAGCATTTAGAAACCCTGTTTTTAGGTGGGAATTATGTAAGGGTTGTGTCTGAGAGAGTGTGAAGAATTGATCAAAGAGGCAACTCACGATTGGAGCTCGCGACTGGCCACCCGCCAGAATCAAGCACACGTGTGAAGCATACAGAAAGCTAAAGGGTCATGACAGCTAGATCACTACAGGACAAAAAGTATAGTTTGACCAATCAGTTATTTCATGACTGAAACTCGCGACTAGTCCCAGTCGAGAGTCAAGTCACCAGAACACCCTGTTTTGCAGAAAAATGACTTTTCACATTCCATCTCATACCCTACTATAAATACCCTTATACCCATGAAATGTAAGTATGGCTATTGAGAGAAAAACCTTAAGAGAGATTTCTACAACACACCCACCTTATTAGAGATAGAGCTACTCATTCTTATAGAGAAATCTTTGTAGTCTCTTCTTCTTCCCTCTCCCATTGTTATACCCATTGAAAGGAGATTTGTATTCAAACACAACCCACACCTATTCAGAGTGTAAGGAGTATTTTGGAGATTGGGAAACTTTGGGGATTTGCCAAAAGAAGCCGGTGAGGCTTGGTGGATGCAATCGGGCGTATTGCAGGATCCGAAAAGCTAGAGAAGACATGACTCCGAGAAGTCCGTTGGTAGCAGGAGCTTGGAGTGCTCAAGTACATTGGGTAGACTAGGCTTGGAGGGTCTTTTGTTATTCGTGTACTCCAACTTTATTCTCTAGTGGATCATTTTATCGCTTAGAGGGCGGCAGAGAGGTTTTTCGCCAAGTTCTTCGGTTTCCTCTTCGATAACACGTGCCAGTGTTATCCTTGTGTTTGCATCTCTCTTCCCTTACTCTTTAACCATTAATTGCTGCTGTGTTTGTGTTTGCATCTCTCTTCCCTTACTCTTTAACCATTAATTGCTGCTGTGTTTGTGATTAATTATGTGTTAAAGTAGTTTGCCAATTTGGGTATTACTTATATTTTATATTTCGCACATATATTGTTTGAATATAAACTTACTTTGGTTATTTTGAAACTGGGGGTCTAAACATTCACTAGTGTTTTACATACCAAGTGAGCTTTCAAAATCAATTACAATAATTCTTGTTTATGTCTCACAGTTAAAGGAAAATCTCTCTTATTTTTCTTTGCTCTTACACTCACACCAATTATCTCTTTCAAAGACAGCAACACTTTGCTCTCTCCTCCTTGGCTATCTTCTTGAAGGTGGCAATACCTTGCTCTCTCCTTCCTCTTGCATTCCTCCCAAACGAAAATCCATTTTCTCTCTCTTGGTTTCACGCTCTATTTTCCCTCTCCCCATAAGGACCCTTGGGCCAAAGCCAAAAGCCAAAAGCCATCAAGTTCTTTGTAGCATTGTCTATTTATAAGACTCTTTTCCTATTTCCTCTTGAACTAGGAATACATGACCTCTTTAATAAGAATTTTATTCCATCTTGGATTATGAATACATTACCTTTTTAACAAAGAATCTATTCCTTCTTGAACTAGGAATACATTACCTCTTTAACAAGGAATAGATTTCCTTCCACAATAAGGAATAATCTTTCCTTCTACAACAAGGAAATCCAAATTAATTTTTCCTTCTTCAACTAAGAAACCTAATTGACTTTCCAAGTCACAATTGGAATTTGAGACAATTTCCCAACAAAAATATTATCTGATGAACTTAAATGTATTAACAAAAGTCAAATGGACTAAACAAGACAAAACCACAGTTCAAGCAATTCATCCTCCTCTAGAAACAATTCTTCTGGAACACAAAAATTCCGAAGTCATCACCCTCTAAAGTCACAAATAAAGGAGAATTAAGAAAAGTAGTCGAAAAAAACAACTGTACAAACCAATGTTTGAACATCATAGGAAGTCAACTAGGTACAACTGAAAATAAAATTGATTCAAAAAAACCAAGATCACAAATATTAAAATCCTTTAATGAAGTTACCAAACAACAGCCAAGGATTTAATCTCAAGTCCAAAGAGGGATTTTTTTTTTTTTTTTTTTTTTTTTTTTGAATCCAAGTCCAAAGAGTTAAAAGCCATTGATAGAGTGGAACAAATGCTAAAAATATATAGAAAAGGTAAAACAGGAAGAGAGAACCTCGACATCTAAAAATATAGTAGTCATAAATAAATACCAAAAAACAAAAAAACAAAGAGCTCTTCAGATTCTAACTCCGATATAGAAATAAAACATATCGAAAGTTAATTCAACAATTTAAAGGTAAGTATATAAGTTGAAAGTTGAAACACACAAAAGTCAACCCAACAAGTCTTAACAAAAAATTGGTACCCTAAGCCAACACCTCCACACAGTGGCGAAGTCAAAAAAATTTTCCAAGGAGAGTTAAGCTAAATATAATAAAATTCTCAAGTGAAAAAATTTTCATATTTAAAAAAATACTTTATTTTATAAATTAACTTTAACTCAATAAAGTTGTGTTATGTATTCTTTGATAAAACTAAAATATTTTATAATCGATTTAGAACTAAATTATTTAGCATTTCTTTTTTATATACACAATTAAATAATCCTTCAAACTTTTTCAATGTTACCCTATTGTGTATGTATTTTTTAGATACAATAGAATTTCTACATATGACATTCGCTTCATAATGATTGCTCTTTATCATTAGGCCAAGATACCAATTAGCTTTTGTTGGAGCATTTTAATATTATATAATTAAAATTGATTTATATTACAACATAAATGTTAAGATGTGGGAGTTAATATGGAAGATGAGGAGTTAGTGAAAATGTTTAATACCACGTTGAAAAGGAGAGAGATTATTTTATTCATTTTAATTGTATTGATTAATAGTCTAATGTGTATTGATTCAGATATTGGGCTAGATACATGCGCAAGGGAGAGGTGAAGGGAGGAGGTATCAAAAATGGAAATGAATCAGCCTCTTGGATCCTCCTATATGACAGCCCGATCAGAATAAATAGACTCATTCAGGCTCATTCCAATGTACACCAAAAAATCTAGCAATTGTAAGCATTCTTATACACTAAAAAATAGAAAGGTCCTTGGCAAAGAAGGTTGTTCTTTCTAGTGGAATTTTGGGCTTGAACACTTCGTGCAGAAGTTGTTCCAGCTATACAACATTTGTTGGGCTGTTGTATCCTGAGAAGACAAGTCAGAGAAGGTCTGCACCGGTTACAAAGTTTAGCCAACCAAGGGATTGAATCCCCTTAAAGAGAGTGAGTGCCGCGCCTAAGTCCAAATAATTTTGTGTATTTTTTTTATTTTCAAATTAATAATATTCAAAAGTATTATTCAGTTTCTCTTTGTGTTATTTCCATTATTATTGTGTTTGCACCAACCATTTTAAGGAGATTCATTACATGGAGCCTACATAAGAAAAACCAAATGAGACTGCTGGAGGTCTCAACAAGCCCTTTTCGCTTTAAGGGAGCCCACTTCAAGAGGTGTAAAGAAAAGGTCCTCTTCTACTTGAATCTTCTCATCGTTGCCTACATTCTCACTGACAAGAACCCTTCAAAGGTTTCTACCGATGAGATGAGTGAGAAAGAACTTCGTCTCCATCAAGAAAAAATAGATAAGTATACAAAAGATGAATACAATTGTCACTCTTATCTTTTGAATTGTCTTGCCGATCATTTCTATGATTATTATGATACAACTTATAATTCTACCAAGAAAATATGGAAAGCTTTACAAAGCAAGTATGATACCGAGGAGGCTGGTGCAAAGAAGTACGACTAATAGATTTTTTCGTTACCATATGGTGGAAGGAAAATTGATGGTGGATCAAGCACAAGACTTCCAAATGATCGTGGCAGAATTGAGATTCGAAGGTATAAAGATTTGAGAAAATCTGGTGGTAGTTGGCATAGTTGATAAACTACCACAATCTAGGAGGGAGTTCCAAAAGACTTTGCGGCACAAACAAAAGGAGACATCCTTGGAGACTTTGATCACACGCATACATGTGGAGGAGGAGGCTAGAGGTCAAGATGCACTCATGACACAATAGAGCAATGGTAATTCCACCACAAAGGTAAACCTTATTTCAGCCAATAATAATACGCCCAAAAATCATTTTCCTAGAAATGGTCAATTGAAGCCTAAAAAGAGAGTTTTCAAAAATAATAATAAACCTCAAAGAATGGGAAACCCGAATAAAAATTACAATAAGAACCAAGGACCCCCTTCACAAGATCAATTTAATAAATATTGTTTTGTCTATGGCAAGAGTGCGCATATTGCTCGATTTTGCAAATTTCGGAAACGTGAATTTGTTCTGTAGGCTAACGTAATCAAAGAGCCTTTAGTGGCTATGATTATAGACATCAATATGGTGCAATTTGTTGAAGGGTGGTGGGTAGATTTTGGTACTAATAGGCACGTCTGCTACGACAAAGATTGGTTCAAGTTGTACACTCCCTTTGAAGAAGAAACAACAATTATGCTTGGTGACTCTAGCAAAACCATGGTTCTTGGGAGTGGTGAGGTCGATTTGAAATTCACTTCTGGATGTGTGCTAAAATTGAAAGATGTACTTTACACTCCGTCCATGAGGAAGAATTTGATGTCAAGCTTTTTGCTTAACAAGGCTAGCTTCAAGCAAACTATGGAATCTAATAATTATGTAATCACTAAAAATGGATTATTTGTGGGCAAGGGTTATACTTGTGATGGAATGTTTAAATTAAATGTGGAGAATAATAAAGCATCTACCAATTTAGTTTATATGCTTTCTTCTATTAATTTTTGGCATACTCATTTGTGTCATATAAATAGTGGATATGTGGGAATCATGAGTAGTTTAGGATTAATTCCAAGACTTTCAAAAGATTTTGAAAAATGTGAAACTTGTAGTCAAGCTAAGATTACAAAAAGGACTCACAGAAATGTTGTAAGAAATACTGAATTGTTTGAGTTAAGTCACTCTAATTTATGTGAATTTGATGGAATTTTAACTCGAGGAGGAAATAGATATATTATCACTTTTATTGTTGATTTCTCAAAATATACAACTATTTATTTGTTGAAAAATAAAAGTGATGCTTTTGAAAAACTTCAAGATTTTTTAAAAGAAGTTGAAAATCAATTTGGTAGAAAAATAAAAAGAATAAGAAGTGGTAAAGGCCATGAGTATGAATCAAGTGCATTCAACTCATTTGTTCAATCTTTGGGAATTATCCATGAAACTACTACACCATATTCACCTGCTTCTAATGGTGTGGCTAAAAAAAAAAAAAAATAGAACTCTAACTGAGTTAATAAATGTCATGTTAATTGAATTTGGTGCACTTTTACATTTTTGGGGTGAAGCTATTTTAACTGCATGTCATGTTTTGAATAGGGTGCTATATAAAAAGTCACATACCACACATTTTGAGATGTGGAAAGGACATAAGTCAAATTTGGGATATTTGAGAGTTTGAGGTTCTCTTGCTTATGTAAGGCTTACTAGCCCTAAAATTCCTAATTAGTTATAAGAGCTACTACCTGTGCTTTTCTTGGTTATGCGATTAATAGTGCAGCCTATAAATATTTTGATCTTGATAACAAAATAATTTTTGAATCTGGTGATGCAATTTTTCATGAAGACAAATTTCCTTTTAAATTGAAAAATAGTGGGGGTGAAGAAAATATTTTATTATAACTTAGTTCTTCTACTTCTCATTTACAAAATCAAGAAAATTTTGAAATGGAACCTAGAAGGAGTAAAAGAGCTAGAGTTGAAAAGGATTTTAGTCCTAATTATTATGTTTATAACATTGAGTAAAATCCTCAAAATTTAAAATAAGCTTTAACATCACTTGATGCTATATTTTGGAAAGATGTTGTAAATGATGAGATGGAATCTCTAATTTCTAATAGAACTTGAAAATTAGTAGATCTTCCACAAGGTTGTAATACCATAGGTTGTAAATGGGTCCTTAGAAAAAAGTTAAAACCAGATGGATCAACAAATAAGTTTAAAGCTAGAGTTGTTGCAAAAGGCTTTAAACAAAAAGCTAATCTTGATTTCTTTGATACTTTCTCTTCGGTAACAAGAATTACATTTATTAGATTGTTAATTGCTATTACTACAATTTTTTATTTGAAAAATTCATCAAATGGATGTAAAAACTGCTTTTCTAAAAGGGTATCTAGAGGAAGAGATTTATATGGATAAACCCGAAAGCTTTGTAGAGACTGGAGAAGAAAGCAAGGTATGTAAGTTAACTAAATTCTTATATGGCTTAAAACAAGCACCTAAACAGTGGCATGAAAAGTTTGATTCTTGCACGATTGAGAATGGTTATAAATCAAATGAATGTGATAAATGTATTTATTCTAAATCATGGAATAATTTACATGTTATTATTAGCCTCTATGTGGATGATATGTTGATTTTTGGCTCAAATATGCATGTTATAAATGAGACAGAAAATATGCTTAAAAGCCATTTTGATATGAAAGATCTTGGTGAGGCTAATTTTATTTTGGGCATGAAAATTACAAAAACATATGATGGAATATTTCTTGATCAATCATATTATGTTGAGAAAATTTTGAGAAAATATAATTTTCATGATCACAAAAGTGTAGCTACTCCTTTTGATTCTAGTGTTCATTTATTTCCTATGAATAATGATGATGAGATTTTTAATCAAAAGAATTATGCTAGCATCATTGGTAGTTTGCATTAAGCTACTGATTGTATTAACCTAACATTGCATATGCAGTAAGAGTGCTTAGCAGATTTACTAGCAAGCCTAGTAAAGATCATTGGCTAGCTATTGAGCAAGTCATGAGATATTTAATTGGTACCAAAAGCTATGGCTTATTTTATAAAAATAACCTGTTGCGATTGAAGGCCGATTGGAATACTTTGTCAGGTGATTCTCTCTCTACCACTAGGTATATTTTTACCTTAGGTAGTGGTGCTATTTGTTGGAAATGTAAAAAGCAAACAATTATTGCTAATTCAACAATGGAAGCTGAATTAATAAAATTAGCTTCAGCTAGTGAAGAGGCAAATTGGCTTAGAGATTTGTTATATGAAATTCCACTTTGGGAAAAGCCAAATCCACCTATATTAATTTATTGTAATAGCACTACCGCAATTGATAGATTTGAAAAACGTTATTACAACAATAAATTCAGATCTATAAGAAGAAAGCACAGTACAATGTGATCTTATTTGAGTAGTGACATCATAATTGTGGATTATGTTAAATCTAATGATAATCTTGCAGATCCATTTACTAAGGCCTTGGCAAAAGATAGAGTCTGGAATACATCGAAGGGGATGGGATTAAAGTCCATAGATTCATGAGCCTTGTATGAGGATACCCAACCCAAGGACTAGAGATCCTAAGAATTGGGTTCAATGGGAAAAATGAACCATACGATGGTCGTAAGAAATGCATTATTTATTGATTTAATTATTTATTTTGTAATTAATTTTTTAATTGTTCATCCCTATGATGTAAGTGCATTTATCCTGTAATGTGGAGAGGTTGAGTAAAAAAAATTTAATGAAATTTGTAGCTCGTAAAAATGGGGTGTCAGAATTATAGAAGCACCCTTGACCAAATTTCACCAATATGAGTGTGGGGGTGGAGCCACTCTCTATGAGATTTGGACATAATCTCAAATGCGCTCATGAAACTGGGATCAGCACACGGCCTAAATTGCTAGCTTTAAAAGCTCATGTCAACATCTAGGTTGTTATGTGTAAGCAGTGATGCTTATTTTCCCAAAAGCAGTCCTAGTTCAAGTCGGAGACCACTACGACTCTAGAGTTGAGATCGTTATTTTACTAAGTGAAATTTCAATGCAAAGCACACCTCCATGATTCATAGTGACCCGTCTTTGCCTGGTAATCTCTCTTTAACTAAAAATTTAATATTAAAATGAGTGGTAGATTGTTGGAGCATTTTAATATTATATAATTAAAATTGATTTATATTACAACATAAATGTAAAGATGTAGGAGTTAATATGGAAGATGAGGAGTTAGTGAAAATGTTTAATCCCACATTGAAAAGGAGAGAGATTATTTTAATCCTTTTAATCGTGGTAATTAATGAGCTAATATGTATTGATTTAGATATTGGGCTAAATACATGCGCAAGGGAGAAGTGTGGTGGAGTTTTGGGTTTGGACACTTTGTGCAGAGATTGTTCTAGTCATACAACATTTGTTGGACTATTGTATCCTGGGGGAGACAAGTTAAAGAAAGTTTGCACCGGTTAGGGCTTGAAACTCCTTAAAGAGAGCGAGTGCCGCGCCTCAGTCCAAATAGTGTTGTTTTTTTCTTTTTTTTTACTCTTCAAATTAATAATATTCAGAAGTATTATTTAGTTTCTCTATGTTATTTCCATTAGTATTGTGTTTGCACCAACAGTTTTTGGTGTAGGCTAAGTTTGAACCATGCCACTTTTTCGTTGACAAGATACTTTACTAGTTGAACTAATTAAAACTCACTCCTATTGTGCATCAAAGTATAGTGAAAATATAAGCTTTCCATTATTATTCAAGGAATATAAATGTGCCACATGTGTGGCAAAATTTAAGAACCCTAAGGCTTTAAAAATTTGATTAGTCACGGCAAACCTAAGATCAAAAAGGAAGATAAAGAGGGAAGAAGAAAGAAACTTACAAGGGGAACTCAAAGAAGGGTGAACGCAATTGAAGAATGAAGAGTGCAATGAAGATTGAAGAAGTGAAGAAAGAGGAGAACTGGAACCGAAGAAATGAGGGTAGAAGGGGAGTCTTTATTGTTTCCTACCCCCCCCCCCCCCCCCCCCCATGTGCTTGGTTTGCTAAATTCAATACTAGAATTTCACAATTAGGCTTCTCCTTTAGTGATTATGACTCTACACTAATTATTCTTCTCACAAATGATGGTGTTACTCTCTTGCTTTATATGTTGGTAACATGGCTTTTCAGACGCATTGAAACGAAGAACCCACTCTTAGCTACTCTTTTTTAAGTCTTATTAATGTCATTTCCTCTAATGACAACTACTATCTTTCACCAATATATATACGCACACTAGTCTCTAAGCACGCGCGTGAAGTTAATAATTTGTCTCCATTATAATTTGAGATTACTATATTTTCCAATCACAAAAATACTTAGGGGTGTAATAAAAAATTTATTTCATCCAAAACGCATAACACTCATTACACCCTTAGGTCTTTTTGTGATTGAAAAATGCGGTAATCTCAAATTATAATAGATGCCAATTATCAACCTTTACCTAAAACATATATATATATATATATATATATATATTGTAGGCAAAATAAATTTGTAGTTCAGATTGAATTTTGAAAATCAATAGAAAAGTGGTCCTATTTTGTAGGTAATATTGTACATGGAAGTTGAAGATATATTTTTACCAGATTATTATTCAGTTTTGTTTCTTCTTCTTTTTTTATACAAGATAGAATTCTACTTTAGCCTAATCTAAGTGTATATGTGTGTGAAGCTCCCTCCTGGAGACTTGAACCCCGGCCCTTGCCCCCCATACTCCACAAGTATTAATACTTGTGGAGTGACCATCGCACCAAGGGTGTGCGGTGGTTATTCAGTTTTGTTTCTACTTGAACGTAGGCTGTAGAGGTATTTTGAAACAAAAAAAAAAAAAAAAATGTCCAGTTCAAATAGGGGAAGCCTTTTAAATAGTAGTATACTATAGATATATATAATATGTGATCTCATCTACTGTACGGGTCTGTTGTCATGGCTATAATGTTAAGCTACATTTCGGGGATGGAAATTCTCTTTGTGACGCCACTAATATTTCCCATGCTATGCATCTCGTAAGTTAATATATATATATGCACCGAACTCCGTTCACTTTGTTGCTATTCTCCACATCCCTTGCTATCTCATGGGCACACTCTTCCATGAACATTTCTTTCCCACTACTAATGATTAATGTGCACCTATTCTGATGATGACCGGATAAGAGATCCCACCGGTACCGATCGTTGCTACATAGCTGCATATTGCCTACGTGATTCTTTAATAATTTTTTCTAAGGGACTATTAAAAAAACTCTAATTAATTATACGAAATCTAGAATTTGAACATATCGAAATCACCCCCAAAAAAAAAAGTAATTACAATTGTCTTCTATGAGGTTTCTTGTTTTAAAATCGTTACGTGGTAGTTTCATTATTAATGCCACTAACTACATCTTTTTCAATGCACATAACTAAATAATTATTTAGTCACTGATCTCCCATTTAATAGTGTAGCTTTTTTTTTTTTTTTTTTGGTGGAGGTCAAGAACACAAAAATACAAAAACTGGAACGCACTTTTGATGTTCTTGATCTACACAACTAATTTATGTAAAGTGTGAGACGGAAATCCATTATCGGAGAATCGATTAGATGATCAAAGGTAGAAAGAACTGAATCAATACTAGTTATGGACAGAAATAGTGTTCCCAAGGGTAATATAAGGATAAAAGAAGATGAACACTCCTAAAAACTCTTCTTACTTTCTTTCTCCTAATCTTTCTCTCAATTTTTTCTGGATCCCCCTTCTTGTTGCTCCCCTCCTCCTTTTATAGCCCCTTGCCTCCTCTAGCTGTCCTGCTCTTTAGTCGGATTTTGGGGTGATGTTTGTCTCATCAGCACACTTCTCTACCATTTTGTGATCATGAAGGCAGACTTTAGGGTTGTCTTCCGTGTTCGGGCCAGTCAATCAACAATTAATGTAGCTAATTTTGGGTGAGAGAAGTCTTTAATGCGGAGGTGAGTATTGCATTGGGTTTTGCATTTTTCCTGAAGTATTCCCCTGGTAATCCAATGAAGTGAGGCCTTTTTGGTAAAACAGATAGGCGTTCCTCAGTAAGATCGCGCCTTATCGGGAACATAGGCTCCACAGGTTTCCTGGGCGTGATCCCTGGCTTGCTTCTTCTAGACCATGGGACTCCTTTAAATCCCCCCGATTTTCGAGCAAGCACCCTACTGTGGAAGGGACGTCTTAATTTTTTTTCCTCAGTTTAATGCCTTCGAGGTAGACTCACGCCTACTCCCCCTCAAATTTCATTGTTGAAAAATTTCTTTCCACTATAACAGTCACGGGAAGAATACTTTAATTCATTATAAATTAGTTTTTGTCTTTACTCTTTACAATTCTTTTATTTAACTATTCTCAACTTTGACAACTTATTGGTCTTTGTAATTTATTAATTAAGAAGAATTTTTATTTTGTCCATAGTGTAAAGTTGTGATTTACAACTATATTTTATGTTGGCTTTATTCCATGAAAAAAAGTGTTGTAATTGCTTTATTTTGTTCCTTGTTGTTAGGTTCTAAGTACTTAGGAACTTATGTATTAGAACTCTAATGTGTATTGTCAGCAAATCATGATCAAAACAGGTTGTTTAGTCTTGTTTAGACTTGCTCAAAGTTGTGTCTTTTATGTAAAGTTGGAATCGATCAATCGAAAATCGGGCAGAATGCGTTTTTTTGCAGAATTCCAACTCAGCCCTAGCTCAGTAAAACGCTTAGGGTTTTATGTTTTTGCCCTAGGTATATAAGGCAAACCCTAGCCACGTTTTAGATGTTGCTCATATTGCGGTTTGTGTAAATCTCTTGTGAGATCTATGAGAAGCTTTCCTTTAGACAAGCTTAGGATTATCAAGAAGGAGATTCGTTCAAGAACTTGATGATCATTCAGTTGCTGCCATGAGAACTTAAAGATACACAAGCGGGTGTGCTTGTACTTGCTAGAGAATCCAAGAAAGAAGGAGTCTGTGGTCTCGGAGATTGCACGTGGTCCTGTCAGTAAGTTTTCTACTGGTGGCTAGCAATAGGATGTTAGTAGTCTAAGTCGCTATTGTACAAACTTCGATTCTTTCTATAGTGGATTCAGGTTTACCTTGAAGATAGCTAAGTTAAATCATCCCCAGGTTTTTTACCGATTTGGTTTTCCTAGGTGATCATATCTTTGTGTTATTTATTTTTTCGCTGCTATGCATGATATGATTGTTTGATTGTGATAACCTAAATCTAGAATTTGGACTAAGTAATAACTTGGCTTGTTAACTAGGTTAATCCAATTGTGTTTTAAAGGGTCTAAAAACATACACTTGTATTTTGTGGGATTTTATTGTATTGGGTTTAGTATTAATTTGGTGAAGAATCAAGCATGAAATGAAGAATCAATGCAATTTTGGTAGTGTCTCACGAGAAGCTTACCCGCGAAAAGGGCACGTGAAAAGCACATGCTAGAAGCTGAAGAGTTATGCTAGGGTGTCAATTTCGCTAGTGTCTCACGAGAAAGGCCTATCCGCGAGATAAACATTTTTCCTGGAGGATTTTTAAGTGTGACTTTCTATATATACCCTCGTTACCCACACTATATATACTCTCATTACCCACAAATGTATGAAAAGCCATTCAAAGAGAAAAACCCTAGATAGGTTTTCTACAACACAATACACCCATCTTTTAGAGAGAGAGAGCTACCCATCCTTAGTAAGAAATCATTGTAACCTCTTCTTCTTCCCTCTCCAATTATCATACCTTGAGAGGAAATTTGTACCCAAACACAACTTGGCAGATGCAATCGGGCGTATTGCAGGATCTGGAAAGTTAAAGAAGACATGACTCTGAGAAGTCCGTTGGTAGCAGGAGCTTAGAGGGCTCAAGTACATTGGGTAGACTAGGCTTGGAGGGTCTTTTGTTATTCGTATACTCCAACTTTATTCTCTAGTAGATCGATTTCAACTTGGAGGGTCACGGAGAAGTTTTTCACCAAGTTCTTCGGTTTCCTCTTTGATAACACGTCTTGGTGTTATCTTGTGTTTGCATCTCTCTTCTCTTACTCTTGTGCTTTACTTTTATTTTTTTTATTGTTCATGTATATGCATTAGAGTAGATCCAGTGATTGCGATTCATTTACTCTTATTCCGCACTTAGATAAGTTAGAGTAAAAGTAATCTAGCCGTAATTTTAAAATTGGGGTCTAAACAAGCTCTTGTGTTTTAGCACAAATCCGAGCTTTCACATAGCATTACTCAACTAAGAATTTTTGTTGTTGGGCCGCCATTGTTTGTTGCTCATCCAATACTGAGGCTGAATATTGTGCTATGCTGACACTACTGCTAATTGCTTCTTACAAATTTCTCATTAACAAATTTGTTGGAGGAAATTTGTACCCAATATGTGTGACGCAAGTATTAAAGTCCTTGCCAAATTCTTCATTTACTGAAAATGATTGAAAGGTCAGGAATGGTCAAGTAGATTATGTTAATAATCTTTTAGGTTTTCTCTTAACTCAGAATTCGACAATGAATGTTTTAACTTAAAATCTTAATCTATAAAAATAGTTATGGTAATTTAAACATTCTTCATGAACAAATTTGTTATAGGAATCTTTCAATCGGTTTGTGAATCATCTGGCACAATTGACAAGATTTAGCTATGGTGGCATTTATGTTGGAATAGTCGTATCTCATACCATGACTGATGGACTATTTGCAACTAACTTCATCAGCTTATAGGCAAAGTTGGCTCGAGGATGCGATTTGGAGGATGATGAGATACCATTTCTTGATCAAACTGTGTTGAAATCAAGTGAACCGCTTATGAAGCTGCGCTTTGATCACATAACATACACAACAAAGTCACCACTCGTGATCAAGAGCTTGGATGCCAAGGAAGAGCAAAAGAAGGAAACTAGTGTGGCCTTATTAAAACTTACAAGAGAGCAAGTTGAGGGACTAAAGAACAGAGCCAATAATGAAACCCCATATCAAGAAAAAGGGGTGTCGACAATAAGGCCCTATTCTAGATACGAGGCTATTTCTGGCCACATGTGGAGGTGTGCATGTAAGGCACGTCGTGTACCTGATCATGACAATCAACCTACACGAGTTCACATTGTAGTTGACGTTCGCAATTGGTTAAATCCACCTCTCCCTCGACAATATTTTGGAAATGCAATTTGTACTACAGTGACATCAACATGTTTCTACAGCGACCTCTTGTCCAAGCCACTGAGTTATTCTGCTAGAAAACTAAGGGAAGCCATTAAGACCCTGACAGATGAGTATATACGGTCTAATCTTGATTTTATAGCAAGTTAGAAGGATGTTGGTGGTCTGAGGAGCAGCTTTGACATTCGAGGACTCAGTATAGAAGCACCTTTCTTAGGGAATCCTAACCTTTATCCTGGTAGCTGGATGAATCTACCAGTTTATGACACAGATTTTGGATGGGGAAAGCCTATATACGTAGGTCCAGGGTTTTTAAATATGGATGGTAAATCATTCATTTTGCCAAGTCCCATTAATGATGGATCTATTGGGAAATTTAGACCCCGGTTTATAGAATTAACAAGTTTTAAACCCAAGTTGTTAATTAGATTTATTATGAATAAACCTTGTTAAAACAAACAAATATCAATATCATGTCAATATTATGTACAGCGGAAAAATAAATAAGACAAGATATGATGACCCAGGAAAACCAATGAAACAAACTAGTTTCACAGTAAAAACCTGGGGGAAACCTTCCCGAAAAGCAATTCACTATAGTAAAGAGAAGTTTTAGATCTAGTACAAAACCTTTGTCCCTAGACTCTACAATCCCCGTAAATGAACTCACGGCATAAACCTTCTACCGCTTCAGAACCTCTGAACTCTTTAATATATGAACGTCACCCTTTTGCACGGATCCCAGTACGTGACTAACCAATGATGCACGACTCCCAGCACGTGACTAACTCACCAACTTGAAGAAGATGTTGGTTGCAAAGTTCTTCACTTCATCAATAATAAAGATCAAGAAGCACTTGGTTACAAAACCCTAAGGTGTAAAGATGCAGTAGCTTCTTTTAGAGAGAATAAGGCATTGGTCACCTTTTGCATGTGTTCTCCTTGTATTCTCATATGTGATGGCCTTTAAAATAAACCATATATATGTTTAGGGTTGTGAGGAAAGAAACCCTACACATACACATTAGCATGGGCCAAAAATCAAATCTGAAATTTCTGATTTCGTAATTCTCGATAGATACAGCTGTCAAGATATCCGTCGAGACCTTGATAGATATATATGTCGAGATATCTGTCAAGATTCATTAATCCTCGATAGATATTATCTGTCGGTAGCTATCGAGAATCTGTCCAGCTTTAATGAACAGCTTTTCTTCACTTGTTTCTTGGTCCAATCTTCATGGCTTTAATACTAGACTTGAACTCTTATTCTTTGAAGTATTGAACACATCCTAGATCTACCCAATTACAAGTAAAGTGCGTTTTGTCAAAGGATTAGCCAATTCTATATGATATATGTTCATAATTTGTTCCACATATGTCCTAACAACTTCATTTACAAACGCAACACATGGATTCTTTCAAGAAATACTTCTATGAGGATCTTGCTATATGAAACCAAATATCTGTCAGGACAACACAGGACTAGATGTGGATGTGCAAAGTTGCATGAGTACTTGGACTCAACAAAGGATAAAAGCTGATGAAGTGGAGTTGGATGTGCTGTACTAGTTCTTAGTTATTTCGCAAGGATTGGTAGCAGTTGATTAGTTGATAGGATTTGTCAATAATGCTTCCTATCTTTTAGGAAGAAATGGTAACAGAAGATTTAACACTAGTAGTTAATCTATTGCTATTTTAAATTATTAGGTATCAATGGTTCCTTTAATTTAGAAGTAGCTGGATGAGACACATCCTATCTTTGTAGTTCTGCTATTTATGTAAGTTGATGTGCAAAATAATGGCAAGCAAATTTAAACCAAAATTTCTCTCTTTTGGAGGCCAATTGATGATTTAAGATTTTGTTCTGCTATTTATGTAAGTTGATATACTTTGTCATTTGATATTTAAAAATATTTGCTTATAGCGTTATACAAGCAAGAATAATGTTCCTATTTTGGAAGTCTTTAACTCTTAACACTTAGCCATAATCTATAGAATTTATTACAAACTAGTCGCAAACTCACGTGACGCGTGGGAATAGATAATTTTATTTTATTTATGGTATAATATATAATTTTTTCTCTAAATTTTGAGGAAAATAATTTGTTCTCCCAAAAACTCAAACAATTTCTAAAATTATTTTTCATTTATCTATCTCAAAAAATATACCATAATTTTATTATTTGGATTTATTTTTCCCGTACAACTAAACTGTTTGAGTTTCAAATATATTATTCAAAATTTTTATTGTCTTAAAAAGAGATTATTATAATTATAATTTTTCTCATCGTAGGAGTAGTTTCAAACTATTGATCGAATTTTGTTTACTAATATTGATGCATGAGATTGGAACTGCATATTTCTTAGACATTCCTAAGAGACTATACTCTATTACAAATTTAATATTTAAAATAATATGTAGGAAAAAAGTAGACTTTATGTCTAAAATTGAACACTTCACCTATCAAAATAAAAGAAAATGACCTGTATTGTAAGGTTGAATTTAATCAACCATCTTGTTGGCTTTATTCCGTGCCAAATTTACTTGTAATTTAGCAATTGGTAACCCTGTATTTAGGTGAGAATCATGTAAGGGTAGTGAATGAGAGAGTGTGAAGAAATACTCAAGATTGTGCAATGATGCAAAGACTTGCGGCTGGGACTTGCGGGTGACTCGCGACTGGCAAGCCGCCAACTGCAGCACACAAGTGAAGCGTGCAGAGAAGATGAACAGTCACGCTAGCTAGAGCACTACAGGACAAAAAGTCCAGCTTGGCCGTTCTGTTAGCTCGCAACTTGAACTTGCGACTCAGTCAAGTCGCGAGGCCAAGCCGCTAGCCAGCTCTGTTTTGAAAAACCTGACTCTTCGCATTTCACTTTCACCCTAGTATAAATACCCGTTATACCCACGAAATTTAGAGAGCTTCCAGAGAGAATTTTGAGAGAGAAACCCTAGAGAAAAATAAGATTGATTCATCCACAATCTTTATATAGAGACTCTTCAAATTCCTCTACTCCCACTCTCTCCATTGCTACATCCTTGAAAGGTTTATTACCCAAATCCTTTACTGACCATACCCATATCTATGAGAATGCTATTTGGTGCTTTGGGAAGCAATTAGAAAGGGACCAACGGTTATTGGTTGATGTTATGGGCTGTAGCGGAATCCGGTAAGTTAAAGAAGACAAAGGTTTGGTGCAACCTCGTTGAAGCAAGAAGCTTGGAGGGCTTAGGTACACTGGGTAGATTAGGCTTGGAGGGTCTTCTACTGTTCATGTATCCCAACTTCATTCTTTAGTGGATTATTGACCGCTTGGAGGGCAGTGGAGAGGTTTTACGCCGAGAGCTTCGGTTTCCTCTTCGATAACACATCGTTATGTTGTCCTTGTGTTTGCATCTCTCTTCCCTTAATCTTTGCCATTTAATTTCTGCTGTAGATGTGATTTTAATTGGTTTAGATTGTTTATCAATTCTATCATATGCTTATGTTCATTTTCCACACGTACATTATTTGATATTAAGCTTGAATTGGTAATTTGTAAATTGGGAGTCTAAACGTTCATAGTGTTTTACACGCTATTTGAACATTCATGTATAACAACATAAAGAGAACATGATCTAAATTCTTTTTTTCTTTTTTTTTACTACATACACTTTTATTGATTAAGATTTAATTGTCTTTAACTGGATTTTCATATCGCATTTTTGTTGCTACGCTCCTGTTAAGCGTTCTCATTCATTACATCATTGGCCACATCATTATTCTTTTTATTATTTATTTTTTACTTTTAATTTTTTGACAATATTAAATATATAAATATATTGGCTTTACAAATTCATCTTAGGCAGTTTTAACTTTACATATTCATTTACTTTAATTTTGATGTTATAACTAAATAATAAATCAATGAAAAATAAAAATAAAAATATTGTCTATACATATTCATCATGGGTTGTTTAATTTTAATAGTTGATAGACACATTCAAATACATAGCCAATGTAAGGACCAAATCTGAGCTTACAGCCCACTATATGGAATGGCTCAAGCCCAAGAAGCCCAAAAATAATAAATTTCTAGAGAATGGGTTGAAGAACTAGGCTGTAGTTGATCAAACAAAGATTGGAATCAATCAGACGATAAGAGAATAAAACACAATAAGACTATACTGAAGAAAAATGGTCCTCGGCCAACTCCAAGGTGCACTGTTATATTATATTATCTTTCAATTTGGTTACAAGTTTTGTTCCTGAATACTATAGAGCTTTCTTTTGATTTTTTCTGATCCCTTTTTCATGAAGGGCCTCATTCCTTATATAGTCCCTTTCGCAGCATCTCCATCCTACATTTGTTAAGCATCTTAGTCCTCACTTGAGTGTCTGTTCCATTAGACACCTTCTCTGTTCTTATATGTCTTGGGGTAACCAATTTTCCACTGTTCAAGAGTTTTCTCCACATTAATGCAACCAGAAAAGTAGTTGCAGAACATTAAATGCGGTGGTGACAACTTCGTTGATATCTTAGGATTTCCTTTGATTTAATATCCATTCAGTGACTATTTATACCGACAGAACTTCCTGGGAGATTCTTCTGCATTAGTAAACCATTTCTTCTGACCTCGGCTCCAGTATGCTAAGGATATGTTACCCTCGGCCAATAACACATGGAGCCTCAGTAACCACAACTAAACCTTTCCCTTACTAACACAGTCCTCTGTTATGGAAATTATTCCATCCTCGGCTTGGGCTATGGGCACGTTATAATAAACTTACATTAAATTTTTGGGCCTAACATCCCTACAGCCAACATTGTATTTTGATATAAATTCAAAATCTCACTTCCAAAACAACTAAGTATTATGTCAAAAAAAAAAAAAAAAATCAAACAAAAGCTAAAAGAGGGAGAGAGAAGACTTGTGGCGAAAAACTTAAAAAATCAAACACACTACCAAATCGTATTAACCAATAATATTATATAAAAAATACAATGATTTATCAACCCAAAGTAATGTTGTAAAAAAGAATAAATAATATATATATATATATATAGAGAGAGAGAGAGAGAGAGAGAGAGAGAGAGAGAGAGTAATCACCTTTTTCAGGAGAGAAATAGAAAATAAAATGAGAAAAAGAAGCATAAAAAAAAAATTTATATATATATATATAGTCATAAGTCAAACACCAAATTATCCAAGCCATGATATATAATAGAATAACTTTATATTCTTATAAACTATATTTATATGCAATAGAATAACATTTAACAATCATAAAAATAAAAAAATAATAAAAAATAAAAATAAATAAAAAAGAAGAAGAAGATTATAACTTAAAAATACAAAACCAAATTGCAACCCAAAATAAAATTCTAAAGAACACATAAATACATCAATCTAAAGTAGAGATACCAAAAATAAAAAATTCACACAAAAATAAAAACGTGAGAAAGAGAGAGTAATAACATTTTTCATGTGAGAAAATATATATAGAATGTGAGAGAGAATGTCATATATATAGTAATAGAAAGGAAATAAGAAGAGTCAAAATAAAAGGAAGAGGAAGAGATAGATGAAGAGTGACATTAAGGTTGAGAGTAGTGAAGAATTGAAAAGGTGAAATGGAAGTTATGGTTGGAAGTAGTAGAGAGAAATGGGAAATAGGCAGATGATATGGCCGCTGATGTGGCTCAATAGGAGTATAACAACAATGAATGTTACGCTTCAGCTTTTAAATGTATAGATTTGTGTTCATCGAACGTTCCAAATGACATTCTAACCCTTGAGTGGCTTGAATATACAATTTTTCCTGTGCCACCATTTAGTTACAAAATGGGTGTGTTTATAGTTCTATCAACACAAATTAACACCCCTACATTCACTTTTGTGAGTTTGTCTAGTAAAATCGAACTTTAATTAAAAGACAATATTTCATTAATATCATCAAAGTTAAACAATAAATGGTATAAAAAAAAAAAATCATATAACCACTTGGCGAAAAAATTTCATATAATAATGAATTTTTATTTTTGGGCACCAATTTATTTTTTTTGATATCAAATGACTACAGTCCATTTGTATTTCATTTTATTTAGCTTCCAGAATCAACTGTAAAAATGGATTTCACAAAAGGTTGAAGACCGAAAAGAATTTGCAAATAGCAAAAGCATATATATATTTTGTTTTACGTCAGGTCAAGTCATCAACTTGCTTGTACTACATGCCGAATAAAAGATGAGCCTAAGAATACTATTCTTTTCTGTATTATATTCCTCTGACCAAACACAGCACTACCATCTGCTCTGGCTCCGACTCTGTCATCGCTCACTTCAAGAATTCTTATTTCTCCGGTAATCATGGTATGATCTCGTGTCCTTTTCTTCAGCTCATATATTAGTCTTCAATTCTTGACAGAATGTATGATACAGCTGGCCAAAATGGCCAAATAGCACTGTTGGCCTAAATATTTGGCCATTTACCACTATTTTGAAAATTTATTTATGTACCACTCTTTTGGAACTCAAGTTTGTGAAACTCGAGTTTGCCGTGTTATTTTTTATGAAACTCGAGTTACATAAAAAATTGGTGGTTATTTTTAATGGAACTCGAGTTCCCAATTATTTCACAAACAGTGATAGATAATCAAATATTTCCGCCAAATATGGTATTTGGCCATTTTGGCCTGATACAACTAGCCTATTTTCATATGCAGTTATGCACTATTTCACATATCAGTTCACTGCTGATAAACATATGACCATATCCCTGTCTTGAGTTATCTTTCTCCATATTGAATTTCTCTGGGAAAATGTATTTATGAAGTATGAAATCAAATTTGCTTTAACTAAAGCCACTTTTTCATTAAATAATATACGTTCTAGCTTCTTTAATGTAACTTTTACAGAACCCAGTATTTTTCTCTGATTGTGAATGCTCTTGTAACTCTGCAGTTTATGCTATTTGGTGTATGAGGTGGTGACAAGCTCAAAGAAATCTTCATAAAAATTCCAGCTCTCAAAGGTATTTCATCATTACATGTTTAATGTCTATATTGGAATACTTTTTCGACCTTTTCTTTTTTGTAAAGTTTAATTTGAGACTAAGATTGATAGAGAGAGAAATATTTATGAATCATAGTTTTGTTATTAGGAAAGTATGAAGAAGTGTCTGTTGGTCTTTGAAAATTATAATTAGTGAATACAAAATTAAATGCACCATTTTCTAATAGCTCAAGCTTTTCTGACAATCAGTAATTTATCAACAATCTCAAGAGGAATTCTATAAACTAAACATGGTAGAGCAAAACTTAGGTACAGTTCCCCTATTAAATTCAAACTCATGGCTATATTGAACTTAATTGTCATTGGGAAAGATAATACTGTTTATGTTGCATTAGCCAACAGCTTGTCTCACCAACAAAGACTCCACTGAGGCTTCCCAATTCGTGGAATTTTCATACAAGACTGGGAAAGCCACTCTAAGAGATTTGTCCTCACACCAGCAATCATGCCAAAACTGAACTTGCTCCCCACTTCAACCTCAAACCTAATATGCTGACCAAACCTCTCACAATCCAAACTGACCTTTAGCAGCTTTCTTAGAAATGGAAATGAAATGTTAAGAATTAATGAAACACAAGAAATAGAATCAGTGGAAGTAAGAAAGTTGCTTCATCTTAAATAGCAGCAACCTTTTTAGATCCATCACTGAAAAATATAAGTAGACCGGGAACCTCCATTAAGACAAGTCATTTTGACTTGGCATAATGCTATGAACTGCTTGTTTCTCTTTAACACTATCTATGGTGATGCTGAATTTGTTGCTTTTCCAAAGTTGGTGTTGGTTATGCACAATGAGCTGCTAAGCAGGACAGGATAGAGTGGAAGAAGAATTTAAACCCTCTAAATGTTTTATGCATTCTAATCATACCTCAATGTATATACACAAGATATGACAATCATGAATTTTTTTTTTTTTTTTTTTTTTTTTGATTACCTAGATGGAAGACCGGAGCCTTGTGTACACAGTGGACGAAGCACTTGCTGCTGTGGGATTTGGAAAGTTCCAGGCTCTTGTGCTTGCTTATGCAGGAATGGGTTGGTTTGTTGAAGCAGCAGAGCTTATGCTTATCTCTTTTGTAGGACCAGAAGTTAAGTCTAAGTGGGGACTTTCCTCAAGCGAAGAGAGCCTATTATCAACCTTTGTTTTTGCTGGCATGCTAGTTGGAGCATATTCATGGGGCCTTGTATCAGACAATTATGGAAGGAGGCAAGACATTCCCTTTCCATTTTTTTATCTTGTCTCAATATTAATTAAGGCATATACAATGTTATGAGTACGATATGTATGAATCAATTCATGGCTTATCAAGAATATGAAAACTAATTATGCTAACAACAAATGATCTACTTTGATTAATTTAATTCTGGCAGTTGATCATACATGCATAACCTCAAGAGAACTTTATTTTTTCCTATGTGATGAACCATACTTTCATTGAAATTTGGGGATAAACTTGTCACATATTCCAACTATTTAAAATGGAAATCTATTCAAG
Source organism: Quercus ilex subsp. ballota (assembly GCA_032727855.1). NCBI lineage: Eukaryota > Viridiplantae > Streptophyta > Magnoliopsida > Fagales > Fagaceae > Quercus > Quercus ilex. Next base: position 6,628,148 of record CM064918.1, read on the forward strand.
CTAAATGTTAAAATTAGCTACTTCGAATTTTTTTTTTTTTTTTTTTTTTTTGCTATCAAAGCTTTGTTCTAGGAGAGTAATGACATTTAGTGTTTGCGAAGTTGACTTGTGAATTATTATGAACTCAGGGCCAGTGAGCATAAACTGCTTAGTCCATCAGGCGTAGATGCCCATGGATTACCTGTCAACTGATTCTAGAGGGTGGGGTTTGTTGCCTGTAGGTTTTACCGGCTAGAGGTGCTTTAGAAAGGCTCCCTATGTCATCCAAAAAAAGAACTCTAGTGCTAGTATAAGAAAATTTTGGCACTTGGCATGCCAAACTTTATTCCTTAAAAAGACTTATTGTTAAATACTTTTGACATTTTGCTATCCTTGTGATGCCTTTGCTCAACCTTCTGTTTATTTTTTACTCCCTTCAATTTTTCTTTTCAGGAGGGGTTTTCTTGGCACAGCTATGCTAACTAGTGGAGCTGGGTTTTTAAGTACCTTCTCCCCAAACTACATATTATTTTTTATTTTTCGTTTTTTGGTTGGTGTTGGCTTGGGTAGTGGGTCTGTATTTGCATCCTGGTTTCTAGAGTTTGTTCCTGCTGCCAATAGAGGCAAATGGATGGTTGTCTTCTCAACTTTCTGGACATTTGGAACAATTTTTGAGGCTTCACTTGCTTGGGTATGTTTTATTTCCTAACATGTCCAGTTATAATTCAAGTTAACTCTCACTTACTCCTATCTTTATATATTTTATTTCCTTCTCCAATATTGACTTTCTTCGTTTCCTGAATTGATCATAGTTTCTGTCTTCAATGCTGCATTGATAATATGTGGTTCCCCTCTTTGAGGATTGTTTTACTTCACTTGAAATCAGAACAATTGTTTAAATCAGATAAATGAGAATTGAAGGAGTGATATTCTAAAAGTTGAGACTGAAGTAATGAACTCCTTTTGGGGTGGGGTTGGGTCATACATCTATAAGGCTTCATCTACTTTTCTCCTTTTAAAACTGAAGTAGCAAAAAGAGATTTGAGGGATGAGATTTGGGGATCCCAAACTTCAGTATTCTAGATATATATACCTAATCAAAGACATAGACTTATGTATAATATGTTGTGATATAATTCTTGAACTTAAAAAAAAAAAAAAAATCTTTTTAATAAAATGACTTTCACTCATTACTATGAACTGGTTTAGTTGCAGGGACTTTTAAGGGGCCTAATCAGGCACCTCTTTGAACCAGAAAAGTTTCTGAAATTGCATAACTTTTATTCTCTGCAACCACTAATAGTGGTATATATCACATGCTTTTTACTTCATTCATCTTTCTGTTATATATATATATATATATATATATATATATATATATATCAGCTGCCAAGGTCTAGTGTCCAGTGTATCTCCATATACCAAAGTTCCTCAAGGTCGTTAAAAATAATTCTTTACCGTAACTGCATAGAAGTCTGTTTGACTGAGAATATGCAATGCATGTTTTAAAAGCAGTATTCTGTATAGCATGTTTGCTATGATCTCCAAGTTCTTTTGTACTTCATACATTTTTTTCCTAGTACATCTCTCTTATATATGCCAATGTTTAGATTATACTCTTCATACAGATAATCTCAAATGAAGAAAATATACTTCATTCTGTCAGAAGTTTGTGAAGGAAATGAGAAACAAGATTCATCATCATTGGGATGATCTTCTTGAATCACACAGGGATAAGATGCATGTACACTCGTACCTTAAGCAGAATCCACATCCTTTTGTCTTGGATATAATCAATTGAATTTGAGATAGGCCTAAGACTTCATGACTATTAGGGGGAGATTGAAAACACAAAGAAGGGAAAGCGTTTTGCTTTTGTTCTGATGATGTGTCCTGTACACTTGGAATGGGTTGATATTGTTTCTCATTATTATTTAATTGATTTAATTAACTGAATGTATTTTTCTTTTTTCATTTAAAAAATTCGTGATGAGCCATTCTTAAGAAGTCAAGCAGATGGGATATCCCATAAGCCAATAAGTAGATGTCAGAATAATTGTCAAGTGATTAAATTCACTATTTTCCTATTAGCTTAAGCTTCTGGAACAGATGGTGGTTAATCATGATATTAGGTTTAGTGCTGGTAGTCTTGAATTCAAACCATGCCTCCTCACTACCTCCCAATCAAAATTAAAAATTCCATGTTGGCCCCACTACTTGAGGGCATATGGGCTTACACATGAGGGGAGTGTTAGAATTATTGTTGACTGATTAAATTTATCATTTCCCATCAGTTTAAGCTTTTGGGACAAATGGTAGTTTATAAATTGATACACAAAGTATTGCAATTATTGAAAAGAACAGTTTCTCCAATGAATTGAAGGAAACTAAATGACTTCTCTAATTGATTATTTGATTGTCATGTGGAAAAAAATTCAGTTGATATAAGCTTCAGGTTATATATATATAAGCTTCACTGCTTCTTTTGATTGTTAGAACTATTATTGTGTAGTCTTGAGACAATTTAGGCTTAACATACTGGTGACAAGGATATAAAGACACCTGCAGCTTAATTATTATGTCATTTTATTGTAGATAGTCATGTCAACATTAAATTGGAGGTGGCTACTGGCATTCTCTTCTTTACCAGCATTTGTTGTACTTGTCTTTTATAGTCTTGCACCAGAGTCTCCAAGGTATCTGTGTATGAAAGGTAAAACTACTGACGCACTTTGTATTCTGGAGAAAATGGCTCAACTCAATCAAAGAAAGCTGCCTTCTGGCCTTCTTGTTTCTACTAAAATCTAAAACAGACAGAAAAAATGAAGAATTTGCTCCAACAGAAGAAGTTCCTTTACTCTCATCAACTAGAAAGAATACTGAGGTAGTAAAAAATTGCCTGTCAACAGTTTGTATGCTTTTCTCACCAAACTTAACTCGAACAACCCTTCTCCTATGGATGTTCTATTTTGGAAATGTATTCTCATATTATGATATTATGTTGCTGACATCTGAACTAAGTAGTAGAGAAAGTGAATGTGGCTCAACCAAGTTGCATCCAAAAATCTCCAGGATGCTAGCTTCTACATAGATGTATTTATTACAAGTTTGGCAGGTACTCTATGTCTGGTATCTAATTTCTTCTAGATAACTTTGAAGTTTTATCAATAACTATTTCAGATTTTTCTAATCTAATTATTGATGAGGTGTAACACAATGTTATCTTCCAGAGCTTCCTGGACTTCTGTTATCAGCCATAATTGTGGATAGAGTTGGTCGCAAGCTTTCCTTCATTATTATGCTCACCCTAGCTTGTATATTCCTTCTGCCACTGGTTTTCCATCAGTCTGCAGCTTTAACAACAGGATTATTGTTTGTAGCTCGCATGTGTTCCATGGGATCCATCACGGTTGCCTATATATATGGCCCAGAGGTATCTTCCATGATTCCTTTTGAAAGAGTTTTTGTTTTGGACTTGATTAATAGTCAAATTATTTAATGAAATTGACATGGAAAGATATATCTTAAACATAGGAAAATGAGATAAACACATCCAGATAGAAATTGCCAAGTCTTGCAAAATATTATCTGTTTTTTTTTTTTTTTCATCCAGCATTCATTATTGTAATCTGCTTCAACTGTGAGGGTTATCTACTTGTGGAGATGAGCAGCCAGCAGAACTGAAAATATCCCCAATAGTGTCTGCCACCTTCTCTTTTGTTGTATGTGGTTTGTTACAAGATCTAGTCAGGATAAAGGTGCAATCATCTTATGCATTGATTATAATAAAGTGGCATAGAAAGTGTTTTTTTTTTTTTTTTTTTTTTTGCTTATTCATAGAAAATGTTTCTTCAGTTGGACTTTGTTCTTGTACAGTGTCTTAATCCTCTCTTCAGTATGTGGTGTTTGCTATCCTTTTGGAATCCTGTTGAGGGGGTTAATCTATGTTTCCAATTCTGAGAAGGATCTCAAGCTGTACCTTCATGATCTGTTCTATCTCTATAAAGTATTAAAAGAGGACTATGCCATTACTTATGACGTTAATAGTTAAATTACTCATCTTTCTTCCCCCAGCATCTCTACGGTACTAATCATGTAGAAAGCTATTATTGAATTCAAATTTACTATATTATTAGTTTCGCCCTTTTCATTTTTTGGTTGAAGATATACCCAACTTCTATGAGGACAACTGGGACCGGAATTGCAAGTTCTATGGGAAGAATTGGTGGAATGATATGTCCCTTAGTAGCAGTTGGATTGGTGACTGGTTGCCATCAAACAGCTGCCATTATTCTATTTGAGGTTGTCATAGTTCTCTCAGCCATCTGTGCTTTCTCTTCCCAGTTGAAACCAAGGGACGGGAATTAAGTGACACCATAGATGTATCAAAGTCAAAAGAAGTTCTTTTAGTTGGTGATTAAATTATACCCTTGCACCATTGTGACAAAGGAAAAGAAGAAGAATAAGAAGCTTCACATGGTTTTTCTTATTACTTAGTTGACTGGAAAAATCACACCCCAAATAGTACTATTTGTTCAAAATGTATATGAAATTATCTTTATTTTTTTCAGAATGTATGTGTAATTATTGTTCTAACAAAATCAGCTGCTAAAATGCACGGGTCATCTTGAGCTCCATGTTCATTGTCCCTCAAATGTCTCAGGTTTCTCAAGTCTTTTAAGCTGCATTACGTTACATGACATTCTTCAGAGCAGTAATTTTGAGAAACTGTGAGGGCAGGGCTCAAACATTAAAAATAAAGCTGTCACACAACTAAACTCAGTTGATATGATATATCGATTGAAAAATACAAATTCAAAAGTCTCTGACCTACAACTTTGTGTATGAATTGCAAATTCATCATAAGTTATGGTTTATTATAGGAAGATAAATTTGAAACTATCTCCAATGTATTAAAGATAATGGATTTATGGTTTATTATGTATAATGATCCAAAACACCCAAACCAATTGTAGACCCATATACTTATAGAACAAGCATACTAAGCTTGGGTTAGTCTAGGTTTCTCTAGTATATTGAAAGCACTTAACAATCGCACAACATATTGATCAATCCTTGTCCTTTGAATTGTAAAACAATCAAAAAGTAAAGGAATGTCCAAAGTGGCCTCGACCTGCGAGGGTGGCTGAAGGGGAGCTCCAGTCCTTCTGCTAAATAGTTGACTCAACACTTCTTGTGGATGACTCAGTTATCCTCTACTCATGTGGAGCAACAACAGTTGTCACAGCCGACCTCTATACACATGAGACCATTGGAATTTGGATTTTTCGCCCTTCCCCAAAGAGGGAATTTCTTTTGATCAACAGAGACCCTGGCTCTACGGACTTGCTTCACTAACAGCTTAAGATGTAGCCTTTTAAGGGCTTTCTTTGTGGACATAGGTCGTGAAGCCTGAACCTCCTGCTTCCGTTTTCTCTAGAATCTCTACACCAACTTATATTCCCTTTATTTTACAATGTTCAGCATGAACCATCCAACATCTGACCTACAAAATCATAGGGAAGCTTCAAGTCCGGAGGTAATTAGAAAAAATGCAATACTATTATTTTGGAGAAATTTTCATATGAGACGGATGTATGAAAATTTATAGTTGAAACTTTTAAGAGATGATTTACAGCATTATTAGCTTTTTGTTTTTAGCGAATAAAAGTTGACATGCAATGTTTATTCAGTATTATGGAGGTAGCTACTGGGTGGTCAGCAAACCAAAATGTTTGATAATATAACTTGATAATATGGGTCAAGATAGATAAATTAGCACCTGTCCTTTAAGGCAAATTTGGTATAGAAAAGCTGTGTATGTTTAACGTGGACTTCCCCTTTAGCCTAAGACATTCTGCTTCAAAAATGAGACCATGAGCCAAACCAAAACATGGAATAGTGAAATTGTCAGTTAGCTAATTGGGGATGTTGTGGTTCTCGTTTTGTTCTCAAATCAGACTTACTTCCATGTTGTAGCTTGGTAAAAGGGGCTTTGAATCTTGTAGTTTTGGTTCAGTCTGAATGTCATACAATCTTGAGTAGGGATGGCTATCACCAAATGAATTGCGGGCATCAAGTTGTAGTTGGTGGAGTATAAAATGGGATATAATAGTGGAACAGAAGATTTGTATTAGTATAAAAACAGTGAATAACACCTAAAGAAAGAAAGAGGGCAGAATATTAATATACGTAACTTTTGCTGAAGGATAAAGAAATGGCTAAAAAGGCAATGACACAAATGAGAGTAGGTAAATTTTAAACGACTGTAATCATAAACAATCAAATAATGAGAATACGAAGGAGACCAAAATGATAGGACTAATAATTTGGACTACTAATTTTTTTATTACAAATAAATAAATAAACAAATAAACCCCCTAAACACTCAAATAATATAACATCTTTTTATTATGTCGAAGTTGTCAACTTGCATACAATATATGGAAAAAAAAATAGTACAAACCTTTCTTGTAAGACTTGTATTCTTTCAATCAAACATATTACAACGCAGTACTCTCTGCTCTAGGTTCTTCCTTCAATCATTCCGAGAATTTTCAGGCAATTTCTTATGGTTTGTCCTATACAACTGGCCTACTATCTCGGTATTCTTGCAAAGGTATTTCACTATTGCATTCATGTTTTAATGTTTGTATGGAAATATGGGAAACGTTACCCTTCATCTAGAGAAAATGAGGAGATTTTCTGTAGTTGGGTGTTTCTGTTAGTCTGCTCAAAGTCAAACCATTTAGCTTCCCAGTTTTTGTGTTGTGTTTGCTGACAGACTTGTGTTACTTGAGTTGCTGAATTCCAGCTTGTTTGAAATATACTTTCTTCTAAAGTGTTCTATGCATTCTAAACACAACTCAATCTATATACAAAAAAAATATTACACTCGATATTAGTTCCTTCTATATATGATTCTCTAGATGGAAGACCAGAGCCTTGTGTTCACACTGGATGAAGCACTTGATGCTGTGGGGTTTGGGAACTTCCAGGCTCTTGTGCTTGCTTATGCAGGACTGGGTTGGTTTGCAGAAGCAACAGAGTTTATGCTTATCACTTTCGTAGGACCAGAAGTTGAGTCTGAGTGGGGACTTTCATCAGGCCAAGAGAGCCTCTTAACAACTTTTGCTTTTGCTGGCATGCTAGTTGGAGCATATTCATGGGGCCTTATATCAGATACCTATGGAAGGAGGCAGTCCTTTCCGTATTTTCAATCCTATGACTTGTCTTTGCCTGGTTAAAAACTAAAAAACTACATCTCCTCTTTGGATGAAAATTCATTAAGGCATATACGATGTAATGATTAGGATATACATTAATAGCTTCATAACCTATCAACATGTCAACTTATTTCTGTTAAGGACACATGATCCAATTCAATCATTCACTTCTAGTAGTAGATCATTTTTGCATAAGCTCAAGGGAAAAGTATTTTTTTCTCAAGTAATAAATGATACGTTTTGTTCAAATTATAGTTAAATGATTAGATGTACCATTTTAGAACAGTTTAAGATTTTGGAATCATCAGTTATTTATTATGATATTAGAGCAGATGGTTCTAAGTTCAAACCCTATCTACACTCTGCCTCCCATTAGACCCCACTTATTAAAGGGTAGTTTGGATCCATATGAATTATAATTAAATTAACCATTTTTTAAACTAGAAGTCTCTTCATGCTAACTTATAAATATCGTTAATTAATTAGCTGCTTTTATTGGCGGTCAGAGATATGTTCTAGGAAAGCAATATGATTTTTCTAAGTTAACTTGTGAATTATGCTAAACTCTCGTGCCAGTATTAGTATAAGGAAATTTTTTGCACTTGGCGTGCTATCCTTTTAATAAAAAACTCCACGGATCTCTTTCATGGTTTGCAAAGTTTCACATCAACAAATTCTTGGTTGCTGGTCTAGGAACGTAGTTTATAAGTTAATCCCGGGCAAGCTATTCATCAAGTGCTAAGCCATTCTACTAGAGAACTAATCTGTAGATGTTGTTTCATTCTTTGGAAATATATATATATATATATATATATATTGTTAAGGACTCCTGCCATTTTGCTACCCTTATAATGACATTGCTGAATATTCTGCTTATCTGTTACTCCTTCACTTTCCCTTGTCAGGAAGGGTTTTCTTGGCATGGCTATGTTAACTAGTGGAGCTGGGTTTTTAAGTGCCTTCTCCCCAAACTATATATCATTGTTGATTTTTCGTTTTTTGGTTGGCATTGGCCTGGGCGGAGGGCCTGTATTTAAATCCTGGTTTCTAGAGTTTGTTCCTGCTTGAAAAAGGGCACCTGGATGGTTGTCCATTCAACTTTTTGGACATTTGGAACAATGTTTGAGGCTTCACTTGCATGGGTATGTTCTATATATATCTCCTGATATCTCCAGCTATTATTCAAGTAAATATTCTAAGAACTGTGTTGTTTAAATTAGAGAAAGAAGATTTGATGGAGTGATATTCTAATCTATATTATATATAATAGCGGAAGTAACATGAACCATGATAAATTACTGAATCTACAAGATAGTGTAGTCAATTCAAGACCAAACTCCTTAACTTGGAAAGAAAATAGACTTTTTGGGTTAATTTTCTTGTTTATTCTCATTAATGCATACTTACATAAATAGCCAAGAATGAGATATCCTTATCCTCACATCACAATCTAATCCTAAAAAATTGGAACCAACTCCTATTTAAATTCAAATAGAAAATAAAATAAAATTAAACATTGAAATATCATAATCTTCAATCGGACAACTGGATTTTACAATCAAAGAGAAAATGTTTTCAAGTTGACTAGATTTTCAATCCAACCAAACACATGTAAAATGTTTTCTGTAAAACCTTTTTAGTCGAATCAAACACAGCCTAAACTTCAAGCTTCATCAATATGAATTGGTAAGTTGCAGGTCATAACTGGAAGCCTTGCATTTAATTTTGCAAAGCCCCTGTTACACCACCTCATCACATCATTTATCTTATTTTTTATTTTATTTTTTTAAAACAATGTTAGATATGAAGAAATATTAAAAATATTAACTTTATAAATACAATCATTTAATTTTAGCTCTTCTTCTTCCCATTTTTTCTTATGTAACCGTTACTCTTTTTCCAACTCTTCTTCCCATTATTAATCCCCTACCGTACTGTTACTTTTCCTTCACTCCTTCCTCTCCATTTTCTACTTTTCTTCTACTCATTTTCTTTTCTATAAATTTTCTATTATTTTCTTTATACATTTCTCTCTCTTTTGGTCTATGTTTTTCCCATTTATTTATAAAATTTTTTTTTTTTTAAATAGTGATTTCTCTCTCTCTCAATTCTTTTTTGTTTTATTTTGATTCTCTTCTTTCTTGTAGTGGATATTGTTTTATTCTTTTTTGCAGCTTTGCTTTTGGTTGATGAGTTTTTTTATTTTTCACAGATCCACTTTAAATTAATATGTTTTAGACTTTTTAGTACTATTATGTTTCTTAATTCTCCATCACATGTCCCCACTCTTCCTCTTATAACTATGGCTAAGTGAAATTTGTCAATTGTTAAAATACATAGAAGTGAATATATTTCTTTTAAAACCAGTAGGAAGATAATCAAAGTATTGCAAATGTTGACAAGGTCAGTTTCACTGACTTGGAAGAGACTTAATGACATAAAGGCGACATGACTTACGTACTTAATCCTTTGATTGCCATGGGGAAAACAGTTCAGTTGAAATAAACTTCAGATACTTCTTTTTGAGTGTTAAAATTCTGTCATGTGGTCTTGAGAGAATTGGCCAAACACAGCCTAACATACTAGCGAGTAAAGACCATAATACAAAGGGAGGAGAACTATTTGCAACTTTATTATTATGTCATTTGTATTGCAGATAGTCATGACAAGATTGAATTGGAGGTGGCTATTGGCTCTCTCCTCTATACCAGCATTTGCTTTGCTTTGCTTTGCTTTTCTTTTATACTCTTGTACCAGAGTCTCCAAGGTTTGTGTGTATGAAAGGTAATACCATTGATGCACATCACATTCTGGAAAAAATTGCTCAACTCAACCGGACAGAGATACCTTCTGGCATGCTTGTTTCCAATGCAAAAGAGAGACAAGATGAAGAGTTTGATCCAACAAAGGAAACTCATTTACTCTCCTCAACTAAAAAGAAGCCTGAGGAATTGAAAAAGGGCCTCTCATTGTTTTTTATACTTTTCTCATCAAGCTTAGCTCGAACAACCCTTCTCCTATGGTTGTTATATTTTGGAATTGATTTCTTATATTATGGTATTATATTTCTGACCACTGAGCTAAGTAGTGCGGAAAGCAAATGTGGCTCAACCATGTTCCATCTAGAAAATCTCCAGGATAATAGCCTTTATATAAATGCATTTATCACAAGTTTGGCAGGTAATCTATGTCTAGTGTCTACTTTCTTCTAAACTATTTCAAATTCCTTTTTTAAGTCCAATTACAGATGAGGTTTAACTCAATTTTATTTTCTGGAGTTTCCAGGGCTTCTGTTATCAGCAATAATTGTAGATAGAGTAGGACGCAAGCTTTCAGTGATAATTATGTCCATCTTAGCTTTCATAATCCTTCTTCCACTGGTTTTCCATCAGTCTGTTACTTTAACAACAGGGTTATTGTTTGGAGTTCGCATGTGCGCCATGGGAATCTTGACAGTCGCACATATATATGCCCCTGAGGTATCTCCCACAATTTCCTTTGAAAGAGTTTTTCTTTTGGACTTCAGCATTATTGCAATTAATGAAGAGAATTTGAGCATATTCTATTCTATATAGAATCTGAACTATAATACACACACATGGAATCCTACAACTACTAGGATTAGGGTTGCCAACCCTAAAGCGATTAGTACAAGTAACAATGCAATGGGCCTAAGGCCCTACATGGCCTTTGGTCAATATAAAGCAAGTTAATTCTAAGAAAAAATAAAGCGAATTTGTAAAGTTCAGTGAATAAGATGGCGTCAAATAAAATGATAGTCAATCTCAATATGTTGAGTAATGCTAGGACCATAACTTTTACCTCAACTTTTGTTACAACTTACTCACGTGGCAAGTCATGACTCATGAGTGGTGAAATTGTGTACCCACCATTTTTACTTCACCACTCACAACTTGTCACGTGAGCAAGTTGTGGCAAAAGTTGCGGTCCTAGCATTTTCCTAATACGTTTGATATGCTTGTGAAAAGAAAAAATCATTTGGGCAATGCAGTTGGGTGTCTCATGTACTTGATAGTGAGCACTAGGCCTAGTATTTCTCATGCAGCAATGTAATCAATAGGTTCATGGTAGATCTAGTTGAAGAGCATTGGAATGCAGAAAAGTAGATCATCAGATATCTAGTAGGTACTCGTGACTACAGGATCCTATTTGATCAAAGAAAGTCTACAGAATCTATGAGTTATGTGGATGCTGGTTATGCAGGGGATATTGACTTTGGAAGATCCATGACAGGCTTTGTGTTTATGCTGGTTTGTGGCCCAATTTGTTGGAACTCTACAAGATATAGTTGCTCTATCCATTATAGAGGCAGAATATATGATCATTACAAAGGCAACAAAAGTAGCATGGTTTAAGGGGGCCAATTAACGAACTTGGTTTCAAGCAATATAGCGTGGTGCTACATTCTGATAGTCATAGCACAATTACTTGGCAAAGAACCAAGTATATTGTGCTAGGACGAGGCATATTGATATGCGCTATAACAAGATTAGAGAATGGATTTCTTTCGGGGATATTTCTCTTTCAAAGATTCACACTGATAAGAATGACATGTTAACAAGGTCAGTTACAGACAAGTTCAAATGCTGCTTGGACTTGATCAATGTTTGTAGTTTGTGATATGCCTCTAGGGGCTAAGGTGTAGGCAACGGAGGAATTTAGCTAATGTAGCTTGATCCTATTCAAGTTAAGGCAGAGATTTGTTACGTGGCTTTATTTAGGTGGTTCAAATTGCCTCAAGCCACCCAAGTTGGTCACAATAACGACCAACTATAGAAATGAACAAATTTCTAACCTAGCTGACTTAATTTGTGTAGAAGAAAACCTTTTGGTTTCCTGTCTTGTGCCTTCTGTGAGAAAATACCAAAGTGTACTGGAGTTTGGGTGTCTTAAGTCATTGTGCAACTATTAGTTTATTATAATCTCCCTATTTTTGTAGTGAAATTTTCTCCTGTCATCACCCATGGACATATAGACATATTCCTTTTTGTGTACTTGTTATTTATCTTTGTTTTTACTATTTTTAATTTGAATCTTGGAAAGCTATTTGCACAAATACTATTCATGTGGTGTTTGGATATCCATTTGCGACAAACAAGTCCATAGTGAACTATGAAGATGAGTTTTCTTTCGAAATTTTATGTTTTTGTAAGGGTTAAAGATCTTGTTGAGTTTAATCTGTGTCTCCAATGGCATGGAGGATGTTCAGAAGCACCTTCATAATCTGAAGTATATCTTCAAAGTATTTCATTCCTTAAGAAATAAGAAATTAATTACTCATTTTTCTTTCCCCAGCATCTTTGACATTAACCTTTCTACAGATCATGTAGAAAACTATTGTTGAATTCAAAGTATAGAGTTTGCAACTAAATTATTAGTTATACCCAACTTCTGTGAGAACAACTGGGGCTGGAGTTGCAAACGCTATGGGAAGAATTGGTGGAATGATATGCCCCTTAGTAGCAGTTGGATTAGTAACTGATTGCCACCAAACAGCTGCCATTATTCTATTTGAGGCTGTCATAGTTCTTTCAGCCATCTCTGCTCTTCTGCTTCCATTTGAAACCAAGGGCCGGGAATTAAGTGACAACTTAGCAGTATCAAAGTCTACAGAAGTTCCAGAATTTGGTGATTAGTTTATACCCTCACAAGTATAATGACAGTTATTATCCCCATAATACTTCTATTTGTTCAAAAAAATTTATTTTGTTCATAATGAATGTGTATTACTTGATCATTATCCTAATAAAATCAGTTAAGCTGAAATGTTTCCGTTCTCCCTGCAAATGTCTCATTTTTTTTTCTTTTGTAGATAACTCAAGAGTCAACAGATACCCATGCCCATCTGAATTCCAGATGAACCATATTTTTGTACGAAAACTGATTCCAATGGATATCCACATTTTCATAGCTTGGGTTGTAGGAAAACTAATTCCGATGAATATCCACATATCCATCGCTTGGGAAATTTTATTATCGTTTAAAAATGTAGATATCATCCATCCAATTTAATAAAATATTTTAACTAACAAAAATATCATTTCTAGTATAACACAAAATTTCCTCTAGCATCACTCTCAATCAAACATCTTTGTTTGGGTGTTCATAAACCTAAATCACGTAAAAGTGATACAGGGGTAATATACTTTACATTGCACAAGAACATTATATTCCTAAAGAAAGGAGAAACTAAACTTGAATCTCATATTCCTAATAATCTTATTAGATTCTTAATCAATCCAAACGTGGGTGTTCCTATATCTCAAGACATCCAGATTCTCAGGCATTACATTCCTGAGAATTTGGATGCTTGGAGCATATATTAGACTCCCCACCAACTGTGCTGCATTACATGACAATTATTCCGATAAAAAAATTGGAACAAGAAAATTATTCCAAGCAGTAATAATTTGTCATGTGTTATAGGGTGTTTATAAACATATTAGCTTCTCTAGAATGCCGAAATATGTCTTCTTTGCCCCTTGCAATCACACAAAAGCATTGCAATACCCTTTCGTATAATAACAGACATGAGCATGAATAGTTCAACAATATTAAAAAGGATGAGCACTAAAGATCTCTGAAAGAGAGATTGAATCATCCAGACAGAATACATGGGTGTTGCAATAGGTCAAGCACTCACAGGGTTTCTACCCTAGCAGAAAGCAAATGAGCCCTTAACTCTAGCACATATTTCAGTGAACTTAGAGAAACTGATAGCAGAGTTCAAACTTTTTGAATAAATCTATCGTACAATTATCTAACACTAGCTATGTAGCTATAAGGCACTAGGAAGGAAAGGTCTAAATCAGGAAGCAATTATGAACAATTAACTGTAAGAGTTTTTTTTTTTTTTTAATGAATGATTTGTCAATATTTTGGAGGTGGCTGCCACCTGCCGGCATGGCAACAAACCAACATACTTCTTCAAGAGAGTTGTAGTTAAAAGAACTAGATGATGTCCCATGCGATGCACGGACTATTTTACAATTTCTTTTGAAATCATATATATATATATATATATATATATATAGATTAAGACCTACATATATACTTCTTTTGTTATATAATATTTATGTTTGCTCACAATATTATTGAATACTTTGAAGCTTGATTTTCGTAATTCATATTTTATTAAAAAATTTGTATAGCACTATAAGACTATAACATATTATAATATTTACTGTTAAAATTAAGTAGATTTTATTTTTTAAACTAATTAAATGATTTTGAAATCTATAAATAAGAATTTAAACCATAAAATATTTATATATTCTAAAATTACATAAATTTAAGCAACCTACCAAACACTTCCTCAACCACCCTATTCTCATAACCAAATATGGAGACCTCAATCGCAAAGACCCAATTTATTATCTCAATGAAATTAAGGAAATCATTTTTAAGTGTCAGCATAAAGAGAACGTAATTAAATAAAGAGAAATTGACTAAAAACATAACAATTTACCAAAATTTAATTGTTTTTAGTTGGGCTCCCATATCCTTTAAAAAATAAGCGGAAAATACTTTTAAATCAACCTACAAATTATAAGTTATAACACAAAATAAAAAAATAGTTATATGTTTTTTTTTCTTTTTCTTTTTCTTTAATTCTAAAACAAAATACATTTATGACTTTCCCAAACCAAAATCTCAAACACCCAAAGACTCAAAGTGAATTAGAACTTTCACAAAATCCACAATATCAAAATCGTAAGCTACCATCACTGAATAAAAAAATGCAATCCCCCTTCCTTGGTTATAGCCTACTCACACGGGTTAGAATCAAATGAGACCACAATGTTGAAGTTATGTACGTGTCTTTGAAAGGCTGAAGGTAAATGACATCGTTTTTGTCTAAGTGTGTTTGAGATGAGATAGCATGAAGGGTTGTTGTGGGCATATGTATATAAAGGAGGAGAAGTGAAAATGGTGAATAAAAATGCAAAGAGTTTTTTATGTATGAGAGAGAGGAAAATCTTCAAACATTGGACCAATTAAAAGAAATAATAGTCTTAAAACATTGAATAAAAAATATAACTAAGAGAGAGGAAAATCTTAAAATATTGAACCAATTAAAAGAAATAATAGTCTTAAAACATTGAATAAAAAATGTAACAAAAAGTAGTCTTGAAACATTGAACCAAAAGAAATAAAGAGTCCTTATTTTTAAATTTGTTCTTATCTCAAATGTGGTTTAAGAATATTTCAATTCTTTTCATAGAGTGCGCCACATGGCAGAACTTCATGCTTTCCCGCATGAGGTCTCTGCTTTTATATATATATTGATGGTTTACAAAAATCAATGACATAAGGGGCTGCTAAATATCTTGTATATAACTCGATATTACGCACAAAATAAAGCCCAAAAACTCAAAAGGAGAATCTAGCACAGAAAAGCTACTGCAAGAATGATACAGATATTGCAAATAAATCTCAACCTGCTTATCATTTCCATTACAACAAATGTGATTCTCAATTAACATTTAGTATCTACAGCTTTGATTTATCACTAGGTTTAATTATTATATCAAGTGCAGTTCTCATATAAATTGTGATAATTCCTTTTGTCCTATACAATGAAACAAAAAGGCATGAGTGCAAACCAATTAACCAAATTATGCAGAAGACTCATGAAATTAAAAGCAAAATTTCAGCTTTCCATTGTCAAACTATGAAATGTACAGGTTAGTATGGTTCAAGACTACAAACAAATGTATTTAAACTTTTGCCTGGGTGGCTATTTCACCGCATCCTATTCCTAATTTCCCTTTGACCAACTATCAGTTCAGTACAGTTCTTTAGATGAGTAAGTCACGCATACACCCAACGGATCTTGAAAAACGGCACATTGGCATAATGTGAATATAGTCTTGCTGCCTCAAACAGTGACCATGTATGATAGGGAAAAAACTATGACTTTAGCAGAGGAAAAAAATTTCTTCTAGGACCATTCCAGGAAGTCGTAACTGATCAAATTACTGGAAGCCTTGTGTTGATCAATACTACAATTGTCTCTGACAATGAACCTCTTCTCAAAAACTCAATTGATTTTAGGCTTTGGTCGTCTTGGCCTTAACACAATATAGAGGACACCCAAAACAACCAAGAAAGCAGGAATTGTTGTCATATCAAAAACCACATGTACTTTTCTATCCCTTGTGCAATGAATTGGGTGGAGAAGGGCTATAGTTGCATTTACTTTATCAACAAACCTGTGAGAGATATGAGATTAGAGATTAAGTCAACTTTACATACAAACATGCATAGTCAAATTTTGGCCTTTCATACTGTAGATTTTCTTCCAAGCAAAAAGGTAACATGAGAGGCACATTACATGCTATATTACTCCCTAAAAAGATATATAATACACCAAATTCTATTGCAATGGCAAATGATGCTCGCAACACATGCATCAAAACAAAACAGGCCAATTATGTAGTAAGCTATGACACAGATCCCAGCCAATCAGAGGAACCGACTCCTCACTCTTAAGGCTCCATTTAAATTCAAAATGAACAAGAGGAAGGGGAGGAAAATGCTCATGAATTGCTTCCTTGATCATTTTCATCATCTTCAAATTTTCCTTCCCATTGTTATATCAAATATACAAACAGTCCCTAAAAGATTTGAACATCTATCATTTTGAAATTATGGAGGTTACAGCAGTGTTCAAAATAAAAGTAAAAGGAAAAAGAAGAGAAAAACACACACACACACAATCTCTTGCTCAGTTGTTTTGCATATATAGAAAACATTTCTTGCCAGCCTATTGAATGATTAAAAGAAAACAGGTCTCAATTTTTATTGATATTTGCTTGCATGTATCTTCTAAAACTGTTCCTTTTCTTCTCTTTTTGATATATTTCTGTTTTCCAATAAAAATTTTCAAAAAGTTTGTCTAAGATTCTCAACATGTGAAGCCCAATGATAACATGCAGATACATGAGCAGTTATTTTTGTTGTTATTTCTGTTTCACTTGGGCTTCAGAAGCCCATTGGTTTTTATTTTTCAAATTGGCATCTGAGGAGACACATAAATAAACATGCAATATATAAACTATAAAGAATTGTGCATGTAACCCAGTATTAATAGCCAATGGAAACAATAAAGAAATATTCCAAGTGCCTACCCTTTGGATGCTTCCTCTACCGTATACAGCAGTCTTAAGGCATCCAAATAACGCAGTTCTCCAGTAACAGTTGAAATCTGAAAAGACACATTTTACTATCCAATTGTAAAATTTAACAGTTTCAACAGACACGAAATAACCATCTACAAAACAATCCAACAACAGAAAAAGTTATTGTATCTAAACAAAGGAGTCATTTGCAATGTCCAACCTGGGCAATAAATTTTTGAGATCAACACCCTAATTTGCGATGAATTTGCAATATTCATCCCACCGTCCAAATCAGCGTGAAAATTAAAAATTAATCAGCAGATTGGGTTGTAGGGTACATTATCTGCCAATATTAACATATTGGTGCACATTAATTTGCAATGTCAACCCCATTCTAACCCAGTAATTTTTAATTTTGACATGAATATGGATAGTATGTAGTATCGTGCACATTACGCACATTACAAATTAATCTTGAATTAAAGTGTCGATTAAAAAAATTTAAAGTTGAGGGTGGACATTGCAGATGATCCCACAGTTTAAGGCGAATAGCTACAATTAATTTAATAGGAAAAGACAAAGAGTTACAAGGAAAGGGCATAATAAATATTAAGATAAGCTAATGACCAAGTCACTCACCCTTCTCCACAGGCTGACAATGTAGTTATATTGGTTCACAAGCTCACGTTCATGGGACAGAAAGATTTTATAGGTTTTTTCAGCTGCCTCTTGTTAAGTTTCCATCAATAAAAACTTCAATTCCTATAGCAATAATATTTCAGGACAAAATAGAACCCTAGATGCAGATTTAAATAAAAGGTAGAAGAATGTTACAAGTAGCAGCATTTGTCAACTACAACTTTTGCAGCATTTATACACTAAAATAAGTGGAAACCCCAATAATAATAATAAGCCATAATTTTTGGTCTTGCAGTTGAGTAATAAAAATATAAAGCTGCTGCCAGACCAAATCTCATAAGAAATCAGTCACCTCTAACAAGGACTCCATTCCTGGCTTTGCTTACTATGCAAAAGTTGACTATACTGATACCACCATTTTATTGAGTAGGTATAAACTTAAAACTGACATTATATTGTTCATTTGTTACAAAACTACAGGAAAGGATACATGTACGCTCCATGAGTAGAAGATGAATGGCTGAATTAACAAGTTGAATAGACTCTTCAAGTGTTGTGATGATATAGCTCCGGGCAATCGTATCAGACTGAAACTGTGATATATGCCAGCCTTGAGAAGTAATGGAAAACGGATTGCATCCTACCGACCATGCCCAATCCTGTCAAGTTGCAGGGAAAAAAAAAAAAAAAAAAAGACACCTCTGAGTGTGTGCTCGCATGTGAGAGAGAGGAATAAACTTTCCTTGGTATTTCTTTATTAATAATTTTGAAATTGAACAGAATGCATCAGTATACCTTCTGTCATCACAGCAAATGACATACCTCAATTGCAGTTTCATGGGCCTGACTGTAAACAAGATGAAGAGGAAGCAAACCAGCAAGATGCTCTGAAGCAGCAGCCAATGCAGCTTTTACAGGCCTCCTGGATTTTTTTTTTTTTCCGAACAGGGCGGGCGGGCGCAATAAATAAATTTGTCATGATTGTGCTGCTTTTTGTACATAAATACCATTCTTCTATGCAAAATGTTCTAGGCAGGGGTGAAGCATTGGTAATATATATAGGTAGACCAAAATAGAACATAACTAGCCCCCTCCCCCCACACACACAAAAAAAAAGGGGCTTATCAGCTAAGAAGCACAAGAGATTCCAAAATTCCCAGCCTCTGTGTCTGACACTTGTTCATGTCAAACACGCTAAAGACACTCTTGCATACATGTCTCAGTGTGTTGCAAGGAAAAAATTTATTTAAAAAATATCGTTTGATTTTAGATATATTTTTAAAGAATTTGATAGTTGTTATTTATTTTTGAAAAATTAAAATAAACATAAAATATACCTAAAGATATATATTAATTGTCGCATCTCCACCATGTCATGTCCTAAACTTTCAAGAATTGTAGTGTTGTTGTGTCCCATGTTGAGTCCATGTCCATGCTTCTTAGTGTATCAGTATATTGAGGAGCAAGAAGCATTTATCCAAGTTAAGCAACCAAATGCTAGACGCATGTCCAGATGAGCACCAATAACTAAGGCAGCTACTTATCTTGTCTGTTACATTTCAGTTATAAAAGTCTTCCTTCTTAGAAACAAATTGATTGATTTTATAGCCAATGAGAACTAGCTCAAATGGCACCTTCTCTTCATGTAAGAGCAAGATGGAGGATGAGTGGGCATGAATTCAAGACTTCCAGGGTGCATGTACAGCTTTCCACAAAAAAAATATTGATTGATAAAATAGCTCACAAGATACCATTATGGACAATCATTCAAGTTCCATCAATTGATCCCAACATTTAGAGTTCACCATAGATCACACTGGTCAAAGCCTAAAACTAAAACAGTGTAAATTGTAGGATTCAAAGGCCACACAAAAAATTATAATGTTGTAACAGGAGTACCAAATTAGACCTTGGCTATAGTAGGATGAGGTTGTACTTGTCAAAAGAGGGAGTAACACCATTGTGATTTGTGGAGTATCAAGTCTCTCTACTTATTATGTCTCCTTGGTCACTATTCCTACTAGTGTGGCAAATAGGTTGTATTTGTGGGATGGCATGGGTGACAATTTTAAGCATCATTTGGTAAGATGGGACACGGTGTGTACTCAGACTGCTAATGGGGGTTTGGGGGTTTAGGAAGTTAGTCACTTTTAATCAAGCACTTCAGGGGAAGTGGTTGTGACGCTTTGGGAGGGAGGAAACGCGTCTTTAGAGGAATGTAGTGGCTACGAAGTATGGTGAGGATTGAGGTGAACAGAGCACAAAATCCATCTGAGGAACTCATAGGCATGGTTTATGGAAGAGCATCACGATGGGGTGGAATAGGTTCTTACAGTATGCTCGTTTTGAGGTTGACATTGTTCCATAGAATGTCCAGTCTTGTATTATTGTTCCATAGATAGAAAGGAATCCATAAATCCTTGCTGCTAAGACTGAATGAGGGTGAAAGGAGGAGCTGGGATGTGAGATTCCACTATGACTTAATGACTAGGAATTTGGTTCGATAGGCTCCTTCCTCAATCTCCTTTATTCATATCTTCCACTTTAAGAAGGTGACAGATTGTATTGGAAGTTGAAAGGAGGAATGGAGAGTTTGAGATCCGTTCATTCTATAGGACCTTAAAAGACTTGGGCGTTAGTCCCTTCCCATGGAAGAGCATTTGGTGGATGAAGACCCAAGGCGGGGTCTCTTTCTTTGTTTGGACTGCAGCACGGGAGAAGATACTAACGTGTGATAATCTCATCAAGCAAGGTTACATGCTGGTTGCATGGTACTGTATGTATCACCAGGGTAGAGAGACAGTGGATCATCTTTCTGTTACATTTGTTCTATTGCGTTCAATCTATGGAGCTTTGATCTTAGATCTTTTGGGGTTCAGTGGGTTTTACTGGAAAAGGTTATTAATCTATTGTTTGAATGGAATGAATAAATTGGCAAGCACTCGTCAAACATCTGGAAGCTAGTTCCATTGTGCTTGAAGTGGAAAATTTGGAGGGGAACAAAATGAACATACGTTTAAGGATGCAGAAAGTGCAGGGACTCTTCTGTCAGCTAGGTTTACAAGCTCTTATTTAATTGGTCTAGCATTTGGAAATTTACTAATGGTAATCTCATTCTGAAATTTATTTTTTGACAAGTAACATAACTTTATTGAAGGAAAAAGAAACTCCAGTACACAAGGGATATACTATGGGTACAAGACAATCAACCTCAGGTTACAATGATGAAACATATCTAAAGAGAAGAACAAGAAAAAGATTGCAAAGATAGAATCCAATCAAAAAAAGAAAGAAAGAAAAACGACTTCAGCTCGAGATTAGAGCATTCACATCCCTCAAAACTTCTAGAATTTCTTTCCCACCAAAGACACCACATTAAAGAATGTGGCACTACCTTCTAAATAGCTATGTTTCAATGAAAGCCAAATTGACCCTACCAAGAAGCTAGCAAATCCAAAATCCTCAATAGCATAACCCATTGAACCCCAAACAGAAAAAACACCATGGTCCGCAACTCATTAGCTATGGGGCAATAAAGAAGTAAATGGTCCACAAACTCCCCACTCCATTTACACATATAGCACCAATTTAAAACAATAATGCCTCTCTTCCATAAATTATCTGTAGCAAGAATTTCCCTAATGCAGTTGTCCACGAAAAGAAAGCAACTCTAGGAGGTACCTTTGATTTCCAAATATTTTTCCGAGGAAAAGGCATGGCATTAATCGTCAATAAAGAACAATAGTAACCTCCTACCTCAAAGCCCCAACCCTTTGTTGGCCTCCAACAAAGTTTGTCTTCTCCACTTCTTCTCACAGAAGTAAGAATAAAATAGATCCATAAAAACCTACAAAGGATCCAACTCCCAATCCTGCACCAGTCATGAGAACTGAACATCCCAATAAAGAACACCATTACAAAATTGCAAAGATCAGCTATGGAAGAGTCCCTATCTTGACTCAAACCAGATAACTCCAGACAGGCCTATTTATGCAGACAATCCAAAATTTATAAAATCATTGTCTTAGATTTTTTTACTCTCTCTTTTTTTTTTCTTTTCTTTTTCTTTTTTTTTTTCTTTTTTTGACTTCTTTATGTCATTTTTTTGAAGAAGTCACTTTGCAATCAAGCATCTATTTACCTTTTTTTATTTCAAAAATAATAATAATATAAAATTTATAATTTATAAAAAAAATAAAAATTAAAAAATTAAATTAAATTAAAAAAAGAGGGAAAAGGTTCTCACTTTTTGACCCATTATTAAGTCAGATACCATCGTTCCACAGCTGATCTAATCTATATCAAAAATGAAAGCAGTAGATTTGCAGAGATATCTCCTTTTTTTATGTCATTGGTAGTTAGTTATACACATACTACAAGCACCCAATGGGTTATGAACTCACCACCTTGCCCTTCATCCACACATGCGAGAGGAGCAAGTGCAATTTGAGCCAAGGCTCATTGCATAGATATCTCCATGATGTAATAACTTTCAAATACCTAGGCTTTGCCATTCTCTATACTATTAAGTCCCCCCCCCCCCCCCCAAAAAAAAAAAAAATGCACAACAACAAGAAGAAAGAAAAGAAAAAAAAACAAAAAAGACATTTTCCCTGATTCTGTAAGATGTCACCCAGAATTAATCATATTATAGAATATTATACATCAAGATGATGAAAGAATGGAGGATTAAAAACTGGGTAATATATTGTCTAAAATACTAACCTCAAATCCAACAAAAGTGAGTGCCCATTACACTGATGATGGCTTTCCCAGGATGACTCCTCTGACTGAACAACGATAACCATGTCAGAAAGTGCCTTTGCCTGGTAATACTTGTCAACAAACAATGGCTCACTGTGAAAGAACCAAAAAATGGGTACTTCAAGGGTGGATCTGCTATGGGCATGTGACCCTACATTATTCAAGGGGAAAAAAAAATGATGATGATTCCAAAAGGTATAAGCAAACAGAAAGCACTATCTCATTTATAAAATGTTTTATTTCTTTATTTTTTTTTATATATGGAAAAACACCAAGATCAATAGTTTATATAGATTGGATGCTAAATGATATCCAATTTAAGTAGAATTTGACACAAAAGCACGGAAGGATATGTAATCCAAAGGTGGAAGTGGTAAAATATTATCCAATTTAAAGTTATTGAGCTATCTAAGATTAACATTAACTAAGCATTAGATTAGGTAACTTGATCCTAACTCTAGTGTGCATTTGGCACACCAAGGTCATCCAAACAAACACACTGGATGTGTGTCAACCATCAACATTCTTATCTTTTTTACTCTTCTATGTGTTTTAATGCCATACAACATAACCAAAAAAAAAAAAGTTAAACCTAGTATTATCCTACTAATTTCCCCTTTAAATGTGAAGACAACTAGGGCTCTTGGACCAATAAAGGTTCTTTTCCTAATTGTCCCACATCTTAATCTACAATGCTCATAAAAATCAGTATTTCAACCTTTTTTTATTTCAGTCACAGTCATTGTACCACGTTTAAACCTTTACATAGCACTTTGAATATCATATTAAATTATATTGTCTGGCTCACAGTTCCCACCCATTAGTAGAATCTTATATAAGGGCAAAATTTAGGTACAACTCTTTAGATGTTGTAACTTAGGTTCCCTCATTAAATTCCAACACATGGCTGAATTGAATTTAATTGTCCTTAAAATGAAAATATTATCCATATTGCATTGGTCAATGCAACCATGTGTTTGAATTTAATTGAAAAACTTAAGGTACAACACCTAAGGTTCTATATATAAGTTTGGCTCCTAATACAAATGTAGACAGAACACGCCAGGTTGCACTAAATGAACAGCAAGACAAAATTATGTTGGTTTAGTGAATGAAAGAAAAGAGTATGGTATCAATGAGACAAAACCCAGCCTATAAATAATCTATTTTCATTAACATATGAGCATTTTGCAGCGGAGATAACCTTTCAAAGAGCCATGATCATTCAGCCTCTGCAACTGGTACTGGAGAATGGAAGAATCAAGATAGGAATTTGATGTTTTCCTATAAGTTCCATTAACAAGCAAAAGAGGGACAGCAGCTGCTCTTCGTGCCACCGAAAATGCCATCGCCAAAGCAGGATCATCAGACAGAGGTAACCTACAAATCTTATCCAGATCAATAAAGCAAGCAGAAATATACAAGCTGAAAGAAGAAACAAATCTAGCATCTAATTTTCAAAAGGGAAAAGAAAATATATATAAAAATAAATAAATAAGATCAAGCAAAAGCTTCCACAATGATATCCTTAATATTAGCTCAAAAGACCATTAATATGCAATCAAACATAAAAGAACTACTTAAAACAAAAACTAAAGAAATCAAACAACAATGATGGATGCATACATATGCTGACTGAACATAGCTTTCTGAGAGGGTAATAACAGAGAGGAAAGTCCATCATTGATAGCCTTGAGATCCACAGGCAATAGTTTAATATTTCTGACTTTCTGCAACGAAAAAAAGAAAAAAGAAAAAAAAAATCCGTTCAGGTGTAAAATTTCAGTTCCATTGAAGCTTGTTTGAATTTTGTAATGCACATCATACCTCCTGTGTGATGAAATATAACTGAAAGGATATCTTCTCATAATGATGAAAAGCACCATCAGCAATGGAAGGTGATATAATGTGTCTCATGGATCCCCACAATGTTGAACCTAAATGTGCGAGAAAAGCATCACGCGCAACTGTGTAGTTTTGGAACTCCTGCCCATGAGGAAAAATAAATATATGATGACAGAAATTCATATATCTGATTGAAAAGGCAGAATCATCACAAGAAAAATAATCTAAACATGTTGATAAGCCTTACAAATCTCGCAAGGAAAATAGCAGAGTAATTACTCAAAGACAGACCAACAAGCATACCTCATAAGTATCACTGAACAAATTCCAACTCTCCATTCGCTTTAACGCCTCTATGGCCTTTTGCTTATGACTTTCATCATATTCATCACCTTCAAAAGACTGGAGCTCATTTTTCAAATCCCGCATTCTCTCATCAAGTTCTGGAATCATAATATTGAAATGTATGATTCACAAGCCATATTTCAAAAGAATAAGAAAGAAAACAGTCATGTCAAACCATAATTGTTATATTCAATCACCACAAACATTATATCAAGAGGTATACTAAAAAGCATTTGGATCACCAAGCTGTCAAACCTGCAATGTTTTGACAAGTGAAGTAAAAGAAATACATGCTTTTGTCGTTCCCATATGTCATGTATCAGAGATATTAAAACCACACATGATTTTTGCTTTCCAAAACTACTTCTCAGAAGTGCTAAAATTGCAAGTAAATATATATATATATATATATATGTGTGTGTGTGTGTGTGTGTGGGTTCATGCCCCCCTAAACCATTCTGTCTCAAAGAACAAGACTACCTTCACAGAGAGCAAGCTTAGTCTTTCTTCCCTTGCAATGCTTAAAAGCAAAAAGCTCATATATGTCAATCTCTGCCAGAAGAATATCAATGGCCTGGTGTTCTTTCTGCAATATTTACATGCACAATCAAAAGAATGAGACTGTGGAAGTCTCACAATTCATGTAAAGTACTGACGTGAAATACAAGAACAAAAAAATCTTAACATTAATGATTAATTCTTTTATTCACCAAAAAGCGCATACATCACCAAATATGGAAAACTTTTCCTGAATAGCGTCTTGTAAGCGATCCTCAGCCTCATCTTCAGAAATTTCTACATACAACAAGAAAAGCCAAAATTAATTATAAATAAAGAACTTGGGTAAAGAGCTAAAAATCATTATCCAACTATGCACTAAGTCAATGCTTAAGAAGTCCGCATAATGTACCCCCCAACTCCTGATTCTTTGAAATGATTTTAAGGGATCCACAAAGCAGTCAAATAACAATGCGAAACATTTTTTTTTTATGATAAGTAATAAGATTCATTGAAATCAAAAAGAGAAGAACACCGAAGTACACAGGGAGTATACAGGGGTGAACAAATCAAAAACGAACATTACAAAAATCAAGAAAATCCAAAATAGAAGAAAAAGGACGGTTTCTCCACACAGAAAACCAATCAAGTAAGGTTCTAAAAAAAAAGAAGCTTGAGATCAGGCATGGAACGCTCCTTGTCTTCAAAACACCTACTATTTCTCTCCTTCCAAATACACCACATCAAACAATGAGGAACAACCATCCAAAGATCTCCATTACCATGGCGACCAAAACGACCTTGCCAGCATGCCAAAAGCCCAACAACAGAGAAAGGCATAACCCAACAAACTCCAAATAACCCAAAAACCATATCCCACAACTCCAAAGCAACCGGGCAATGAAGGAAAAGATGGTCAATAGTTTCACTATCACACTTGCACATGAAACACCAATCCAAAATGCAAACCTTTCTTTTCCTTAAGTTGTCAATAGTCAGACATTTCCCCAAGGCTGCTATCCATACAAAGAAAGCCACTCTAGAGGAGATCTTCTGCTTCCAAATGCTTTTCCAAGGAAAAAACTGCTCACTATGGCCAACTAGAAGATGGTAGTAAGCACTAACCATGAATCCCTTACTCTTACAAGGCAGCCAACATCTCTTATCCTCCCCGATCCCCCTTACAGGGGTGCAATAAATGGAATTGATAAAACTCCTAAAAGCTTCCAATTCACGGTTATGCACCTCCCTACAGAACTGAAGATCCCAGTGGAGTACAACTATACAACATAGCATCTTATTGTGTAGCTATACTCAACACCATTCCAACAGAATAACAGCATGCACAGTAAATATGAAAGTACCTAACAATGCTCCATAAGGTTTCTGCAACATGGTGAAATACCATTTATTTTGCATGGAATATACATACAAGAAAACAACCCAATATGATCATGGCCACATATAAGCCAACATAAATTAAAATGTCCAAGTGATTGAAAGAGTGCAAAGAAAATTTATTTTAATTTAGGTTTATTTAAGTTTTTAGAAGTAATTTTTTTTTTTTTTTTTTTTTTTTACTATTGGTCCATTGGATTTTGTTTTAGGTCTTATTAGTTAATTAGGTTACAGGTATTTTCTTTCTCAAAAAAAAAAAAAAAGGGGATATAGGTATTTTACTTAATTTCCTAGAGTCAAGGTTGTTTTCATGATTTAATAATTAGACTTCGCGACCCAATTTTTTTTTATATAAGTAATGAAAAATTTATTAAACTTGCATAAAAGAGTCACCCAAGTATATAGGAAGTAAACTAGGGACAAGTACAATCAAACACACAAATTACAAGCATCCATCAAAGGATGAACCAAAAATATTTAATGACTTCCTACAATTGACATCTAATTCAATAGCGTTTTGAAATAGAAAAGTTTTAAGTATGGTACTGTCCTTTCCAAAATCCTCAAAGCTTTGGTTATTTCTCTCCCGCCAAATGCACAACATCAAACAATGAGAGATAGCCATCCAAATAGCACAATTACAATGACGCCTAAACTTTCCTTGCCAACAAACTAAAAGCTCAACTACCATCTTCGGCATTACTCAATGAATACCTAACAAGGTGAACACCATAGCCCACAATTCAATAGCAATAGGACAATGGTTTAGGAGATGGTCTACTGATTCCCCATTTCCATTACACATAAAAGCACCAATCTAAAATCCAAATTCTTTGTTTCTGTAGATTATCAGTTGACAAAATATTCCCCAAAGTCGAAATCCAAACAAAAAAAGCAAATCTAGAAGGAACCTTACGCTTCCAGTCAAAACCCAGTAATACAAACTAACCTCAAAACCCCTACTCTTGGCAGGCATCCAGCAAACCTTATCCTCCCCAACTCCCCTCAAAGAGAGGATTTGGGTTTAATTCCAGCATTCTATATAAGTGTCCTATTGTAGTCTAATGGGACAAGATTATGATGAACAAAATATCAGATGGAAGTTGCCCAATGGATTGATGCTGACTCAGGTGCTATTTCCTAGGTTTTCTATCACATTTGGTTTGGTTCTAAGTAATGCTAGGTGCTGATTTCCTAGGTTTATTTTAGTTTTCTGCACTTGTTGATTTTGTTCTACATCAGTTTTGGTATCAGGGCTCATTGTTCTACTGTACATCGCCGAGGCTGCCAAAGAACATTTTCATTTTTGCTCAAAACATTCTAACATTGAATTATGGTATCAACACCATGACTGAGGAACCCACAAAAAATATAATTAATTAATTAATTAATTAAAATGGAATTCTGTCAAAGCAAAAGGGAAAAGTGCACACATCAGCACATAAAAATGAATAAGCACTGAAAAGATGTGTCAGTAGTACCTGAAACTGCACCAATTGTTTTTTCAACATTTGGTAAACTTAATTCAGTGCGCACTCCTTCTCCACCAACAGCAGGTCCCCATGACCAAGGGCCTGCACTTAAATCAATAAATGCCCACCTGATGCAGTTTATATAAATATTATGCATCAGTGTTTCAATTATCTATCTGGGTGCAGGTTAGTGTGAGAGTGAGAGAGATATTGAACCTGTCTTTTCCAATCCATGCATCAGTGAGACATTCCACATGAAGATCACCAAGATTCTCAGATTTTAATCCCTTTCCATAAAGGAGCTTCATGTCTTCATTCTTCCCTTTCAACAACTTGAAATGAAGGAATTGAAATCCATTAGTTAAAGAGTTGACCTTTGTCGGCTTTCTTCAGTAACACTTCATTGGTATGCATATATATATATAGAGAGAGAGAGAGAGAGAAGCCATATAGTATACCTGTAAAACTTTTCCCTGAATAATATCAGCAGTGTCCTTCCCCTGATTCAGCCTCTCAACATTATTCAGCGCATCTAGGCAAAGGTTGTACCATTCCACCTGAAATTACAAATGAACCCCAGTAGCACCTAAACTATAATAATAGATAAAAAGGAAGCTCAACAAAAATAAATAATAAATAATAATAATAATAATAATTTTGACAGGAAAGAATAATTTCATTGAAAGGATTCTACTTCATGAAAATAGAAACAAAGTGGCCTAAAGTATTACAAAAGGAGGCTCAAAAATTGCAAAAAATTTATGATTAAAATTTTTTGAAGGAAGCATATCACTGACAATAATTTTACCAGGATTTTTTGACAAATTTGGACATCCACAGGAAATTGTACCTGATAATTCTAATCATCTTTGGAGGCCAACAAGTTATAGAAGTATAACCCAAACGGGCCCAATAATATCCCTCTTCTAAACATAAATCTTAACATGTTTACATTGTAGTTTCCTTAATTTTGAAAAGATGCATTTATCTTTCCACCTTTGAATATATCCTAATTTTTCTATTTCAAATACTAACAACATACTAAACAATAGTACTTCCCAGGAATGTAATTATATTAACATTCACTTTTTCAACATTTTAAGCAAAAATTATACTAACCGTATCTGTATCTTCAGTTACAGTCCAGGCAAACTTTGCCATTGGATGCTTCTCATACAAAGGTCTCTTAATCTTATCGAGAGCTGTAAATAATTTAATATTTAGAATAATTTGATTATAGGAAAAATATACTAGTAATTGAATAAGAAATTCATTATCTCCTGAAAATTAAAACAGTAGAAATTAGAAAGGAAATTCTCATACCAAGAACAGTTTCTGGAACATTGTCTGACTGAATAATTTTTGTTTGCAAATCCTTGTTCTGTACAATAAAAATTCAGTCAGTGCTGGTTCTATAGACAAAATGAAGGCAGCATAGAAATTTTTAGCACCAGCAAGAGATACTTCAAACCTAGCATACTAACTAGAGACAGAGTAATTATATCTTATGAAAAATGTAAAACATGAAAATTTATAACACGTATTTGAGGAATAGCAAAGGAACGCAAAAGGCAAACAAAGAAACTAAAAAGAAAAAGAAAATACCTCTTTAAGAAAGTCTATTTCTGATTCAGATAAACCTCTCCTGCAGCAATTTTTTTTAAAAAAAAATTACAATTAAAAGCTAAACCAAATGCAAGATAAAGTTAATTAAATCAAACTAAGGAAAGTGCAAGAATGTCTTTATAAGATAAAAGAAGAATGCACTTTAAGACAAACAGAAAGATTTAATCAAGCTGTAAGATAATGCCAGCAGTTTCCAGAAGTTTAACGTCAACATTATTACAATATTACATACAATCAGACAAGTATAATAACAGGGATGAAATGTGACAAAAAGATGGTGAATTTGCGGATGATGTTTTATTACACTGCCAAATTGTAAAGGATGTAAGATTCATCATGTGTTCAGAGTGATCTGGGAACTGCTTGATGGTTCTTGAGCTACTTGTCAGCTGTACAAAAGTTCAAGAAACGAAGGACAGCTTCATGCATGGAAAACTGCCTTGTAATTTTTCACTGTTATGACTGACCATATTGATTGGACCTCTGTTTTCCTCTTTTTTTGAATTTTCTATCTCCTTCGTGGTCACACCACACAAAAACATTTGACATTTGTAGAGCTCACTAAATTTCTTCTAAAGTATACATTTTCAGATTTGCAAAATAAAAAAGACTATATTTTTAATCTATGTTCGTCCAATTAAAAGATGTTCCCTTCAATTTTCAACATTGTTTCAAATTTTCAATCCATCTTTCTGTCCAAATCTGTCTAAATTAAAGTGACAGTGTCAATCATGTGCAAATCACAAGTCTAACCTCGCTGACACTAGCTATTTAATCAAAAGAATTTTAAGTTCAATCGATTAGCCAACAACTTCACAAGCAATTTATATACTTAAAAATTGCTTTTAGGAAATTAACATAAATGTGGTAAGCATATTTTTTAGCACTAGAGAACAAGTTATATCTAAGAATAATAATTTTAATTAAATACACAATAAGTGGGAAAAAAAATAATGAATCTTACCAACATACTCACCGGTATCCATATTTAGCTCTTTTTACATCACGTTTAGGATTAAAAATGAATATGTTATACGCATTTTGAAGTTGAAGATATTCAACAAGGCTACTGAAAAGAACATCCATCATGTCCACATCAACTTGCCAAAGAGCACCCTCATCGGTCCTGTAAGCAATGAGTTAAGAGAATTACTATAGGGAGAAAAATAGATGAATCATAAATGCCAGACAAACAAGATATATATGATCATGTAAGTTTCCTTTCGGTGATTAAAGTAAATAATGAATTAAAAAAAAAAATGTAGAAGGAAGAAGTTGCTAATTATACCCAAATGTGGCACTTGATTAACTAATTAAGCTTATATCAGTGAAGATAATTAATAAGTGATTTACCTATTACCAGAAACATCATCTCTGCGGCTGAAAACATTGATGGCATGCTCAAAAATGGAGGTAACCTTTTCACCCATTTGTATTGCATGCACAGAAAAACTGCACAAGCACATTCTTCATCGTTACCATCATATAATAGCAACATTTATTGTTATAATTTCCAATGAAATCGAGGAAGGAAATTAATAAATAAAAATGCCAAGCCCATATTCCTAAAATGAACAAGCAGACAAAATTACAAAGGAACTTACTTGTAGTTTATGTTACTGACAATAGGAAGATGATGACGTTGCCCTTTATCTACGCTAATTTTGTAAAATGGAGACAGAACTGCTCCAATTTTTGGAATGCGTGTATGTTCAAAGATGTGATCAATTTTTGTGAACCACCGCTCAAGTTCTTCAGGGTGAAGCTTGAAATCTAAAGAATATTGGCATAAAGAAACAAATAAGGAAACCATCAAACCAAATTTCTAAAAATTAAAGCCAAAAATTCAGCCAGTGTATGAATATAATAAACAGTATATTTATATACCTTGGTTCCCTTTTCCTTCAAATCCAACAAAAATGAAATTCACAGGAACTGGAAGATACATGGAATCAACTTGCAAAAGCTTTAGATAATTGGCAATATTACCTGTAAAACAAGCCAGAAAATATTGTAACAGCTCAGTACTTTTCATTATCAAATTGATGCTAGAGACATAGCTTTGTTTGGAAACAAGGAGACTAGAATTAAAAAAATGAAATCTAAGGGTACAAAGACTTGTTCAGCTTCATGTGCAGAGCAAACAAAATAAGCTGCAGAGGCCATGAGCATCCTATATAATATTTTTAACAACCCCAAGTTATGATATGCTGCTTTTAAATGAGCAAAGGAAGCACGAGGGAAATCAACTTTTGACACCATAAAATTTGCAATTTGCAGTTTTCACTTAAAATTCTTTTACAAGGGATCAAGTCAAACTAACATATCATCATTCCAACATTGATCATTTGATTTGAAATTTTCAATTTTCCAGCAGAAAGATGTCATAATCTTCATAAATACATCCAAACCAATTATTTGAGCAAGAACCATAGCACCAAACTAAGACCAATTAAAAGAACATTTGACACTTAAGTTATATATGAAAAGTTCAAAGCCAAATAGGCAGGCACAAAAGCATTAGATATGGAATTAACAAATGGATTTTTTCAGTATACAAAAACAAAAAATCATATAACTTAAGACATTTTTTTTATAAGTAAAAATCAATAGCTTAAGATATGCTTAAGTAAACTAGTATTTGCTATCAACATGAGAATAGAAGGGCATGGAGACTATCACAACGTGAAGATAAAGAAAGCATTCAACCTCCTGGCTATCAAGCACTAATACATTAAAGAAAATGCTGACACACTTCAGGATGATGACATATGTACAACAAGACTTGACGTGTCTGTACATGTCTGCCATTAGATATATTGGAGCTTTATAATGGGCACAGCTGGGACACCTAGAGGGTACTCACAGGGTGCAGTAAAGACATCTGACAAGACATGACATCTGCAGCCAAGTTCTTTTATAGCATTGCCAAATTTTGACCTTTGACTTGGAAATGACTCTATTCAAAATTATATTAATCATAAGGGTGGCAATTCGTGTTCGAGTGTCGGGTTTGTGTTGTGTCGACTCATGAGTATTTGACTATATGGGTCAACCTTAACCCGACATGTTCATTAAACGAGTCAAGATTCCTCAACCCTAATACAACCCATTTATTAAACAGGTCAGTCGTGTCGACCTGTTTATCAGATTTTATCAAAACCAAAAAAATAAAATAAAATAATTACATCACAAACAAATAAATATTTTTTAATTTAAAATTCAGACAAAGGAAGACCACATATCAAGGAGCAAGGGAAAAAGAAGACAAAGGCCTCCTTTACCCCCATAAACTTCTTGAATATTAAATTTTAAATTAAAGAAATAAACAATTAGGAGATAAGTTAGTAGTTGCGCCCTTTCGGTGTCCTCTAAATTCTTAGAATTTGTTGTATTGCAGTGTCCAAGTCTTACCCTGGCCTATTTCCTATGTACATACCAATGCTTTATAGACTCCTACAGGCCACCTAAATTCAAGCTCAGTAAAAGCTACTAGTCTTCACCACCAAACCAAAAGAAATTTGCACCTTTCCTTTTACCTTCTCCTTATTGTTTCCTTCTTGTTAGGAAAAGGGAGGGATAGTAGAGGGTGAAGCTAAACATGGCATTCAACCTTTGAGAGAATGGAATAGAGCGCCATGCATAACCACTCATAATCTTACCTCTAAATCAAAAGATATTCCCACACACTCTTCCTTCTTCTTTTTTAACTTTTTCCTTTCTTCGTGCTAGGAGAAAGGACATCATACAACATCCTTCTGAGACATATAGAGTGTCTTGGGACATAGCCAAAATACTCTTTATAAAGCTTTTGATATCGCTTCGTACCAGCTGCTAAAGTCAATTTTGGACTTTCCAGGCAAAAAATATATTTTGGTCTAAGAAATTGTTCTTCTACAATTTTATTTATTTTTTAGATAATTCAATCCCATACAAAATCAATTGTCCATCAACAGTGTCATGGTGGGGAGAGGCAACCCGTAGGAGGGAGGCACAATGGCGGCACTGATGCTGGGCTGCATTAATGAGGAAATTTGAGAGAGAGAGAGAGAGAGAGGGATTTGTATCCGTAAGAGTAAAGCCAAAAGAATAAGGAAGAAACAAGAAATGACGAATCAGAAGCGGGGAGGAGGGAGGGAGAGAGAGAGAGAGAGAGAGAGAGAAAAGATAAATGAAGAAGAAAAAGTGTGGAGGAGCAAAAGGAAAAGGGGAAAACAAAAAAGAAAGAAGATAAACATGGAGAGAACAGGTGGATGAGAAACAAGAGAAAGAAAAAAGAAAGTGTTGAATTTGGGCTAGTGGGTTGTGTTAAGGTATGGCCAAAAATTAAAACAAAACTGTATTGATTGGCCTAGCAATCACTAAATGAAAAGACTAGTCCATCAAAAATTTACTTTGTACTAGTTCATACTACTAATTATTTGTTTTATATGTCAATGAATATATATTTTAAGTTCATATATATATATATAGAGAGAGAAAGATAGAGGGGTTAATAGTGCACTTTAAAATGGTTCAAAACAAAGTAAAATATTTGCATTATAGAAATATACAATTTATTCAAACCAAAACAACCTCTTCTACACTTTTAATAATATAACAAGCAAACTGGATATCTGCAGTGACCCCACCAAAAAAAAGCTCTCAGGCCTAATTAATACAATGACACGAGTACAAGACCATCTCACTTAAGCACAATCTAAAAAATTATTTACACAAGGTAATTTAACAAGAGTAATAAATAATTTATAATATGCATTGCAAACTTATAAAAAAGGGCTAATAAAAAAAAAGTTCAGGAATATATTGATGAAAGACAGGTAATTACCTGCCTTGGTGTAATTGAGAGCACCCATCTTGCCAGGGCTCAAAGATTCCAAATCATCAAAATCTGAACATTAGCAGATAACATTATACACCAAAAAAAAAAAAAGACCATTCCTTAGTAATATTTAAAAAAAAAACATATAAAAATTCAAATATACAATATGTAAACATACCTCCACGTATAACAGACTCACTCCAAAATCTACTCTTCTCCTTGAGATTGAATAAAGAGAACACTGAGGACTTGCCCCTTCTATGAGTGCTGGGGGTAGATCCATGTGACCCGGCTGCGAAGAACTAGTACACATGCCATATATAGATCAGCATATAGTGTTGTCAATCCAGTTTATATTGATTATGAAAGTTAAAATTAAATAAAGAGATGTTCATAAGCAACCTCCAGGAATCCATAAAAAAATACACTAAAATTATTTTCCTTGAAAGCACACCATGGCAAGCCATGAATATCAAGTGAAAATCACAATAATTTGTTCCTCGAAATGGTATCACAGAAATGAAAGATTGAACAAATGAAATTGAACTTTATGCATCCATATACAGAATCCAATTTCTTTAATGCCAAGAAAAGAAAAGGAAACAAAAAATCAATGAAAGCGTTCAGTACAGATTGTTCAACTAAGAGGCATGAACGCAGACACTAACATGACTATACAGCAGTTCTTGAAAAATTAGAAACGACAGTGGGGGTACAACAATTAATTTATTAACTAACATATATCTTTAGGTATATTTTATTTATTTATAGGGATATTTTATGTTTATTTTAAGTTTTCAAAATAAATAACAATAATCAAAATCTTTAAAATATATATATATATATATATATATCTAAAATCAAAGGAAATTTCTTTTTTAAATCTTCTTAACAAATTGAAAACACACACATGCAGAGTTTATCGACATGTCCAACATAGACACACCGGCTTTTGGAGTGTTAGTGTTTCTAGTCTTGAAGCTAAAAAGTCTTTTTTCGGGAATAACAAACGATTTTTTAGAGGTCGGAACTTGGTGCGATGGCCACCAAAAGCAATAAGTGGCGGGTTGAGTCCGGGAATCAGCCTCTCCAACAAAAAAATTTGTGAGTAAGGCGGCACTGGATACAACCTTTTTAAGGTGCAATTTTTAGACATTTGGTGTCTAAGGCCAAAAAGCTTCTTTTTTTTTTTTTTTTCTTTCTTGAAAAATTTTAAACCAAACAGAGTTATTTTGAAAAATAAAAAAGGGTAATACTATTTCAATATTCAATTTTTGTCGAAAATTTTGGATTTTTTTTTTTTTTTTGGGTAAAAGCTATAACCAAACTAACCTAATTTAAAATAAGAATAATAATAAGTAGCAATACCAGCCTTTTGCTTTAACACAATCAATCAAAATGCACAAACATAAGCAAATATAATATAAATTCAAATGATCATAAACCTTAATTTAAATTAGAATATTTGAATGGAACGCTGGTATCCTAGTTTTTCTTTATATAGTGAAAGACTAATTCCTAAATTCAATACACAGAATCTGCTTAAACCTCTACTTCAAAAAAAAAAAAAAATTTATTGATATCAAGCCTCTCCTTCACATTTCATTATTGTTTAATCTTCTGTTTGGCAGCCGAGAAAAA
Source organism: Quercus ilex subsp. ballota (assembly GCA_032727855.1). Taxonomy (NCBI): domain Eukaryota; kingdom Viridiplantae; phylum Streptophyta; class Magnoliopsida; order Fagales; family Fagaceae; genus Quercus; species Quercus ilex. Next base: position 6,664,548 of record CM064918.1, read on the forward strand.
AAAAACTAAGTGGAAAATGAAAGAAACGGATTAAACTGTTTTAGGTTTTCATTGATTCGAGGCATTTGCTTAGTCCACATGAAGATCACAGTGAGCGCGACTCAAAATTCAAAGACAAAACCAAAAAAATTTTGACGGCGATCAAGAACAACAACAACAAAAAATTGTTCACAACGAATCCAAAGAGAGAAGCGATTGGAATTATACCAGTAGAAGAGTGAGGACGACGAGGAATTGAAGACGGAACGATTTGACGAAGAACGCAGACGCAGTAGATCTACTACTACGTTCAGATTCCATTTTCTTCTTCGTCTATGTTTCTACGATTCTCACAGAGAGTTGGCTATTTGTGATATATGTGAAAGAAATGAAATTTCATCGAAGGGACTGAGTTCGAGGGACTGAGCTGAGCGAAATATTGGTCTTTTTCTCTTTCTTCTTTTTTTTTTTTTTTTTTTTTTTTTTTCTAATTTTTTAGAAATAGAAATAAAACTGATGGAAGTAAAAAGCGGATTTTTTTATAAAATAACTATAAAACCCAAACAATATTATTAGTTAGGCAACGTTTCAAACAAATTGCATTTCTAACAATTTGACTTCAGAGGAGTCGATTTTACTGTTCATATCGCCTATTTTTTTCGCCACGTAGATCAAGAAATCGAGTACATTATAGTCATTTTTTACACAATAAAATCGACTATAGTGGAGTTGCTTTCAATAGGAAGAAAACGACTCCATTGGAGTCGTTTTCTTTGCACTGAAAACGACTCCACTGGAGTCGATTTCACTGTATAAAAAATTCAAAGAAACATTCATTGCCGGCCTGAAAAAAAACCTCATAACCTTCAAATCCAAAACGGAGTACCCACGATCTGATCACCTGAAGCTCTCGCCGGAGTTTGGTCAAAATCGGCGCTGGGTTCGTTGGGGTTTGGTGAAATCGGCGCCTGCTTGCTCGTCCGTGTTGCTCGTCTGCTTGCTCGTCGGCGCTCGTCGGTTCGTTTGCTGGGTTCGTCGCGCAGGTTCGTCGGAGCTCGTCGGCGCTCGTCGGTTCGTTTGCTGGGTTCTTCTGGGTTCGTCGCGCAGGTTCGTCGGAGCTCGTCGCTGGGTTCTTCTGGGTTCGTCGGAGCTCGTCGGCGCTCGTCAGCGCCTGAGTTCGTCGGCGCTCGTCGGTGTTGCTCATCGGCGCTCGTCTGCTTGCTTGTCGGCTGGGTTCTTCTGTGACAACTTATGCTTAAGACACTGAAGCTGATCCAGCTCGTGGTGCAGGTGGGTTATGGGCAAATCGACTTCAGTGTAGTCTTTTACAATAGAAAGAAAACGACTTTGCTGGAGTCGTTTTCTTTCTATTGTAGACGACTCCACTGAAGTCGATTTTTGTGTATAAAAAATGACTATAACGGACTCGATTTCTTGATCTACGTGGCACAAAAATAGGCAATATGAACAGTGAAATCGACTCCTCTGAAGTCGAATTGTTAGAAATGCAATTTGTTTGAAACGTTGCCTAACTAATAATATTGTTTGGGTTTTATAGTTATTTTATAAAAAAATCCGTAAAAAGCAAAACAAAGAGGAAATATTTTTGGGGCTTTTGGGTTTGGGAGTCAAAACGGGGTTTTTTAATAAAATAACTATAAAACCCAAACAATATTATTAGTTAGGCAACGTTTCAAACATATTGCATTTCTAACAATTCGACTTCAGAGGAGTCGATTTTACTGTTCATATGGCCTATTTTTTGGGCCACGTAGATAAAGAAATCGAGTTCCTTATACTCATTTTTTATACATAAAAATCGACTTCAGAGAAGTCGGTTTCAGTTCGAAGAAAACGACTCTAGTGGAGTCGTTTTCTTCGTATTGAAAAAGACTTCACTGAAGTCGATTTCAGTCTGTAGACTTCCAAGAACACCTTCAGATCTTCAAAGAATCAGACCTTCAAAGAATCAAACACGACGAACCCGAGCGTGTTGGTCAGAATCGGCGTCAGATTCGTCGCGCCTCGCCGTCGGTGTTGCTGGGTTCGTCGTCGCGCCTTGCCGTCGGTGTTGCTGGGTTCGTCGTCGCGCCTGGGTTCGTCGAGCCCGGGTTCGTCGGCGCATGGGTTCGTCGGCGCGGCGCCTACTTGCTCGTCGGTGGTTCTTCTGTGTTGACAACTGGTGGTTCGTTTGACAACTGAAGCGTCGTAGCTGGGTTTGTCGGCAACTGGTGGTTCGTCAGAATCAAACTGGTGGTTTGTAGGCAAATTGTAGCTGGGTTTGTAGGCAACTCGTCGGCACCTGTGACAACTGAAGGTTAGCTGGGTTTGTAGGCAAATCGACTTCTGAGAAGTCGGTTTCACTGCAAAGAAAACAACTCCAGTGGAGTCGTTTTCTTTGCAGTGAATCAAACTGGTGGTTTGTAGGCAAATTGTAGCTGGGTTTGTAGGCAACTCGTCGGCGCCTGTGACAACTGAAGGTTAGCTGGGTTTGTAGGCAAATCGACTTCTGAGAAGTCGGTTTCACTGCAAAGAAAACAACTCCAGTGGAGTCATTTTCTTTGCAGTGAAACCGACTTCTCTGAAGTCGATTTCTATGTATAAAAAATGAGTATAAAAGACTCGATTTCTCTATTTACGTAACCCAAAAAATAGGCCATATGAACAGTAAAATCGACTCCTCTGAAGTCGAATTGTTAGAAATGCAATATGTTTGAAACGTTGCCTAACTAATAATATTGTTTGGGTTTTGTAGTTATTTTATTAAAAAACCCGTCAAAACGTCATATGTGCTTCATGTCACAAAATTGTTTGTTGGGCACTAGATACTATATCATGTTTCGAGTGTATATTATCTCTTTTACAGCAGTTGAATCTCACATAATTGTAAAACTCAACTGCTGTGAGAGGGATGGTATATACATCCGAAACATAATATAATTTTTCGTTAGGCACGCCATTGCCACGTTGCCCCTCAACAAATTTCAAATTTCACATACAAGAGTATCAATTTTTTTTTTTTCACTTTTTTTCTTTCTTTTTTTTTTTTTAGAAACACTTTTTCTTTTTTTTTCAAATAATCTAATTTTTAGAAATAAGTTATTTTTTTATAGCTTTTTGTAACTTCTTTAACATAATTAAAAATTACCAAAAATTATATATTTAGATAAACATTGTACAAATTAACTATCAGAAACTGAGAGGTACTCAAACATAAATATGAATTTTTTTTAAAAAAAGTGATAAATCTAGGGAGACAACTAATTTTAAACCAAATTTCACAATATACTAAAATGGATGACCGTTGATTACATGAACCGAACACTTTTTGTCAACCACTTGTGGTCAACCAAATTAGAAAGGTGTGAAATTAAGTATGAAAATGAGTGTGTTTGTATTATTGTTTGATTTAAGAAATTAAAATATACACAAGAACACAATAATGATATAGACACAATAAATTTTACAACTTTTTTCATAATTTCTTGAGGTGACAAATGGTGATTAGTGTTACATCACTTTCACATTAAACCAACATTGACATTCGTTTTATTCTACACGAATCACAATCTATCATCTAGACAATTATGAAATTTGTTGTGATTTTAGACTTATTAATCCCAAAAATGACAACTCACCCTTAAATGAGAAAAAAAAAATACAACCTGAAAATGTCTTAAAAAAATATCACAAGATCTATGGAGGGTATGATATTGTACTAAACCTAAAAGGCCTTAAGGTCATTAATTATATTTATACCTCTTAATAAATCCAATATCTTAAATCTAATGGGACAAGATTTACCTCCAACCCAGTTTGAAAAAAATCTCCCCCCATCCATTAACTAGCAACTTATAAAATTATTCATGTATAATATTTAAATAAGTCATATGACTTATTTAAAATATCATTTGAACTCCAAGAGGTTGGCTAAATGATTCGTAAAGTCTCATGATATCTATGAGATATTAGGTTTGAAATCTCTTGTCAACATCTTGGAGCCACCCTTAAAGGATTCATCTATGTAATAACCCAATGTGTGTGGAATCAAGGGACTGCATACAATTAAGAGAATAATCAAATACTCGTAGAAGTTTGGATACTCTCGTTTGTCCAAAAAAAAAAAAAAAAATTGTATACACAGATAGTCCTTTTTTTTTTTAGAAGCCACATATAGTTCTTTTAATCACCATGTAGTGGGTTGAAGGAAAATCCTTTCAAATCAAATTTGGAGGCAAACTTTTTTCAGTCCAATATCTTCTAAATCAAAATGCTAAATTTGCAAGCTTTGTTGGAGAGTTCTTGAGTTTCTTACCCCCAAAAACAAAATGCAATATTGCTTTTAAAGGGTTACTCTCAATTTCAATCAACTCCATAAAACTGAACCGAACCGTCAACGGTAGAGCAAACTTTGGCTTCTTTCCCTACATCCATGTCATAGATAATTCTCATTACAAATTTTGCAACGAGACCATAGGGAGATAGTGGCATGGATCCCTAGTAAGTACTTCCTCTCTCAGCTAAAAGATTTTCCTCCAAGCCCAAGAGCATTTTCCTAGGATCTTAAAGCCCAAAAGTTTCTATTCCAACAGTGGTCCAAACTGAATGATCTTATGATTGTTACAAAATACCAAATATGATTCCTGTTTGTTTTATTGATCCATTCTTTTAATTCTTGAGTCCTCTTCGCTCTTGGAAGACAATCTCAATCCCATACTTGTTTTGCTTCTCTGGTTCTCAGCCCCACCTCTTCCATGAGAAATCTATGAGGGTATTTTTAACTTGACTGATTATAGAAGGATGGTTGATACCGTATTTTGTTCACATCGGATTACATGTGAAAATCCCAAATTAAGTCCAAAAATATAAAAAATTTCAGATTTTATTTGGTATCAAGAGAATTATTAAAAAAAAAAAAATTTGCTTTGTCCCAATCAAATATTAGATTAACCAATTTCATGATACAAGAGCCAAAATTACATTATTACCAAAATCTAAACTAAAATGAAATGTTGAATTTCAAGGGGTCATCTCAATAAATCTCAAGGGAGGGTGCTCTAATTTACCCCCAAGGTTTTTAGACCCGGACTGTTTATTGAACCGTAAAAGGGAGAGGTTCAAGGTTTTTAAGGTCGAACCGTGATGATGTCATAATTAATTTAATAATTATTTAAATATAAATAAATATATTAAATTAGTATAAATAGAAAAATTAAATTAAATGACCCAATTAAATATAGAAATCTATCTTTCAAATGTATTTTTTCATATCATAATTTTCACAGGACAAACAAGAAATATCATATCCTAAGCATACATAGATATAATATTTATTTATTTATTTATATGTTGATTAGTTAAACTCGTGATAGTAATATTGTAATAATATAGAAATTAGAAGGATACTTAGTAATTTTAAATTAAAATAATTATTTAATAATTATTATATACTTAATTGTATCTGTTAAGTCACTATTTTTTCTCTACTATTCAAACTAAAGTTTTTTTTAGTAAACAGTAATACTTATTAGAACACACACAAAAAATATAACAAATAAAATATTATGAGTACTTTTAATTAATATTTACAATTTTTTTTATACCTAAAAAATCTAGTGTTACAAAATATTTCACAACTTTTTTGTCACAATTATGATGTAGCAAAGTTTGAAATGTCTTTTCTCCCAAAAAAAAAAAAAGTTTGAATGGTCAAAACTCAACAACTCCGTTAGTATTGGCCGTCTTGTGCACTGTGTAGTAATGTCCAAAGTGTGCAGCATAAAAAATAAATAAATAAATAAATAACAGCATGCTCTCTCTATTCGTTATACCATTACTGGGAAAAACACAAAGAAGTGGCTAGTGCCACATCACGGGCTCAAAGATCTAACGGCTGAAACATTTTGCCATCTTTAATTCAAAAATCAAAAGTTGTCTTCTTTCCCAATGCAAGTCACGTGAAGGGGCTTTGAAAATATAAAAAAGAATTCAAAACAAGCACAAACAGAGAGAAGGGTGGAAACCACAGCAATAGAGACGGAAAGAAGAAAGAGAAGAAGGAGAAAAAGAAGAAAGAAGAAGAAATAGAAGCAGAAGACGAAGATGAAGGCCGTGACTGGCGATCTGTGCTAGGTTGCTAGCTTATTGCTTCAACTTCGCACAACCCCTACTTTGTCATCTTCTTCTTCTCAGTTTGTTTTTTTTCCCTCACAAATCTTTTGGTTCTAGATCTGAAAAAAGTCCAAAGTGCATGCCGGCCAAATATTTAATTTTAGCCAGTATTTGCTGAAAAAAAAAAAAAAAAAAAGGAACCGGGACAACTGCAAGAACCGTTCATGGTTCTTAGAACCGTGAGGTCCGACCACGGTTCGCACAGGTCCCTGCTTTTTTTCCCATAGAGCGGTTTTTGAGGCTAAAAGAACCGCAAAAATGAGCGGTTCGAGGTTTTCCCAGTCGGACCGTACGGTCCGGTTTGGGTTTCAAAACCTTGCTTACCCCCTAAAAAAAAAACTCCAAATTAGTAATCCACCCCTTGTATGGATTATTATATTCCGAAATATAAACTGACATGAAATTTTTAAATTTCAAATCCCATTCTACTCCGATTTCTAAAAAGAGAGTAATATCAAATGCATGCAAGACTGAATATAAACAAAAAGACCAATCACCAAAATGAGAAATATGCATAAAAATCAAACCCCAAACGACCACAAATCCTCACAAAAACCATAAAACTGTGACCTTTGATTACTATAATTTTTATTCTTCTAAAAGAACAAAGTAAGAGTTTATAGCATGAAAACCTAGCCATGATTTGATCCATCTTCAGCTATAATTAACAAAATCAAAGAAAAATGGAAGTGATAAAATTGAAATAAATTTTTATAAGTAATACTAAAAGAATACTGTGGGGGTGAAAGCCCAATCTTATGTATTGGGCCTAGGGCCCTATTTGAAGATTACTGTGTGTCCAAAGAGAAGAAAATGTTTGAGAAAGAATCTATGTGAAAGAGATATACCTGGAAATGAATGAGGAGTGTAGTCCGAAGAGATCACCAGTGGTCCGAAGATATCATTCTCCTCGGATACAAAGAGCCTTGGTCAAGCAGATACCTAGGAGGTTCAAGTAATTTTTTTAATGATTTTGATGATAAGGATAGGCTTCAGGTACGTATGGATATGATAAGAGCGAAAAAATATCTAGAAGACAAGCTGCAACCACCACATTAAATGCACTGTTAGCTGCTTTTCTGGCCGCATTAATGTGGAGAATACCCTTGAACAGTATAATCTCAGTTACCACCACTCACAGAGAGCTAAAGAAGATACCTGATGGGACATGTACTCAAGTGGATGCTTAAATGAAGAACAAGTGGACGATGAAGATGATGGGAGAGGGTGCTATATAAAGAGAAAAGACCTCTGATAATGAGGGGGAGGAAAAAAGAAAACAACTTTACTATAGCTCCAAGAGTTGTAATAACCTTTCATCCAATAAAACATCTTTTCGGATATTCATTTGTTGAGTTTTCAAGTGTGTTTCTACACTAGTTCAATCCTTAATACCATAGTTAACTATTGTTTAATTCACAATCAGCCCAGCTCTTTCACCCACTCTCTACAAATTCATTGTTTTGGGTTCATTGAGCTCCAAATCCAAACCTTTTGGGGCTTGGGCTACAAAAACGGACCCTACAATTGGCGCTGTCTGTGGGAAGAGCTTGAGCAGGAGTGAAAACAACAGTTGATGATGGCTAAACCAAGTCGACAACAAGCAGAATTTAGGGCATCCCAACACGTTGATCATTTTCTTAACTTGGAAAAGAGACAAGATCATGAAGGTAGTGCGCACACTGCGCATACTAGTCAAAGCCAGTCACATGGTAGAAGTCAAGTGTCCCATGCAGAGAAGAACCGGGATTTGTAACTAGAAGTTGAAAAGCTAAAAAGGGAATTGCGTCATGCAAAGAGGAAACATATTTCTTCGTATTCTGATGAGGATTCCGATGACGAACAGGACGTCACTTACAAGCAGAGATCTCGAACACCAATCAGTGAATCCTTTTCCTATGAAGAAGAGTCTCATCGTAAGAGACAACCTAGAAGCCCGTCACGTGGAGGCGTAGGGAACGATGCTATAAGCAGGGCTTTGAATCAGATCTCTAGGTCACCTTTTACTCTCAGGATTGAAGAAGTGAGACTTCCTCAGCGTTTTAACCAGCCGACATTCACCATCTATAATGGTAAAACAGACTCGGTGGAACATGCGAGTCACTTTAATCAAAGGATGGTTGTCTACTCTAGAGATGAAGCTCTGATGTGTAAGGTTTTCCCCTCCAGTCTTGGACCAGTTGCAATGAAGTGGTTTGACAGCCTGAAAGCAGACTCCATCAATTCCTTCAAAGAGCTCACTCAAGCATTTGGTTTCCGTTTTGTCACATGCCGAAGAGTGGCCAGACCCTTATCTTCACTGCTATCCTTGAGCATGCAGGAGGGTGAGACCTTGAAAACATATTCAGATAGGTATTGGGAGATGTTTAATGATATGGAAGGCAACTTTGATGGAATGGCCTTCAACACGTTCAAGCTTGGCCTCCCTACTGACCATAGTTTAAGGACGTCCTTGTCTGGTAAACCAGTTACTAACATGCGTCAGCTCATGGACCGTATTGAAAAGTATAAAAAAGTCGAAGAAGATCAGCAGCAAGGGAAAGGAAAGGACAAGGTTATCCCCCAAGAGATGAGGGATTTCAGGTCAGACCGTTACAATAATAGTAAACCACAGAGAGATTTTGCTGGGCAATCAGGATCAACAAATCCTCAAGCAGTCAATACTGTATTCAAAGAGCCAGTACACCAAGTGTTGGAAAAGATCAAGAACGAACCATTCTTCAGGTGGCCGAATAAGATGGTGGGGAACCCTGAAAAGCGTAATCATAATCTCTATTACCAGTACCATCAAGACCATGGGCATACCACAGAGGATTGCAGGAGCCTGTGGGATCACTTAGACCAACTGGTCCGTGAGGGTAAATTGAGACACCTCTTGCACCACTCCAATGGCCGAGGAGGTCAGATGAACTCAAAACCCTGAAGAGATGACTCTTCAAAGCCTCCATTGGGAACTATTAACATCGTCTTCGCCGCACCAGGAAGAGTAGGGTCTGGCCATCGAAGGTTATGTCGGTTGTCCGGTCACCCACAGGGGATTTCGACCAAGGTCCGAAGAGAGCAAAGTCGGGTGCTCAATTGGTTATAGGGTTCTCGGATAAGGATAAGATTGGGACCATCCAACCCCATGATGATGCTTTAGTAATCACCCTCAGAATTGGAGGGTATGATGTGAAGAGGGTAATGGTAGACCAGGGTAGCGCGGTAGAAATAATGTATCATGATCTCTACAAAGGGTTAGGCCTAAAACCTTAAGACTTAACACCATACAACTCCCCCCTTGTGAGTTTTAAAGGAAGGGTTGTCACCCTGAAAAGCCAGATACGATTACCTATGCAGACCGGCTCAGAGGTGGTAGAGGTGGATTTCCTCGTGTATTCGCCCTATACGGCAATTGTAGTCAGGTCTTGGCTTCATACACTAGGGGCTGTTTCCTCTACTTTGCATCAGAAAGTTAAGTATCCATCTGAAGGATAAGTTTGTGAGATTCGAGGAGATCAGTCCGCAGCCAGACAATGCTTAGTGGCTGCCATCCAACATGAGCCCGAAGTTGAGTCCTCATCCAAGGCTGAAAGGGATTTATAGCAGTTAAAGTCTCGAGTATTGCTCGTCAAAGATCCGGACGAGAGCGCTAGGTGCGAAGATTTGACAAAAGTTATCATCGGAGACAATCCAGAAAAATTCTTCCAAGTTGGGTCTCAGCTACCTCTGCAAGAGAAGGAGGAGTTAGTAGAATTCCTTAAGAGAAACCTTGACGTATTCTTCTGGAACGCTTACGAAGCCCCAGGGGTAGATCCAGAATTCATATGTCACCATTTGAAGGTAAACCCACTGATTACCCCTAAGAAGCAGCCTCCTCGGCGCCCATCCAAGGAACATGCTGATGCGGTAAGAGAGGAAGTGGCAAAGCTCAAATAAGCTGGGGTTATTAAGGAAGTTTTTTTACCCTGAGTGGCCAGCAAATACCGTGGTGGTGAAGAAAAAGAGTGGAAAATGGCGGGTATGTGTAGACTTCACTGATTTAAATAAGGCTTGCCCTAAAGATCCATTCCCTATGCCAAAAATTGATCAGCTAGTGAATGCCACTGTTGGCCACCCTCGGATGAGCTTCCTAGATACTTTCCAAGGTCATCACCAGATACCACTAGCCCTGGATGACCGGGAGAAGATTGCTTTTGTCACCCCTATAGGCAACTACCACTATAAGGTGATGCCATTTGGTTTGAAAAACGCGGGATCAACCTATCAAAGAATGATGACGAGGATGTTTGAACCACAGCTGGGTAAAAATATCGAGGTTTACATAGATGACATGGTGGTGAAAAGCAAGATTGTTGCTGAGCATGTGAAGGACCTTGAAAGTTCCTTTGAAGTTCTAAGAAAGTACAAGCTGCGCCTAAACGCCTCCAAGTGCTCATTCGGTGTGGGGTCGGGCAAGTTTTTGGGGTACATGGTGACTCACAAGGGAATTGAGGTTAACCCCGATCAGATAAAGGCCATCAAAAATTTACAAGCTCCTCGGAATCCCAAAGAAGTTCAGAAACTGACTGGAATGACTACTGCCCTGAATCGATTTATCTCTCGATCAGCAGACAGGTGTCGGCCCTTCTTCTCTCTGATCAACAGGTGGAAAGGATTCGAGTGGACTGAAGAATGTGCTACGGCCTTTCAGCAGCTTAAAGATTATCTTGCTCGGCCACCAATCATGTCCAGTCCTAAGCCAGATGAAGTCCTGTTTGCCTACATTGCTGTAGTTCACTATGTTGTAAGCTTGGTGTTAATACGAACAGATTGTGATGTACAAAGGCCAATTTAATATGTAAGTAAGTCACTGCATGAAGCTGAGATCCATTATTTGCCACTGGAAAAGGCTATCCTAGCAATGGTGCTTGGTACACGAAAGCTACCTCATTATTTCCAAGCCCATATGGTCATTGTTTTTACTCAGCTCCCGCTCAAGGCCATACTCCGAAGTGTTGACTACACTGGAAGGATTGCTAAATGAGGCACAATCTTAGGGGCTTTCGATATCAAATACATGCCTCACACATCGGTCAAGGAACAGGTCCTTACGAATTTGGTGGCCGAGTTCACGGAGCCCCAATTAGAAGAAGTAACGCCAACATCGGACATGGATGAAAAATCAGTTGGCATGATTTCTCAACAAAGCCCCTCTCATTGGGAAGTGTACGTGGATGGCGCAGCGAACTAGAAAGGTTCTGGAGTGGGGCTAGTGCTGATATCCCTTGAAAGAATCATCATCGAAAAGTCGTTAAGGCTAGACTTCTCGGCAACAAATAATGAGGCGGAGTATGAAACTCTACTGATGGGAATGACTATGGTTCAAAGAATGGGAGGAAAGTCAGTGGAATTGTTCTCGGACTTGAGGTTAGTCGTTGGTCAAGCACAAGGTGAGTTTGAGGCGAAGGATGAAAGAATGCAGGGATACTTGAGCCAAGTCAAATGTCTGCAATTGGAGTTCGAATCTTTCAATTTGCTGCACATCCCCAGAAATGGTAATGCACATGCTGATTCTTTGGCCACGCTGGCTACCTCTTCAGCGCAAGATTTGTCGAGAGTTATCCTCGTCGAGGACTTGTATGGGCCTACAGAGGCAAGAAAAGAGGTAGTTTAAGTTCACCAAATCAGGGCCGAACTCAGCTGGATGGATCCTATAATTAAATTATTGAAGGTGGATATTTTACCTGAAGAAAGGGGAGAAGCTGACAAAATTCGGAGGAAGGCGACCAGATTCTGGCTATCCGAAGACCAGAAGCTATATAAACGCTCCTACTCAGGGCCGTACTTATTGTGTATGCATCCTGAAGCGGCTGAGTTACTACTAGAAGAACTACATAAAGGAATCTGTGAGAGCACACGGGAGGTAGGTCCTTGGCTCACCGAGCCATCACTCAAGGTTATTGGTGGCCGAACATGCAAAAGGAAGCCCACGATTATGTTAAAAAGTACAATTGGTGATTTGGTGCTGAGTAAGGTTGTCGGCACTACAAAGAACCCAGCTTGGGGAAAGTTAGGACCCAATTGGGAAGGGCCATATCGTATTACTTCAGGGGTTGGCATTGGGGCGTATTTCTTAAAAGACCTGGATAGTCAGGTAATACCACGCCCTTGGAATGTAAATAACCTCAAAAGGTACTATTATTAATCGAATATTTTTTCTTAATCAATATGTCAATTCTTTATATGAGCGGCTCTCTTAAGTGTTTAAACTTAAATCCAATCATGCCTGTAGTCCTCGGACCAGATGATTTGGGTTAGTTAACACTTGTTCACGGCTCTTTTAAGTGTTTAAACTTAAATCCAATCATACCTGTAGTCCTCGGATCAGATGATTTGAGTTAGTTAACACTCGTTCACGGCTCTCTTAAGTGTTTAAACTTAAATCCAATCATACCTGTAGTCCTCGGACCAGATGATTTAGGTTAGTTAACACTCATTCAATGTTCTCTTAAGTGTTTAAATTTAAATCCAATCATGCCTGTAGTCCTCGGACCAGATGATTTGGGTTAGTTAACACTCGTTCAAGGCTCTCTTAAGTGTTTAAACTTAAATCCAATCATGCCTGTAGTCCTCGGACCAGATGATTTGGGTTAGTTAACACTCGTTCACGGCTCTTTTAAGTGTTTAAACTTAAATCCAATCATGCCTGTAGTCCTCGGACCAGATGATTTGGGTTAGTTAACACTCGTTCGCAGCTCTCTTAAGTGTTTAAACTTAAATCCAATCATGCCTGTAGTCCTCGGACCAGATGATTTGGGTTAGTTAACACTCGTTCGCAGCTCTCTTAAGTGTCTAAACTTAAATCCAATCATGCCTGTAGTCCTCGGACCAGATGATTTGAGTTAGTTAACACTCATTCAATGTTCTCTTAAGTGTTTAAACTTAAATCCAATCATGCCTGTAGTCCTCGGACCAGATGATTTGGGTAGATGATTTGGGTTAGTTAACACTCATTCAATGTTCTCTTAAGTATTTAAACTTAAATCCAATCGTGCCTGTAGTCCTCGGACCAGATGATTTGGGTTAGTTAGCACTTGTTCACAGCTCTCTTAAGTGCTTAAACTTAAATCCAATCATGCCTGAAGTCCTAGGATCAGATGATATGGGTTAGTCCACACCTCCATATAGTTATTATTATTGAAGTTTAACTTTGAAGTGAGTCATGCCTAAAATTCTCGAATATATTTAAATTAACTCTAACTTTGAAATGGGTTAGTAATGTTTTGTTCAAAACCAAGGAGTAATAACATTCTCTGTGCATGTTCGAAAAGACCTGTGAAACTTCCATATCACTCGTTGCATTCATTGCTTATTGGTAATTCTTATACAAACTGTTCTTTTTAGTACCAATTTTGGTTATTTACATCATCAGCATGAAATGGTGGTTAAGTTTACCTACATTACCGTAATTACAAAGTACAGTTATTTGCAGCCATAATAAGTCATAAGATATGCAATGAAGACACCAGAAATAAAAGGGAAACTGTTTCATTGATCAAAACAAAATAGTTTACAATCCCTTACACAAAAGAAAAACTAATACAAGTACAAAATAAAAACTCCTAAATGTCTAAGCCTTCGTTTGAGGGACCAAAGGGTCAGCAGCCTGACTGGACTGAGCTGCAGTAGCTTCTAGGGCTTGGTCCTTAGACTCTGAGGGGGTTTTCTTTTTTCCCAAGTCCTCGCCCTTATCCTTGGGAGCCTCGGCTGGCTTGCTCTGATCGCCAGGCTGACCAGACTCCTTGGAGGCCTCAAGGTTGGTAAGAGGGACTTAGTTAATCAGGGATTGCCCTGAAGCCTCTTGGAATTGTGTGGGAGGAGAGGGATCAGACCCTGGGAGTTGTCGATTATCAGGGTCGTAGTATATACTCCCAGGTAGTCTCAAGTCGGATTCCGCAAAGACTCTAGCAGCATCCAACGCCTTTCCCCAAGTCACATCGCAGTACTCTCGGCTGACTGCGGCAAATTGCTCGGTAAGGTTAACTTGGGTCTCCTCCACCCCAAGCGTATATGCTGCCTGTCTTTCGGCCTTCACTGCCTCCTTGGCCAACTGGGCATTTTTCTCAGCCAACTGAGCAGCTTCCTTGGTTTTTTGAAGCTCAGCACGAAGATTTTTGACCAACTCTCTCTGTGTGGCCAAGTTAATCTCCGCCATGTTCAGTTGTTTACGTTGCTCTTCGGCTTGCTTCTCAGTAGTTTTAAGGCCAGCATCAAGGCTGTTCCTCTGGTTGGTCATGTCTTTTAACTGCTCGGACAACAGAGAATAATCCTCCAGTTCACCTAGCGTTTTTTCTACCTTAGACTGAGAGTGGGCCTCTGCTTGGGCTTCAAGGTAGGACTTCTTGTTCCACTCCTTGGCCACATAAACTTGCTGAGTAATCTACATAACAAAAAATTTCAGTATAGAGCAAAGAAAAGGGGTAAGTAAAAGAGATCAGCACCTTAATTAAACGGATCAATTCAGTTACCATGGCTAAGTCCCTCTTAAGGGATAGGAAGAGTTCATACTGGTTGAAGCGCCTGTATGACTCCATGTCTTGTGGGAGGAGAAGTGGCTACTCCAAGCCTTCAGCAACAAGACCTGCCCTCCCCCCATCGTAATTTCTGAGAGAGGTCTCCCAAGGAATTGGAGTGCCATCCAATTCCAGCCTTGGGGACCAGATACGAGGTCCTCGGCGTACATCAGCCACGAGGGCTTCATCTCGACTCTCTGTAGACTGAGCCCTCTTGCTCCGGTGATCTTTAACCACCTTTTGTTGTTTGGTCCCTTTCGGAGGAGCTACCTCCCTCCCTTCATTGTCAGTAAGGGGTCTCTTCTTCTTCGGATTTGGCAACTGCTTGGCGTCGAGATCCAGAGGAACCTAAGGAGGTGGTGGAAGAAGACTCTCGGCTGGTTGGGACGTACCAGTCCCTTTGGGCTCAGCTTTTTTACCCCTATTCTTCATCAAGTCCCTTAGACTCACCATGTCTTCTTCTTCTTCCGAAGAGTCTTCAGGAAGAGCAGTTATCAGAATAGGAGGGTGGACACTAGATTGCCTATCAGTTTCCTCCACAGCGCTTGAGACAAGTATCACTTGAACCTTTCCCGAAGCCTTTCCTTCGAATTTAAAATTGTCGATTTGCTCCTCAAGTGAAGAGGTTGAGGAAGCAACTCTTTCACCTCCTGCTACTGGTCCGAGGGGAGCCTGCTGAATTGGCTGGATGAGCAATAGCACACCCTGTGGATTTGGGTGTGGCACGGGTACAAAATCATACGGGGTTAAAAAGCCTTTACGAGCAACGTCTATGCGGTTGAGGCGATAATCTCCCTGTGTTATCGTGTTGCCGACTGGCTGAAAATCAATCAGTTTTACCGTGTAACCAAGGATAAGAGGAACCGACCGGAGTTGCCTGTCTTCACTCACGAAAATTTCTGATCGCAGTAAGTAGTTAAGCGTGGCAACGTTTGTGAGACTGAGCAGAGGAGAAACGTGATTTTTATCTATTAACACCACAATAAAAAGAAACTTGGTCAGAAACTTGAAAATAATGATACAAAGAGAAGACAGATTATTAAAAAACGAAGATCCTAAATCTATTATTAGGAAACCTAGATCTAGGAGGTCCCACTTGGCTCTCCTGGTTGGGTCGGACAATGAAGACCGTCAGGCCACGCGCCCGAGACGATCAGATAGTTGTCTTTTATCCCTTTATTGGACTTGGGAAGGCAGGAGACGAGCCTAACAACGTTGGACCGAGATTTAAGATAGCATCCCGCTCTCTTCTGGCTATAGCACTCGTACATATGTATCACGTCAAGCCAGGTAAGTCCTAGTCCTAGATGAAGGTTCAGGGCGTCAATTGCTCCTAGGATCCTAAAGACATTGGGTGCGCACTGCTCAGGAGAAAGCCTATGGTTACGAAAATAGTTTTTGGTGATAGAACCCATAGGAAGAGTCATTCCTCCTTCTATAAATGCTATCATGGGGATTACGACTTCCCCCTCTCCTCGGTCGGTTAATATCCGTTTCGAAGGACAATATCTCAAATTTACCCCCTGGGGTATGCCGTAGGTCTCCTTAAATTCCTCTATTAAGGCAGGACTATAGACAAGATACTGAAATCTACCAATTTTTGGTTAACTAGAGAAAGGCGTAGAGCAGTAACTAGCAGATAAGAGTTTAAAGGCCGAGAATACTGGCCGAGAAGAGGATGGAGGGTTTAGAGATGTCGAAACTTACGCAAACTAAATCGGAGAATGATCTTCGAACTCGCAGAAAGATTCTTACAGACTCTGGGAAGAACTAGGATTAATGATTGGAAGTTCTTGGTGGATTCGAGTGTTTGAGTTCGCTGGGTAATCTGAGAATTTACAAAGTAAAGAAGAAATAACCTCTTCTGAGGCTTTATATGGGGACAAGCGAAGGGGCAGGAGTCATCCCGCCCAAATTCTGAGGAAGAATCATATCCGTTGGATCAATAGTCCACCGTTCGATACCAGAGACAAAACGCCGCCTGGAGTAATTAATAGCCCTTTGGGAATACTGAAACGACAGCAGCAATGATGAAGCGCCTGCATCGATACCCACACACGTGTGAGTTCAGATATTTGTGTCTTTTCAAGATTTTATTTCAGGACAAGTCAAAATCCTATTTTTTCTCCTCGGATGCGAGGGAAAACTAAAATTTTGAGGGGCTATTGTGGGGGGTGAAAGTCCAACCTTATGTATTAGGCCTAGGACCCTATTTGAAGATTACTGTATGTCCGAAGAGAAGAAAATGTTTGAAAAAGAATTCATGTGGAAGAGATATACCTGGAAATGAATGTGGAGTGTAGCCCGAAGAGATCACCAGTGGTCCGAAGAGATCACCAGTGGTCCGAAGAGATCATTCTCCTCGGATACAAAGAGCCTTGGTCAACCAGATACTTGGGAGGTTCAAGTAATCTTTCTAATGATTTCGATGATAAGGATAGGCTTCAGGTACGTATGGAGATGATAGGAACAGAAAAATATCTAGAAGACAAGCTGCAACCAGCACATTAAATACACTGCAGCTGCTTTTCTGGCCGCATTAATGTGGAGAAGACCCCTGAACAGTATAATCTAAACTACCACCACTCACAAAGAGCTAAAGAAGATACCTGATAGGACATGTACTCAAGTGAATGCTTAGATGAAGAATAAGTGGACGATGAAGATGATGGGAGAGGGTGCTATATAAAGAGAAGAGGCCTCTGATAATGAGGGGGAGGAAAAAAGAAAACAAGTTTACTGTAGCTCCAAGAGTTGTAATAACCTTTCATCCAATAAAACATCTTTTCAGAGATTCATTTGTTGAGTTTTCAAGTGTGTTTCTACGCTAGTTCAATTCTTAATACCATAGTTAACTATTGTTTAATTGACAATCAGCCCAGCTCTTTCACCCACTCTTTACAAATTTATTGTTTTGGGTTTATTGGGCTCCAAATCCAAACCTTTTGGGGCTTGGGCTACAAAAACTGACCTTACAAATACATGTATGTACTCGTGTACTGCATTCTAGCATTTTAACATTAGTGTGCAACAAGTGAGTCAAATTGAAAGTTATATCTTCATTTGAACTAGCATAAAATTAAGAAATTACATTAGCCAAGGACAAAAATTCAGCGATGCAGAGTTCAAACATCAAGCTATACGACTGTTCTAATGTTATTATTTTATTAATGAGAAATTACATAAAAATGCCCATGATTTACACCTTATTTCATATTAAGTCCCGGGTTTTTAATTTTGTAAATTAAAGTTCAAAACCTATGAAACCGTTTCAATTTGAAGCCCCTATTCATATCCATTATTCATTTTTATTATTCTAGACAATAACAAAGTAGAGGGAAAAAAAGAGAAATCGTTAATAAAATTTTGTGTTTCACCTAGGTAACTAGATTGATTTTAAGGCAACCACTTTCTCAATCTAAACTAGACTTTATTTCTCTAAAAAAAATTTCCCTCTACCATGTTGTACTCACTAAGGTGTGTTTGTTTGGAAGGATTTTAAGAAAAATGAGATGTCTTATTAAAAAGTTAATTGGAAGTAAGCTAAACTCTTTCAAAAAATTTCATAGCCTCTAGCTACATCTGTACGAGGTGTCCGTACAACCTAGGAGTAGTGCATGCGGTAATTAGGTTAAAGCGAGATTATAATAATGTTAGTTGTTAGTCATTTACTACCCGCACACACTTGGGCACATAAACATTGGTTGCATCAATGGCTAACTTAATTAGCCGCGGTGTTTGAGTGAAAATGAGGCTAATCATGCATGCGTGGACGGAATGATTAACATGGAAAACCTCGTAAGAACTAAGAAATAAGGTGAAAAACCAGCACATAAATCCTCTGCTCCCAGATGTTGCACTTGCACAACCACTAGAAAATATTATACATTTTCTTGACTTCAAAATATTCTCACTCGTTTTTCTTTCTGCAAAAATTATACTCCAGATGACAAACTGCCGTTAAGAGCCTAAAGAAACGTCATCAGAATCTGCACACTCAAAAGCAAAAATATGATAATGACGTTTCTTTTTTTGGTTAATCATTTTCCTATTTCTCTGTCTACGTACGTTTGTTTGTCTGTCTATAACAGTATCTTTGCTCTCTCACTCGTTGCTCATACTGTGCCTTATTTTAATTCATATCACAGACAAAAAAGACTCAATTTTAAGATCAGAAACAAACCCATTAACCCTAAAAAAGAGAGTCAATTTAAAATTAAAGCCCTTGAAATTTCCAAAATGCAGAGAAAGGGTATTTACCTAACTGGCTCTTCTTGTTGTTTTGAAAAATGAATGAGAACATTGAGAAGCAAGTGGGTACATCTATTTGTTCTTCTTGTTCTATACTTGAGTTGAGCATTTGAGTGGTAATTTTTGTTCCAAAATCTAAAATTTCTCTCCTTTTCTTTTTAGAATACCCCAATGAAAATATTTGGTTGTTGTTCATGAATATCTAATTTTGATATTTTATGATTTTCTTCTGGTTTTATCAATGTAACTTTCAAGTTTTGATTAATCTGAGAATTTTGTTTCCTTCACTACTGTGTTGCAAAAACTACTAAATATGCTTGTTTTTACTCCTAGTTTCTCTCTTGGAGAGAAAAATGATGTGGTGTTGATTTTTAATCTCGACCTTATGCTAAGGTAATGAATGACACGGCTGCTTCTTATTAAAAGAAAATGAGATATCTTATTAACAAGTTAACTAGAGATAAGTCAAATCCTTTCAAAAATTTCTGTAATACCATACATCCATACCAAGTGTCGTGCAACCTAGGAGTAGTGCATGTGGCAATTAGGTTAAAACGAGATTATAATAATGTTAGTTGTTTGTCATTTGCTACCCCCACACACTTGGGCCCATTAACATTGATTGCATCAATGGCTAACTTAATTAGCCGCGGTGTTGGAGTGAAAATGAGGCTAAACATGCATGCATGGACGGAATGATTAACATGGAAAACCTCGTAAGAAATAAGGTGAAAAACCACAGCACATAAATCCTCTGCTCCCAGATGTTGCACTTGCACAATCACTAGAAAATATTATACATTTTCTTGACTACAAAATATGCTCACTCATTTTTCTTTCTGCAAAAATGCTACTCCCGATGACAAACTGCCGTTAAGAGCCTAAAGAAACGTCTATCAGAATCTGCAGACTCAAAAGCAAAAATATGAGAAAGACGTTTCTTCTATTTTTAGTCAATCATTTTCCTATTTCTCTGTCTACGTACGTTTGTTTGTCTGTCTAAAAATATATTTTCTCTCTCACTCGCTGCTCATATTGTGCCTTTACTTTTTCTTCACCTTTTTTTTTTTAAATTTCTCTGTTTAAGCTCTTGTTTTTTCTCTTGTACTAGCTATATTTCTTAGATCACATTGTTCTCTACTTTCATTCCTGCTGAACTAATACAGCTATCTTTAGCTTCAGAGGTCCTAATTTCTTGGGTGTTTTGAACAGAAGCTGGCTAGTAAAGCAGATTTGAGGCATTAAGATCATGGGTTGGTTTTTATTTTCTATTGGGTTGGTTTCATTGTGTTCAATGGTGTGCACAGTGAGTGGCATTGGTGCCAACTGGGGTACACAGTGCAGTCACCCTCTGCCTCCAGATACTGTAGTGAAGTTGCTGAAGGATAATAGGTTTCGAAGGGTTAAGCTTTTTGATGCAGATTATGATTCATTGAGGGCTCTTGGTAAATCTGGGATTGAGGTCATGATTGGGATTCCTAATGATATGCTTCCATCCATGGCCAGTAGTGTGAAAGCTGCTGAGAATTGGGTTGCCAAAAATGTCTCCACACATATCACCACCAATTATGTCAACATCAGGTGAGCTAATTCCTTCACTTCCTCTATCTTTTCTCTTGCTAATTACTTCTGCCAATACTGTAAACATCAATTATTTCTTGTATACTATTCTTGGTAACTATTACTGCTGTTATAAGCTTCTTGTTTGGTAATTGTAAGCATGCTCATGTTTGGTCTGGGTTATAAGTCAGCTAATGCTTATAGGATCACATCCTCTGTAATATCATAAGCCTAATTAAATCACATTATATGCTAGTGCAGCCAATTGCCTAGAATGAAACTCCTTAAGAGAATTTCCCTGTCTTTACACCAAATTGGCTGCATTGTATCTCATATCCCCAACTTGAAGTTGGTAAAACTCCAATTATATGAGACAGATTATGAGCTTTTAGGTTGAAAGTTGGGGAATTTCATTCATTTTATTTAACAATTCGGTTAACATGTAGGTATGTAAGTTGTGTGCCTAATTTTTTGGAACAAGAAAGAAATGGAAAGGACTGTGACATCTATGCCATGATGCTTTCTCTTCAATTTCAAATGATTCACAGTTTATTGCTTTCTCTTATGTTCATTTTTGTTCTGGGTCATTGTGAGTGATCATTGATCTTTCTGGAGTTCATGTCTAGTGATATTTGTTATGAGGTAAGAAAAAAAAAAGAAAAAAGAAAAAGAACTCACTAGGTGAAGAGAAAGTTAGAGTTGGAGGAGGCTGGATAAAAACTTACGCTTCAAAAAAAAAAAAAAAAAAAAAAATCCTGCCTAACGATTCTGTAATAGCCATATTGAACCCATTTGATTTCAAACTCTACTTTTGGTATAATGATGCTTCTCTATTCCCTTGTAGAAAAATTCTCACTTTCGGCTAATAATACTGCAAAATGTATCACCATCTTTCCATCTCACCAATGTTCACATGAATCTACAGGTTTGTTGCAGTTGGAAATCAACACTTCTGGGAAACCTACAATGTAAGCTTTCTCAAAACAACCTTCCTTGCTCTGCAGAATGTCCAAATTGCCCTGATAAAAGCTGGTCTTAGTGGCACAGTAATGGTTACAGTCCCCCTTAATGATGATATGTATGAGAGCTCCACTGGCCTGCCTTCTGGTGGTGACTTCCGAGCCGACATACGTGACCAAATGCTTGCCATTGTCAAGTTCTTGATTCACAATAATGGGGTCATTGCCGTGAACATCAATCCATTTATAAGTCTCTACACTGATCCAAACTTCCCTATTGAGTATGTCTTCTTTGATGAAAAGACAACACCTATAAACGATGGGGGTAAGACCTATTACAATATGTTCGATGCAAACTATGACACTCTTGGGTGGGCACTAAACAGGAATGGTTTTGGAAATTTGCCAATCGCAGTTGGAGAAATTGGTTGGCCAACTGGTGGGGATCAAAATGCTAATATAGAGTATGCTAAGCGGTTCAACCAAGGTTTTTTGACCCATATATTGGGCGGGAATGGGACCCCGATGAGACCTGGGATGATTGATGCGTACTTGTATAGTTTGATTGATGAGGATGCTAAGAGCATTGATCCAGGAAGTTTTGAACGCCACTGGGGGATTTTTAATTGTGATGGGTCAGCAAAATACCAGCTTAATGTGAACTTTGTGGACCGCAAGAGGTGTGTGATGAAGCCATCAGCTAAACTTGATGACCCACATGCGGCACCAAGTGTGGGATATGACTGTGGACTTGCTGATAGCACTAGCCATGGTTAAGGTCCTTCCTAAATAGAGGATTGGGTTAAGTATGTGTTTTTACTTGTGCTTCTATCTATCTGTCTCTATTTCTATGTATATATCAAAACAATGCTATTTTGAACAATATTTGTGTGTGTTACTGATTTTATATATTTATTATAAGATATCAAACATATATAGATATATATGTCAATCGTTTGGTTTTTGTTGGAGTTTTAAAACTTAAACCGAAGAGTGAATCGACCTACATTAGTTTTGGCTAATCGGGAACTGCCAGAAGTAGGTTGAATCGACCGGTTTGGCTTGACTTTGGTGGTTGGAATCTGAATAGCCCTAACACGCCATCACTAAGGGTGGATGCAATTTCTTAATAGTCATGCCATTTGAATTTTACTTAAGTAGGGTATAAGATTTAAGCAATGTTAGAGAAAAAATTTCACAGGCTTTTGCCCAAATTATGACAATATCAACAATGAGCCAATATGAAAGTGATGTTTTACAATATGTTTTGGAAGTTTACAGGGATGGGAGAGTAAAGGGTTATCCATTTTCATTGTTTAAATATTTTAAAAATTAAGTAGTAGTAGTAGAAAATATATTGATGTCCTTTTTTTTGGATGCTTTAAAAAATATAATGGGATTATGAGAATGAAAGGAAATAACATCATATGATTATAAAATATATAAAAAAAAAGAAAAAAAAAAAAAAGAAGAAGAAAAAGAAGAAGAAGACATCATATACATTTACAATTAAACCAATTTTTTGTTCCGTTTAAAGAAATAGATATAAATGACATCACAAGAGAAAGCTTGTCAATCTATTTTATTTTTAATATAATTTGAATCCCACTCCCTATAATTTAGGGTAAGTTACACATTACTCCGTTAAATTA
The DNA here is from genome assembly GCA_032727855.1 of Quercus ilex subsp. ballota. Taxonomy (NCBI): domain Eukaryota; kingdom Viridiplantae; phylum Streptophyta; class Magnoliopsida; order Fagales; family Fagaceae; genus Quercus; species Quercus ilex. The sequence continues at coordinate 6,687,654 of CM064918.1, forward strand.
TACTATGAAATATATTTTGCACCCTTAACTTTCATAATGCATTGTTACCACCTTAAACTATAAACTGTGTTTGTCTTTGCACCCCACTGTTAATTGGGCCGTTAACTTGGACGATACTACGTGAAAAAACTTAATTACCCATCTTCTCAATTCCTTAAAATTTAAGAATAAAAGAGAAATTACATTTTAATACCCTATATAATACTTCCGATTACACTTTGCACTCTAAATTTTGGTTTTCTGCCCAAGATGACAACAAAATTGATGGCATGGTGTAAAGTGCAACATAAGTTATAATTTGGAGTGCTAATCGTGCATTTTGAAAGTTTAGAGTGCAAAGTATAATTTGAGGTATAGTTTAAGATGATTATGTGTAATTACCTCCAAAATTTAAGATAAAAAGTTTGGAGGATTATCTTACCCCTCAAACACTTTGCTTTCTCCTTTTAAAAGACATCCAGATTAGGCAATTAAACAACTGTATCCTGTTTTCAATATTCCCATTGTCTTCCTTTCATCCAAATATATTGTTAGAGCACTAACATTTGGTATACTATATGCTAAATATTTAGCATTTAACACACTAAAAACCATGCTTCACAAGATGTGTCAAATCTCAAAATTTTTTAGAGCATACTACAATACCTTTCTACTATAGAATGTGTTGAGGTTCAAAATAATTTAGTCACAAATAAGGCTCAAAGAGATGGAAAAGACATTGGGCCCATCTCACACAGTAAAAGAAAGAAATGATAAAGGGTGGGTTCTCACAATAAAGAAAAGAGAGAAGAAAAGAAAAAGAAGAAAAGGGGAAGAAGCCCAGAGGATCTGATCTGGAGGTCCACGAAAAAAAAGGGCCCAAGAAACCGGTAAAGTCAGCAAGCCAAAGAAAAAAAGCCCAGGAAGCAGAATTGGGTCAGGACGTCCAGAAGCTCCCCAGAGGTAGAGGATCCCTGGACGCGCGAAGTGAAATTAAAACAGATTCGAAGTAAGAAAGGAGACAAAAGGCACGCGGGCCTTATGACCCAGACACGCAGTGGAAGTACAAGGCAAAACGCAGGAACTTGGTTCCAACCATTTGGAGAAAAAAGACAAGGAAAGTACGACTGAAAAAGCTGAAGCAAAAGCCAAAAAGCCTCAGGACAGCCAACGGGAAATCTGGAAATAGGAAGCTAGCTGGGAGACTTTCATCTGGTCGCAACAAAAAGAGAGAAACTATGAAGAAAAAGGAAAAGACATGATCCTGAAACAATCAGGCACGGGACAGACTTTAAGGGGCAAAAGGGAGAAATCATCAGTACCCCGGGAGCCCGAAACTGTGTTATAAAAGGAGGGATTCAGAGAAAGAAAGGGGGGATTCATTTTTTTACGTTTAGAGCATTTTAAAAGCATTCACAAGTGTTTTCCTGAAGTCCCACAAAAATTGTAAAAAAGAAGGGACTCTGTAAACTGAAGAGAAAACATGGGAATTTGTTCTCGGTATCCCAGAGATTGCTACTATAGTACACGCTCGGATTCAACAAGTTCAAACTTTGCAAGTCTTTGAAGCTTGAATAGCTATCAAAGTCTGTGACTTTTGAACCCAGTTGAACCTTGCATCATGTCCTAGTGAGCAGTTGTAATCACAATTAAAAGAAACTAATGAAATACACCCCACTAATTCAGGGATCCCCAACGTGTTCTTTACATTATATTTCGTTTATTGTACATTTTCTTTACTGTTAATTTGTCATTCAATACGAATATGCTCTTTTGTTAGCTGTTTTTCTATTGTAGGAAGTTTGTTCTGTGCACCAATCGATTCTTAAAACAGCCCCCTTAGCTGCGGAGAATCGATCCCAGTCCACCAAAAAAAACATCCTACACGGCCCAGGATCCTTGGGCCATAGTGCTGAAGAAAAAGCACTCTCACATTTTGGCGACTCCACTGGGGACTGGGTAAAGAAAAGGGAAGAAGCAATCCCTTCGCAGAACATGCCTCCAAGACAAAGGAACAGTAAAGGTGCTAATATGCCACCCACGGCCTCTGAACCCGTGGGAGAAAATGAAGTGGCCTCCAGACAAAGAGGCGAGGTGCCCTTAGCAGAGCACGAAGCAGTATCAGAATAGAGGAATGCAAGGCAGGAGCTAGACCCTGTAGCTCAGATGACTGCAATATTGAAAGATTTACAACAAGAAGTTCGCCTTCTTAAAGAAGGCAAGACACAGGAAGTCAGAGACAATGCCCCCCATGTGGGCAACCAAAATGGAACCCAGCTAGAGGGAGGGTCAGCAGTGGGAGGAGGAACTAACCCCCAATACCTAACACTGGCAGATGTCAGTGCCCTCCTAGAGCAAGAAAGGGAAAAACTTTCTGGGACCCCCAAGCAATTTTCTCGGGATCCCCCATTCCCACCAGAACTCCTTGGCAAGCCATACCCCAAGGGATATGAGCCACCAAAGTTCCATCCTTTTGATGGAAGGAATGGAAGTGCAGTAGAACATGTGAGTAGGTTTGTCCACACTATGGGTCCTTACGCAGGAGACCGGGAGCTGTGTCTAAGAAAGTTTGCTAAGTCCCTAGTGGACAGAGCATACACTTGGTACACCACACTAAGACCTGGGTCCATTAAGACCTGGGACGAAATGATGGAAAGATTTTGTGCAAAATATTACCCTGGTGAGGACAAGGTCACTTTCCAAAGCCTTCAAATGGTAAGGCAGAGGCCGAGAGAGGATCCTGTCTAGTTCATCAAAAGATTTGAAGATGTGTCCCTAGACTGTTATGGGGACCATGAAGAAAAAGAGCTCGTGGAGACTTGCATCTCTAACATGCTTTTCGATTACAGACTCAACCTCGAAAATTTATGTATTACACAGTTTGCTGACCTGTTACAAAGAACAAGAAGGACGACACAAACTATGAGGGCAAAGAGGGTGCCAGCATCCCAAGCCATGACAGCATCGGTAGGAGAAAAAAGGAAGAGGCCTGATGGAAAAACATTCAAGGAACCACCGGTGATCCCATGTACTGAAGAAGAATTAAACCACGTCCTGGACAAATGGATTGGGGATGGAGTGGTTAGGCCATTCACTGTGTCCAGGCCACCAACCGTGGAAGAAAGAAAAAATCCTTTGTTTTGCAGGATTTATAACTATGTTAAGCATTCCACCAAGGATTGCTGGACCCTCCGCAGGCTTTTTCACAGGAAGCTGAAAGAAGGAACCCTGGAACTCACCCAGAAGGAATCAGAAGTACAAAGGAACCCCCTGCCCAACCACAAAGGAAAGGGGGTGGTAGCCGTGGTAATCCATGGGAACCCGGCAGAAGCAGAAGAGCCAGAAGGATCCTTCCACCCAAACACAGTCAGGACCCTCTAGAAGAATCCCAAATTCAGATCACTATTCAACCAGCTGGGATTTGGACCAGAAGCAAGGAGGGTGGCCACGGAGTCTCTCATGACCATAGCAGCAGATTCAGGAATGGAATGTTTCACAGCAGAGTCACATGCCAGTCAAGCCTTCCTAGAGACAACCAATGCCATAACTTTCACTGATGAAGACATGGAGGTTGAGCATCCAGACCATCGCAGACCTCTCTACCTAATGGCCACCATAAATGGTGTCCAAATCAGGAGAGCACTAGTAGACACAGGGGCATCGCTCAACCTCATAGCCCTGAGTACCTTGGAAGCTGTGGGCTTAGCTGGAAGGAGGATCCTGGGGGCTCCCATGGAGATAACCGGATTTGGAGGATCAGCAGAATCAACCGAAAGATATATACAGCTAGCTCTAAGGGTGGGGCCAATAGTAGCCTTGACCAGATTTCATGTAATCAACTCAGAGGTGTCCTACCATGTACTGTTGGGACGGCCATGACTCTATAAGCACCGCCGCATACCATCCACGTACCATCAGTGTGTTAAAGGGAGATTGAATGGGAGGCCTGTAAGGATCCCTGCCAACCATAACCCTTTCAGCCAAGGAGAAGTAAACTTTGTAGAAACAATGTTCTATGATGAGCTAGAACCTGATGATGAGAGTCCCATGCCGGGGACCCCAGGAACACCTGTCTTGGAAAAGGAAGAAGGAGGAGGTACCCATGACTTGAGGGACCTCCTGAAAAGGAAAAGGCAAAAGAAGGAGCCCAGCACCTCGGGATCCCGGGAGTGTGTAGTAGTACGGGAACCCGGGGGAAGATTGATATACCGCTTGTGAAGGTGCGCGGGGCCTGAGTGCATCATGCAGGAAGGTCCCGGACCACCAGAATGTATGATAGCCCAAGAGGAAGTCCCAGAGGAACCAGTTAAAGAGACACAAATCCAGCCTGAGGAAGAATTGCAGGAAGTGAACTTGGGGGCTGAGCTGGGATCCCAGAAGCCTGTTTTTATCAGTAGTCAATTGGCAACACAAGAAAGGGGGCCACTGGTGGCTTTGCTTAAAGAATACACAGATGTGTTTGCATGGACCTATGATGAGATGCCTGGTCTGGATCCTGGGCTAGTGGTCCATGCCCTCAATGTGGACCCAGGAGTTAGACCAGTAATCTAACCAGCCAGGGTCTTTCACACTAATACAGAAGCCCAGATAACTCAAGAGGTCAAGAAGCTGCTAGCAGCTGGTTTTATTAAGCCCATTCAGCACCCCAGATGGCTTTCTAACATAGTACCTGTGAAGAAAAAGAATGGCCAGATCCGTTGCTGTGTAGACTTCCGCAACCTGAATAAAGCATGTCCTAAAGATGAGTTCCCTCTCCCTAATATTGACCTCCTTGTGGATTCAGCTGCGGGAAATTCTATGTTCTCATTCATGGACGGATATAGTGGGTACAACCAGATTCGTATGGCTGCCAAGGATGCCGAGAAGACAGCATTCAGGATACCAATCGGAAATTTTTATTACACTGTGATGCCTTTTGGCCTCAAAAATGCAGGAGCCACATACCAGCGAACCATGACAGCCATCTTCCATGATATGATGCATGAGGAAATGGAAGACTATGTGGATGATATTGTGGTCAAGTCAAAAACTAGGACAGGACACCTTCAGGTACTTGAACGAGTTTTCAAACGATGCAGAGAATACAAGCTACGCATGAACCCTATGAAATGTGCTTTCGGAGTATCTGCAGGAAAGTTCCTCGGGTTCCTGGTACATCACAAAGGAATAAGTGTGGATCCAGCCAAAGCCGCAGCCATTGCCACAATGAAAAGACCAACAACAGTGAAGGAACTCAAAAGCTTCTTGGGAAGGGTCTCCTACATCAGGAGATTCGTGCCAGGATTGGCTTCGGCCACAGGAGGCTTATCTAAGCTATTGAAGAAAGGAACTGAGTTCACCTGGGGAGCGGAACAACAGGAAGCCTTCCAAAGGGTCCAGCAGATCATGAATCATCTGCCCACTCTCCAGGCACCAGTACGTGGACGACCCCTGCTATTGTACTTGGCATCAAATGCCCAAGCAATAGGAGCCCTGCTGGCCCAAGAGGATGATGATGGGAACGAGCAACCTGTTTACTATGTAAGCAGAACACTCAAGGATGCCGAGACCAGGTATCCCAGGATAGAAAAAGCTTGCCTAGTAGTTATCTACGCATCACAGAGGCTGAAGAGATATTTCTCAGCTCACCAAATCCTTTTGGTGACTAAGTCACACCCTATAAAAGCACTCCTGCATCAGCCCCTCCTAACAGGAAGAATCGCACAGTGGCTGGTCCTGCTTTCTCAATATGACATAGGCCTGAGGACCCCCAAGGCTGTCAAGAGTCAAGCCATAGCTGACCTCCTGGCATAGTTCCCAGGAAAGGAGGAAAGCTCGCTAAGTGAAGAGATCCAGGGTAAGTTGGCAGTAGCAGAAATCCCAGGAAAGAAATGGACAATGAGATTCGATGGGTCAGCTACAACAACCTCAAATGGGGTGGGAATTGTACTGAGCTGTGAAAATGGGGACACCATACCTCTATCTTTCAAGCTTGGATTTTCCTGCTCCAATAATGCAGCTGAGTACGAGGCATACTTAACTGGGCTAACTATAGCACTCAGCATTGGGGTGAAACACATGAGAGTACTGGGAGATTCCAATCTTGTAGTCTCGCAGGTGAAAGGTGACTTTGCACTGAGAGAAAAAAGTTTGGCAGCTTACAGGACATGGGCACAGAGGCTGGAGCAGGAATTCCTGACCTTTAGCGTAGAATACACGCAGAGAAGTGAAAACAGGTTTGCAGATGCGCTTGCCACCCTGGGATCCCAAGTACCATTCAAAAGGAAAGACACCCTGGTAAGAATAGAAAGGCAGGAGCATTCCATCTTAAAAATTCTCCAGCAAATATCCCCCGGAGAGTCCAAGCAGTGAGACTGGAGGAGTGAGGTAAAAGAAAAAATGAAAGAAACAGGATCCGGAGGGAGTGTCAAGGAGCTGAGGGACTACGCTCTGATAGAAGGAGAACTATACAGAAGACTGCCCGGAGGAATCCTATCTAGATGTATCAATGAGAAAGAGGGGAAACTAAGGTTGGAAGAACTACATGCCTAAGTTTGTGGGACCTTAGAAAAGATCAGTCTATATAGGAGGATGCAGCGCATGGGGTACTACTGGCCAAATATGAACAAAGAAGCATCAACTGTACAGGAAAAATGTCAAGAATGCCAATCCGTGGTGGACAAGGAAGAAAGCTATGCTGTATTTGTTACAGAATATTGGAGGACTCCCTTCATGGAATACTTGGCTCAAGGGATCCTACCAACTGACAGGACACTGGCCCACCAGCTCAAGAAGCTCACGGTCATATATTTCTTACAAAACGGGGTCCTATTCAAAAGAGGATACAGCGGAGATCCCCTAAGATGCCTGGGGCCAAAGGAAGCCAGGGAAGTAGTCAGGGAGGTCCATTCTGGTGATTGTGAAAGCCACCTAGGAAAGAGGAGGCTCTATAAACAGTTACTGCTGTTGGGGTACTACTGGCCAACAATGAAAAAGGACTCCGAGGAGATAGTCAGAACCTGCCACGCATGTTAAGTCCTCGGAGATGCCATCCATACTCACCCAAACACATTACAGGATATGACAACCCCATGGCCTTTCCACACTTGGGGGCTTGATCTCATAGGGCCTATAAATCCTCCATCCGGTGGTTACATATGGATCTTAGCAGCCACTGAATACTTTACAAAGTGGGTGGAGGCCATCCCCTTGAAAAAGGCCACTGGAGCAACTGTAGCAAATTTCATTCGAGGCCATATCATTACAAGGTTTGGGATCCCCAAGAGGTTGATCAGTGACAACGGAACCCCATTCATAAATAAAGACATGAAGGGGTTAACTGAGGCTTACTACATCAAGCATGGAAGGTCTACACCCTACTACCCTCAAGGAAATGGCCAGGCAGAGGCCACTAATAGGGTGATATTGAAGATCCTTAAGAAAATGAAGCAAGAGTATGGGGGAAAATGGAGCGACCATCTGGCAGATGTACTTTGGGCATGCAGGAGCTCTGTGAAAACAGCCACGGGATTCTCACCATTTTCCCTGGTCTATGGGACAGAAGCCATCAGCCCAGTAGAATTAATCGTTCCCACACCAAGAGTAGTGCTCGAAGAAAGTCAGGAGGACACCGAGGACACAAACAATGAGAAGAGATTAGCAGACCTAGAAGGAGTAGAGGAAGAAAGAGAGCTAGCCAGGAGAAGAAGCCAGAGGTACCAATAAAGGATGACAAGAGCATATGCACAAGCAGTACGCCCGAGGACTTTCATTAAAGGGCAGTTGGTACTAAGGACAGCAGAACATGTAAGAAGAAACCTACCGGGACCCTCCAAGTTTGCCCCGAAGTGGGAAGGCCCCTACATCATCAGGGAGGCCCATGATAGTGGGTACTACTACCTTACAAAGGAAGATGGGACAATCCTGACAGAGCCCATAAATGGGAAATGGCTGAAGCAACACTATGCATGAGAAGAGAAAGGTCTTAGTGCACTGGAACCCCTTTTTGCCAAGCTCGCCAACCTGCTAAGTGTTTCTGTCTTTTCTTTTGTATATTATTGTTTAAGTAATTTCGCTCAAGACTCGAGGTAGAAGGACATTACATGATCCTTATTATCTTTGTTAAATTTGTTGTATTCCTTGAATGACGTTTATGTTTTAAGGTCAATGAAATTTCTTCTTTTTCTTAGTTATTAAATCCTAAGTATCACAAAGTCCTAACACGGACGAAATCAGGGGAGGACGCCTGAAGAAATCTTCTTGCATAACCCAGGACCACCCCACAGATAATCACAAATAGTTAAGTTTAAATACATGGTCTAGGATCCCAGGCATATACCGAGGATACCTAGCCCAGCACTTAATAAAAAAAAAAGAGCCTGCCAAGATTCATGAGCTGGGACAAATAAAAATATATTGCCCAATGTACCCAGTTCAGTACTTGCGTAACCAAGAAGAAGAGGGAGGATACCGGGGGAAATCTTTTTGATGCATAACCCAGGATCACCCCACAGATAGCTAAAAGGCAGCTAAGTCTCAAATACATGGTCTAGGATCCCAGGCGTATACTGAGGATACCTAGCCCAGTACTTGATAAAAAAAAAGGGGGGAAACCTGTCAAGATTCATGAGCTGGGACAAAAAAAAAATATATATATATATATATATATATATATATTACCCAATGTACCCAGTTCAGTACTTGCACAATAAAAAAAAGAGAATGGGTACCTGACTGGAACCTACAACAAAGCTTGCGAGAATCACAGATCAGGACTCAGTAAAAAAAAAAAAAGAGAAGGGAGACAAGGAAAGAAGATCCACATGCCATTAAAAGGGATCAGGAGCAACACTTAGAAGCCATCATGAAACACAAATACATGGAAGCAGTCTCAAAGCAGATCTAAAAAAAAAAAGAACCAGAAAGCATTGTCCAATTAAAGAAATGAAAAACTTATACAACCCCAAATTGTCCATACGCAAAAAAAAGGGAAAGCTAAGAAAGGAGGCCAGCCAACAAGGAGCCATCCGAGGGGAGAGCAAGGATAGCCGAAGAGGAAAGAATCTCCTGCCTTTTGACCTTCAAATCCTGCAAAGTCTTGTGAGCATGGGCCAAAGCTTCCTCAGCAGCAGCGATCTCAACATCAATACCTTTAGAAGCTTGCCTCTGGAAAAGCACTTGGGCTAATGATCGCAGATACTCCAGCAAAAAGGACAGATTGAACTTGGCTTCCAAGAGATCCTGGACAACTCCCCTCCATTCCAAGAGCTTTTCCTCGGATAGAGAGTCTAGCGAAGAATCTCTTAATGAAATCAGCACAGCACACAGCAGCTCCATCAAGATGTTCCCCAAAAATACGCCTCCTCTAAAACCAAGGGTAAAGTCCCCATGACTTTTAAACAGCCTTTCTAGCAGCGGTAGGCCTTCCACAGGCACAGAGAATCGCAGGAAGCTGCCATAGGAGGGTCCGAAATGGCAGAAGTGACTGGCAGGGAGGCTGTTGAACTCCAGAAGATCAAAGCGAGCCAAAAAGGTAGGGAGCCTTGAAGCAGGATCTGAAACAATCACCTCTGGAGCCTCCCCCACTGCTGCATCATAGCCTGGAGTCCCAAAGGAACCTTCAACCCCCTGAACAGCATGGGGGCCAGCAACCTGAGCAGATCCTACACCCCCCTCAAGAACCACAAATTCAGGATCTTGGATATCAACTCCTGCAAAAAAAAAAAGGGAGGAAAGAGAAGAGGGGAGGTGGCAGACTTAGCTTTTTTCTTTTAAAGTAAAAATTAAAAAAAAAAACAAAAGAAGGCAGAAGAGAAACCAGTATCAGCCTCTTAAGGCGGAGTTCCCTCCTCTTGCTCTTCTGACCGCTTGAAGGACTCTGGGAAAGAACACATGGCAAGTTGAAGAAAAGGTGAGGAAGCCTCAGCAAAACGGCTAAAAGAAGGCAAGGATGCAGTGGGCTTCGCCATAACAAAATAAAAAGAAAAGGGCAGAAAGAGAGAAAGAAAGCAGTAGAGACAATCAACACCCCACCTTCAGAATCATCTTATTCCAAAGAAGTAGCAGCACTAGAGGTAGATCTCGCAGTGGCTTGGCCTAAAAAAAAAAGAGGGGAAAAGGAAGAACTTAAAAGGCTATATAAAAAAAAAGAGGTGCAAAAGAGATAAAGACTAAAAGGCTATATAAAAGAAGGGGGCTCACCTGTTTGCCCGGGTGATGATGCGCCTCCCAAAGTCCTTGTGCTTAACTCAGTTTGAGATAACACGGCCTTGACAGGATTGGAAATCTGTTCAAATTGAGGACCTGGGGACGTGGGAAACTTGGGAGCCTCAGGATCCTGGGCAGCCTGGACATCCTGCATTGGTTGCCCGGTCTCCTCAGCTATGCCACCACTGGGAGCCTCCTCCTCCCTACTCTGGAATGCAGCTGCAGCCATCTCCTCCTCCAAAGTCTCACCAACCACAGGGGGAGGAACCTTAACCTAAAAAACAAAAGAAAAGTGGAACAAAAAAGGGGAGAAAGACAGGGCATGAGCAACAGGGCAGCACTGGCATATAGCACTTGTAAAAATGAATATGAGGAAAGCAGCAGACGAGGAAAACCATACCACGTCTTCACCAGAAGATTGGCTTCTACCCTTCCTAGGGTCTAGCTTACGCTTGGACTGCAGGAAAGACAATCACTCATCAGTTCAAAAAAAAAAGGGGGGGAAAAGGAAAAGAAACAACAACCTAAAAGAGTAAAGAAAGAGGCCTTGCCCTTCTCTCTCTCTCAACAGGGTCTCCAGGTCTCTGTTGTTTACTACGGGTACGTCCAGAAGGTCCCGAGGAACCATGAACTGAAGGATTTACAGGAGCCTGGGGAAAAGAAGACTCTACCTTAGTCTTCACCCGGCCCCTTATGGCCAAAGGTTGCTCCACTTCCTTCTCCTCAGCAAGTATCAACTGCTTCTGGGATTTCCCAGTTTTCTTCTTCTTCTTTGGCTTAGGATCAACATCCTCTACACTACCCTCAGCCGCGGCCTCCTCCAACTTTTCCTGCTTAATAGTTTTCCCTTTACTTATGCCAACGGGAGCGCTAGCACTTACAGCCTCTACTACCCCTTTCTTAAGTGGTACCCCAGTAGAAGCACCAACAACAAGGTCACACCCCAACCATGTCTCTGGGAAATCTCGCGCATAAGTCACCCAACCTTCCCTGGAAGCATGCCATTCTGCGAAACCAGTTTTGCTGCTCACAGAAGTGGAAACAATACCAGCAGTGGGCAGGGACAGACGCCTGTTGGATGTTGGGGCGAAAGAAATGTCAGGGTTGGGTATCTTCCAATCGTCTCAGAACCAGCATAGTCAGCTAAGGACTTCTGAACCCTCCTCCAATAACCAGCATAGCCACTTGAGGCAAAAACTCCTCTCTGAGAGTTAGGCACTACAAACTGAGGACTCCGTCTTGACCAATAAGAGAAGGCCTGAAGCCTCATGAAGGGATCCAAGGAAGGAAGAGAAGGAACTATGTCATTAAACACTGGGGGAATGTCCTGATCAAAGCCGAATTGCCGAAGTACTCGATGCGCCGAGTAATGGGTGTACCGTGGGCCAGTTGAAGAAAGTACAGGAAGCCAGGAAGGACTAATGCAGGCCAAGTAGGCTAAGCTGCCTTCATCACCACTACTTAAATCAAAAGTGTTCCCTGTAGAAGTCAGAAAGGGAGATAACATAGAATTGCAAACAAAACCGGGGCCAAATTCCCAGGGGGAGCGCCAATTTAAATGGCCTGCTTGATCAAATAACTCAACCAAGTTAAGACTGCCACCTTTTAGACTCAGCCAACGAAAAATAATAGGGAGGCTGTCAGTAGAGCTGCCACAAAACCCTTTTACCACATCAGGGGATCCCTGAAACTTATTTTTCACAAACTTTAAATTCCTACATTTTGCTAAAGTAACTGAAGAACGATCCCACATAAATACCTGGAGAATGGCGCAATGAAGCGAAGAAGTGATGACATAACAAGAATCACCCTCAGCCTCATCTCCGTGAAGTTGATCCAATTGAGAATAAACATGGCCCAAAAACATGGGGGCTAGAGGATATTGAGCGCCCTGAGCCAACTTAATCGCCAAAGGAAAAAGAGTGGACTTGATTCCATACCCGGGGAACTCGCTGAACAGGAACTTGCCAAGCCAGAACGCAAGGAACCCGGCATGCCTGACTTCCTTATCCTTCTCACGCGAAAGAGTCATAACCCACCTACCCATCCTGGCCGGTTTCCCACCAGAAGAAGCAGTACGTCCACCAAAGTGAGCAAACAATTTCTCTTCCACTTCGAGATCCTCAGCAGAAAGCTTGATATCAAAGGGGTTTTCATCCCCAAACACCGGAAGGAGAAAATTATTGACCACATCCTCCAAAGTAACGGTCAGTTCACCAACAGAAAAGGAGAAAGTGTGTAGAGTAGGACACCAACGGCACACCAAATGCTTAAGGTCTTTGGCATCTCTGAAACCCTCAAGATTCCTAGAGATAGCCACTACCTTCAGGACGCCGGCACGCTCCAAGCGACCCACAAACTCCTTGTCAGAAAGCTCGTTATCCACCCAAATGGGCCAGCCTTGGATCTTTCCAGCGACAAAATCAAAGAAGATAGGGACCGCTTCCCGAAGTCCTTGCCTGATTTGGAGATCAAAAATCTCCCTAGGGTCTGGAACTTGCGCGGAACCAACAAAACCCGCTTGACCAGAGAATACCCAGGCGCGAGGAGATGGAGGGGTTTCACCATGGGACACCCGAGGAAAGAATAAGCTAGGAGTATACCAGGGGTCTTGCAAGGGAAAAGCAGGGCGCCCAACGATAGACTCATCTTGCGCAGAACTAGAGGAGCCCTCCTCTTCAAAGGGGCTAGGAGTACGCTCCTTTCTTTTTCGAGAAGAGGAAGAAGCCATTGAAGCAATGAGTATCTGGAAAGAAGAAAAGAAGATAGCGACGAGACTGGTTGAAAGAAAAGAAAAGGGCTGGAAATAGAAGACTCAGTTAGACAGGGAAAAAGGATAAAAGAGAAAATACTAGAATGAGGGAATAAGAGCAGTTGGAGAAGAGAATGTGTGGAAAGACGCGCCAGTTGCCAGGAATTAAATTTAAAAGGGAAGAAGTTATCAACAGTTATTAATGAGTATTATGGGAAACATAAAAGTAGGTGGTGGGAGTTTTATTTCAACTGCCACGTCCCACAAAAAAAAAGGGAGGAGTTACAAAAAAAAAAAAAGCAAAGGAGCCAGGATACCGAAGAAATACAAGATCAGGATCCCAAAAAAAAAAAAGAGAGAATTCTGCAAAAAAAAAAAAACTCACGCATGGGCCGCAGGCAACCCATGAGCTCGGGGGGCTAAATGTTGAGGTTCAAAATAATTTAGTCACAAATAAGGCCCAAAGAGATGGAAAAGACATTGGGCCCATCTCACACAGTAAAAGAAAGAAATGATAAAGGGTGGGTTCTCACAATAAAGAAAAGAGAGAAGAAAAGAAAAAGAAGAAAAGGAGAAGAAGCCCAGAGGATCTGATCTGGAGGTCTACGAAAAAAAAGGGCCCAAGAAACCGGTAAAGTCAGCAAGCCAAAGAAAAAAAGCCCAAGAAGCAGAATTGAGTCAGGACGTCCAGAAGCTCCCCAGAGGTAAAGGATCCCTGGACGCGCGAAGTGAAATTAAAACAGATTCGAAGTAAGAAAGGAGACAAAAGGCACGCGGGCCTTATGACCCAGACACGCAGTGGAAGTATAAGGCAAAACGCAGGAACTTGGTTCCAACCATTTGGAGAAAAAAGACAAGGAAAGTACGACTGGAAAAGCTGAAGCAAAAGCCAAAAAGCCTCAGGACAGCCAACGGGAAATCTGGAAATAGGAAGCTAGCTGGGAGACTTTCATCTGGTCGCAACAAAAAGAGAGAAACTATGAAGAAAAAGGAAAAGACATGATCCTGAAACAATCAGGCACGGGACAGACTTTAAGAGGCAAAAGGGAGAAATCATCAGTACCCCGGGAGCCCGAAACTGTGCTATAAAAGGAGGGATTCAGAGAAAGAAAGGGGGGATTCATTTTTTTACGTTTAGAGCATTTTAAAAGCATTCACAAGTGTTTTCCTGAAGTCCCACAAAAATTATAAAAAAGAAGGGACTCTGTAAACTGAAGAGAAAACAGGGGAATTTGTTCCCGGTATCCCAGAGATAGCTACTATAGTACACGCTCGGATTCAACAAGTTCAAACTTTGCAAGTTTTTGAAGCTTGAATAACTATCAAAGTCTGTGACTTTTGAACCCAGTTGAACCTTGCATCATGTCCTAGTGAGCAGTTGTAATCACAATTAAAAGAAACTAATGAAATACACCCCACTAATTCAGGGATCCCCAACGTGTTCTTTACATTATATTTCGTTTATTGTACATTTTCTTTACTGTTAATTTGTCATTCAATACGAATATGCTCTTTTGTTAGCTGTTTTTCTATTGTAGGAAGTTTGTTCTGTGCACCAATCGATTCTTAAAACAGCCCCCTTAGCTGCGGAGAATCGATCCCAGTCCACCAAAAAAAACATCCTACACGGCCCAGGATCCTTGGGCCATAGTGCTGAAGAAAAAGCACACTCACAGAATGTTAACAAATTAGGCTTATTAGCATTAGTATCCGAAATTGCAAAAATTATTATATTTTACCATTTAAAAAGTTATTTCATCTATTATACAATCCCACTTTACAATACAACTAACACCCCAATTTTTATTTTTACATACAAAACCTTAAAATTATTTAAACAACCCAATAAAAATAATATATCCCTACAGTAAAAATAATATATTCCTGGTGGCCACTGGCCAAAGCCGCACCCAAGTTGCCAAATCCCTTTGCGTCTCCTTATTCGAAAGGGAATTCCCTTTGCACCTCTTTTGGTGGGAGTGGCGAAAAGGCAAAGAGAAGTGGCTGTGTAAAGTATGGTGAATGGGAGAGAGACTTTGATGTGAGTTGTGTGAGGTGTGGTGTCTGAAGTATAAGAAGCTGATAAAGATTAAAAAATTAAGAAGAATGATAATTTTAAAAGAAAAAAATGAAGGAAAGAAATAAAGAGATAAATGTGATGTGTATTTGACTAAAGATAGTGATTAGTGAGTGTACAAAGTAAGCTTAGGATAAAAAGAAAAAGTATACATAACAAAAAAGGTAATTACCTATATTAGAGTTTGCCAAAAATGTTTTCTTTGCTAATGCTCTTAATAACAACTAAAATAAATTATGAAAAAAATTTAAAAAATTTGCCGTGTCTTAGACTTTTTATTATAGATCAATTATAATATTGATTGGTCAAAAATTTGACAATTTGTTGGATACACATGTGTGAGTAAAGTCCCACGAAATAAGAATAATGAAATGGAGTGGTTAATATAATATAGTTGAACTCAAACTCATAGGATTTAAGCTTTTTGGGTCAAGTGGTGTCATTATATATTACATTAATTACTCAATTAAGATCTTCTCCAAGGTGTTATTTTCCTAATAGAATCTTCTATATCTTACCATCTTATTAGCTCATGTAAAAATTTCTATTTATTTTAGTATAAGAATATACTTTTTCTATTCTATGTACCCCATTTTTAAAAATTCTTCACATCAAATTATTTATTTTATATTACATTTCATTAAAATATCTATTTTCTTAATTTTTTTAACTGTTTATATTTCTTTAAACATAACAACCACCATCTACTTTTTTCCTTCATCACTGGAGTGGTGCGATGCCCCAAACCTATGAGCGTTACTATCTAGGAAAGTGGATTTGGGCTCCCAATTTATTTATTGGTGGGTTTCCTCACAGTCTTATAGGTTTCACTTCCAACATAGCCTAGACAGCCCAACCTCAAGTATCCTTGTGATTTTCAACCCAAACAGCCTCTTTCCCTTAGACTTAGTCTCTTTTTTCTCTGTTCTTTCATCCTCCTTGTGTTTACTCCCTCTCTTTTTCTTTTTCTTACTCTTTCTCTCACTTGTACTAGAGACCAACCACACTCACTGTCTGCCCTCATTCCCCTTATATAATCTCTTTTTAGTGGGGTTCAAATCATTACTATTTCACTAGTTTTCATGCAATCCCACTTTCATCCAGAATCCCAAGAAACCATAATGTCTTCTGAGGATTCTTTTGAAACTTGTTCCAAACGCTAAATAGCATTCGACAGCGAACTCCCCAAAAGCACTACTAGTACTCGGGGCCAATCTAAATTTCTCTATCTCCTCATTGATTTCGCATTGTCTTATCGGTTAGTAGTGGGCCGAGATCTGCCCGAACAATTAGTGAATTCCCCGAACAATACTCTCTAGATCCTGATACACTTATTATTGGGCCAACTCTAATCCCCCGGGCTAGTCTCGGCTACTCAAGCCGATCTCGGGCTTAAGTTTGGTGAGCCAGTACTGATCACCTGGGCCCAAGTCCTCTACAATTGGGTACGTAAAAAAAGTATAAAAAACTAAAACCATAATGAATAACACTAGTGTAATTTTATACAACTATAACAACCATATATTTTTATACAACTGTATATAGTCTAATGTGGATAAATTTTGACCTTAGTTAACTAAAATGTGTGTGTGTTTTTTTTAAAATTATATAAGCATTGATGTGAATTCTCTTTGTTAAAATTCAAATTTTCTTCTCACATAAAATAATAACAAATAAAAAATTAATAAAAAAAGGAATATTGTGAGAATGTTACTATAGTGGCTAGTCTATAGTAAAAAAGGAATAAAAATAATAACGTGGTTGGTTTCCGTCAAGAGATAAACGGTATCAGAATCTGCACACTCAAAAAAAGAGCAAAATGCCACGTAACACTTTGGCTTGGCATAGAACACCGTCCCCTAGAAGATGCCACAGAGAAGTACTGAAACTTTTTGATAAACAAGACTGAAAAACACAGGTCGGTAATAGCATAGTAATACTAGTACTACACGCACAAGTCATAACTCATAACTACGCACTCACACATTCACACACGCACTGTTCCTTTTTCTGTTTTTTTTTTTAGTTTTGTTTTTTTCATTTTTCTTTTTCTCTGTTTGTGTGTGTGTGTGTGTGTGTTCTGTCTCTGACATCTTTGCTCTCTCTCACTTGCTGGCTCACTTTGCCTTTTCTCTAATAAGCTGAGCTGAGAGCATTGGTTGGATTCTTGAGCTCTCCTCTCACTCCAACACTAGATGTATATCCTTAACTTCTTCATGTGATGTTGTCTCCCATTTTAGCTTAACCTTTACTTCTCTCTCTATCTTAAGCTACTTTTTCAACTTTCCCTTTTTCGTTTTCTCTTGATTTCTATCATTATCAATCTTGTTCAGATTTAAGCATGTACTAGTTCTACTTTACTTGTTAACCACCTTATCTTAACAACTTGAGTAATTCCAAATATTTTCTTTTTTGATTTTTGTATTTGAAGAATCTCTGCTAGTGCCTTCTGGGTTTTTTTTTTTTTGGTTGTTCTTTGAGGTAAGTGTATATCTTTAACTCACTTTTCCACTATCCCTTCTGGGATTCTATCTATGTGAAGCTTTGTTAGTACCATAACAATCATGGGTATCATTCCATTTGTGTTTTAGTGTTGGATTCCACTGTAAAAGCTCTAGCTTTTTCTCTTGTACTAGCTCTATTTCTTAGATCGCATTGTTCTCTATTTTCATATATGTTGAACTAATACAGCTATCTTTAGCTTCAGAAGTCTTAATTTCTTGGGTCTTTTGCATAGAAAGTTGGCTAGAAAGCAGATTTGAAGCATTAAGATCATGGGGTGGCTTTCATTTTCTGTTGGGTTGGTTTCATTGTGCTCAATGGTTTTCACAGTGAGTGGCATTGGTGCTAACTGGGGCACACAGTGTAATCATCCTCTGCCTCCAGATACTGTAGTGAGGCTGCTGAGGGATAATGGGTTTCAAAGGATTAAGCTTTTTGATGCAGATTATGATGCATTGAGAGCTCTAGGTAAATCTGGGATTGAGGTCATGGTTGGGATTCCTAATGATATGCTTCTAACTATGGCCAGTAGTGTGAAAGCTGCTGAGAAATGGGTTGCCAAAAATGTCTCCACACATCTCACCACCAATAACGTCAACATCAAGTGAGCTTCCTTCACTTTCCTACAGTTTTCTTTTCCTCCTTACTTCTGCCAATAATGTTAACATAAATAATTTCTTGTATACTATTCTTAGTAACCATTACTCCTGTTATACTGTTTAAGCCTTTTTTATTATTATTTTTTCATTTTTTCTTTGATTGGAGTGGAAGAAACAATAACTCCCTAAATCCAGATATTCATGTCTAAGTTTATAAGCTTCTTGTTTGGTAATTGTTGGCATGTTTATGAATTATGATTGGTCTAGGATATATCATATAAGTCAGCTAATGGCTCCATACTGTATGTGTAAATTAAGCTATAAATAGATGAGGGTAAGGCAGTAGTCCATTATTGCAATTGTGTATTGGCAAGTCAAATTTCTTTGGAATTTCTTTGGAATTTTGAATATTCAGTAACTGGTTTGACTGCTGAAATTTCATAAATCTTCCTGCTGCTCGCTATTTTCATAGTTTTATTTTATCTTTTATTTTTGTTTTTTCTTTAATAACATTATGGACATGTGATTTTGGTTTCAATTTGATCTAGTAGGATAGCCCCAAGAAATAGAACACGTCAATTTCAAGAATAAATCCTTCAGAGCAAGACTTAGTTACAGTACTTAGTTGCTGCTCCTTAGGTTCTCTTTTTAAGATTTTGCCATGTGGATTTTTTCTCATGGGATGGAAGTGTATTTTTTAGTTAAGTAGACACATGATTGAATCTTAAGAGGGGAATCTAAGGAACAGCACTTAAGGTACTGTACCTAAGTTTTATCCAATTCTTAAATCCTTTCAAGGTTCCTTGTCCTTGAATCTACCATTCTATGGGATCCATAAGAAAGAAAAAAAAGACCTTTTTGAAAATTCTGAAATTTTATTAATAAGTAGTCTAAATATCAAAGGCTACATGAGACCCCTCCACTTGCAAAATAGATAGTTCTTGAGTTAATATTCGGGATCTGGAATCTAGTGCTCATTAATATAATTCTTAGAGTATGGATTTTTGGGCTAGTAATCTTTCTTTGTATATGACAGCTAGGGAAAAACTTTAATTACAAGCATCTTTTTTCTTCTTTAGCAATGAGCAAATTTTTGTATTTAGTATTTGCCTTATTGGATCTTATGAAATTGTGTTCTATCCCGCCAACCTGAGGCATACCAACTAAGTTTATAGAAACTGAGTTAAAAATTTCTCTCCTAAGAAATACTCATATATTCAAAGAAATCCTCTAGTCTAGATCAAGTAACCAATCAAGAAAATCTTCCTTATATAATCAATCATTACAATTTTTAATTCTTTCATCTGTAACCCTTATAAATAGTATAAAAGAAATCAAACCTAATAGGTTGCCTGTGAGCCGTATGAATTATATCTCCACTACAATTGTCCCTATTGTTTCTACAATTCCTATTACTGTAAATCCTTAGATCAACAAGAAAATTTTGTTGTTCATCGTGGTAATAGCATTGCTTGTGGTTGCCATGGTCCTAACCAGTCTCCAATGGCGTATCCTAGCAAAGATATTTGTGAGTGTTTGTTGCATGTCATGTAGTACTTGCTTGGTGTCACATTCAAACCGAAAGAATTTGTCCCTGATAAGGACTTCTCCTTTGTGATCTCTATTGCCAGAATTTCTATTGTCTCATTTAGTAGCCACTAGATTAGGAAAGGACAAGGCTTTGATACCAATTGACATAACAAGATAGCCACAAGAAATAGAATATGTCTATTTCAAGAAGAAACTCTTAAATCCTTGGGGTGTTCTTTGAATCTACAAAGAGAACTTTGGAATCCATCAAAAAAAAAAGAAAAGAAAAGAGAATCCTCTCTATAATTGTATTATTTCATATTTTGAATGCCTAGAGGCTACAACTTCTAATTTATATTGGAAAACATAAAAAACAAAAGTGCTAAGGTGGCTAGGAAACCCTTAGGGAACCCTAATTCGTGTTAGGCACTAAATTAGGCTTAAAAAAGAAAAATCACCAAAATGTTTTTTTTTAAACAGATTATAATTAATACACTACCATGTAAGAATTCAATTTTCACTAAAATACTGATATACTCTCTAAAATGACAAAATATAGCCCTATTCTTTAAAATTCTGAAAGGACAAAAAAAAAAAAAAAAAAAAAAAAAACCAAGAACTAAACCCTATATTCTGTCCTACACCACAATTTGATTTAGTTAGGCTGGGCCTTGTGACATTCCTATCTGCAACCAATCATTTGTATGATTACCATTTTATGAAGTTACTGTTATGATTCATTTGATGTGGATAGTCTCAGGAGGTCAATCTTCATCTACTTATTGGGAGCTATATAAATTTATGTTTCATGAGGGTTCTAGTTTGCTCAATTGTTAAAATCTCTTGTCATCAAATAAGATATTTGGGTTTCAAACCCCATTTACACCAAAAACCGATTGGTGTTTTGGCCGGATGATAAAGAGTAATCATCATGAAGCAAATGCCATAGGTTGAAATTCTATCATATCAACAAAAAAAAAAAGAAAGAAAAAAATTGCAACAAAAGACTTCCATTCTACAGACTTTTAGTCCTTATTTTTTAAGTACTGTACTTGAGGTTGATTAGTGTTATTGGAATGGTATCGATTTTTAAACTGGGGTCTCTTTTTTTTGCTCTGTAATTACGAAATTCAAGAATGTAATTAGTTGAGTCTTTTGACCAGTAAGGCCTGTTAAGTGTTGTCTTTGGGCCTCTTTTTAGTTTGTTTGTCAAGTTATCTTACCACCTATATCACCTGCATAGGTTGCTCTCTTAAGTCCCATGTGACAAAGACTTGTATTGTTGAGTAGAATTAGTTCTTACATTCACAGAATTCTGTTGGTCAAGTACTGTACTTGAAGTTGATTATTTTTATTGGGACAGCATCATTTTTTCCAACTTAAGGTTTTTTTTTTTGGTTTAATTTGAAACATTCAAGAATGTAATTAGTTGGGTCTTTTGACCAGTATGACCTATTAAGTGTTATCCTTTGACCTCTTTGTAGTTTGTTTGTCATCTTACCACCTCTATCACCTGCATAGGTTGCTTTCTTAAGCCCCAGTTGACAAAGATTTATTTTTGACTAGATTTAGTTCTTAACATTCACAGAATTCTGTTGCATTTGTAATTATATTGTGATGATTCTCTCTTTTCCTGTTTCTATTTCAATATAGGATTAACTTTTTTATTCATATTTATTTTTGATGGAAAGCAAGATGTGGGGTGATTCACTAAACGTGTTTCTTCTTTTGAATCATGCTGGGATCATGGTGTACACAATCAGAATCTAAAGCCCTTATGTTTGAGCTACCAATTCTATTTATAACTTCATTTAAAGGACAAGGTGAAATACACACCTAAATGCTTCAGTAGACTCCATCTAGTAAAACATCACTCACTATGCCACTTCCCTTAGATAACTTGCACACAAGAAAGCAGAATGTTTAGAGTTGAAAATAACCATGCAACATTTGCATTACTTCCTCATTGGGCAAAGGTTGAAGTGCTATGTGGATATAATAGAACGGATAGGAACCTTTTAAGAGTAATTAGTGGGAAAACAAAATGCATCCAAATCTAAATTTCAAAGTTCTGACCTTGTGTGGCAATCTAAACTTCAAAGTAAAATCCCAACCCATTTTCAGTCACCTACAGAATTGTTCTATCCATAAAAGCCTTATTATATAGGATCACATCCTCTGTAATCATAAGCCTAATTCAATCACATTACATGCTGGTGCAGCCAATTGCCTAGAATGAAACTTCTTAGAGAATTGCCATGACTTTGCACCAAATTGGTTGTATTGTTTCTCATATCCCCAATTTGAAGCTGATAAAACTTCAATTATATGAAACAGATTTCAAACTTTTAGGTTGAAAGTTGGGGGGTTTCATTCATTTTAATTGACAATTTGGTTAACATGTAGATATGTATGTTGTATGCATAATTTTTCTTGATACAAGAAAGGGGAAAAAAACGTGACATCAATGCCATGATGATTTCTCTTACAATCTCAAATGATGCATTTTTTTCACAATTGTCTTGTGCCTACCAAATACTCAGTTAACTATTTGTTTGGTCTGTATGTAATGCTAGTAACTTTTATTTTACATCTTGAGGCCTTTTAGATTTATATGCTATCTATGTCAATAGTGTCTATGAAATATATAAATTTTTCATGCCATCCAAAAACCAAAGTGGAGATCTCTGACTACTTGACGTTCAGGATTTTATTGGTGGGTAAGAAAATAAAAAGTAAACCAGTATGAGTAATGGGTTGCAGTTTTGTTTGCTTGCATTGTACTTTTTAGCAATAGCATGGCCATATCCCTCAGCTTTTTATACCCAAAATATCACACGTGTCTTCATTTATACTCTCTTATGATTATTTTTGTCTGGATCATTGTCAGTGAACATTGACCTTTCTGAAGTTCGTGTCTCACAATATTCTTAATGAGGTTGAAAAAATAATGAACATGTAGGTGAAGAGAAACCTGGAGTTAGAGGAAGCTGGATATAACTGATTCTTCCAGATAAAATTGTTCAAAAATAATAAAATATCCTTTCTAACAATTCTGTAATAACCATATTGAACTCATTTGGTTTCTTCTTCTGACTTATGGTATAATGATTCTCCTCTATGCCGATGAAGAAGAATTCTCAGTTTCGGTAATATTGCTGCAAAATGAATCACTATCTTTCCATCTAACCAATATTCACTTAAATCTACAGGTATGTTGCAGTTGGAAATGAACCCTTCTTGGAAACATACAATGGAAGCTTTCTCAAAACAACCTTCCCTGCTCTGCAGAACGTCCAATCTGCCCTGATAAAAGCTGGTCTTGGCACCACTGTAAAGGTGACAGTCCCCCTTAATGCTGATGTGTATGAGAGCTCAACTGGCTATCCTTCCGGTGGTGACTTCCGAGCTGACATACATGACCTAATGCTTGCCATTGTCAAGTTCTTGAGTGACAATGGTGCCCCCTTTACTGTGAACATCTACCCATTTATAAGTCTCTACACTGATGAAAACTTCCCTGTTGAGTATGCCTTTTTTGATGAAAAGGCAACACCTGTAACTGATGGTGGGACAACATATTACAATATGTTTGATGCAAACTACGACACTCTTGTGTGGGCACTACAA
The DNA here is from genome assembly GCA_032727855.1 of Quercus ilex subsp. ballota. Classification (NCBI taxonomy): domain Eukaryota; kingdom Viridiplantae; phylum Streptophyta; class Magnoliopsida; order Fagales; family Fagaceae; genus Quercus; species Quercus ilex. The sequence continues at coordinate 6,710,908 of CM064918.1, forward strand.
AAGAATGGTTTTGGAAATTTGCCAATCATAGTTGGAGAGATTGGCTGGCCAACTGATGGGGATCGGAATGCTAATATAGTGTATGCGCAGCGGTTCAACCAAGGTTTTATGACCCATATATTGGGTGGGAAAGGAACCCCTATGAGACCTGGGGCAGTTGATGTGTATTTATTTAGTTTGATTGATGAGGATGCTAAGAGTGTTCAACCAGGAAATTTTGAACGCCACTGGGGGATCTTTAATTATGATGGGTCAGCAAAATACCAGCTTAATCTTGGTGCAACAAATTCAGGAGCCCTGGTTGTGGCACGGGGTGTGAAGTATCTGGACCGAAAGTGGTGTGTGATGAAGCCATCAGCTAAACTTGATGACCCACAAGTGTCACCAAGTGTGAGCTATGCCTGTGGACTTGCTGATTGCACTACCCTTGGTTATGGGACATCTTGTGGAAATTTGGATGCTCGGGGTAATGTCTCTTACGCATTTAACAGTTACTATCAGATAAATAATCAGCTTGATGATGCCTGCAAGTTTCCCAACGTTTCAATGATCACCAAAAATGACCCATCAGTTGGAAGTTGCAAATTTCCGATAATGATTGAGCCATATTATGGTGGCACAGAAAGGAAAGTTGGGAGTCTGCAAAAGCCAGTGATTTTGGCTTCTGGCCTCATTCTCTTTTTGCTAAAAATTCTGTGAATTTTGAGGCTTCTAGTTCCCAAGGTATCATTTTTCCTCAACTTTTCCTAATTGCTTTGTAGGATAGCGTAGTGGGAGCTAAGAGCCATCGATATATGGCATAACTTTAGTTCAAATTTTGCAATCTAGAAGACAAGACATTCTATGTGTCAAATGTATTCATGTCTGAAATCAAACTGCATTTGAAATTCTTTATGCATGGTAAGGAATGTTTGTCAATGGGGGGTACTTATCAAGCAGGTTGAGGTGGAGTGTTGTTGACGAGAAGGTATCTTTTGCAGCCGGCATATAAAACATTCTCCCTCTCACAGAATGTGAACCCCACAAATCAATTTTGCGTGACTCACATGTTGTGATAGAGAGGTTGCATAAGCTAGATGCATAAGATAATTATTAGGGGCTGATAACCTGGTTTCATGGATTTGCTCAATGTGCCCCGGAATTATTGTATAGCACCCAAGGGTCGACAAACTTTGATCACATGGCTTCTTTGTCTGGAAAATTCTTGTTGTCTCATCTTTTAGGCAATAGGGACAACTTTTGTAGGTCAGAATCCATAATTTCAGTAAGGAAGAGAATAAAGTTTCTCATCTTTTATTCCTATAGAGCCTCTTTCACGTCTAGTTTGTTCCCGTGCTTAGCTGGCTTCAGATACTTTTCTATATAACTATTCTCACTCTCTCTCATTGTTGATACCACATCCTCATGAAATAGGCAATATCGTCATATACATGAATCAAAGCCAATAGAACTCCTGGCTTGGCGGAAAAATGAGGAAGCAATTTTATCTATGAATATGCAAATACTGTTCCTTATTGGAGCCATACAAATACAATCCAGTTGTTCAAATTAATAACAATGTTGTTTATTAGTGCTTGCGATATTCTCAACATGTTCCATCGAAATCTGTAGCAACTAAATTAGAAAAACCATGTTTTTTTTTTGTAAGATGGTAGTGCTGATGGCTGCTACGAAATAGTTCCATCACTTAACAAAATTCAGTATTGTTGATGTCATGATTTGATGCCTTGAATGATTTACACTTAAAAAGTGTCGTCATTGGGCTGGCCTGGCCCCTATTTACTAGGCCTAGTGGGCCGGGTCAACTGATCTGCTGACCAATCAATAGGTCGGGCTGGGTCAGACCAAAAGGGAAAACTGCAACCCATGGTTCTGCCTATGGGCAACGGCCATTTTATATTTAGTGGGCTGGGTTGTTAGGCTAAACCAAAAGGACTAACCATAGATTTTTTAATGGATTTTTTTTTTAAAATATTTTTTTCAAAGGAAAGAATCTAATTTTTTTTTTTTTTTTTTAGAATCGAAAAATTCAAAACTTATTTAATTTATTAAAGGCCAAAACCGAATAACATTTTTTATTAAGGTTTTAAATAATTTTTTCTTTTTCTATCTTTTAATAAACAAAATGTCCAACGTTTAATTTAAAAATAAAAATTCAAAGTGACGAGGCTAAATATTTTTGGTGTTTTAGGTTTTATAAAATTAAAATAAAACAAAGAATGCGTAAAATAAATTAATTACAAAAAGAAAATAAAAGGGAAAACTATATAACACTTATTACAATAAAAAAAAGAAAAGAAAGAAAAGAAAGTCAGAATCTAAGTTCTACCTAGTAACACGAACTCAATTGGGTTTCAACCAAATTTTCAAATTCATATTATTTCTAGAAAATAAAATTAAAACCTAAGGCTGCGTTTGGTTCGATGTAAATCGTATTCCGAGTGTAAAATAAATGTAGGGGAAAATGAATTCTCGTAAAGAAAATGAAATCCGAGTGTTTGGTTCTGCAATGGAAAATAGTCCGGAAAACAATTTTAGTGTTTGGTAACATTCTGAAAATACTATTTTCCTACAAATGTTTCACATTTTCTCAGTCATTTTTTCAACTTCCAAACAAATTTTATAATAGAAAATTTCATTTAATACAACCAAAAATTAAAATAAAATAATTTATTCACAATATATACATAATATACTCGGTGAGAGGAGAAAGAAAGAGTGAGAGATAGATCGGGAAAGAGAGAGATCGGTAACAACGGAGGACGGCGGCAGCTAGATCGGGTGGGTGTGGATTGGGCAAGGTGGGTGTGGGTTTGCCGAAATGGAGATTGGGTTATGTGGGTAGATAGGTAGCTTGGATGTGGATTGGGGCTCTTGGAGGAGGGTAGCTTGGGTGATGGTGGTGATGGATTGGAGACATGTAGCGGTGGAGCATGGCGGTGAGGTTGAGTGGGTGCAATCTCGGCGGTGCTGGGGTGCGATCTCGGTGGTGCAGTGTGCGATCTCGGTGGTGTGGTGTGATCTGGGCGGAGGGGGTGGCGGTGGGGGCGGCATGATCTGGGCTGGCCTTGACTTGGCTGGGCGGCCGGAGCTTGGCATCGGACTGTGAGTGGAGTTGAGGTTGGTGCATGGGCTGGAGCTGAAATGAGGATGGTGCGTGTGTAAGAGGAGTGTGTGAGGAGTGAGTAATTTCGGAAAGCATTTGAAGGTAAAATGGGAACGGAAATGACTTTACGGCTTAGCAAGGAATTTTTCGGTCAAACTGATTTTTACTTTATTTTTAGGTGGTACCAAATATGGACCCGGGTGTAAAATATTTTCCGGAAATCATTTACACCCAAACAAACACAGCCTAAGTAAACAAAATGTTATCATTTAAATTATCATACATCGTGCATTATATTAATAACAAAACATAAAAACAAATGAAAAAAAGAACATAATACAATATACATACTAATAACAAAACATATAAAAAAAAAAAAAACATAAAACAATACATCCCACATCATATTAACAACAAAACATAAAAAAAGAAAAGAAAAGAAAAAAGACACAAAACAGCAACAACAACAAAAATAATAATAAATCAAGGAGGAGAAATATGGGTCATGCAAAAGATCTATACCTCACACATGTAGCACCTTACATGACTGTAGAGATCGGTCCATTGGTTAAAATTGACTACCACAACTATATGTGTGAATCAATATGTAGAACAAAGGTAAGTTTTTTAGGCATTTAGGTAGATAAACCTAAGACTAATGAAATGGTACCGAAGGGATCATAAAAAGAGTGAATAAAAAAAGTGAGTGTAATTGAAAATTATGAGAAAACAAATTAGCTTTCTTGCAACTAAATCTTATAAAACTCAATCAAGTCCTTACAAAAACTGTTTCCGCACTCTTTGAAACTCAAAAAGTATTTTATAGTGATTTTGGCAAAGTTTCGCTATAGGTGAAAAAAGTGGGATCTTTTGAATGTGGAAAATGGTAGTATTTATAGAGTTTATTAGGCTGTAGGGTTTGGTGGGATATCCTGGCCAGCTAGTTGGCCAGGTTGATTGACCAAAGATGCGTACGCCACAACTTTGGTGTGTATCAGTGTATGCCACAACTTTGGTTTGTATGCATCAAATAATCAGTGTACGCATATTAGCTAAGCTGTTTGCAAAATTGGCTAGAAATGGGATTTGGGGTAAACTTGGGTGTTATGTTCTTTTGGGGTTATGGAGTTTCATACACGATATTAATAATTTTGATATTAATTTGATTTTTTATCATTGAGATAGAGGATCTCGAGTACAGGGCGAAACGAAATAGGATATAGCATGAGTTATAACTCACAAACTAGAATTATGTAAAGGTGAAAACATAAGATTTTACGCAAAATCCTTACTTGAATTAAAAAATGTTACCCTAAACAATTTATTGTTTCACACATTATTCTTTTTATAATTCTACCATTATCATTTTCAGAATCCAAACAAGTAGCAACCTTAAGACTATAAAAACTAAATACTTCAAAGACATCAAAACAAACTATTGCTTTGCAACAATAGTACTGTCAGGCTTTGCTGGATTCTAAAGTTTTCTTGAACTACCACCACCGCTATCACTATCATACATCTTCGGGTGATTGCGGCGCCAGATTCGTTGTACAAGTGAAGCTGCCTAGAACTCCGAGCTTAATTGTGACAAGTTAAAGCACTTGGATCTGTAAGTGAAAAATAGTGCAAAATAGGAAAAGTGTTGAGATATACACATTTTGGCAAAAAAAACACCCACACCAGTGGGTGTAAAATTGTGCATAAATGCATAAGTACTACTGTAATCGTGTATATAATATTTTAATATTTTTTTGGTAGTGTTGGGTATGTGAGAGAGAGGAGCAGTGAGTGAGGAAATAATAAAAAATTATAAAAGAATGAATATTTTATTAAATAAATATGTAGAATAGATAGATTGATGTGAGTTTTTTTGTAAAAATTGGTATATAAAATAGAAAAAAGTAGGTTTTTAATGAAAAATAAAAGGAAACTTTTACACTTACTGAAGCGGTTAGATTGCCAAATTTGTTTCAAGTCATGGGCCATTAGAGCAAAGGCTTCCACTTTTGTGTATGTTTTCAGGGTTTTTGAAGAAACTGGGACTTTTGATAAGTTGGATATGTCACCGGAGGGAGATTTCAAAACCATTTCAAGAAGTTCTCCTCCAAAGTACTGATCTTTTCCAAGATGCTCAGCATGTTCAGAGTCAAATCCTTCACCATTATTGCTTGTATAAGTCCTTACAATGCCATCTGTAATAAAGAATACCGCATCAATTGGGTCTCCCTCCCTAACAATGTAGCAGTACTTGTTATAGAACATTGGTTGAAGAGAGTCGCAGATTTTAAGCAACAGTGAGTCATGCTTAGCCAACCCACTGTCCTTCATGATTTTCAGCTGATCAAGGAAAAAAAAAAATACTATAAGTTTGTGTATACCTCTTAATAATTTGGTAATTGAGTTTCACGTAATGCAAATTATCTTAATAATGTTACTATACTTATAATAAATTACATACTAAAAGCATGTCAAGCTTAATGCTTATATTCAGTCATTTGACAATTCATCAAAAAAAATATTGAGTCATTTAAACAGAGTGTAAAAACCAACTTTTACTATATTAACTAAAATTTCTACAATATCTATATAATTCCCCAAATAATAATTATTATTATAAGTAAAGGTGTTAAGAAATATTTAATATTTTATTTTTAAAAGTATAATGGTGAGAAAAAAAAAAAAAAAAACTTTTAGGTCAGCCTGTTTACTTCTAGTCGAATAACATTGTTTCATTATAGGTACTCAATGAATGCATTTAGTAGCTAATTTTCTAGGCATAAAGAATACATTTTGAAATTTTTTTTTGGTTGTGTTTTTTAACTCTACTCTGTACTGGATTCTAAGAATATATTTTCCCTAACCTCTACAATTAAGTCAGAACAGTAATTCTTATAAAAAATAAAATAAAATCAGAACAGTAATCCTTAGAGCTGAGGATTCTCATTTCACCCACCCACGTCCAACTCACGTACAAGCCATAGCAACCCACTGCTGTCTATGCTGCAAGCCCATACACATTCACGACTTTTGTGGAAAATTGTTTGTGCATAAATCTCTATAAATTGTTAAGAAATTGTGTAAAATTGTACATAAATTACAAAAGTTATGAAAAAAATATAGATGTTAGGGGAATCACTTCGGCTTTTTTTTTTCTTCTCATTTTTGTACAAATTATCCAATTAAAAATGAGTTTTTTGTTATTTTTTGTTATAATTTTTTCGTAGATCTAATTATACTAGCTCTAGCGTTTAATTTTTTTTTTCCTTGTGCTTGATCTGTTATTTACTAAAATGATTAACATATTGTAGAAAATTTTAATAATAAATTATCATTTTATAAAAAAAATATATTCTCAAAAAGCATAATCAAACGCATTTTAATGAGCATAATTATTTTCTCACTTATTTGAGCATTATTTAAAACTTTTTTTTTGAGATCCATTATTTAAAACTTTATTTCTCCAAACAATGTATTTTGCAAATTTCGTTTGGTTAGAATTTGATATTACTAGAATTTCTACTTTCCAAAACTTACCAAACGTAGCCACGACCGTTCTTATGTACACAGTACATTAGTAAATTCTAAAATCTATATATTCAACATTTTTATTTAATTCTCAAATGATATTTTATTATTAGATTGAATCTGGTAGGATTTTACTATTAATTTTCAAAAATTAGTCTTTGTCACTATAAAATATATATTAAAGCTAGTAAATACTTCTTTCTTAACTGTTATTCAAGATTATAACCTAACATACTAATGCAAAAGGGAACAAATATTTTTTTCATAAGCTATAAAATTACACAACAGTCATAAAAATGACAAATTTTTTTAATAATTTTTTTTATGAGTATAATTACATAAATATATTTGGCCATAAAAGATTTTACCAATCGAAATAATTGAAATGCACAAAATTTATAAATTTTAGTTTTTAGGTTAAATGATATTTCACTATGTCTTATTAACTACTCAATTAGAATATTTTCAAAGTGTAGTACACCATGCATGGGACAAGCAGTTATTTAGCAAATTTATAAAGGTAATGAAACTCACACTCTTGAGCAGATTTAAGCAGATATGGCGGTTGACAGCGCTTTGAAGGTCAGGAGAATCAGAACGAAGATCAGGGATAAGGGTCTCCACATGAACGTCTTCGTCTGCTTCATAGATCTTAGCCATGTGGCCAATAATCTTGTCCCCTGTTGTGCTATCAAAGTCGTATTTGTCCATCCACTTTTTAAGGCTTTTTTTTCGTTTTCTCCACTTTTGTTCTTTTGTTGTTCTCCACTCCAAGTATACCTGTCGTCCCACTTCTGCTAGTCAGTTCAACTCGCCAAATCTTACTATGTTTAGGCATTAAAACTAATAATATTTTACAATTATACATCTCAATGTTCTACTTCCACACAACTTTTCTTTTTCGATCTTCTCAAGAAAAAAAAAAACCCCTAGATGTAGATAGAAAATGGGGTAGAATTTATAGACTTAAACAATCTTGTGGAGGGGAAAACGAAGGGAACAAGATTCAGCCAAAAAATAAAAAAAGGGGGTAAAGTACAAGAAAAACCTTATAAATTTATAATTAGGACATATTAAACTCCATGTTAAATTACCGATTGTCTCAAAAGTTTAAACTGTTAGGAAATTGTGAATTTAATTACTAAACCATAAATCTAACACTCCAGACTTTCAATTGAGATTTGAGACACTTTAATTAAACTCCTAACTTTTATAAATTTACATTTCACATGTGAGGGTGAAATTTGTTTGAAAGGATTTTTGTGTATATTTATGAAAGTCTTGGGTTTAATGAGTCCCATTTAAAAGTGTAAGGTTTAATGTGTCCTAATGATAAAACTATGGTGCCCTTTTTATACTTTCCCCAAAAAGAAAATACTAACAACTCAATCACCAACTTGTGCAATATGCAAAAAAGCAAAAAAGTTCCCTAAGGGTAACAACTAGTTGCTAGCTTGTGGAATATGCAAAAAAAAAAAAAAAAAAAAAAAACCTATCTAGCTTCTAATGTAGAGAACACAACTTTGTTGATGGAACGCCATTTGCTGGAAGAAGTTATGTTAGGAACCCCACACTTCTTGTAAGATCCTCTTATCCGAATAATCTTATACTTACATCCCTTCATTTAGTAGTTAAGTTCCAAGTAAAATAGATAGGATTAAATCAGTTACACATGTTGGGATTATGATGGAGTTAGAGCTATGTGTGTAGGGTTGTCCAACCCACTCGGTTACCCAAGCCAAGTGATAAACCCCACTGGATCCAAGCCAATCGCAGCCCGACTTGACTACTCTAGTGGTTAGCAGAGGGTCTTTTCCTATAGAAATTAATGGTGCCAAGTTGGTTGTAGGCCTCCTTCCTTAAAACCCAAAATACAAGAATTAATTGGAATATATATGAGTTTTCTAGCGAGATTTGCAAGATTTGGCGAGATCTCACTGGATATGATGAGATTTTTGTCAGATTTGGAGAAATTTCACCAGATTTTCGTTGATTTTTGCCGTTAACTAGCCTAATTTTCTCTGTTTTCTAGATCCACAACTCCAACCAAATTGACCACCACTTGTTGAAGGTTCGATCTACCCAGTTTGATCAACCTATTTGGTCGGTGATGAGTTGAGATATGCTCCACCAGATCAGGTTGGGTCGAGTGTTGCTTGAGCCCAAACCCGATATGACCCAACCAATGGACAACCTTACATGTGTGGCCAATAAAAAGAGAGCTTGAGTTGTATAAAGAGTGCATGGAACCATAATTTGATATATCTTGAAAAAAAAAATGTAATTCCTTGCATAGTGCACTTCCTTTCTTTCTTAATATTTCTCTATGAAGTGTGACTATCTTGAATTAAGGCAATTCACATACGATTCCCACATATTTCCATATGCTTTCCACCTATCCCTAATAGAAAAAACCAAGTTCCTAACAAGAAGTATAATAATAGCTTAATTTTGAATATTTATATCTTTATTAGAAAGTATTATCATACTTATTTTTTGTTAATTCATGCATTTTATATTTGGTTTTAGAATAATATTGAATAATTGATTTTGTGCTTAAAATGAATTTTAATGCATGAATATGTTTTGTAGACACCCCATTTCGTTATGACCTATACCCAAATCCCCTAGTCCCAATGACGAGAAAATCAGTCGCTACCAATATGATTAGCATCATGTGTGGAGCCCAATGAGCATACAAACCCCAAAGTGGCTCAATATAGTTCAAGCCCAAGCCCAACTATGACTCAAGAATCAAGCTCAAAAGCCTAAAAGCCCATTTTTGACCTAATTGGGCCAAGACTTACAAAAGGTGTGTACATTAGGTATTTGATGTGTACGCACTCAATCTGTGGCATACACACCATCTGGACAGAAGCCTCAAATCACTTAATTTCTACTTCAGTGAGATTCTAGGGCAATCAGCCTGATCAACTGGCTGCCCAAATGTTTAACCTAATCCTAGATCTCAATTTTTCCTATATAAACCCTCATTTTCACCATCCAAATGGTCCAGATTTTCAATACCTACAAAACTATGCTGAAATACTTCTAGGAGGGCAAAAAATGTGAGCATTAGATTGCTTTTCAGCCATCTTTGGTTAGAAGATAATCTCCTGCTCATTTGTGTTCAAAACTTCTAGTTGGTTCAAAGCTTTTCTAGCACATTACTTAGGGTCATTAAGCTAAACTTGACTGAACCATTCGAATCATTCCTCCACATATTCAACTGCGGTAGTTGATTTTAGCTGAGGGGTTGGTAATCAACATCACTGTAAGTGTCATGAGGAGGAGATATGGATCTTTCCTATGATCCACACTCTTCCTTTTGATTCTTGTTTCTTTTATGTTTTTTCATTTTGTTTTAATGTTTTAATATGTACCTACTTTGCCTTAGGCTGTGTACTCATGGGATAAGATGCATACGCACCAATACCCTTGTGTATGCATGTTTTAGACGGCCAGGGTTCATGTTTTTGTTGTTTTTCTGGGAATCTATTTGAAACCCAGATGTGCATGCCAATCTAGGCAGAAATCAGATTTCTTTCATTTACTTTTAATGCCATATTTTACTATCTTTCCTTATTTGTTTTATTTGCTTTGACTGTATATATATTGTCATGTTTATTTCCTTTTGTATCACGTTTAATAAATCCAAAATACCCAAAATATCTTATTTTCTTTCCTTTCTTGTATCAAACCCTAATGCAGATTATGTCTTCTCTCTCATTCACTCTCTGATTTTGACTTGATCCTTATAAGGTAACTAAAATATTTAGAAATAATCAATGAAAGCCTTACAACTCATAAAAGCTTAAATACTTTCTAAAAAAAATCAAAATCAATAGTCAATTAATATTCAATTCCTTTTGGAATTAGTTGACTATTCAAAGATAAGGAAAGTATCTTGACAAGCTTTAATGTTATTAAGGTAATTGATTTGAACTTAAATAGTAACATAAAATTTAAGTTAATTCTGTCTTAATTAATCAAATCTCGTTCAAGCCTTAAAATATGCAAGATCATTGATGACAAATCAAGACAGATCTAATTTTAATAAAGGGAAGATATCCACACATCAATGAAGACTTCACATCAATTTTAATGATCCCTTTTTGCATAAGACATAATCATCATTTGAGAGAAACTAGCAATCTTGGTTGGTATCCATTTGCATGTGTGCGAGCACATGCATGATTGGGTATACACATGCACATACTTGGATGTTGATGTTTTTGTTAGGACATATGTGATTCAATGTTAGGAACATATGTCACTATTTTATGTAATTGGCTAATTCTTTGACAAAACACACTTTACTTGTAATTTGGTAGATCTAGGATGTGTTTAATGCTTTAAGAAACAAGGTTTCAAGTTCAAGTATTAAAGCCATGCAAGTTTGTCCAAGAATCAAGTAATGAAGTGCTGGATTTTAAAGCTCGACAGCTAGCATCTATCGAGGTTTAAAAGTTGCTAAACTTATGGCTCGATAGCTAGCTCGATATATGGCTATCTATCTAGGTTCATGAAAAACATATTTTCAGGTTTGTTTTGCATCCAATCCATGAGTATGTTTTTAGGCTTTCTTTTCTCACAACCCTAAACATATATAAGGATTATTTTGAGGGCCTTCAAAGGTTGCACAGTTGCACAGGTGCGAAGCAAAATCTTGTTCATGCAAATTGTGACCGGAGACAAAATTTGCCTTAGTTCATCTTTTTCTTGAAGAAGCTACTATGTTTGTACACCGTAGGGTTTTATGACCAAGGAGCTTTTTGATTTTCATTTTTTGGATGAACTGAAGAACTTTGCAGCCAACATCCTTCTCAAGTTGGTGATTAAGTCATGTACTAGGATTCGCGCATCTATTGGTTAGTCACGTAATGGGAGTCGTGCATTGAAAATGAAAGATTTTCACTATAGAACAAGTCCAATTGGGTATTGGGTAAGAGTTCAACTGTAGGTTGGTATAAGGTACTAAGATTCTTTACTTGTAATCGCTTGTTTTGATAATAGTGGATTCTCGGTAGTGGTGACTTTAAAATCACCCGGTGGGGTTTTTGCTGTGTAGGTTTTCCCCATTCGTAAACAAATCATCGTGTCAATTTATTTTCCATTGCATACTTTAGATAATTGGTGATTTGTTTGTGCTACCACGCGCTTTACATGTTAATTTGATTAATTAATAAACTTGGCTAATTAATCAATTAATATATCACAAAGGGGTCAATATATTCGTGGCCTATCAGTTTTGACCTCTATCATGTCTGTATGCTAATGCTTTGAGCTTGATGCCATGAGTTGTATGATTATATTCATGTCTATGCTTCCATGATCACATGTTTTATCTACTTTCCCTTGCTTGTCACACATGATACACAGGCTTATACCTAGGCTTTAGATACAAGTGCACATCCATTTGGGCCTCTAAGATAGCTTACTTTCCACCAAGTTAAACAATGATATATGAAGGTCACTATAGCTAGGCAGGCTTGGGGTGCCTAACCTCTTCCCAACCTATACCCTAACTTCGAACCTAGTCTGGTAGAAAGACCTTCATGGAGTCATGTTTTGGTTTTTGGACTATAACCAAGTGGTGACTCCTCCATCTCTTTTTAAGAGACTTCGTATACTCTCAAGCTTGCACTGACTTCAAATCTAAAACTATTTTCAGGGAGATTGAGTGTAGCGTATCCCGCCTTCGCGAGAAGGAACCGACATGCTGAAGTGCCATAAAGGGGGTACAAATCACGGAATTTACATGTCTTTTGTAGAGAATGAAATTAATTCTAGCAAGGAATCCTAATGGAATTTATTTTTACAAGGGAGATAATGAAGTTAAAGAAGTTCAACCTAATTAAATTTGAGTCCAATTGAAGCAAGGAATCAAAAGAGATTTACATCAAATCTAAGTCCAATTTGGATTGGGATTCTAGACTACACAGCATTTAGTATTTTGGGCATAACTTTCAACTCTGATATTGATTTCAATGATTCAAGAAGTGTTGGAAAGCTAACTTATAGGGCTAAAACTTAATAGTTTACTAAAACCCCAATTCTGAATTTAAATAGGCCAAAAATGTTGGTTAAATGAAGTCTAAAAACTAGGGATTTTCCAACTTATAATAAGATTTCTTGGACAATTTAAAGGCTCTTTAGTGAAAAACTCAAGAGGTAGCAGCCTTAGAATGAGAATTAGGTTTTCTTAAAGTTTATTTACAATTTTTAGAGTTTTATTTGGTGTAATGACTTGATAGAAGCCATGCTAAGATAAAGGGTGAAGCCCAACTGTTTATTGGTATGTTCATGACAATAATTTTATGGTTTTAGTGCTTATGTTCTTGCATTTTTTACTGATTTAATTATCTACAATAGTGATTGTTTCTGTATATTCTTTGATTTAGCAGAGACTCTGGCATGTTAGATGCTTAAAATTTCATGTGAATTAATTCACTAGTTTTGTTTTGTCTAAAATGAATCAAATTTATGCAACTAACTTAGAAAACTAATTCTTGATTTCTAATTGCTAAATCATCAGACTAAGATCATGATTCGTATGAATTTTAGTTGAGTTATAAAATAATATTGTTAAGACTACCGATGGATATGCTGTGTGTGAACCCTTAAACATTAATGTCTTAATATATTGTTGTTTTCCCTCATTCTAAATTTTCTTTACCAAACCCTCAATCAAAATTTCTCTTACATTAAATTTTATTGTTTTTAATTTTTAATTTATCTTGTGGTTTGCTAATAAATTCCTTTTCCCTATGGATTCGAACTCAGACACACTGAAATATTATTTTGTGACTCTTGCACTTGGGAACATTATTTAAGTCACAACATGGTATTAGAGCAGTTGATCTTGAGATGATCAAATTCATTGCACCGCATCAAAGTTTCATGGAGTTACTGAAATTCAAATGTGGATATTCTTTTTGATGGCTTCTCAAGGTCTACAAATTCTTTGCTCTTAACAACACTCCACCACTTCTCATGGTTCCCATTGCCTCTTATTATATGGAAGAAGAGATGTTGAAGTGGTTTCAAGGCGTGGAGGCATTAGGCTTATACACAAATTGGGTAGATTTCATATGCACCCACAATATTAGTTTTGAACACCAATCCTTCCTACATAAATGGAGACTACCACCCAAGAATCCAAATGCAAGAGCCCGTGAATTATATGATGGAGAACCAAGAACTAATCCTTGATGCACCCACTCAAGAGTCCACAATTCAAGAATTAGAAATCCAAGTGTCTTTGATCCAAGAATCAAAAATCCAAAAGCTAATAATTCAAATGGTTCAAGAATCACATGAGGTATTGAGAATTCAAAGACAATCCAAGGTCCAAATAACTAATGGGAATTCAAAGACAATCTAAGGCATTGGATGATGTCATGGATGACGTTATAAGAAGCTGGTGTAGTTCTTCGATGCGTGGCAAGAGTGTGACGGCGACAACACGTGTAGGACTTCCAGGTGGCACATAAGAGCACTTGTAGGGTTGGATGAGGGCCAGATTCTTAGGCTTTTGTAGCGAACAACAAGGCCTACATGGCGGTGCATGTGACCATAATCCGATCAAGGAGTTGAGAATCCTTGGCGGCACGTGTGAGGAGAGTCAGAGCCTGTATCTGTGCGTGGAGGTGTGAAGCTGCCGTTTGGGACGAGTTTCTTAGGTTTTGGTCACGGTAGGCTGTTGAGCACGTCTATGTGGTTGATTTTGTTAGGCGAAGGCTACTGGGAGTTATGCATTGAACGGAGAGATTGCCGCTACATCACAAGTCCAATTGGGTATTGAGGTAAGGGTTCAATTGTAAATTGGTATTTGGTACTGAGATTCCTTTACTTGTAATCTCTTGTTTTGATAATAGTGGATTCTCGGGAGTGGTGACCTTAAATTCACCTGGTGAGGTTTTGCCTCGGTGGTTTTCCCCATTCATAAACAAATCACCTGTGTCAAATTAATTTTCTGCTGCATTTAACTTAGTTGGTGATTTGTTTGTACTACCACACTTATTGCATGTAATTGAATATGATTAATTCACTTGGCTAATTAATTGATTAATTTACCAAAGAGGCCAATACATTTTTGGCTTATCATAAAGAAATACTAACATACCAAAGATAGAAATTCCAAGTGTAGAAAAGTTTTCACAAAAAAAGAAGTGAAAGGAAAGGATTGGGCACTCACCTGCAAGTTTCCAATGAAATAAAGAAATAATAACAGACCAAAGATAGAAATTCCAAGTGCAAATATGTTTTCCCATATGTAGCTACTTGTTTGGAGGTTTGACCCAAAAGAACTGCAAAATGCCACAACTATAATGTATGAGACACTAAGCTTAAAAATTCTAACAAAAATTCAAAAAATGAGAATTCATGAAATTTTAGGGGAAATGTATAAGTTAAAGAGAAAATGAAAGATCTACACTTGGGCCTTCAAAGTAAGAAAGCAAGGTCAAGATCGCATGTTTATGGCCTCTGAACAAATAGGAACTCCAACCCCATACACAAGAGCAGTGGTTAATTAAGGATGGGGTTCAAGCCTATTACATCCATGAGAAAAGGAAGCATGAATGTGACACAATTAGAGGAAATTAAGGAAAGAATGAAAAGCAAAAAGAAGACAATGGCTACAAACTTCCCTTATATCTTTTTATCGGATGTGAATTTTGACAAATCCACCATTTGATTGCATTTTCTTATTATGTCCTCGATGCTCATAAAATTTCAAGAAGATTAAAAATCAATAACTATATCAATAATTAAATGTTTAAATTTCAAAATTTTATAATCTTAAATTATGCATAAAATTTTTTTATAGATTGAATAATAAATAACATCTTATTTGAATGAAATATGACATATATGTTAAGAACATGAATATTGGCTTTTGATACTGTAATGTAAATAGTGGTAATGAAGGTTGAAGTATCTATTCACTATACAAGACAATCTTGACAATGCAAGAATGAAGGCTCGATCATGTGAGATTGACAATCAAGAAAAAAAAAAAAAAAAAACACTTAGAAGACTCTTAAAAGACTCTTGATCAACTGATAGCCTATTATAAAATTTTTGAGATTTGCTTCTGGATTGTTTGCTTGCGGCACTAAATCAGTGTGAAGACTAAAGACTAGTTCAGCAATTGCAGTAAAAGCGGTAAGCTAGGATACATTGTCTACTACTTGTGCTGGAGGTCTAGTGACTTAGTTTCTATCTCAAACATCTTTATGGGTAATTATTGTATGGGTTACAATCGAACCCAACATGTTTTTTAAAGTGATATTTTTTTAAGTTGGTTATATGATTTTAGGTAAGTTGATTCAGTCATAGAATAGTCATAATTTTTAATTCTTTATTGAATCACTTTCTTTGTATGCTTGACTTATATTAAAATTTTTTTATTGTAGATGAAAATACTAACAAAATTACTTGCTAACTTATAAAAAGAAGAAGCCTTCTAGTCAAGTTGAATCTGCTGTCAAAGAACCAATTGCTGCAGATAAGCTCATACACACAGAAAACAGGGGAAGTCAAGATATAGAAGAATAGAGCACGGCATGTAGTTAGTTGCTATATAGGGCTTGTAGTTTAGTTAGTAGTATATTGTAATTATGTTTCACCACATGCCAACTACTTCTAGTCAAGCTGAATCTACTATCAAAGAACCAGATAAGCTCATTCACACAGAAAACAGGGGAAGTCAAGATATAGAAGAATAGAGCACAACATGTAGTTGCTATATAGGACTTGTAGTTTAGTTAGTAGTATATTGTATCTATGTTTCACGACGTGCCAACTATTGTTAGTAATACACGTGCCAAGAGCTGTTAGTATTTTAGTTTTTCTGATTAGCACATTTTATGGGAGTTAGTTAGAGTTAGTTACTTCCTTTAGCTTGTATATATAGATTAGCTTCTATACTTCTAATTAATGCAATGAAATCATTTTTCCCAAATTAGTTTTTCACATGGTATCAGAGCACAAAACCTAGGGTTTTCTTTTTTTAACAGATTTGGGAACTTTCTTCTTCATTTTTCTTCGTCTTCTTCAAAAGCTTCGAAGCTCCTTCCATGGGTGCCACTGGTACAACTACTGCTTCAACCTCTAAAACTTAATCTTCAACACAAGATTCATTAAATGTGAATGATCCTTTGTTTTTACACCATGGAGAAAATCTTGGTGCTGTTCTTGTTTCTCAACCTCTAATTGGTGGAGAAAATTATCCTGCTTGGGCTCGGTCTGTTAGGAAGTCACTCATTGCTAAGAATAAGCTTGGCTTCATAGATGACTCTCTCACCTTGTCATCTCCAATTGTAAATTCTCCAATTGCAATTCAAGCCTGGATTCGAGCAAACAATATGGTAGGGACTTGGATAATCAATTTAGTCTCCCCAAGGCTTCAGGCTATTATTGTCTATAGGGAAACTACTTTGGAAATTTGGAATGATTTGAGGGATACTTTCTGTCATAAGAATGGTCCAAAGATCTTCAATTTGCAGAAGCAAATCTTAGAGCTCCATCAAGGTGAAGTTTCAATAATTGATTTCTTCACACAGTTGAAGGTCTTGTGGGATCAATTGCAAAGTCTCAGCCCTCTTCCTTTGTGCACTTGTGGAAAATGTTAGTGCAATGTGAATCAAAGGCTTACTGATCTTTAAGCCAAAGAATCAGTGATGGAGTCTCTCATGGGACTGAATGATTCTTTTTCTCAAGTTAGAACTCAGATTTTACTCATGGATCCTCGACCTTCTGTTAACAAGGTGCATTCTTTGATGATCCAAGAAGAGATGCAAAGGAGTGTTAGTATGGGTGCAAGGGTTGAATCTACTGCTACAGCCACCAAGACTCAGAATTTAACTAATGGGGGTTCTAATTTTAAAGGCAAAGACAGACCATTGTGTACTCATTGTGGCAAGCTAGGCCATACCATTGACAAGTGTTACAAGTTACACGAATTTCCACTAGGTTACAAATCCAAGAACAAGTCCATGGCCCATCTAGTCTCTTCTACTATTCCAAATCAACTTCACAATCATATGGCATTGACTCCTCAAGAAGGTGTGTCTGGCCATACAGTTGTCACCACTCATGCTCCTTCTTTCACAACAGATCAGTACCAACAATTGCTAGCTTTGATTGGTGCACTACCAAGGCCATCTCAATAGCATTCTACAAGGCAGGAGTACCACATGGCCAATGTTGTGGGTTTTCCTAATAACACAATAGCCGGTATGTCTTTAAACTTTAAGCATTCTATCTTTTCTACTCAGCTTGTTAATAGAAACGCTTATAATATGGATACTTGAGTTATTGATACTGGGGCTACTAATCACATAGTCTGTTCTGTGAGTTTTCTAACCTTAATTATTGCTATTTCACATTCTATGGTACAATTTCCTGTAGGGAATCAGCTGTTGTCACACATGTTGAAACAATTCAACTTTCTTCACATCTAATCCTTACAAATGTCCTTTGTGTACCTTCTTTTTCTTTTAACCTTTTATCAGTCAGTTCCATGACTAAGACACAGCCCCTTTGTCTTGTTTTCCTTTCTGCCCATTGCTTTATACAGGACCTTACCAACTGGAGCATGATTGGAGTGGGTCAAATGTCTAATGGTTTGTACTTGCTGCAATAATCAAGCTTGTTATCAGCTTCTAGTTCTCTAGTTGACTTCCTGTCCAAGCACAACATAAGTTCTTTTATTGCCTTTTCTTCTAATACTCATCACAATAATTTGTATTCTTTGTGGCATTCTAGACTAGGACATCCCTCTGATGTTAAGCTTCAATCTTTGAGCAATGTTTTTCCTTTCTTGCAAAATTGTTGTACCAAACATTGTACAGTTTTTCCGTTGGCAAAACAAAAAAGATTGTCCTTTCCCTTCAATAATAAAATGTGTGATTCTCCTTTTGATTTCGTGCATATGGATGTTTGGGGTCCATTTTCTATTCCTACCTCAGCTGGTCATAGATATTTCCTTACTTTGGTTGATGATGCAACCAAGGCAACTTGGCTTTTTCTCATGAAGGCAAAATTTGAAGTCAAAGCCTTGATTGTTTCCTTTTATAACATGGTTTTCACTCAATTCAATGTTAAAATCAAATGTTTTAGATCTGATAATGCTCTTGAATTCAAAATTTTCGATTTTTATTCTGCTAAAGGCATAATTCACCAAACTAGTTGTGTTTATACTCCATAACAAAATTATGTTATGGAGAGAAAATATCAACATATCTTGTCTACTGCTAGAGCTTTACAAATTCAGTCCAATCTGCCTTTTTCGTTTTAGGGTGATTGTGTGCTCACTGCTGTATATCTTATTAATAGACCACCCTCTCCTCTTTTACAGCATAAAACTCCCTATGAACTTCTATTTGGGAAGGTTCCTTCTTATTCCCATCTTAGGGCTTTTGGTTGTCTATGTTTTGCTTCCCCCACTGGTCCTAAGTCTTCCAAGTTCTCTCCTAGAGCAAGGAAGTGTGTTTTTATTGGATATCCCTACAATATCAAGGGTTATAAGCTCTTTGATCTCTTATCTCACACTGTTCTTGTATCTAGGGATGTAGTTTTCATGAGACACTTTTTCCTTTTTTTGTGCTTGAAGCTGTTTCCTCTTCTTCTTCTCTTATTCCACTTCTTGCAATGTCCCCTATTCCATCTTATTTTTATGACGCTTCTCCACAATTTTCTTCTTTTCCTTCAGCTTCTTCCCATAACATTTTTGATGACACCATCATTGATATTCATCATGATCTTGATAAGGATCTTCCTCAGGATCTGCCTAAGGCTCTAGATGAGCCTTTGGTTCCTAATCCTCATCTTAGGTGGTCTACTAGAGTCTCTAAGCCTCCATCTTATCTTCAAGCTTACCATTGCAGTCAGGTAACCTCAATTCCTACTTCTAATTTGCCTTGTCAGGTACATCTCATCCTCTTTCTTCTTTTCTTTCTTATGATCACTTATCTCCATCCTATAAATCATTTTGTTGCTCCATCTCTGCTATTGTTGAACCACAATACTATTCTCAAGCTGTGTCTAACCTTAAGTGGCAAGCTACTATGGATGCTGAAATTGCAGCATTGGAGGCAAATAACACTTGGACCCTTACTCCTCTTCCACCCAACAAAAAGGCCATTGGTTGTAAGTGGGTTTACAGGGTTAAGTATAGGTCTGATGGCTTTGTGGAGAGGTACAAGGCTCGGTTGGTTGCAAAGGGGTTTACCCAAAAAGAAGGCTTGGATTATATTGAGACCTTCAGTCTTATTGCCAAAATGGTCTTTGTGAAGTGCTTGTTGGCAGTGGGTACTGTGAAAGGTTGATTTTTTAGCCAACTTGATGTCAACAATGCATTCCTTCATGGGGATTTGCTTGAGGATGTTTATATGGCTCTTCCACCTGGCTTCTATAACAAGGAGGAGGTTGTTTGCAAATTAAACAAACCTCTTTATGGCTTGAAGCAAGCATCTTGGCAATGGTTCTCCAAGTTCTTTGAAGCCTTGATTCAGTTAGGCTTTGTGCAGTCTAAAGCAGACTACTCACTGTTTATTAAACAGTAGGGTGAGTCTTTTATTGCCTTATTAGTCTATGTGGACGATGTATTAATTGCAAGCGATGACAAGGACGAGGTTGACCAATTCAAGGTTTTATTGGATCAAAAGTTCAAGCTTAAGGATTTGGGAGATTTAAAGTTTTTCCTTGGTCTAGAAGTTGCAAGGATTGATAAGGGTATAGCTCTTTGTCAAAGAAAGTATGCATTGGAAGTACTAAGAGATGCTGGTATACTTGGTTGTAAACCTTATAAGGTCCCAATGGAGCAGAATCTTAAGTTGAGCAAATATGATGGTGATTTGCTCAATGATCCCAGCAAGTACAAAAGACTAGTGGGGAGGCTACTGTATTTGACAATCACTAGACCTGACATCACTTATGTTGTTCATAAATTGAGTCAGTTTATGTCCAAACCAAGAAAACCACACCTTGAAGCAGCCTATAGAGTCTTGCAGTATTTGAAGAATGAACCAGGGAAGGGAGTGTTCTTTTCAGTTGCCTTAGAGTTGCATGTGAAAGGTTTTACTAATTCAGATTGGGTTGCATGTCCAGACACAAGAAGATCAGTGACTGGATATTGCATCTTCATTGGAGACTCCTTAATTTCTTGGAAATCCAAGAAACAGTCCATTGTCTCACGATCTTCAGCAAAAGATGAATATAGAGCAATGGTAGTAGCTACATGTGAAGTGGTATGGATTCTTTATCTTCTAAGGGATATTCAAGTAAGTCATGACAGAGAAGCTTTGCTCTTTTGTGATAGTCAGCCTACTCTCCACATTGGTTCCAATCTAGTGTTTCATGAAAGAACCAAACACATAGAGATTGACTGTCATGTGGTTAGTAACAAGGTGTTGGCTAAGGTGATAAAGTTAATTCATGTCAGGACTCAATGCCAATTGGCTGATGTGCTAACTAAGGCTTTGAGTTTTAATCACTTCTTAGAGCTCATTTCAAAGATGGGACTAATCAATATTCATTTGCTCTCAGTCCATCTTGAGGGGGAGTATCAAAAGAAGAAGCCTTTTGGTCAAGCTGAATCTATTGTCAAAGAACCAATTGCTGTAGATAAGCTCATACACACAGAAAATAGGGGAAGTTAAGATATAGAAGAACAAAGCATGACATGTAGTTAGTTGCTATATATGACTTGTAGTTTAGTTAGTAGTATATTGTATATATGTTTCACACGTGCCAACTACTGTTAGTAATACACGTGCCAAGAGCTGTTAGTATTTTAGTTTTTCTGATTAGCACATTTTATGGGAGTTAGCTAGAGTTAGTTACTTCCTTTAGCTTGTATATATAGATTAGCTTCTGTAATTCTTATAATTAATGCAATGAAATCATTTTTCCCAAATTAGTTTTTCACACAACTTGAAGTTTGATTCTTGAGGTACAATTTATATTATATATTTATTTATTTATATTTCTTTACCTAATATGTTATGTTTTATTCTTAAAACCTTTTTTTTTGTTTATTTATCTTTCTAAATAATTTAACTCTATTATTATTTTACATGCAACAAAAAGAGGCACAACTGAGAAAGTTGATAACTTGACATAGTTCACAAACATTAGCATTTTCTTTATGTTATTTTATGGTGATCATATCATTACTCATTAGTGAACTTTGGATTGTGTAAACTTAGAAATCAATGTATTAGTTAAGTTTTATTTAAACTGTTTTTGTTTTTGGTTCTCTTTTTTTCTTTTTCCTTTTTTAGTTATTTGCGATCTCTTATTTGTATTGAAAGGAACTAGAAAGGCAAAAATAATATGATCATATTATTATTATTATTATTGCTGCATGTTAAAAACTACTAGTTAACTTATAATATGATTAATCTGACTTGCTTGCAAAGTTCGATTTTTACCCGAACAGGACCTTTTCACCTTACTTGACCCTTAAGGATACATTAAATTATAAAATGCTTAATATATATATCTTGAGTTGTGCTTAAAGTACTATTTTATAGTACTACAAAGACATATATATATATCTATATATTTTTTTTGCACCAACATATATATCTATATTAGGAATATAATATAGCCAAAGAAAAAAAAATACCAAAGCATCTCCAGGATAAAAGCAAACCATAATTCTATTAGTAGCAAACTTAAAAAATCCTGTGAACTTCTAGGATGATCCAAATCTATGAAAATTCGTTAAGAACTCAATTCATGGTTCAAGTATTTCCTTCTATTGTGATCCCAATGTTCATTAGGAAATTCTATTATACTTTACGATTTTACCATGTAAGAAATAAAGAGTAGAAATTAATGATATTTTTATTTAATGAGATCATTAATAAAACTAGGAGAAACTAATAACTATTGGAAAATATTATAGGTATTACAAGTTTGGGTAAATTGCAAATTACACCCCTAAAGTTTGGAGTGATTGGATTTTACATCTAAGTTTCAAAATTTGGATTTTATCCCCTATGTTTTAGAAGTGTTTGGATTTTACTTCTTAAAGTTTTGGAGTGTTTGGATTTTATACCCTAAAGTTTTAGAATTTGAGGGTGTAAAATCCAAACAACCCTAAACTTTAGAGAGTAAAATCCATGTTCTGAAACGTCAGGGTGTAAAATTCAAACACCAAAAACTTTAGGGGGTAAAATCCAAAGTCTGAAATTTCAGGGTGTAAAATTCAATCAGCCCCAAACTTTAGTGGTGTAATTTGAATTTACCCTACAAGTTTTATTACATATAATATGACTTACAACCTTATATGCTAATGAATGTGATTAGTAGGCTTTAACCACTTCATAATTGAATATTTGAATTATCTTTTTATTATTGGTGACACTTCAATTTGTATGCTTAATGTAGTAAACTTGTAGTACATATCTCATGTAGCACTACTCATAACTATTTTAGCTTCAATTGTGTGCAAACAACAAATTTGAGAATAGATTAAAAAGCCATAAACCTTGTAACTTTAAACAATGTTACATCACTCAATATTTTTAATTGAATGTAAAATTTAACAAATCCACCGAACCATCATTGGATTACATTATTTTCATAAATTCTTCATGCTTACAAAAATTCAACGTGATGAAAGATCAATAGTCATGTCATTAATCAATTATTTAAAATCAAGTTTTTTTTGTTTAAAATAATGCATAAAATATAAATTAATTAATTGAATAGTAAATAACATCCGATTGACATGAAAATTAGCATGCATGTTAAAGAACATATAAAACCTATAATCAAACAATGAGATTTTCAGAATTAGAATTGAATAATAAATTATTAAATAGTGTAATATTTTTAAAGTTACATTATGTGTAACTTAAACGACTTAAAAATATGTAGGACTTAACATATTTTGATATGAAATAGTAAAGGGTGTATCATGTGCAAACCTTAGATTTCGCATGCCCCACCAGAAACAGTAAAATGCTTTTGGCAGAAAACCCGTGGACTCTAAGCTTCTAGATCGACGGGCTTCAAGAAATATTCCAAAATCAAAGGTACTTGGATTTGGTGTATCAATAGGGCAGAAATCATCTAAAAAAGAGAGCTTTCTAAAACTGTGGTCCCAGTTAAAGGAAATTTCAAACCCATGAATTTCACAAGCTTTGTGCCAGCAAGCCGCTAGTCGTTGAGTAGAGAAAAAGTACCAAAAGGCTCCCAATACCTAATCGATTTAGATTATCGTTATAAATTAGTAAATTTTGCAGATATCGTAACCAAAGGTTAATAACCATTACAACTATAACAATAAGAGAAAAAGAGAATTGTATGAATATGAAACTACTACTTAAATTATTCTCCCTTTCAAAAATAAAAATAAAAAATTATTCTCAATAAGCGAATCGAGATGCTTTTCTAAACTTTACAAACGGATGGAAACATCAAGGTTTTCAGACCTGGACCGTTCATTGAACTGTAAAAGGGAGAGGTTCAAGGTTTTTGAGGTCGAACCAAGGTCGAACCGTGATGATGTCATAATTAATTTAATAATTAATTAAAGCCTAAATATAGATATTAAATTTATAAAACTAGCAAAATTGACTAATATATCTATATATGTAAGGGAAATTTAATGATTTTCAAGCATATATTTAATAATTAAATAAGAAAGTTAACAAAATAAAATAATAGCCATGAAAACATTAAAATTTATGATTAATTTTTGAAGTAAAGTTGAATATCTTTGAATGATTTTAATTATAATTTTTTTTTTATTCCTTGTAAGAGATGGATAATTTAATTAAGTAGAATAAAATTGTGTTAAGTTATTTTTATAAAAATAAAATAAAATAAAATAAAAAATTGCTAAGGGGTTGGACCGCACGGTTCTCACCGGTTCGTGCGGTCCAACCCCGGTTTTAGGGGTTCATGGAATTAACAAAAAATTCGGTTCTTTAGGCTTAAAAAATCGATTTTCATTCTGGTTCCCGGTTCTCACGGTCCGACCTCTCAATCTGGTCCGATTCTGAGAACCATGGGAAACATACTTCGCATAGATTAGGCACAAAGGCATCCAAAGCACAGGGACGGGATGTGTGTACTTGGAGCCTTCACAAGTAGGGATCACACCAAACAGGCCTATAGAAGCTCATATAGACAATCTTGAAAAAAAAATAAAAAAAATCCCACAAAAGGGTATTGCCAAATGGTGAGATGTAAGGTTCCCATAGATAGTAGTGCAAGCTAAGTTCTAAAAAATGAGCATACAAGGTTGAGATGTGGTTCTTATGGATGGCATACATAAGGCTCATGGATGAAATGTTGATGAAGAAAAAGTCCATAAGGTGAAAGAGAGCAAATGAGACTTGTTTGTTGCCTATCAAGAGGCAAAGATTCACAGGTGAGGGGAAAGATTGTTGGGTATACATATATAAGTGAGGTCTCATATCGAATAATAATGAGAATGGTGAGTAACTACCCATTTTGAAGCATTCCAAGGTATGATCTCATTGGTTTAAGCCAGCCTTTTGAGTTAGGTGTTGTCCCTATATATATGTTGTATTAACTACCCATTTTGAAGCATTCCAAGGTATGATCTCCCCAACACAACTCTTACATGAGATAGCACCTTCTATGTTTCAATGTATTAGCATTATTGAGGTATTTTTTCAAAAAAATTAATCTAGGTAATTCTAAAATTTAATAAAATGAAACATTAGTAATTTTTCTTTTTCTTTCTTTTTTGGATATTTCTTCAATATATGATTTTGATTTAGCAAGGTTGGTTGGTTTAGATTTTTTTGAGAAGAAGGTTGATTTGGATTTTAAATATTAAGAAAGACAACAATACATTGATAAAAGAATCAACATTTGTGAAGATTAAAAATAAAGAATATGAAATTACTACGTAAGCAAACTTACATGACCAGCAAGGATGTATAGAAATAAATTCAATGAAGCTGTGATCCATAGGGAAGCCTTATTAGATTTCCCTGCGCGTTTGAGATCCTTCCAGTATCGGTAGATTTGGAAAACTCTTGGCCCATATTGCAAAAAAATTAGAGAGTTCAAGATTGTTATATTTGAAGATTTTGTCCGTCTCATCTCTGAAAATATGCTTGGCATTACCACCTGAATGGATTACAACAATTTTTGTTTTTAGAGTCAATGGATATAATCTAATTATGTGTAGGACGGTGATAATTTAAAGAAAATAGTAATAATGTGTGTATTAGAATTTTTTTAAATTCACATATTGATTTATTACTAATCTATTTGAAGTTTTTTTATTAAAGGAAAATATTTTTGTTGTAAAATAAAAGTAACTTAATATTCTTTATCCAAGAAAAAATTTAGTATTTTTTGTCCGTTGAAAATTACGTGTTAGATCTTTATAATATAGGCAGTTAGGTACTGCTATTAAGAAATAGGAATTAGAAACATTGGCATGGTTGTCAAAATTGCGATTTAGATCGTAGAATCGCACGATTTTACGATTTTACCTCACCAAAACATTTAGAATTGTAGTAGGATCGTAAAAATGGTAGGAATGTATGTAGGATCATGTAAGATTGTATGGGATCCTACCGATTTTACCAAAACATGTGCTTTTGGTTTTCATATTTATAATTAGCTAGTTTACCTTAGAATGAGAATTTTATTTTGGATTTCAGATTGTAATAAGCTAATTTTCATTTGCTAACTAGCTTAACTTATTTTGGATTTAGAACTTAGAAACTGGAAAATATTTTCAATATGTGTCGATAGTATCTTGGTACTTAGTTGCTAATTAAATATGTACTAAAATTTTTAGATACATTGTGTTAAAACTTAAATATATTTGTTTCGTTAGTATAGACGTAATGATGTTGGGCATGCAAATTACATTATATGATGCAAATCTTTGTTTTTTAATGGATGAATTCATATTTTATGTGATTACTCAACATATAAAGTTACCATCAATGTATTTTTTTTGCTTAAAATTTGAAAATAAGTAGGATCTTATGATCTACGATCCTACCTACCTCCCACAATTCTACATAGGATCTTAATTTTGACAACCTTGAACATTGGTACAGTGTGACTATATTTGAAGTAGTGGTGATGCCATAAATTATTTCATGGGGTCGAATATAAATATAATGATTAGTAGTTTTTTTCTTTGAATACATTGTATTCCTACTATGTGTAGTTGGATATGTAACATTGTGCTATACACAAAGATCAAAATATAAATCAAGTATTTTATTATCCAAATGTGTACTACATAAAATATACCTATTAAACTTCAACAAACTTAAGTCAAGAATCAAGATTGACAAAATAGATTAAATATCTTAAATTTGTCTTTAATCAACTATCATTTTTATGAGAAGGAAGCTCAATTCTTTTTCTTTTTTCCATTTTATTTTAATATATATATATTCATAATAAATTTATGAATACCGAATTATTAGTATATACATGCAACTCATCAACAATATATAGGATCATGACTTTATTCAAATTAATATTAGAAACCATAGACTTTGATATAAAATTTATATAATCAAACAAATAATTTTATGGATAAATTATACCTCTAGTCCTTGAAATTTTGTGTAATTTTAATTTTGGTCCTTCAAAATTAAAATACTTTGATTTGGTCCCTAAAATTTAAGGTAAGTTCGATTTATATCCCTTAAATATGAGATTGGTTCAATTTTGGTTACTTAAATATTTGGTTGATTTGTCTTGGTCCCTCAAAAATGGGGTGCCTCAACCCTTGTTAGTAATGTATAAAAAATGGAGAGACCAAATTGTTTCATTTTAAAATTTTAGGGACCAAATTAGAACTTTTTAAATTGCAAGGACCAAAAACACCAAATTTCAATAACCGAAAGTATCATTTAGTCATAAGTATAAATATCTAATAATTTAAAATAAAAAATTGGACTACACACACATATATAATTAATATCTATTTAGAAATTAAAAAAATAGCGGGGGCGGGGGGGGGGGGGGGAGGATTGGGGGTGGCACCTATAGTGGCTTCGCCATTGGTTTGATATATATATATATATATATATATATATATATATATATATATATATTGAGAAGACCATTGGTTTGATAGTTGAAAGATATTTTATACTAGTTTTTGGGCTAAAAGATTGTAAAGTTATGGTTTTTACATAATATTTATGTTGTCTGTATTTCATGACAAAAAGTGTTGTAATTTCATTAATTTATTTCCTTATATTTTGTGGAATTTAATTGTAATGGGTTTAGTATTAAGTTGGTTTAGATTGCTCAAGACAGTTGATCTCACGACTTGCTCATGATTGGCTTGGGACTACAGTACCTGCGAAAGGCCATGTGAGGAGCACTTGAGGAAGTTCAACAGTCAGTCTGTTTCACGAATCACTCGTAACTTGGCCAACTCGTGAGATACATTGACCAACTGGATTTAAGTGTGACTTTCCAACCCTTCACTCATACTATACCTTCATTACTCACAAAATTGTGAGGAGGCTATCAGAGAGAAAACCCTAGAGATTGGTTCCCACAACACCCACCTCTTAGAGAGAGCTACTCATCCTTAAGTGAAAATTCCTATGTAGTCTCTTTCTCCTCTCTCCCATTGTTATACCTTGAGAAGAGTTTGTACTCAAATATAACCCACACCCATTCAGAGTGTAGAGAGTGTTTTGGAGCTTGGAAAGCATTGGGTCTTTGCCAAAATAAGCAAGTAAGGCTTGGCGGTACAATCAGACGGTATTGTGGGATATAGGAAGCTAGTGAAGACAAGGCTTAGTAAAGTCCGTTGGTAGCTGGAGCTTGGAGGGCTCAAGTACTTTGGGTAGATTAGGCTTGGAGGGTCTTTTTGGTTATCCTTATACTCCAACTTATTCACTAGTGGATCATTTTGGCTTGGAGGGCCACAGAGAGGTTTATACAATAAGTTATTCAGTTTTCCTCTTCAATAACACATTGCGTGTTATCTTGGACTTGAGTTTCTTTTCCCTATTGCCTTTACATATTTGCCTTGCACTTATATGTTCATCCATGCAATTGTTGAGTGTTTTGATTAATTAATTTGATAATTACGTATATTCACAATTAATTATGTTTAAATTAAAATTAATCAAGCCTTAATTAAAATTGGGGGTCTTAATTAGCTCTAGCATTTAGATTATCGAGCTTTCAAAGATACACACGCGTGTGACTTTAAGAGTTTGTATTTTATTGATAATTGTAGGATTAAAGGCCCAAATCATATATTGGGCATTGGGCCTTGGCCGAGAGTATAAGTAATCCGAGGAGGAACGAATGGTAATGAGTGGTTCAAGATTCAAAATTTAATGAGCAAGATACAAATGGGAAGAAGGTCCGAGGAGGAATATCTCCTCGGATATGATAAATACGGCTCAAATATGTATTCCAATGATCAAGGTGACCTTCCAAGAGGCTCCCGTGATAGGGACAAACATCATGAATAGACGAGAAGGAAGGAAACCCGAAAATATCTAAGGGAAAGCTGCTACCACTGCATTAAATGCACTGCTGCTACTTTTCTGGCCTCATTTATGTGGAGAAGATGATGTGCGACACAATTTACTATTTAATTATTGTAATTTATTATTTTGGTATTTTTATGTAAAAAACGTTATTTTAGGTTTAGGTGATTTATTTCCTTATTTTTAGGTGCATTTAATGCTTTTTAGGTCAAATTTGATTCCTGTTATGGTTAGGTATCAATTAGGAGTTATTTTAGATTATATTTTCTTGTCTATCAAGTTTTATGGAGCCCTTAAATAGACCCCTAAGTCTGTAAACGTTTTTCATATATATTATTGAATAAAAATTAGAAAAGGTGAGGCTTTGCTCTTCTTTTGGTTCTTCAAGAACTGTGAACTTATCAGGGATTCTTCCTTGTGGCGTTCAAACTTTATACCTTTGGTTCGTGGTTCAATTATAATCATTGGGTCAAGGTCTGTTACTTATACCTTTGGTTCGCGTTTCGATTATAAACGTTGGGTCAGGGTTTTCTATCAAAAATCTGAATTTTAGCTTTCTTGGGCAAGTATTCCAATATTTTTGTTGGGTCTCAAACCGTGTCGATTGAGGTTCGCATCATTTGGTATCAGAGCACAGGTTCTAAAATCAGTTTTCTATCCCTTTATCTTTTGTTGTGTTCTTTATTCCTTGTTCTTATTTTGTGACGTGCACTAGGTTAAAATCGTGCACCCAACTATCAAAAAAAAAATAAATAAATAAAGAGATGGTAATTATTGAAAACATTGTGGAAGATTCAATTGAGGTCAAATATAAGGATGAGTCCACAACTCACAATCCTCAAGTCTTAGTTGATTTGTTGAAGATGACTATACAATATGTTGATTTTCTTGGAGTAGAAAATTTTAATTTTATTATCAACCCTTCTTTGATTGATGTTGCAAATAAATTGAAAGAAGATGAGAAGAAATTTTACGCTACACTTTATGAAGGATTCAAGTTTCAGAACCGGATCAAGTTATTGAAGCATTCGAAGTATTTGTTTATTTGGAGTGGAAGATTTCAAATTTCAAAAATGAACTCGAGGACGAGTTTGATTCAAGTGGAGGGGTCTGATGTACGACACAATTTACTATTTAATTATTGTAATTTATTATTTTGGTATTTTTATGTAAAAAACGTTATTTTAGGTTTAGGTGATTTATTTCCTTATTTTTAGGTGCATTTAATGCTTTTTAGGTCAAATTTGATTCCTGTTATGGTTAGGTATCAATTAGGAGTTATTTTAGATTATATTTTCTTGTCTATCAAGTTTTATGAAGCCCTTAAATAGGCCCCTAAGTCTGTAAACGTTTTTCATATATATTATTGAATAAAAATTAGAAAATGTGAGGCTTTGCTCCTCTTTTGGTTCTTCAAGAACTGTGAACTTATCAGAGATTCTTCCTTGTGGCGTTCAAACTTTATACCTTTGGTTCGTAATTCAATTATAATCATTGGGTCAAGGTCTATTACTTATACATTTGGTTCGCGTTTCGATTATAAACGTTGGGTCAGGGTTTTCTATCAAAAATCTGAATTTTAGCTTTCTTGGGCAAGTATTCCAATATTTTTGTTGGGTCTCAAAGCGTATCGATTGAGGTTCACATCAGAAGACCCCTGAACAGTGCTGCCTTGGCTACCACAACTCATAGAAAACCAGAGAGGATGTCTAATGGGACACGCACTCGAGTAAGGAGTTAAATGATCAACAAGTGTAGTGTAGAGATGGTCTAAAGGTAGATATATAATGTAAGAGACCCTCTACGAGGAAGGGGCGGAGAAAAATAGAAAGAGAACACTGTAGCCATCAAAATTATACTTGTATTCAATCTAGTTGATTAATATAAAGACCTACCTCCTTGGACAGTGAATTGATTCGGATCAGTGCTTCTTGTTCTTGTTTGATCATCATTTAAATCCATACTAGCCGTTGTCCAATTCATTAAGGCCTAGTTCTTTGATCCACTCTCTATAAATTTATTGTACTGGGCTCACTAGGCTAAGATCCCATACATCCTGGGCTTGGGCTACAAAACGTGTCCCTACAATTGGCGCTGTCTGTGGGAAGAACTGGTGCGATAGTAAGTGCAATGCCTAACTATGGTAGGATTAGGTCCACACCAAGGGGAGTCTTTGGGATCCTAGCATGGCGACCATTTTTTCAACCTTGAGTGAAGAGGTGACCGTGAAGGAAGTGTGCTTACCACACATATTGATAGGAGTTAACCTCGAGGTGGAAGCCATATCTCCCATGCAAAGAGTGACAAGGGCATGCAACTAGAGATTGATCAGTTGAAGAGGAAGTTGCGCCATGCACGGCGACGGTAAACCCCCTCCAACTCTGATGTTTCTTCTGATAATGAAAGGGATGTCAATTACAGGTTAAGGTCTCGAACCCCACCTAGCGAATCTTTCTCCTACGAGAAGGAACACCATTGTGAACGGAGGGTTAGAAGCCTGCCTCGTAAAGGTATGGGAAACGATGCTATGAGTAGGGCCTTGAACCAAATCTCCAAGTCGCCCTTCACGCGCAAGATCGAGGGGGTGAAACTTTCTTGACGATTCACCTAGCCCACTTTCACCATGTACAATGGTAGAATAGACCCCGTGGAGCATGTGAGCCACTTCAATCAGAGAATGACTATCTATTCTAAGGACAAAGCCTTGATGTGTAAGGTTTTTCCATCCAGTCTGGGACCCGTTGGGATGAGATGGTTCGATAGCCTGAGGGCAGATTCCATAAGTTCCTTTAAGGAGCTCACCTAGGCGTTTGGTTCTCGATTCGTCACCTGTAGCAGGGTTCCTCGGCCCTTGGCTTCTCTACTATCCTTAAGCATGCAAGAGGGAGAGACCCTGAAAAATTACTCGGATAGATACTGGGAGATATTCAACGAGATAGATGGTGACTTTGATGATGTGGCCATCAGTACTTTTAAGATCAGCCTCCCAGCCGAGCACGATTTGAGGAAATCTCTGACTGGTAAACCTATCACCAGTGTGCGCCAACTCATGGACCGACTTGATAAGTATAAAAGGGTTGAGGAAGACTAGCAACAGGGGAAAGGAAAGGATAAGGTTATCCTTCAAGAGAGAAGGGATTTCAGGTCGGACCGATACAATAACAACTAGCCACGGAGAGATTTTGTTGCGCAGTCAGGATCTGCTAGTATTTAGGCGGTCAATGCTGTGTTTCGAGAAGATTAGGAATGAGCCATCTTCAAATGGCCAAATAAAATGGTAGGAAATCTCGCAAGGCGCAATCAAAACATTTATTGCCAGTACCACCAAGACCAAGGACACACCACAGAAGATTGTAGAAATCTGTGGGACCATCTGGACTAGCTCGTCCGTGAAGGAAAGTTAAAGCAACTCTTGCATCACTCCAGTGGCAAGGGGGGACAAACAAATTCAGAATCCCGGAGAGATGATTTCATGATTACATATACAAGCATTTACAATCAAACATATTTTGATTGTAAATGCTTGTATATGTAATCTTGAAATTTGGTTAAATTTTTTGTAATTAATTTCATGTTTAAGCGAATCTTCTTAGAGTATTTCTAACTTGGTACTTCAAATTAATAAAAACAAGTCATTTAAGAAAATAATATAACATAAATACAAAAGTCAACTGGTAAAGTTAATTTTTGCATTGGATGTATTTTTTTGGCTTTGGAGTACTAGCTCAGTTGTATTCCCTTATGAGCATTTGATGTATTTTTATTTGCTTTGAAGTACTAGCTCATGTTTTTGAGGTTGGACTGAAGTTCAACCGAGGTTAACCCATGAAAAATAAATAAAATAATAATTCAATTACATAAAATAAATAAATATATATATTAATAGCCAAAACTTAGAGAAAATCCAATTTGATTTAAATTGAATTCTCAATTTTACGCTATTTGTTCCATTCAATTTTTTATTTTGTACCAAGTAAATTATTGAGTGTAAAAATCGAAGAGTCCAAATCCAATTAGATTCTAAATTGGATTTTAATTGGAGTCCAATTTTCCGCCACGTGTTCATCTTAAGTTTTTAATTTTTGTGACAAGTGAATTATTGAGTGCAAAAATTAACCCGGTTGAACAAATTGGTCTGGTCCGGTTATGAAAGCAATGCTTAATTATGTGTACTCAATAATTTTTTGAAGGCTTACGTCAAAAAAAAGAAGTATATATATGTCTTTTTTTGTTAGTTCCAAATTACTAGAAAAATACGCGTGTATATATATATATATATATATATATATATTAGTCTTTTTTGTTAGTTCCAAATTACTAGAAAAATACGTGAAAATAGTATTTTTCCAACTTGCAATGTAGCTAAAGTCTCCCTTACCTGTGGAATAGGCAGAATAACTAGAACGCTGAACATGATGGACCATAAGTGCCTTCGAACTGTTGCCCCACTTGTAGTACTTGACTCATTATTTCGACCTGTTTCCCGACATGTAGTATTTGCCTTCGACCTTTGCTTCCTGTAGGATTTCACTACAAAATGCACTAGGTAAACGACATCGGTGACCGATCGCGAAACAATAGCTATGGTCCACAACACTTTGTTTAACTCAATGCACTTTTTGTCTTCTTTGATCACGGGAACGTAAAAGAACAAGGGATCCAGTGATACTGCAAACGCGCGAAAGAGTACAAGTATTTCTTCATACCATTTAAGGAACAAACGTGCCAATTTTGTCTTTGAAACAGATTCAACATCCTTGCTGCTGGGACGACGTTGCCCCTCGTTATCCTTATTCTCATTCCTGCACAAAGGCCTGGCAAACATAAAAATTAGAGGTTGCCTTAAAAAAAAAAAAAAAAAAAAAAGCAAAAAGCTAAACACTATCAGATATTCTGTATTAGGATCTTCTTTTAAAAAAAAAATTATGTATTAAGACTGAGTTATGTAGACTTTGTACACCTTAAACTAATATAAGCTAACCTTACTCAACTTTCAACTTATAACGTGTGTTCTATAATGATGGTTCTTTATCATTAAGTTAAAATTCTAATTAGTTTTTGGTGTAAGTGAAGATCAAACTTCATATTTTTTATTCAATAATAAGAGATTTTACCGATTGACCTAACTAAAATCCACTATTTATTAAAAATTAAAACATCTCTAGCTATCATTAATTCTATTTACAAGAAAACTAGATTTTTATAACAAAGTACATGCACACTGCTTTCTCTCTATTTAAAAAAAAAAAAAAAAAAGGTTTGGAATGGAATTTCTCATACTTAAAAAGTTTGGGAATGGAAAGAGGCTAATCCATCCCAAACCTAACCAATTACCACTCTTATGCACATATGAAGTTGAATTAGTGGAACCATATATATGTTTTCTTTCCAGACTCCCACTCTTTTGCACAAGATGATTGGAGTGCATTATTTTGGAATTTTACAGAGCAATTAGCATTAATAATATGTTGACTTAAAGAAAATATTATAATAATTTAATTCAAATTGAATAATAAAAATTACTTTGAATTAACTTGGTAAAAGCATATGTAAATTCGAATTTTTATCAGTACTTCTGGTAATAAATAGCATAAGGCTGCAGCATTTTCTTCTTAGCTAAACATTTCTATCAGCAGTCAATTACTTGGTCTTCGAATCATGGTTCAACTTGGACTACTATGCTTTGGGGATTCTGCTCTCTAGCCGGTGAATTGTTTTTCAATTTTGAGTAAGGTCAAAATTATTCATATACACTTATTCACTATTTAATTTCAAATGATTTTGTTTTGTATGCATCTAGTCCGACCTGACCCACTTATATTTAATATATATTTAAATTTTAATAAATATTTAAAAATATATATATATATATTTTTACCCCTCTTCTCAAATAAAACCCAAATATTTAGTTCTCCTCTTATAATTTGTGTTGATTTGGTGTTATACTCAGTAGCATTTGGTCAGAAATTTGCTCTTATTTGTAGTGTTAGTGTTATAATTCTCAATTTAATGTTAATAATAGCAATTAAAAAAAAAGGTCCAAACCATGGGTCCAACCCAATCCACATGGGTTCAGTTGGATCCCTGTGATGGATTGAATTATGTTGAATTTTTATAACCCACCACGATGGATTAAGTTGAAAAAATCCTTCAACCCTGTTAAGAAAAGGGTTGAGAAGTAGACTGTTAAGAATGAATCAGGTCTAAGCAAATCTAGAGAATCAAAGAAGGAAGGTATGAAGAAGGGAGGTTTGAAGTCTGTGAAGCCGAAGAATAAGAAGAGCTTAAACGACATCAACAGGTTTAAAGAAAGAAAGAAGGCCTGTAGCAGAACGGCAGCGTTTTGGGTTAAACAATTAAATAGATTGCTTGTAGTTTTGAGAAGTTAAGTGATGCATACGAGTGTCACGTGAGACTAAGTGTATGTTAGTTAGAAGTAGGGACAGATGTCATAAGGTTATTGGTTCTGTGTTTGAAGGGAAGTTAGTTTTCTTTCCGCCTAGAATCAGTTGCTCTGTTTTTGTATATAAACGCAGAGCTTGTACATTGTAGAAACACTTTTTCATTTTCTCATTTTTCAGTATAAAGAAATTCTCTTTCTCTCTGTGTGTTCTTATAGTTTTCTCTAGAATCATCTTCTAGTTTCCAGATTTTCACAAACCCAACCCATACACACCGCTAGGCACTAGTAAATACTAGTGGCAAACAGAATAGAACAGACATACAAAATCTTCTTGAAAAATGTTTTAGCTGAGAGCCTAATAATAACCAATTTATTTATTAAAGAAAACAACAACAATTTAGAACTAAATTTGTTAGACTATTGGCCAAAAGAAAAAAAGAAAA
Organism: Quercus ilex subsp. ballota; assembly: GCA_032727855.1. Classification (NCBI taxonomy): domain Eukaryota; kingdom Viridiplantae; phylum Streptophyta; class Magnoliopsida; order Fagales; family Fagaceae; genus Quercus; species Quercus ilex. The sequence goes on from CM064918.1 coordinate 6,746,890, forward strand.
GAAAAAAAGAAAAGATTATTGTTAGCACATAAGTAGAGAAAAAGAAACTACCTCTCAACGTACTCTTGCGATGGGCTACGATCACTCATACCTAAAGCTTGTCGATGATCCAACCTCGAAAACAAAGAACCAATCTCTGAACTATGCTTACACAACCCAACGAGCTTTACAAAAGAAAAGAAAAAAGTATGAATTTTGATCCCTGGAGAAGTGTAAAACAGAGATTAGACAATACTAACAAATTTTTCATTATTTCAAAGTGCAACAATACTAATGAAAAACAAGGCTATTGACCTAATTGTTCAAAAATATAATAAAAGTAAACAACAAGTATTTATAAATATTTTTTTTTGGAGTTATAAAATACTATCACTAAGTATATATCTCCTTAGTGGTTAGTTGAAAATATGATAAAGTTGGCTTGGTTGAGACTGCGTGGTCTATTGGTCTGGTATTGACCTTAGCATACCCTCTCGTTCTTTCTTGGGTTAACGGAACGAATACTTGTTCAAGAAAAAAAAAAAAAGGTAACCCCTTATTGAGAAAGAGAATGTGTAATTGAACCTGATCACAAACTCAAGTAGCTTGCATTTTACAAGGCGGAACAAGAGGGAAGGAAATCTGGACAAAACAAAGAGTTGCAGAAATTGGCTATCTTATAGAATTTTAAGAGCATGTGAAGGTGCAGAAGCAGCTGCAAGTAATAAATAAGAGTAACTCCTGTCAACATGATCTTAATTGGTGAGTAATATGAACCATTCACACCGGTCAACCCCTCAAGTCTTCCTGTGTGTTGTCTTTTTCACCAACCAATAAAATATGGGTGGAAAGGGATGGAGCTAGCGGGGTTTTAATGGAGGGGGCCAACGTCTAAAATTTCAATTTTAATGAAAATTCAAATTAGTATTTATTTAATATTAACAAAATATCATAAAATGAAAATATACAAAATAATTGTTTTTTTTTTTATATACAAAATATTTAGTTACTATTATATATCGGATTTGCAACTATATATACGTATATCTCTTACGGGCTTTACAACCAACTTGGCAACTTTAATGAATTATTAAAGACAAGCAGATAACTAGTTATCACAAGTTTTGCATGGATAAACATATTTAAGGCAATAAATAATCAACACACCCACACAGACACAGGCATTAATAAATAAAGGGAAATGCTAAGCATGACCCATAAATAAATGCAACTATTGTCATGCTCATAATCAACACTGGAAAGGGATGGACCGAGGATTTCAATTGAATTGAGGGGACCAATGCATGAATTTTCTATTTTTAGTGAAAATCCTAGTTAGTACTCATTTAGTAGTATTAACAATAGAAAATGAAAAGTGTTTAATGGTCTATCTAATCATGTGAATTGCACATTACCTTTCGACATATGTTGTTTTGTTAAGCTTACTATGACTTAGTTAAGCTTGTCATATATAAGACAAATAGATGAAAATTAGTGGACCACTCAATGAAATACATAAGACAAATGGATGAAAATAATTGAAGTTTTAAGTTATTTAGTTAAAGTAATGATCCCAACTAATGATGCTCAAGATTATCAACAAGAGAATTGTCCAAACTTGTAGTGTTAGAAGACCTAAAGAGCAGAATACCTACGAAGTGCACTGGTGCAGTGCGGGCCAAAAACCCTCCAAAGGTTAAATCAAAAACTCACAACAATCTCCAGAAACTTTAAAAGTATGAGTATGAAATTATGCACACATACCTTAGAATGGAGGTGCTTTGGTGCTTATGTAGTAGTTTAGGATGACCACCTTCCCAAGAAGGTAGGAATGTAGGCACTAGTATAATGGAGAGAGTGGAGTTAGTGGCACCAAGATCTTTAGGTTTAACTTCTCATACTTTATGGGTATGGATCTGTAGGAAGACCTTCTGGTGTGGTGTGTGTAATAGTTTCCATGCGTGGATAAGTGTGGAATGGGAATACTTATATCACCTCAAGAAGTGAACTGTTTTCACTCGTCCGTCCATATGGGCATTCGACTAGTCAAGATGGCTAGACGACTCACTTCAGTGAATAGTCCTTGTGCTAGTTTAGCTGGCTACTTAGCGGTATGTCAGACTGGTCTGGGTGTCTGATGGATCGAGTTTCATTGTCAGATGAGACCAATTGAAATGTTCCCTATCACTTTCCCACCCATTGACAATCATTAATAATAAATTACTTAATTTTAGATATGTTTTCTTATATGCAATATATTAGGTTTTCTAATTAAATTCAAACGTATGTCTACGTTAACCAATGAAACACAAAAATATTATTTTTTGCAAGGAAAATTAAATTTGATCTAATTATTTGTTTGAATTTAATTAAAGGACCTAATTTATGGCACCCAAGAAACTTTTTTTTTTTTTAATTATTATTGATGATGCCAAAATCGTCAGTAAGCTGGATGGCCCTCACGTGCCCTAGACAAAACCTGCGAAACAAAGGAGAAGAAGACCTTACGAAGAGTACCGGTGTGGTACCGATCAAATACCCTCTGAAGGTTAAGTTAGAGAACTTTTTCACAACTCTAGAGTATCAAAACTGGGGTAAATTATGCGTACCTTAATTTATGAGAGTTTTAGAGTTTTTATAGTAGTGTATAGTCGACCTTGATTTCTTGGTGGAGAGGGTATTTCCTTGTAGGGAAAATCCTCATTAATGCTCGTATTATCAAGGGATCCTTTCCTTGTATGGATTCCTATGATTATGGTTGAACGTAGAATGCAAGGCATTTCCTTTTTAGGATTCTTGGAGACTACTCAGTGCCACGTGGCTTCAACAATCCGTCTCCTTTGAATCCATTTCTATTGCGTTCGTCCGTATTAAAGGCTTCGTCTGCTCTGTTAGTGTATAGATTAAGCTAGATTAGCCCATTGGGCTTAGCCCAGTATATTACTTGTACTACACTCATGTTACTTGTACTGCACACATACCTAGCCTATATAAGGCTCTCTTTTGTACATTGTTTTACATATATTATTATACTGACTATTCAGTCATTCTCTCTCTTTTTATATTGTTAACATGGTATCAGAGTCTTTTCTCTGATTTTTTGGTTCCTGTGGACATCTCCGGCGTTCTTCCGCTGCCCTCGCCTTCATCCAGTAGTCACTGTCAGAAGCGAGTCACCGCCGTCACGCCCACAACACTAGAACACTCGGATTTTCATCAGTTTGTTGATCAAACCGCCAAAGTATAGGCACACATTGACAGATCTGACAGTCCCGAGCAAAACCCAACAAAAATCTGCCAGAAACAACCTTCCACGCGCCGCCAGAAGTTTCTGCCTCACGAGCAAGAGCCGCCACGCGCTGCCACGCGCCACCACACGCCGTCTCTCCCTTCCACGCGCCTCACGCGCTGTTCACGCGCATCACGCGCCACACGCGCCCTGCTCCGTTTCACGGACTGCCATGTCAGCCCTAGGTGACGTCACTCCGCCATGTCATCATCCCACGTCAGCATCCACGTCACTCCGCCATGTCAGCATCCACGTCAACGTCAGCCGTTGATCGTTGACCAGATCGTTGACCGTTGACCGTTGACCAAAGTCAAAATTTTTCAACAGGACCTGTCTTGCTCAGTTTTTCGCGTAGATTCTGATTTTGGGCTCTGTTTCTGCATTTGAGGTCTCTAAATCTCATTTTTTTGGTCATTTTCTTCATTATAGCTCAACAAAATGAACGCGACATCATACGTCCAATCACCATTATGTTGGATGGTCCTACTAGCTATCATGTATGGTCTCAGAATATGACTGTTTTTCTCAAGGGTCGTAAACTGTGGAGATATGTGACTGGTTCAATTCCTAAGCCAGTACCAAACCCTAAGTCCAAAGTCACAGCTGCTGAAGAGTCTTCCACGACTACTGTTACAACAGATGATTATGAAGATCGCCTAGAGGAATGGGAGAGTATTCAGAGTAAGATCTTGTCTTGGTTTATTAATACCTCTATTCCCTCCATTCATAATCTTCTTCCTCGTCTTGAGACTGCTGAGGCTGCTTGGAAGCTTTTGGCCGATCGCTATAATTGTACTAATGATTCAAGCTTGGAGTTCCACATTGAATCAAAACTTTATCAAATGCGCCAAGAGACAGGTCAGTCTATTTTTGATTTTTATTCTCAGACTTCTACTATGTGGGAACAACTCTCTGCTGCAGATCCTCCACTAGTGTGTTCTAAGGACATTGAGCTCTTTGTTAAATATCGGGATCGCCGTAGATTTATGCACTTCATGATGGGTTTGCGTGAGGATTTTGAGCCTACTAGGGCTTCTCTGCTTAGTCGGTCTCCTACTCCTTCTCTTGATGCTGCAGTTAAGGAGCTTATTTCTGAGGAGAACCGTCGGCCTACTCATCACATGTCATCATCTGATCATGTATTGGCTACACCATCTCCACAGCCTCCCATTGCTGCATTCACTGCTCCTCCACGAATAAACTCTGGGCGTCCCACCTCTCAGTCTTCCAAAGGTACTCGCTGCGAGTTTTGCCGTGCTAAAGGCCATGACATCTCAGTTTGTCTCAAACTGCAGAAATTTGTGCAAGAGCAGAATAAAGCTTCTCTTCCTCGGGCAGCTGCTGTATGTCCTTTAGTCCATCGGTTCCTACAGGTCCATCTTTGACTTCCTCACTTACTACGGCTGATATTGAGGCAGTTGTTCAACAGGTTTTATCCCGCACTTCCACTGCCCTTTCTGTCACCTCAGGTAAACAGCCTTGGTTTTTTGATACTGCATGTTGTAACCATATGACTCCTGATGAATTCCAATTTTCTGATAAGGCACCCTTAGAACATCCAATCACCATTTACACTGCTGATGGAACTCTTATGCCTGTTAGTCATAAAGGAACAATCTCTTCTCCTTGTTTATCCCTTAGTGACACTTTTCATATCCCAAAGTTATCCCTTAATTTACTTTCTGTTGGTCAACTTTGTGAATTAGGCGTAGATCTTCTCTTTACTAATCATGGTGTGGATGTGCAGGATCCCCGGACGGGTCAAGTGCTTGGGACAGGCCGTAAGGTTGGTCGCATGTTTGAGGTTCATGACTTGAAGATTTCTTCACAAGTTGTTTCTGCAGTTGCTACCACTACCACATCCTTACCTGTTCTATGGCATGCTCGTCTTGGTCATCCATCCTTATCTTGTCTTCAGTTGTTAGCTTCTCAAGGTCATTTAGGTTCAGTTCAGTTTCAAAAATTTGATTGTACTTCCTGTCATTTTGGCAAACAAACAAAATTGCCCTTTAATAATAGTGACTCATTTTCTTCTGCACCTTTTGATCTTATACATTCTGATATTTGGGGTCCTGCACCTGTTCCTACTGAGGGGGGATCTAGATATTTTGTCATATTTGTGGATGATTTTTCTCGATATTCTTGGATTTATCTGCTTCATCATAGGTCTGAACTTGTGTCTATTTACCAAACATTTCATAAAATGATTGAAACACAGTTCAATTGCACCGTTAAAGTTTTTCGATCAGATAATGCTCAAGAATATAGTGATAAATCTTTCCTATCCTTTTTAGACAATCATGGTACACTTATTCAGCGGTCTTATCCTTACACCTCTCAACAAAATGGTCGTGCAGAACGAAAACATCGTCACATCCTTGATGTTGTCCGCACCTTTCTCATTTCTGCCTCTCTTCCTGAGCGCTTTTGGGGTGAGGCTGTACTCACTGCTGTATACACCATTAATCGTATCCCTTCACCAACTACACACAACAAATCACCATTTGAGCTTCTCTATGGTCAAACCCCCGACTACTCCTCTCTTCGAGTTTTTGGTTGTGCTTGCTTTGTCTCTCTTCCTCCTCATGAACGAACAAAACTCCAACCTCGTGCTCGTCTCTGTTGTTTCCTTGGTTATGGTGTATCTCAAAAGGGGTTTCGCTGCTATGATCCCATTTCTCATCGTCTTCGTGTCTCTCGTCATGTTGAGTTTTGGGAACATCGTCCTTTCACGAGTCTTCAGCAGTTTCCTACATCATCTTCCTCTGAGTCTCCCATTTTTACTGATCTTTTCCTCCCTCTCTATCCTGAACTTGTGGAAGATTCTTCAACATCGGCTGCCTCTCCAGACGACTCATCTCCGGTTCTGTCCCCGGCATATGACCCGCCTGTCTTGGATCCTGTGGCACCACCCTCTCCTGAGTCTCCTGATGGTCCTGAACTTCGTCGTTCCACTCGGGTAAGCATTCCTCCCCCTTATCTCTCTGATTATCACTGCTCTTTTGCCCTTGCCACCCTCTATGAACCTCACACCTATCGTGAGGCCCATACTGACCCTCTTTGGCAGCAAGTTATGAATGATGAACTAGATGCCCTTCATAAAAATCACACTTGGGATATGGTTAATTTGCCTCTTGGTCAGTCTGTAGTAGGTTGTAGGTGGGTTTACAAGATCAAGACCAAGGCTGATGGAACTATTGAATGATACAAGGCTCGCCTAGTTGCTAAGGGTTTTACCTAGAAGTATGGCATTGACTATGAGGAAACATTTGCTCTTGTTGCTCGCCTTACATCTGTCAGATGTCTCATTGCTGTGGCTGCTGTTCGCCGTTGGCCTCTTTATCAGATGGATGTGAAGAATGCTTTCCTCAATGGAGACCTTCAAGAAGAAGTGTACATGCAACCACCCCCTGGCTATCCACACTCAGGCAGTCAAGTTTGTCACCTTTGCCGTGCTCTTTATGGCCTCAAGCAGGCTCCTCGAGCTTGGTTTGAGAAGTTTAGCTCAGTTGTTGCTCAGCAGGGTTTCACTTCGAGTCCTCATGACACTGCTCTTTTCGTCCGAAGATCCTCTGCTGGTATCACTCTTATTTTTCTCTATGTTGATGATATGATTATTACTGGAGATGATTCTGCAGGTATCCGCTCTCTTCAGCACTTCCTTAGTCAGCACTTTGAGATGAAAGATTTGGGCACTCTCAGCTATTTTCTTGGGCTTGAGGTTACCTCATCCTCTAATGGATACTATCTTTCCCAAGCTAAATATGCTTCTGATCTTCTCTCTAAAGCTTGTATCACTGACAACAAGACTGTTTCCACTCCTTTGGAATACAATGCAAAGCTCACACCCTTGGATGGTGAACCTATATCTGATGCTACTTGCTATCGTCAATTGGTTGGTAGTCTGATCTATCTCACTGTTACTCGTCCAGATATTTCACATGCCGTGGGTATGGTTAGTAAGTTCATGGATGCCCCTCATTCTGTCCACTATGCTGCTGTTCTTCGGATTCTCCGATATGTCAAGGGCACACTTTATCATGGTCTACACTACTCCTCTCGGTCTTCTCTTGAGCTTCATGCTTATTTAGATGCGGATTGGGCAGGTGATCCGACTGATCGATGCTCTATCACAGGTTTCTGTTTCCTGTTGGGTACCTCTCTTATCTCGTGGCGTAGCAAAAAGCAGGATGTTGTTTCCCGTTCCAGTACTGAGGCTGAGTATCGTGCCCTTGCCGACACCACCTGCGAGCTTGTCTGGCTTCATTGGCTCTTGGCTGACATGGATGCTCCACAACCCACTGCTACTCCTCTTTATTGTGACAATCGTAGTGCTATCTACATTGCTCATAATGATGTCTTCCACGAACACACCAAGCACATTGAGATCGACTGCCACATCACTCGCCAGCATCTCAAGAAAGGCAATCTCAAGTTGTTCTCCATCTCATCTGCTAACCAGTCTGCTGATATCTTCACCAAGTCTCACCCGCCTGGTCGTCTTCGAGATCTTATATCCAAACTCCAGTTGGCTTCCTCCTTGCCACCTCGAGTTTGAGGGGGGATGTTAGTATATAGATTAAGCTAGATTAGCCCATTGGGCTTAGCCCAGTATATTACTTGTACTGCACTCATGTTACTTGTACTGCACACATACCTAGCCTATATAAGGCTCTCTTTTGTACATTGTTTTACATATATTATTATACTGACTATTCAGTCATTCTCTCTCTTTTTATATTGTTAACATGCTCTAAGAATTCTGTCCGTTCAAGACATGACTCCATCTGTCACTTCTTTGGCTGTTAGGTAGTCCAGACCGCCTCCTTTGGTAACACCGTCACTACATTTTTTTTCTTTGTGAAGGGGATCCGTATGCTTTGTGATTCATCCCTATCAAATATTTTGGGATGTCTTAACACATCTCATAAAAATGGTTTATTTTAATAGTTTTTTTTTTTTTTTGAAGGGGGGGGGGGGGGGCGCTAATTGTTGTTGTTTGCGCAAATTTTTGGTTTTATTGTTTGAGCCTTTTTTTTTTAGGGGCCTGGGATTATATTAAGAGGGCTAAGAATAATTTTCTTGAATCTAAATTATAAAATCTCATAAAATTATATACTATATTTAAAAATTAAAAAAAAAAATTCTAAGGGGCCCCGGGCCATGGACCTCCTTGGTTGAACCGTCCATGTTTTTAGATTAATTCATACAATTATTGTTGAAATTTTGAAATACAAATGTGACATATATATATATATATATATATATATATATATATATATATGACCGTTTGGCTTGCTTGTCATATTTGATTCTAAGTTTATTATTCAGGCCTTATTATTCTAAGTTTACAATATATGACCGTTTGGCTTGCTTGACATATATAAGTCGATCTTTCTCGCTATTAATATCGTCTTCATCACCAACCAATAGGAATTCCTCTTTTTTTTTTAAATAATTTTCCCTTAGAAATTATAAGGCCTTTAACGGATAACAATTCAATTTGTTATTATTTATTAGGTCCTTCGTACCTCTCATAGGGGTGGGCCAGGAAAGAAGACTCCTCCAAGAAGACTCCGCAGTCAACTCAACCACTTACGTGTAACAAATGGGAGAAATCAAAATCAGCAATCTTTTATGTTTTCTATTTCTTTTTTCTTTTTCTTATAATTCAATAGTTATGAGAGAATTTGAACTGGACGCTTCTGTAGAAATTATCAAAAAATATCAATTGATGAGTTACAAAACTCTTAATAAAAATTAGTGATCTTATAAACATATTTTTTTTTCACGATTTATTAAGATAATAAATTATATTTTTGTTAGGACATATGTGTTTCACTTGTCAAGAACATATGTCATTCTTTTATGTAATTGGCTAATCCTTTGACAAGACGCACTTTACTTGTATTTGGGTAGATCTAGGATGTGTTTAATACTTCAAAAAACATGTTATTCAAGTCTAGTATTAAAGCCATGAAAATTGGATTAAGAAACAAGTGAAGAAAAGTTGTTCACTAAAGCTAGACAAATAGCTCGACACTTGCGGACAGATAACTCGATAGCTGCTCGACACCTCTCGACACCTAGGCTATCTATCAAAATTTTCAACTTCTTCTTATCGCAATCTCGATAGCTTCCCGACAGCTGGTGGATCATCGAGAAAGCTTCTGTCTCCTTGACAGCTCTTTGATAGCTTCTCGATAGTTGTATCTGTCGAAGTTTAAAACTCGACACCTCCTCGACACCTCTTGATCGATCGAGGTTATGGAAATTCAGATTTTTAAATTTGATTTTCGGCCCATGCTGAAATGTATGTGTATGGTTTCTTTTCTCACAACCCTAGACCTATATAAGGCTTATTTTAGAGGCTGTCACATAAGAGAATACAAGGAGAACATATGCAAAAGGTGACTAATATCTTATTCTCTTTGAAAGAAGCTACTGCATCTTTGCGCCTTAGGGTTTTTAACCAAGTGTTTCTTGATCTTCATTGTTGATGAAGTGAAGAACTTTGCAGCCAACGTTCTTTTTCAAGTTGGTGTGTGAGTTACGTACTGAGAGCCGTGCATCTTTGGCTAGTCACGTACTGGGATCCGTGTATCAAAAATGGTGGCGTTCATATATTGAAGAGTTCAAAGGTTTTGAAGCGGTAAAAAGTTTTTGCTGTAAGTTCATCTACGGGGATTGTAGAGTCTAGGGACAAAGGTTTTGTATTAGATTTAAAACTTCTCTTTACTATAGTGGATTGCTTTTCGGGAAGGTTTCCTTCCTAAATTTTTTACTGTGAAACTAGTTTGTTTCATTGGTTTTCCTGGGTCATCATATCTTGTCTTATTTATTTTTTTTCTGCTGCATGATTTTGACATGATATTGATGTTTGTTTGTTTTAATAAGTTTTATTCATAATAAATCTAATTAACAACTTGGGTTTAAAACTTGTTAATTCTATCAACCAAGGTCTAAATTTCCCAACAAGTGGTATTAGAGCGGGTTCACTCTGATTGGATTAATTTCCTGAGTGTGATCCTTGACCCCTGTTGTCATAGATCATGGACAATCTCTTTTAATTCGTCCTTTATTTGATAGCACTAATTATATATACTGGAAAGTTCGTATGAAAGTCTTTTTGCAAGCTTTAGGTGAACAGGTATGACAAGCTGTTGAAGTTGGCTGGATTAAGCTTAAGAAAGTGCTGGTGGATTGGGATGAAGAAACAATCAAAGCGGCAAATTTCAACAGTAGGGCCTTGAATGCTTTGTTTTGTGGGGTGACCAATGAGGAATTTAAGAAAATATCATCCACGAAAGTTGCCATGGAAGCATGGACCATTCTTGAGACCACCTATGAAGGTACCAAGATAGTAAAGACTGTGAAACTTCAAAGTCTCACTAGTAGTTTTGAAGAAATAATGATGGAGGAGGATGAGACCTTTGATGAGTTCTATGCTAAACTCAAGGATATTGTGAATTCTGCTTTCAATCTTGGAGAATCTATTGTGGAATTCAAAATTGTTAGGAAAATCCTTAGGTCCTTACCTGAAAGATTCCATACTAAGATCACTGACATTGAAGAAGCAAAGGACATTGATTAAATTCCTTTGACTGAGCTTGTAGGAAACCTTCAAACCTATGAGATGGGATTAGGTTTAATGGGAAAAAAGTAGAAAGAGTAGAAACTTGGCTCTTACGGGTATAGAGGAAGAGATTGAGGACTCTGAAGATGAAGATGATGATGAGGATGAGGATCTAACCTTCATAACTAATGAGATTATCAAGTTTCTTCAATTTAAGAAAAATGATAAGGGCAAACCTCCTAGTAAATCTAAATCCTCAATGAAGGGCAAGAATGAGAAATCTATCATCCAATGCCATGAGTGCAAATGTTTTGGTCATATGAGGATAGAGTGTCCAAACTACCTCATGAAAGAAAAGACCAATGAGTCAAAAGATAAAGGGTTAGTTGCTACTTGGAGTGATACTGAGAATGACTCTTCTGATGAGTATGTGGGTGAATGTAGTCACGTTATAACCTTTGCTGCCTCAACCGATAAGGTGATTGTGGAGAGTGCTAGTGGCAGTGAGGATTCTTTTGATGATGAAGTATCCAAGAAGTTAACCCTTCAAGAAGCCTATGATAAGCTATGCACTGAATTTATAAAATCTGAAAAGACTTCTCATCTTTGTAGAAAAGAGCTTAATGAGGTAAAAACTGAAAAAGTTGATCTGTTAGTCAAGCTAGATGAGACTACAATGTTAGTTGAGACTCTTATTGTGGAGAACACCTCATTAGAAGAGAAGATCAAGAATCTTGAGGCTGAGCTTAGTCAAGCTAAAACTCAAATAGAGAGGATGTCTAGTGCAAAGCTTGATGAGATACTGAGTGCTCAAAAGCCTAGTTCTGATAAGACTGGCTTAGAATATGCTGTTTCTTCCAACCCTTTCTCTTTCACGGCTTCTGGATCAAGGACTGTCTTTGTGCCACAATCTGAGAAAGGTAATAAAGGTGTGAAATCCAAAACTGATTTGTCTAATTCTAAATCCTTTATTTAACCTTATGTTTGTCACCATTGTGGTATTTCTGGACACATTCGTCCTAATTGCTTTAAGTTGTATTATCAAAAGTAATTGTCCAAACGGTCACAGGTTTCCTCTCAAGGACCTACACCTTTGTTTAGAGAGTTATTAAAAGTTTTGAGTTATTTAACTCAATTTTAGGAGAATTCTAATTCTTCTATGTCCTTTAGTAGACATACTAGGACACGTGCCTTTTCATCTTCACGGCCAAAGACTCGTGCTGTGTGGGTGAGAAAGGAGCTTAAGATTTAATTTTTTTTTTGTTTGTCCTCTACTTTTATTCTTTCTGTCTAAAGTAGGACTCTTTTTACTTGATTTCTTATCTGTTTTTGGAATCATGCTTTCATGCATCTGCACCTTTCTATCATGCCTTCATGCATATGCATCTTTCTTTCTGCTTTCATGTTGCTTGTTTGTTTTTGTCTGGTTGTTTAGTTTTTATTTTGTTTTGTTTTCAAAATAAAAATAAAAAGAAAACAATCAGAAAAATACAAAAACAGTGTGTGTTTTGTGTAAATTAGTACTTGTGTACCTTGGATGGCCATTGAAACAAAGTTTTCTAAACTTTGTATCTTTTGTAGCTTAGATGAGCATCTCTATGCACAACTAAGCAAGTGAGCTTTGTGGCTCGTGTTTATGATGAGTAAGATTAAGTGATCTCTTGTACTTAACACTCATATCACTCTTTTTGACAGGAAGAACTAGAAAATCCTAAGAGAAATGAATAAATAACTATCTTATCACTGTTGCCCGCCAATCATGAAATGCTTTGTCATAGCAAAAGTGTGATGTCAATGACATTTGTGTGCTTCGGCATAGCAAAATTGAAATGTCAAATATCATTGGATATTTCTTTTCTATCTCTTATATGCCCATGCATGATAAGCTTATTGAAAAGAAAAATATGCAAAGAAAATAAAAAGCAAAAAGATCAAAAATGCTTTTAAATATGATTGCAAGCGTGTATTCTAGGAGATTTGAGAGTTATAGGATGTACCTCGAAGGTGATAGTCCCCATCAAACAGTTATGATTGTATGTGAGTTAAAGTGATTTTCTTATATCTCAAATCGTCATAACATGTATACACTTATGCAATCTTGCGATGTTTTTCATACACAACACGCAATATTCTTTGCTACTCTTGATACATGTGCATGTACAATGTGATTTGACCATCACAAGGTTTTACATGTGTTAATGTATGCTCATTAAACTATCTTGACTTGTTTTTGAAATATAAAATTGGTTAGACTTGTTTAATGTGTGTGTGTGTTTTGAATCTATGAGCATGACATTTTTTCTTGTTGAGAGATTTGTTTTTCACATGTTTTGCATCTTTCTATTATCTTATTATCCATAGCATCTTATTTCATTACATTCAGACATTTATATGGATTCCTTGTGCTCCCTTGATCTTCCTTGATCATCTTTATGTTTCTCGAGTGAAACTTTCCAACTTCTTGTACCCTTTTTCAATCATGACAAAAAGGAGGAGAAATTGTGGAGAATATGTGGTTTCTTTTTATGATTTTACATGTTACGGGGAGAAGTACATTCTTTTGTAAGAGGGAGATGTATTTCATCTTGTTAGGGGGAGTGCTTACTTCCTTGTTCTTGTACACCGGTCTTGTGACCATATTTACATACATTGTGCTTATCTTTGATATATATGATGATGTATGTCTTCTTTACCTATCTCTACATGTGTTGTTTCTTTTCTTTCTTTATACATATGTTTCTTATATTTTGTATGCAATCTATTATTTCTGTTTCACATAAAAATACCTTGATGAGTTTTGTTTAAAGTGCTTCAAAAATATAGGTTGTCATAGTCTACTTGCCATAAACTCTCTTCTTGCAAAAATTTTCACGAGTTTGTGTTAGGATAGATTTTATTGTATTCAACAAGTGAATATGAGTTGAGTGATTTTTGGCTTCTCTCATATGTTCATTTGTTTGTTGTGGTTTTGTCACGGATTGTCAAAGGGGGAGATTGTTAGGACATATGTGTTTCACTTGTCAAGAACATATGTCATTCTTTTATGTAATTGGTTAATCTTTTGACAAAACACACTTTACTTGTATTTGGATAGATCTATGATGTGTTTAATACTTCAAGAAATATGTTGTTTAACTCTAGTATTAAAGCCATGAAGATTGGACCAAGAAACAAGTATTGAAAAGTTGTTTACTAAAGCTGGACAGATAGCTCGATAGCTGCTCGACACCTCTCGACAGCTAGGCTATCTATCGAGATTTTCAACTTCTTCTTATCGCAATCTCGATAGCTTCCCGACAGTTAGTGGATCGATTAAGAAAGCTCATGTCTCCTAAACAGCTCCTCGATAGCTTCTCGATAGTTGTATTTGTTGAAGTTTAAAGCTCAACACCTCCTCGACACCTCTCGATCAATCGAGGTTATGAGAATTCAGATTTTCAGATTTGATTTTCGGCTCATGCTGACATGTACGTGTAGGATTTCTTTTCTCACAACCCTAGACCTATATAAGGCTTATTTTAGAGGCCATCACATTAGAGAATACAAGGAGAACATATGCAAAAGGTGACCGATGCCTTATTCTCTCTGAAAGAAGTTACTGCGTCTTTGCGCCTTAGGGCTTTGTAACCAAGTGCTTCTTGATCTTCATTGTTGATAAAGTGAAGAACTTTGCAGCCAACATTCTTTTTCAAGTTGGTGTGTGAGTCACGTACTGGGAGTCGTGCATCTTTGGTTAGTCACGTACTGAGATCCATGCATCAAAAATGGTGGCGTTTATATTGAAGAGTTCAGAGGTTCGGAAATGGTAGAAGGTTTCTGTTGTAAGTCATCTACGGGGATCGTAAAGTCTAGGTACAAAAGTTTTGTACTATATCTGAAACTTCTCTTTACAATAGTGGATTGCTTTTCGGGAAGGTTTTCTTCCAGGTTTTTTACTGTGAAACTAGTTTGTTTCATTGGTTTTCCTAGGTCATAATATCTTGTCTTATTTATTTTTTTTACTTCATGATTTTGACATGATATTGATATTTGTTTGTTTTAATAAGTTTTATTCATAATAAATCTAATTAACAATTTGGATTTAAAACTTGTTAATTCTATCAACCGGGGTCTAAATTTTTCAACAATTTTAAAGCACTATCACCTTCAAATAAACTCATTCTTGACATAGTTTTCAATATACATTATACACCACAAGTCACAATATATCACATCAATAATTATAAAATGGAAAAATTATCACCAAAACTTATTGAATAAAAAAAAAAAAAATCAAGTTCGCAACTTCCTAACAAAACATTCGGCAAAAATGAATAAACAAGTCCACTTTGTAATTTATTAATAATTCAAACTACAGGCTAAATAACCTAATTGTTTTTTTGAATGGAAATAACCTAAAAATTATATTTATGTCTAATCGATGTTGTCATCTACCATAAATTAATGTATGTGCGATAGTTGGTAAAGTTACTAAATGAATAAGCCATCATTAATTGTTGGTTAGTCACCATTTAGGGTTTGTTTAGTTGGAAGGGTAAAAAAGTGAGAGAATAGAAAATTATGGGATGATAAAAAAGTAGGAGGATAAAAAAAATTTTAATTCCTTCCGTTTTGTTTAGTTGGGAGTAGAAAAGTGAAAGGATGGAAAAAATAAATTTGTATAAATTTACGCATATACTCTTGTTAAAAAATGATGCTCAATTAAAACCAAAAAAGGGGATAAACAACCAAAAAAATCAATCACCTAAATTTATTAAAAAAAAAAAATCATGTCTAGAAAAAAAAAAAGAATAAAAGAAGAAGAATATGAGAACTAGTCGTGTGCCTGCCCAGTAAATAAAAAAATAAAAGGAAAAAAAGAAAAGAAAAGGGAAGATGAGGCAACGTCCAAGAAGAAAAAGAAAAAGAAAAAGAAAAAGAAAAGAAAAGAAAAAGAGCAACGTGCAGGGACAAGCCCATGTGCTGCACATGGGCATTTATTCCAAAAATGAAGTTTAATTTTTTCCTTCAATTTTTTCTTAATTTTAGAGAGAAAATTTTTTTGGTGGGCTCAAGGAGAAAATACCTAGTCCCATCATTTATTTTTCTTTTTCTTCACCCAACAAAGCACACTTCAAAAAATTTTCCTTTTTATTTTCTTTTCAAAATTTTCTATCTACCTTATTTCACCTCCAAACAAACACACCCTTAATGTATGTACGATAGGTAGTTAATCGTTAGAACTTTAACTGATAATGTAGTCAGGTTATTAAAGAGTTTTGGTTGGACTAGAACGAAAGAGATAAATAGGAATTTTACAGGTTACCTAATATTAACCGCTATTAAATTGTGGGTTCCAGTTAGTTCAATTAGTAAAATTTTTTATGGTTGTATAAGAGATTTGAGATTTAATTCTCGCCTACACCAAAATCTGATTGGTGACTTAGTTTGATGATAAAAAATTATCATTAGGAGCATACCCCAAATGTTAAAACTCTCTTAAAAAAAAAAAAAAAAAAATCAGCTATTAAACTATCTGACGGGTCCAAAGTAACATGTTTCAAAAAATTGCACGGAAATTTGTGGCATGTGGATATAGAGTATATAAGAGAGTAATAACATTCTCAGCAGAAAAAAGAGAGTAATAACAAAGTTTATTCCTTTTACTTTCTTCGAGAATATTAAAATCAGCAGTGATATTTGCACATTGTATATAGGAAACATGAAGTTGAAATCATGTTTTGAAGGCAGGATATTTAGTAAAAAAAAAATTGTGAAATTGTGTTTAGGGTATATAGTTGTATACAACTTTATACAACAATAATTAGTGTATCAGAATTGATTATGACAAAGTTCATCACCAAGATTTATTGTTATTTGAGATTATACATATGATGACAAATGACATACTTTGCCAAGGAATTGGAGGAAAAAATATGGTTATAGATTGACTAATGTGACAAAATAATTAGTTTACAGTTTGGAGAGCCATTAGTACGTATTGATGAAGGCAAATTGGTAAAATGCTAAATTTACCAACCAAATATAACAAAATGCTCCTGCATCAATGGAGGAAAAGCCAAACTTTTTTGCTATTGAGCTACAGTGCACAACCATCTTTGCGTGTGCACTGTAGCTCTGCATGTGCACTGTAGCTCAAATGCTAAAAAAAAAAAAAAAAAAAAAAAAAAAAAAAAAATTATATTAGCTCCTCCATTGTGCACAACCATCTTTGTGTTGTTTATATAATTTTATTGTGTTGAATGCTAAAATAAACCACTGATGTTGGGTGTTTTGTAATGTGAGGTGGTTAAATAGATAAAGTAGTTTTTTATAGTACTAAATTGCTAAATTTTTGCTACCACTAATGCTGATGCCCTAATGGACCATTATAAGAAGCTGTATGCTAACTTGATTAAAGATACGCCCTTTTAGAACAGTATTTTCTCATTATCAATAGGCAAAATACTACTTCCCATATCAGTATCAATAATGTAGAGTGTTATTTGTGGAGATTGTATTATGGAATAGTGGTGAGGTCAAAAGTTGTCTTGAGAAAGATAAAATCTATAACTGACATACATATATCATTATACACCCACATGCATACCGATTTTTAAACATTATATTATAGGCTAATCACGATATATCATATTAATATTTATAAAAAATTTTATACGTTTTGAATTAAAAAAAAAAAATCTAAGTTAGGTACTTCTTTAAAAAAAGCCACAATGGTAAAAAAATAAAAAAAATAAGTACACTTTGCAATATTTTTCAATAGGTTTTTTTATTATTATTACGTCAACTGTGTTAACAATTGCACACCTTATTATGTAAATATATATATATATATATATATATATTTTTTTTTTTTTGAGTTAATGAGTTAATAGTAATGACTAAATTAACTATAAATTAAAAATAATATAATCCAAATTAACTGTCTTAATGAATTTTTTTTTTTTAGAGAAACTCTTCGTGACCAAATTAACTGTGAGGTGTGACCCAAGATGTGGGACCAAAAATGCCGTCTGTTTAAAGCTGTTTTGTTTTGTCCATTTATGCCACGTGAAAGATTGTCGCAGACTCTGACGTGAGAGTAAATGGTTGAAAATTTTATTTTAAACTTTGTGTTTTACAGCATGATAACAGACTCAAGTAGCATGCATTTGACAAAGCGGAACATGAGGGAAGGGAAAAAAATAAGAGCATGCGGAGGTGTAGAAGTAGATGCAAGTAATAAATAAGGGTAAGACCTGACATCATGATCTTAATTGATGAGTGAAATGAACCATTCACATTGGTCAATCCCTCAAGTCTTTTTATATTTGTCTTTTTCACCAACCAACAAAATATGGGTGGAAAAGAATAGAATTTTAATGGAAACGTAAAAATTTTCTATTTTAGTATTAACAATAGGAATGTACAGTATTTAAGGGTCTATTTGATCATGTAAATTGCACATGATTTTTGAACATATGTTACTTTTATTTATTTTTTTTGTTGCTACATAATCCATTATTTAGCAATTACCGCATACTAGTATACAATAAAATCTTTTACTTAAAAAGAAATATTATCAAATAAAAAATAAAAAATAAATGTTTCTTGATACTTGCAATGTAAATATCTATTAAAATGAAATTTAACTTTCTTTACATCTCAGAAATCATCTATAATTGATTTTATACCAAATATCAGAAGAATTTTTTTTTTTTATAAATATATTAACTTAAAAACAATTCATTAAAAGATCATAATCAATAAATCAATAAAAGTTACCCATATAAAAGAAATCTTTTGAATAATTTAAGCTTTTTTCTTTTTGTAAAAAAGTTAAATATTGCAGTTAACTTGCTCATAATCTAAAACTCAAATAAAAATTATGTTTATTATCTCATTTTATGTCCCATTATATTCTAAAAGAAGACTAATTATTATTGCTAAACAAAAAAAGGAAAAAAAAAACCCAAAATAAAATAAAATCTATATGTGGAATTCTATTTAGTAAACTTAACAATGTCATAGTGCTCAATGCATAGAGACACCCATCACAAACTTGATAAAACAATAAAAAATAGCGGACTACTCAACGAAATACACAATGAAATACATAAGACAAATAGATGAAAATAACTGAAGTTTTAAGTTATTTAGTTAAGAGTAATGATGCCCAGGATCATCAATAAGAGAATTGTCCAAACTTGCAGAGTTAGAAAACCTGAAGAGCAGAATACCTACAAAGTGCATTAGTGCAATGTCAACCAAAAACCCTCCAAGAGTTAAGTAAAAAACTCACAACAATCTCTAGAAACTCTAAAAGTATGAGTATGAAATCATGCACACATAAGAATTCCTTTTTATTTTTTTATTTTTTTATTTTTTTATTTTATCCCCTAAGAAATTATAAGGCCCTCAATGGATAAGAATTCAATTTGTCATTACTTATTAGGTCCTTCAAAGAGTCATATCCAGCTCTCATAGGGATGGGCCAGGAAGGAAGACTCCTCCAAGAAGACTCGGCAGTCAACTCAACCACTTACATGTAACAAATGGGAGAAATTAAAATCAGCAATCTTTTTTTTTTCTTTTTTTAAAATTTTTTTTTTATTATTATATATAATTCAATAGTTAGAAGTGAAGGGATTTGAAACTAGATGCTTCTATCGAAAATATTAAAAAGTGTCAATTGATGAGCTACAAAACTCTTAACAAAAACTAGCAATCTTATAAACATATTTTTTTTCCCAACTTATTAAGATGATAAGTTGTATTTTAAAGCGTTATCACCTTTAAATAAACTCATTCTTAACATAGTTTTCAATATACACAACAACAAGTCACAATTTATCGCATTAATTATTATAAAATAGAAAAATTATCACAAAAACTTATTGAACAAAAAAAATTCAAGTTCGCAATTTCCTAACGAAGAATTTGGTAAAAATGAAAAAAAAAAAAAAAAAGTACTTTTCGTAATTATTAATAATTCAAACTCTTGGCTAAATAACATAATATTATTTTTATGTCTAATCAATGTTGTCATCTACCATAAATTAATGTATGTACGATAGTTAGTAAAGTTACTAAATGAATAAGACAACATTGGTGGCTAGTCGCCACTTAATGTATGTACGATAGGTAGTTAGAACTTTAACAAAATAATGGAAACATTAGAAGAGGCTGTATGCTAACTTGACTAAAGTTTTTTTTTTTTTTTTGAGAAACCGCCCCAAACTGAAAGGGGCTCACGTTGTATTTATAATTTCAACAAGATACAGAGAATAGGAGGACACAGGGACTTCCTCCATCCACGTACAAAAATGGGGAAAATTACAAGCTGCCCTAGCTAAACTATGTGCTACTAAGTTATCTTGTCTGCGGGTGTGTTGGAAAATCAGGCAGCTGAAGTGAGCCGATAGAGCTTTAATGTTAGAGATTATGTGCCCAAAGGGAGCTGCAGAAAATGCATCATTCTTCATAGCTTGAATTGCGATTTCGGAGTCTCCCTCCAGGATGACTTTCTCAAAACCAAGTTCTTTGGCAAAGAGAAGAGAGCACCGCGCTGCTAACACTTCCACCATCTCCACAGAAGTGGGCAGCGGAATAGTTTGTGTTTGAGCAGCCATAACTAGACCGCGGTCGTTTTGGATGATGGCGCCTAAGCCGACTTCAGCCCGTTCCTTGAAAACAGCCCCATCAAAATTGGCCTTGACCCAACCCAAAGGGGGAGGCTTCCATTTTATGTGGCTTTGGACAGGATGGGGTTTAGGAGGGGAGAAATTAGCTTGATGAAACTCTTGGAGGGCGTCTGTGGCCGAAGTATTGATTAGCTTCAGGTCCGCCACTCGCTTTCCCAACCTAAGTTTGTTTCGCCAGGCCCAAATTTGGTAAGTTAGCATTGCGAACAATTCCGAGTCGAGGGCCTTTTCCATGCACATGCTAAAGACGTCCAAAAAAGACTGACAGTCAAGAGAGGTAGCCATCAGTGCTCCAAAGTGAACAATCCAGACATCTTTTAACTTTGGGCAAGACCAAAGAGCATGCAGGAAGGATTAGCTTCGCAGACTTGACAAGTAGGATCCGAGAGGATTTTCCTTCGCACAAGGTTTGCTCGGGTTGGGAGTGCTTCCTTAGAAGCTCGCCACAGCAGATTTTTGATTCTATTAGGAATCCTTAGTTTCCAAAGGCCCCTCCAAGGATTCATTGACTGAGGCAAAAAAGAAGAACCGACAGGGGAGTTCAACTCCTCATTCACCAAGAGTCTATATTCTAACTTAACAGAGTATTTCCCATCCATGTTACTCGGCCAACACAAAATGTCATCCGATTCCATAATGCTTAAGGGAATCGATTTAATCATATTTGCTTCATGGGCCGAAAAGTTACTGTCCACCACCTCTGCACTCCAGCACCTATTAATCTTGTCAATAAGAGTTGAGACTCGTGCACCACTGTCCAAGAAGGTTGGAGGGGAAATAATTGCAGAGTTTTGAGGGCCAGGAAGCCATTTGTCTTTGTAGATGAGGATATTCTCGCCGTTTCCCACCCTCCATTGGACCCCTTTTTTAATTACCTCCCTGCTTTTAAGGATGCTTCTCCAGGCAAAGGAGCCGTTTCCTTCTTTCGCGTCAAAGATGTTACCACTAGGAAAGAATTTTGCTTTGAAGAACTTGTGGAACAGAGAAGACTTATCCTTGAGCAATCGCCACACTTGCTTTGCTAACATTGCATCATTGAATTTTTGGAGGTCTTTGAATCCCATACCACCAAGGTCTTTTGGAAGGCATAAAGAGCTCCATTTTGTCCAATGAATTTTCCTTTGGTTACCTCATTGACCCCACCAGAATTTGCGGACTAGCTGCTCAATATCATTGCATAATGTGATAGGGAGTTTGAAACAGCTCATGGCAAAAGTTGGAATGGCTTGCACTACCGCTTTTAGCAAAACCTCGCGACCGGCTTGAGAGAGGAGTTGTTCTTTCCAACCTTGTAATTTGGCCCACACCCTTTCTTTAATAAACATGAGGCTTGCCTTCTTATTCTGCCCAACAAGTGTAGGGAGACCAAGATATTTCTCATATTGTTTAACCTTCTGGGCCCCAAGGAAACTTGTAATTTGCTCGATGGTCGATGATGAGGTTGATTTACTGAAAAAGAGAGATGTCTTGTCCCGATTAAGCTGCTGGCCGGAGGCTTTCTCATAGCTATTAAGAGATTCTTGAATCCTTTGGCACTCAATCATAGTGGAGCGGCAGAAAAGCAGGCTGTCGTCGGCAAAGAAGAGGTGGGTCAGCCGGGGACCATTCTTACATATGGAAATCCCTCTAATTTGGCCGGAAGCCGCGGAGTGATGTAGTAGACTATGGAGGCCTTCTGTGCAGAAGAGGAACAGGAAGGGGGAGAGTGGGTCCCCTTGACAGATGCCTCAAGTAGGTTGAATGGTTGGGGTGGGTTCACCACTAATAAGAATTGAGTAGCTCACTGTTGATATGCATTCCATCATCAAAGCCACCCACCTGTCAGCGAAGCCCATCTATTTCATCAAAGTCTCCAAATAATTCCATTCGACACGGTCGTATGCCTTGCTCATGTCTAGCTTCATCGCCATGAATCCGGTCTTGCCCTTTTGATGATGTTTCATATAATGCAGGGTTTCAAAAGCTATCAATATATTGTC
The DNA here is from genome assembly GCA_032727855.1 of Quercus ilex subsp. ballota. Taxonomy (NCBI): domain Eukaryota; kingdom Viridiplantae; phylum Streptophyta; class Magnoliopsida; order Fagales; family Fagaceae; genus Quercus; species Quercus ilex. Next base: position 6,769,396 of record CM064918.1, read on the forward strand.
AGTAATCACTCTGCCTGCCTGAAAGGCACTTTGATTCTCCGACACTACTGAAGGGAGGATACCCTTGAGTCTATTAGCTAACACCTTAGACACCACTTTATATATCACACTACAGAGGCTAATAGGCCGGAATTCAGTGATTCTTTCAGGAGATTTAACTTTAGGAATTAAGACAATATGGGTATGATTTATTTCTTTAGGAATCTTACAATTATTCAAATAGTCTAACACAGCAGAGCAAACATCATCCCCAACAGTGGACCAAAAAGATTGAAAGAAGAGCGGAGGCATACCGTCAGGGCCCGGGGTAGTAATGGGTTCCATCTGCTTCATGGCTATTTCCACTTCCTCCCTGCTGAAGTCTCGAGCAGCATCTCGTTCATAGAGTCTGTGACAGAGGGTTTCTGTCACGACCCAAACCTGTACTTCAGGATTTAGAGCATGACCGGCATGTTAATATCAAGTTTACCTCAATACTAACACGAATCAACCTGATTTGAAAGTGCTTATCAAGAATTTGCTTCTTGAATTCTTGCTTATTTTCTTACATAAAACCATAATATACAAAAATGATGAAAACCTGAAATTTCATTTCCTTTGAACTTGGAAAGATTCTCACTTGGCTAAAATGTCAGGTATTCATGCAAATATTACATAGCTAAACGTTTAGCAAACTCTTATTACAAACCTAACCCCAAAGACATACAACTGGGGTTTAAAACCAACTAAGATACTGAATTACATCTGTACTCAAGAATCAAGTACATCTTGATTCATCCTATACAACAAAAGAGCTAACTACTGTACAACAAAAACTAACTATACATTCTAACAAACGAGAAAACACTGAATCCTTGCCACCTCTAATACTCTCGCTGCTTCCAGGAAGAACCTGTGCACTGAAATATAAAAGGGTGAGCTGCGAAACCCAGTAAGGTTTTTAAGCTCCATGGGCCCTTGATAAGAATGTATGTAAATCAAATATTTTATGGATATGCCAGCTTTGATAATATAGCGTCATACTATTCACGTTGTTCTTAAAATAACGTATGAACTTTCAGATAAAATACTTCATTTTCCCTTCATATAATAATAAAAGGGCATACTAAGAAACGTAAACATAATTCCGTTATCTTATTTTTTAGAAAGACTATAAAATGTTTCATCATAAACTTCTTTTCATGAGAGCTTTTAACTTCATAATGCATTTAAATAAAATCATTCTCTCATGCTTAATCACATAATATAGCTATTAATGACATATTGGTTATTCCATATCTGATAAGTCTGTACAGAGAAGGCCTCATCACATTTGGGTGACCTCGTGTGCATGATATTGTCCTCTTTGAGAGGCCTGATGGCACATCTCCTCAAGGTTTTATTCCTCCCTGCCGTCCGTACACACTGGGGAGAAGGCCTTGTTCAGATTAGAGTTACGGGCAACCCCATTTCCTCTACTTCAAATGGCCAAACAGATAACATTTTCCATGGAAAGCCAATAATTAACCCCTACTGGCTGAGTTCAAAACATAACAATGGAATAATCCGAACACTAAATTTTTCTGATAACTATGCTTTTACCTAATTATTTCATAATAGTAGCATATCCACTTCATTTTGAAATATGATGTTCGTGCTATAAGTACTAGCATTAGTATGTTAAAATTATCCTGTATATAAGATTGAATAACTCACGAACACATATTTTGCTTAACTCATGCTTATACGTAATATCTCTAAATAAAATCTTTAATGCATAATACTTTTCTAAATAATATCTATACTTATCAAAGACACATATCTCAAATCCCTTACCTGAAAGCCGAAGACGCGAGAGATTGTACGAGAGGAGCTCAAGTGTCCGTGTTCTCGTTCTCGTCATCTAAATAAAAACCAAAACTTATTATTGACAACCTCTTCCTAAGTATTTAAACTTATCCTCAATCATAACCTAACTCTCAAACTCAAGAAAATCTTAATTCCCATCACAAAAAGTTCCCCAAAGCATATGCTACAATCATCAAACACATTATGCATCCGAACCATAGAGAAACCGAGGCATAAAATTTATATGTGCTCCAAACATAACAAAGGATGGACATATTAAATTATAGCTCAAAACATTCACCCTAGCTTCAAAATTAAAACCACAAAGTCAAAGTTATCCTACCCTGTTTACTGCTCATTACAGCCGCAAAAACCCTATTTGTAAAACACGAATGGGCTGTTCAAACACATCCAATAGTCATGAAATTTTACATAGTTACTCCCCTGTGTGTCCAGTATATACTATAAAAATTTCGGAGTCAAAACATAAACCCATGATTTATTAACAATCATACAATACAACATGTTCAAATCTGTCCTGGCAGAAACTCATGCAACTTAGAAATTAAACCATTATTTTTATACTCATCCAAATACTGTGAAACCACTTCCACAACAACCCTACGTGTCTTAGGGTTCATAAAAACTATTCCTAGTATCCTAATTCATAGAAACCGATTTAATACAGAATTTTCTTGTTGTAAACATCAAATCTGTCACAGTGACAGCTTCAGCACATGTTCTTTCTAAAATCATCAACAAATAGCAATATGTCTTAATTTCATTTGGGTATTTTTATACCTATAGTATACATATTAAAATATGTTAATAAGCATTCAATAGTCCATAACACCATCACTCTTTCAACTTACAAAAACAGAATCACAAGTTCAGCCTAAAAATCAGAACAGAGGATAAAGAATGAAAATAAACAAACAATCATATTATCCAAGTACACAAAATCAGATGAGGATTAATTTACTTACCCTCACACTTTGAAGATGAAATCTTAGTTTTTAGGCTCTTGATTTTCTTCTTTAGAGTGAGATCTCTATGATTTTTGGTGAAAAGTGGAAGAGAGGTACAGCCGTGTAACAGCAAAGGAAGGAGAGAAAATGAAGAACAAAGAAAGAGGAATAGAGAAAGTAGGGCTGGACTTCTGATTCAGCAAAAGAAAAGGTAAGGGAGAAGACTTTTGGGGTAGGATATGTGTATTGCTAGGGAAAAAGATCACACCCACCTTTTTCCAACTTTTGGTAATTATAATTTTCACCCCTTATAAGCATATATATCTAGAAAGTCCCACACAATAATATAACTTTTCATATATATCCCTACCTTTATAAACTTCTTTCTACAACATTAAAAAATAGCATGAATCTTCTATAATATCACAAAATCAAAGTTTCATGCACTTAAAAGTAATTAAGATAACAACATGCATATAAACTCATAAGTTAATTATGTAATTAGGTTGGGGTGTTACAGTTTCACCTTACTGAGAACTACTTCCAAATCAGAAGGGTCTGAGGAAGAAAATAGAGACTGATAATATTCATGAGCAATGTGTTTAATCTGGTTCTCCTCCGTGCACCACACATTTTGCATGTTCTTTAAACCCAGTATTCGATTTCTTCGAAACCTTTGAGAGGCCTTACTATGAAAATAGGCAGTATTCCTGTCACCGCATTTCAAGAAGAGCGCCCGCGACCGTTGTTGCCACATCTGACTTTCCTTATCAAGTATGCCATTAATTTCTAGCTGGAGCGAATTTACCAGCATTGTATCTCCACCCTTGGCAGCAGCCAATTCTGCTTTTGTGAGGAGAAGCTTCTTCTCCTCAAGCAATCTCCTGACATTACCAAAAAAATTCTTGCTCCATTCAGAGAGTTTCTCCCCACATATTTGGACCTTTCCAACAATCTTAGGCATTGTAGGCCCAACTATAGGTGGACCCCAAGCATTCAAAACCGTGTCGCTACATCCTCTGTCTCGAAGTCACATTTGTTCAAATTTAAAAGAGCGTTTTGGTTTTGGAATGATACCTTCTGGCTTCACCACAATTGCTTGATGATCAGAGGAGTTTGAGTGGAGATGTTGAACTTTGGTACCCAGGTTGTTAGAGAGCCAAAGGTTGTTGGCAACCGCACGGTCCAGTCGTTCAAGAACAAATCCATCCTGCCTACGCCCTTTCCAGGTAAATTTCTTTCCTACAAATCCCAGGTCCTTCAGGCCGGCCTCATCTAAGACCTCACGAAATGCCTTCATTTAAGCTTCGCCCCTTGGACCCAAGCCGCACTTCTCATGAGACCAAAGGATTTCATTGAAATCCCCGGCGCACAACCACAACAACGAGGAGGACGCATGAAGGTGGCGGAGCAGAGCCCAAGTGTCGCACTTTTTCGCCTAGTCGGCGAAGCCGTATAAACCTGTAAGACGCCACTTATTATCCAGGGAGTCGCCAATCACGGCATCGATGTAATTTGGCGACGAAGAGATCACTTCTAATTTGATCTAGTTCTTCCAAAACAGTGCCAGACACCCCAGCCTATTTATTTTCGGAGTGACCCAGTGTTGATCAAAACCCAGTTTAGTACACAAACTAATCAGCCTAGCTTCAGCCGCCCACGTCTCGGCTAGGAAGAGGACGGTGGGATCTTGTGCCCGAATAAAATTCTCGAGCTCATGAACGGTGCGACGGTTCCCAAGCCCCCGCACGTTTCGGAAAAAGAAACTCATCTTGCTCGGCGGGGCTGTCGTCCAGCCGCTGCCATTTGAGGAGAAAGACTTGGGAGCGCATCGTCACTGATTGCTATTTGCCTAAAGAGGTCTCAAGTGGTTCATCATTTGGGTTGTAGTTGGGCCTTTTCAGTCGAACCCATTTCTTCTCTGTATCCGGGTCCAACTGAAGGTGGGTCGAAGAAGAGTTTGTGATGTCTTTTAGTGGGCCAGAGTAGCTGGGCTTAGTGTGGTGATGGTTTGTGGTTGGAGAATTGGAGGTAAGTGGCCCATTCTGTAGAGTTGAAACGTGATCCATCAGGTTCCCATTTGAAGCTGTTTGCGCGGGGTCCAGCCTGTCAAAACAGTAAATATCCCTGTCAATATCAGCAATTAATTGCTCAAAACCGTAGGATTTGTTGGTCTGAAGTGGAGGAACCGAGGCAGGGGGGGACGAAAATTCAGAGAGGGGAGATGTCACTTCTGAGGGGTTGTCAGAGACGTGTTTCACAGCCTTTTCCGTGACTTTCGGTGGAAGTTTTGGTGAGGGTTCCCATGCCTCAGCTGGTGGTGATTTTTGGGGTTAGTTTGGTGGTCCGGCCTGGGGTTGATCGATTCTACTTGCTTTCTTGTTGGCGTAGAAGCCTGGTATAGCGAGAAAACCTTTCCTTGACGCCATGAACGGAGGAGCTTTCATCCATGGGCCAAAGTGCTGGTCCTCTTTTCCCAGAGATCCTTTGCTTTCTATCCATCTTTCACAGTCTTTATCTGGATGTGTTAGGCATCCGCACCAGTAACAAAAGTTTGGTAGGCGCTCGTACTTGAAAGAGACCCAATGAAACTCGTCGTTATCAAGGGTTATCCTCCGGCCTCTGCATAAGGGGAGGGATATGTTTAAGGCAACTCGAATGCGGATGAAACTTCCGCCGTCATAGTCATTCGAGTTCTCAGGTTTAAGGATGGTGCCCATTACCCCACATATTTGTTCTACAACTTCTCTGTTCCTGAAGCGCAGTGGAATGTCATGCACCTGAATCCAGAACGCCACTGTGTTCAAGTCTGAGGGGTTGACAGCGTCTGCTTTGTCGTAGCTCGATAGCACCATGATGTGCTTATCGAAACTCTAGGGTTCTGCTGCTAGGATTCTGTCCACGTCTTCTTTCGAGTCAAAGGAGAAAAGAATAAGGTGGTCGCCGATGAACTTCATTCTAAAAACCGTTTTTGTCCTCCACAGAGGATTAAAGGTGTTGGCAATGGAGTCTAGGTTGATGGGTCGTTTCGTAAGGAAGCGAGCCGTCATGGAGAATTCTGAAGTTGCTTGGTCGGATTTCAATGCTAAATTAGAGGTTTCCTTCTCTGAAAGTGAGAGGGATTTCCAACGGCTTGACAAGTCATCCATCTTGTGAAATGGAGAAGAGAGGAGGTGAGAGTATAAGTGTTTCCCTGAAAAACCCAGAAAAAAACCCGACTAGCCTGTGGATAACCGTGTTATTCACAGGGATGAAAACTCCTTAGGAGAGGAACAGCAATGCTACGCAAACTAGGAGGAGGAAAAGAGAAAGTCCTCCCTAGTAGCGAGCAACCCCGAGACCTCAACTTGACTAAAGTTACATCCTTTTAGAACAGTAGATTCTTAGTAACAATAGGCAAAATACTACTTCTCATATCAGTATCAGTAATGTAGAGTTATTAGTGGAGATTATATTATGGAAAAGTGGTGAGGTCAAAATTTGTCTTCAGAAAGATAAAATCTGACATACGTATATGATTATACACACACATGCATACAGATTTTTACGCATTGTCTAAAAGTAGCTAAAACGGGTATTTATCCCTAATTTGAAAATTATGTAGCAAAATATCTCTGTTTTGAAATTATTTAGTAAAATGCCCACGTTTTTGAAACTCAATTTTAACAAAATCGAGTTACAGGTGAAACTCGACATTAGCAATGTTAATTTCTACTTAAAAATATACACAGCACATTTTGGAGATATCGAGTTTTACACAAAACTCAATTTTGTTAAAATCGAGTTTCAAAACAGAGGCATTTTGCTAAATAGTTTCAAAACAAAGGCAATTTGCTACATAGTTTTCAAATTAGGGGTAAATACCCATTTTGGCCCTACATTTAGTATACAAAAATGGGTATTTACCCCTAATTTGAAAACTATGTAGCAAATTGCCCCTATTTTGAAACTATTTAGCAAAATGCTTCTGTTTTTGGAACTCGATTTTAACAAAATCGAGTTACAGGTGTAACTTGACATTGCTAATGTCGAGTTCTAATAAAAATACACATAGAACTCGATTTTGAGGATATTGAGTTTTACATAACACTCAATTTTGTCGAAAACAAAGGCATTTTGCTTAATAGTATCAAAATATGAGCATTTTACTACATAATTTTCAAATTAGGGATGAATACTCATTTTTCCCCTAAAAGCATAACACATATACATATTATATGTGTTACAATTAAGTCTAATATGGACAATATATAAAATACTGCTTATGTGAATACTCGTATTTTTCATGTTAAAAAACTATACAAAGACAGCATGTTCATTATATTGTATTGTATTTGTATTTATTCTTAACTTATCTCAAAATATATATATTGTATTTATTTGCTATGTTACCACCACCTAGTTGGTAGTTCTTGGTGAGAGGGTTCAAGCAGAGGAGATAGCATATATAGTATGTAATATTTGCTAACCATTTTAGAAATAAAATATTTGCTATGTTTTCTATAAATGAACAATTTGTACTGTAATTTTTTTTTTCATTTTTAAAATTCCACCTATAATTTTCGTGCAATAATTTTTAGTAATTACATAAATCAACTTATATTGGTTTTTTGTATATTTTTCTCTTGAATTAATTTTTTTTCTTTATTTTTCTATCTTGGTATTTTTTTTCTTATATATATATATATATATAACTTGACATCTATATATATATATATATATATATATATACTAGTCACTAACCTGTGCGATGCATGAGAAATCTATTGTGTATGAAGATGTAAATAGTTTTTCTCTTCATTTTTAATAGTACATTAAGATTTCAGTCTCAAAGTTTCCTATCCTTGATATGAAAAATTAAATTACATAATGAAAAATAGAAATCAAACTTAAATTAAAATTAAAATTAGGTTTCCAATCCTTAACTTCATAAATTATCCATTAAATGTATGAAACAAAAATTTAAAGAACTAATTAATCAATGTTTCAAATAAATTGAAAACAACTTTAAATTAATCTTTGTATCTTCTTCCTTGTTGCTTTGTAGAAGTCATTGAACAACTCCTTTTGTTTTCCTTGATTACAGATGTTGGTGTGAGTTGTACACTTTCAACATCAACATTTTGAAACTTTGTAAAATTACCATCTTGTTCACTTGCTAAGTTGTTGTTACAATATATACAAGTTAAATATCAAATTTGTACATAAAACCAAGTTTTAGATAACCAAGAAACTTAAATATGCAATCATATTCCAATTTCAAATTCTTTCTAGAAACATGTTACCAATAAATATGCAAGAAACAGTACTTAATAAAGGAGAAGACTAGTAAATACCTGACTGTTCTCATCTTGCAATAGTATTAAGAGTCCTACACAGATAAAGATCCACAGTTCCAAATAACCTAGATAACAAAATGCCAAATCCTTATCTGCAAAACAATAAGAATCCAATTTCCAGCCAAAATTTCCCATGTTATACTTTTCATACTTTCTTTTTGATAGTAATACAATTTTTGTATTTTTAATCAAATAATAATAATAATAATAATAATCAAAATTGAATTTAACTCCCAACTATTAAAACAAATTAAAATAGAGACTCACTGAAATAGCAAGTTCCATACAATAGCAAGTTCAATGGTTCTTCCATTAACATTATTTAGAAACACCCTACCTTGTGGTCAAGTTTGAGACTTCCCCTAAAGTATTTCAAATCATTACCGTTCTTCTACATCTTAGAAATAATTTTTTGTATCAAATTATAAGTTAGTGTTTTTTTTAAGTAAATAATTTTATTAGAAAAGGAAAAGAGAGGAAAAACTAAAAGATGTATACACTCCCATTTCAAAGAATACAAATTGTAAGGTTGAATTTATTCAAGCATTTTGTTAGCTTTATTCAGTGCCAAATTTGCTTGTATTTCAGCATTTAGAAACCTTGTATTTAGGTGGGAATCATGTAAGGGTAGTGTGTGAGAGAGTGTAAAGAAAAGCTCAAGAGTGTACACTCAAGAAGAGCCTCGCGACTGGATCTCGCGATTGGCAAGTCGCTAGAATGGCATACGTGTGAAGCATGCAGGTGGAGTTGAAGAGTCATACCAGCTGTTGCACTACAAGACAAAATCTCCAGTCTGGCCAGGTAGTTAGCTCGTGACTCAAACTTGCGACTCATTCCAGTTGCGAGCTCAAGTCGCCAGAATGCTTTGTTTGGTTGTAACTAACTCTTCCCATTTCTCATACACCTTACTATAAATACCCTTATACCCACGAAATGTAGAGAGCTTTCAAAGAGAATTTTGAGAGAGAAACCCTAAAGAAAAATAAAATTGACTCATCCACAATCTTCATCTTTTGATTCTCCAAATTTCTCTACTTTCACCCTCTCCATTGACATATCCTTGAGAGGTATATTAGCCAAATCCTTATCTCATCATACCTATATTTGTGAGAAGGGTTTTTGGTGCTTGGGAAGCAGTTCAAAATGGACCAATTCATTTTGGTTGATGCAATGGGCGATTGCGGGATCCGGTAAGCTAGAGAAGACAAGGTTCGGCATAACCCTATTGGAGCAAGAAGCTTGGAGGGCTTAGGTGCACTGGGTAGATTAGGCTTAGAGGATCTTCCGCTATTCATGTATCCCAACTTTATTCTCTAGTAGATTATTGACCGCTTGGAGGGCGGCAGAGAGGTTTTTCGTCGAGGACTTCGGTTTCCTCTTCGATAACACATCGCTGTGTTGTCTTTGTGTTTGCATCTCTCTTCTTTTACTCTTTACCTTTCAATTACTGCTGTGATTATATTTAATTATGGTTTAGAGTGTGTTACCAATTTGGATATAGCTTATATTTCATATTCCGCACATATATTGTTTGATTATAAGCTTGTGTTGGTATTTTTATATTTGGGGGTCAAAACGTTCATAGATGTTTTACACACTAATTGAACATTCAATTGGTATCAGAGTAGGTACACTTGTTATGTTTTAAATACATAAGTGTGATCCTTGACCCCTTGTGTTATTTGCCATGGATAGTGCTTTGTATGCCTCTATGCATGATTTGGTTGATGATGTATGTAACATGCCATGTGTTTGTGAAAATGCCTCTATGAGTGATAATCATCATGACTGTGATGCTATGTTACATGAATCTTTGGGTGTTGTTGATATTCCTAACATCAAACTCTTGAAGAAAAATGCGAAAATTTTTAATAAGAATTTGAGCAAGTTATTTTGTGAAAAGGATGATTTGATTGCTAAGCTCAATGAATCCAACAAATTAGTTGAAAAATATAAGAAACTTGCTGAAAATTCTCTTGAAAAGTTGAAAGAGTTTGAATGTTTGAATATGGACTTGGATGCTAACAAACTTGTTGATGAGATAAAATGTGAAAATGAATCTCTTAAGATGCATGCCAAGTGTTTGATTGTTGAACCTATTTCTAAAAAGGATAAAAATATTTGTTGTAATCATGTTGTGGCACCCGATTTTGTGCCTACTGTGTGTTCTACCTCAAAGGACAAATCAGTGTACACTCCTCCACATAAAAGAAATCAAAAGGTGGAGAGAAAGGCTATTAAGTCAAAGCCTCCATTTAGGTCTCAAACTAAGGTTTTGGATGGATCTAAGTTTGTTACAACTTGCCACCATTGAGGGGTGATTGGTCATATAAGATCTCAATGTTATAAGTTGAAGAGAGAACAAAATCATATGGCTAGATCCCTTCCCAAAAAGCCGAGTGGACCTAAACACATTGTTTGTCACCATTGTGGTGCTTTTGGTCATCTAAGACCTCATTGCTCTAAGTTTCATGCTCTTAAAAGAATCAAAAGAAAAGAGAAATTTGAGCTTCTTGGAAGTTGTACTATGAAAGCTAAACTGGTTTTTGGGGAACATGGTAAGTTGTTAAAGAAAGTTTTTAATGTTCTTACCTCCTTGTCGATGTACATCTCCGGTTCCCACTCTTCCAACCCTTGTCTCACTTCTCATGAGATACTCATTCCAAAAAATCGATCTGTTTGGATGAGGAAGGGTTTCTATGGTTGAGCCTTTGCTCTTTTGGTCCTTGATCTAATTCTTTCGATCTTTGTTGGACCCTTCATGCATTTTGTGCATCTTGCATTTCTTTGTATGCATTGCTTTTGTTTTGATCTTACTTTTATGTTTTAGTTTTGTGTGAGTAAAAAATCCAAAACCACATAAAAAGTGAAAAATTCAAAAAGTTTGATCGTATATGTTTGAGCACATATCACATGTGAGTTTTGCCTAGTACCTTCGTACTTATGACGTAGTGCATTTACAAGCTTAGCTTGTTATGTATGCACATCTATCTTTGTGGGAAAAATCTTGACATCTGTGTGTGACTGTTGTAAATCGATCTTCAAGCTTGTCTTGAATGATTAGTCAATAGTCTTGATAGTTTTGTTACATGCATAGACTTGTGCCTATATATCTTCCTACTCTTTTATTTATTTATTTATTTTGCTTAAAGAGCTCAACCAATGTTAAATCTCAAAATGAAAAGAGATAATGAGCTGCAAAAGCTGTCGCACATACTAGTATTTGACTAGGAAAAAAGGAAAGTGACTTGTATTGAAAATGTATGATGCCCAAAAGCCAAAGGCTTGTTCATCAAATTGAAATATCAAAAATTTCAGGCATCGATCTCAAAAAGAGATGTAAAGATAAAAAATGATCAAATGTTATGTATTGTAAAGAAGCCAAATGAAAAGCTTCAAAGATATGTAATCATTTTCTTGTGTGATGTCATATATGTTCATTTCTATAATTGAGATAGACCACTTGACTTAGTACTAATTGTGTATGACTTGAGTGAATTGATCATTGAAGGTTCACTTTAGTCTAAGGACTATTTCTCATTTCATACACACACACACAACACACATGCCTAATGTTCAATGAATGCCTTACTCATTTGTCCGATTGTACTAGTTTAAATGTGATGTGTGTGTGCTCAACTATATATGGATCAATACAAAAAGATTTTTGATCATTTTATTTGTATTTGAAAGTGATTTTATCACTCTTTGTGTTCATTTAGTGCTTACTTTGTTTTTCATTGTTTAAACATGTTCTATGTTGAAAAATAGGTGTCAAAGTTTTTCGCGACTCGCAAAAATTTTCGCGACTCACCCAGTTGCGAAAAGCCCAGAAATAGCATTTTAAAGTGTTTTTTTTTTTTTTTTTTTTGTGAGAAACCTGTTTTAAACCTCTCTCATCTTCTCTAAAACCCCTCTTTCAATATTTTTACATAAAAACCCAACCAATTTGAATGATTTTTCATTCCATTAACATCTCTAAGGTAATTTTAAACTCTTTTTATTGATTTGGATCCTTAGATTATGTTTTGGAGAGTTTTGTACTCTTGGTTGGAATTTTCATCATAAGGGTTGGGGAAACTTAATTTTTGTCAAATTTTTGTATGGGATTGGTTTCTTTTGATGATTTGCTTTGGATGTTGGCCCCTTGTGAGAAAAAGAACGTGTATTAAGGGTAGATTTCATGATGTTCATGCATTGTTTCACATTGTTGTTCATAGTGTGCACGTTAGGTGTTTGATAAAATGCCTCTTAGGCATTTTCTCACTTGTTTGGACTCCGATAAGTATCAAACTTTGAAGTTTCTCGTGTTTCCTCATTAGGAACATGTTTGGATCATTGGTTGTGTATTTAACACACCTTACCCCGCATGTGCATTTTTCATGTTTTGGTTATGCTTTGCACATAGCCATCTCTTGCACGCACCTTTGTTACCTTTATCATGCATTGGTCTATACCTTGTTGCCTCATCCTAGCATATCATGTTTACCTTATGTTTTGTAGCATTTTTTTTTGTCTTAGGTTTGAGCTTCATTTTCTCATTCATCTTGCACCCCTCATGCATCATTATTATTGTTCGTACCTTCATCTCTTACCCTCATTTCTCTTTGATCCTTTGTCTATTCATGACAAAAAGGGGGAGAATATACTCTAGAAAGTATACCAGAGAGTTTTGTCATTTCTTTATTACTCTTATGCACATCCTTAGGGAGAGAAATTCTATCTAATGCACATTCGTAGGGGAGAGATTACCATAGGGTAGATGCATATACTAAGGAGGAGAAGACTTTGATCATAAGAAAACTCTGTTTTGTTTGTTTTTCTTTATGTTTGCTTTCTTGTTCGCTTTATGGTGCTTTGAGTTATATTTAGTATCTATGTTTTGTTGTTCTCATTGCATCGTGTTTATGTGTTGGACATGCATACATCCTTATGCTATTGTGCTTCATTGAATGTATGTTCGGATGATCATTTACTTTGCTATGTGATCATTGTAGTCATTTCTTTATGACTGTTTTGGTGTATGGTCAAGTTGCTCATATATTTTACATCATGTTTATTTGATCACAATTTACTTGTTACGTTATACTTGTCCTTTTATTACTTGTTTTACATTGAGGGTCTAATGTGTTTTGTGCAAGTGTTTCAGGTTACAGGTATATATGTTCCAAGTTTATCATAGCTCCTATGATTTATGATAGGGGGAGAAAGAGAGAAACAGCTTTGTGTTATATTAACTATGTTTTTGCTTTGCTCATAGTTCACGATTATGTTTAGCTGTTAAACTATTTTTTTGTACCTTAGCTTTGTAGCTCAGTACTTTTAGTTAATACCATGCATTTCTTTTAGTACTTTACTCTTGTGCCCTTGTTGGATTTTATATCCTTGATGCAATTACCTTGAGTTGTTGTATCAGTTGAGTGTTGGACATGCAAATGATACTTTGCATTGAGCTTATTAGCTTGCATGTCCGGATGTTCATTTCTTGTGTGAATGATCATTGTGGTCACTATTTATAGTGATTGTTCATTTTTGGTCAAGCCATGCTTTATTGTTTCATTCCTTTTTGCTTGATCGCATTTTGCTTGCTCCATATGCATTTCAAGTTTTCTGCTTACAATGATCGTATTGTGTTGTTGTTTTTAGGAAATACTTGTCTGTATGGTTCAAGAGCTTCACAGATTCTAGAGTTAGGTGTGAGTGAGTTTTGTTCAACTGTTCCTAACTCACATGTTAAGTCTAGAGTTTGTTTTAGGGTTTTGTCATGGAATAGCCAAAGGGGGAGATTGTAAGGTTGAATTTATTCAATCATTTTGTTGGCTTTATTTCGTGCCAAATTTGTTTTTATTTCAACATTTAGAAACCCTGTATTTAGGTGGGAATCATGTAAGGGTAGTGTGTGAGAGAGTGTGAAGAAAAGCTCAAGAGTATGCACTCAAGAAGAGCCTCACGACTGGCAAGTCGCCAGAATGGCACACGTGTGAAGCATGTAGGGGGAGTTGAAGAGTCACGCCAGCTGTTACACTACAGGACTAAAAGTTCAAATAGCGTTGAAAACACTATGAACGTTTAGACCCCAAATTACAAATTATCAATTCAAGCTTATAATCGAACAATTAATATGCGGAACATGAACATAAGCCAATGACAGAATTGATAAACAATATAAACCAATTTAAAATCACATCCATAGCAGATAATAAACGGTAAAGATTAAAGGAAGATAGATGCAAACACAAAGACAACACGCGATGTGTTATCAAAGAGGAAACCGAAGCCCTCGGCGTAAAACCTTTCCGCCGCCCTCCAAGCAGTCAATAATCCACTAGAAAATGTAGTTGGAATACATGAACAACAATAGACCCTCCAAGCCTAATCTACCCAAGTACCTAACCCCTCCAAGCTTCTTGCTCCAACGAGGTTGCGCCGAACCTTTTTCTTTTCTAGCTTACTGGATTCTGCTATAGCCCATAGCATCAACCAATAACCATTGGTTCCTTCCCAAACTGCTTCCCTTAACACTAAAAGACCTTCTCACAGATGTGGGTGTGGTGAGACAAGGATTTGGTCAATAACCTCTCAAGGATTTATCAATGGAGAGGAAGAGAGTAAAGGAATTTGAGGAGTCTCTTAGTGAAGATTGGGGATGAGACAATCTTGTTTTTCTCTAGGGTTTCTCTCTCAATTTTTCTCTCTGGAAGCTCTCTTCATTTCGTGGGTATAAGGGTCTATATATAGTGGTGTGTGTTTGGAATACGAAAAGTTAGTTTTCACCAAACAAGGTAAGTTGGCGGCTTGGCCTCGCGGCTTGTCCAAGTTGCGAGTTCAAGTCGCGAGGTAACGGCCTGGCCAGCCTGGGACTTTTGTCCTGTAGTGTGACAGCTGGCATGACCCTTCACCTTCCCGCATGCTTCTCACGTGCACAACATTTGGTGGCTTGCAAGCCGTGAGTCAGTCGCGAGTCCTAGCCGTGAGTCTCTGCTTTTTTGCACAAGGATGAGCAATTCTTCACACTCTCTTTACACATGACCCTTACATGAATCCTACCTAAATATAGGGTTACTAAGTGCTAAATTACAAGCAAATTGGCACGGAATAAAGCCAACAAGATGGTTGATAAATTTCAACCTTACAATCTTCCCATTTGGCTATTCCGTGACAAAACCCTAAAACAAACTCTAGACTTAACGCGTGAGTTGGGAACAGTTGGAAAACTCACTTACACCTAACTCTAGAATCTGTGAAGCTTTTGAACCATAAGAACAAGAACTCCTGAAACACAACAACACAATAAGTTCATTGTATGCAGAGAACCTGTAATGCATATGGAGCAAGCACAATGCGATCAAGCACAATGAAATAAAGCAATAAACCAAGGTAAGACCAAAACAAGCAATCACTATAACCAAGTGATCACAATGCTCATTCACACTTGGAATGAACATCAGGACATGACAACCACAAGGAAAATCACTTGAATGATCAACACTCAACCAATGCACAGTACATAAAGTATATGCATCTAGGAAGAAAGTCCTACAAGGGCACAAGAGTGACAGTACTTAGAAGGAAATGCATAACATTTGGCTATAAGTACTGATTTAGCAAAGCACACAGGCTGCATAAAGCATGGTACAAACCACAAAGGCCTACAAGGTGCATAGAAACAACCCTAAAAGCTTACAAAAGCAATATGGGTACAAAACATAAACAGAAACCTTAAAAACCTACAAAGGTACCAGGTACAAATTATAAAGTACTTACCTTATCATATCACTCCCCCTATCATGAATCATAGGAGTTGTGATTACCTTGGAACATATATACCTGTAACCTGAAACACTTGCAGAAAACACATTAGACCCTCAAGGTAAAACAAGTAATAAACGGATAAGTATAATGAAACAAGTAAATTGCGATCAAGTAAACATGATGTGAAACATGTGAGCAACTTGATTATACAGCAAACACCAAAACAAAGTTTTCTTATTAGCTCAGTGTCTTCTCCCCCTTGGTATATGCATCTCCCCTATGGAATATCTCTCCCCCTACAAATGTGCATGAGAAATAGAATTTCTTCCCCTAAGAATGTGTACAAGGGTCATATAGAAATGACAAAAACTCTCCGGTATACTCTCTAGAGTATACTCTCCCCCTTTTTGTCAGGAATAGACAAAGGGTCAAGGAGAAACGAGGGTAAGAGATGAAGGTATGAACAATGATAATTATGCATGAGGGGTGCAATGATGCATGAGGGGTGAGAAATGAATGAGAAAAAGAAGCTCAAACCTAAGACAAAGCAAAATGCTACAAAGAATAAGGTAAATATGACATGCTAGGATGAAGAAAGAATGTATGAACCAATGCATGACAAGGGTAGCAAGGTGTGTGCAAGAGGTGGCAAAGTGCAATGCATGACCAATGCATGAAAAATGCACATGTGGGGTAAGGTGTGTTAAATACACAACCAATGAACCAAACATGTTTCTAATGAGAAAACATGAGAAACCCCAAAGTTTGATACTTATCGGAGTCCAAACAAGCGAGAAAATGCCTAAGAGACATTTTATCAAACACCTAGCATTCACACTATGAACAACAATGTGAAACAATGCATGAACATCATGAAATCCACCCTTAATACATGCTCTTTTTGCATTAAGGGGCCAACATCCAAAGAAAATCATCAAAAGAAACCAATCCCATGCAAAAAATTTGACAAAAATTAAGTTTTCCCAACCCCTATGATGAAAATCCCAACCAAGAGTACAAAACTCTCCAAAACATAATCTAAAGATAAAAAAAAATGAAAAGAGTTTAGAATTACCTTAGATATGATAATGGAATGAAAAACCATCAAATTGATTGGGTTTTGATGTAAAAATATTGTAAGAGGGGTTTAAAAGAGGATGGGAGAGGTTTAAAACAAGTTTCCCACGAAAAAACTCTTTAAAAAGCTGTTTCTGGGCATTTGATGACTGAACGAGTCGCGAACGAGTCGCCAGTGAGCCGCGAAACCATTCTGTGTGAACTCGCGACTGGGCTTGCAACTGGGCAAGTCACCAAAACTCGTAGCTTGGTTTGGCTGGTTGCAAATCGCCAAAATGAGTTGCCAAAAATTCTGACACTTGTTTTTCAACCCATAACATGTTTAAACACTGAAAAACAATGTAAGCTCTAAGCATGAACACAAAGAGTGATAAAAATCACTTCCAAAAACATATAAAATGATCAAAAATCATTTTGGATTGATCCATATAAAGATGAGCACACACACATCACATTTAAACAAGTACAATCAAACAAATGAATAAGGCATTCATTGAACATTAGGCATGTGTGTTGTGTGTGTGTATCAAGTGTGGAATAGTCCTTAGTCTAGAATGAAGTTTCAATGATCAATTCAATCAAGTCATACACAACTAGTACTAAGATAAGTGATCTATCTCACTTATAGAAATATGCATATATGACCTCCCACAAGAAAATGATTACACAACTTTGAAGCTTTTCATTTGGCTTCTTTACAATTCATAACATTTGATAATTTTGAATCAATATATCTCATTTTGAGATCGATGCCTGAAATTTTTGATATTTCAATTTGATGAACAAGCCTTTGGCTTTTGGGCACCATACATTTTCATAAAAGTCGCTTTCCCTTTTTCCTAGTCAAATACTAGTATGTGCGATGACTTTTGCAGCTCATTATCTCTTTTCATTTTGAGATTTACATTTGTTAAGCTCTTTAAGCAATAAAAATAAAAGAGTGGGAAGATATATAGGTACAAGTTTACGCATGTATCAAGACCAACATGACTATTGATTAATCATTCATGACAAGTTTGAAGATCGATTTACAACAATCACACAAAGATGTCAAGATTTTTCCCACAAAGATATAAGTGCATAAAGAACAAGCTAAGCTCGTAAATGCACAAAGCCATAAGTACAAAGGTACAAGGCAAAACTCATATGTGATATGTGCTCAAACATATACGATCAAACTTTTTGAATTTTTCACTTTTTATGTGGTTTTAGATTTCTTACTCACACAAAATTAAAGCAAAAAGATAAGATCAAACAAAACAATGCATATGAATAAATGCAAGATGCACAAAATACATGAAGATATAACATACAATGCATGAAGGGTCCCACAAGATCGAAAGAATTAGATCAAGGACCAAAAGAGCAAAAGCTCATCCATAGGAACCCTTCCTCATCCAAAGAGAATGATTGTTTGGAATGAGTGTCTCATGAGAAATGAGACGAGGGTTGGAAGAATGAGAACCGGAGATGTACATAGTCAAGGAGTTAAGAGCATTAAACACTTTCTTTAACAACATGCTATTTTCACTCAAATCCAGTTTACTCTTTTTAGCACAATTTCCAAGAAGCTCAAGTTTCTCTTTTCTTTTGATTCTTTTAAAAGTATGAAACTTAGAGCATTGAGGTCTTAGATGACCAAAGACACCAAAATTGTGACAGATAATGTGTTTAGGTCCAGTAGGCTTTTTAGGAAGGGATCTAGCAACATGGTTTTGTTCTTTCTTCAACTTATAACATTGAGGTCTTATATGACCAATCACACCACAATGGTGGCAAGTTGGAACAAACTTAGATCCATCCAATACCTTAGGTTGAGATCTAAATAGAGGCTTTGACTTAACAGCCTTTCTCTCCACCTTTTGATTTCTTTTATGTGGAGAAATGTACACTGATTTGTCCTTTGAGGTAAAACGCACCATAGGCACAAAATCGGGTACCACAACATGATTGCAACATATATTTTCATCATTTTTAGCAATAGTTTTAGCAATCAAACACTTGGCATGCATTTTCAGAGATTCATTCTCACATTTTAGCTCATCAACAAGTTTGTTAGACAAAACAAGTTTAGCATCCAAGTTCATATTCAAACATTCAAACTCTTTTAGCTTTTCAAGAGAATTTTCAGCAATTATCTTATATTTTTCAACCAATTTGTTGGATTCATTGAGCTTAGCAATCAAATCATCATTTTCACAAAATAACTTGCTCAAGTCCTTATTAAACTTCGTAGCCTTTTTTTTCAAGAGTTTGTCATTTGGAATATCAACAACATCCAAAGATTCAAGTAACATAGCATCACAATCATGAGGATTATCACTCTTAGAGGCATTTTCACAAACACGTGGCATGTTACATTCATCATTAACCAAATCATACAAAGAGGCATACAAAGCACAATCCATGGCAAATCAACCAAGGGGTCAAGGATCACACTTAGGTATTTAAACCACAACAAGTGTACCCGCTCTGATACCAACTGAAAGTTCAAATATCGTTGAAAACACTATGAACGTTTAGACCCCAAATTACAAATTATCAATTCAAGCTTATAATCAAACAATTAATGTGCGAAACATGAACATAAGTCAATGACAGAATTGATAAACAATCTAAACCAATTTAAAATCACATCCACAACAGATAATAAACGGTAAAGATTAAGGGAAGAGAGATGCAAACACAAAGACAGCACGCGATGTGTTATCGAAGAGGAAACCGAAGCTCTCGGCGTAAAACCTCTCCGCCGCCCTCCAAGCGGTCAATAATCCACTAGAAAATATAGTTGGGATACATGAATAGCAATAGACCCTCCAAGTCTAATCTACCCAAGTACCTAAGCCCTCCAAGTTTCTTGCTCCAATGAGGTTGGGCCGAACCTTTTTCTTCTCTAGCTTACTGGATTCCGCTATAACCCATAGCATCAACCAATAACCATTGGTTCCTTCCCAAACTGCTTCCCTTATCACCAAAAGACTTTCTCACAGACGTGGGTGTGGTGAGACAAGGATTTGGTCAATAACCTCTCAAGGATTTATCAATGGAGAGGAAGAGAGTAGAGGAATTTGAGGAGTCTTTTAGTAAAGATTGGGGATGAGACAATCTTGTTTTTCTCTAGGGTTTCTCTCTGGAAGCTCTTTTCATTTCGTGGGAATAAGGGTCTATATATAGTGGTGTGTGTTTGGAATACGAAAAGTCAGTTTTCGTCAAACAGGGTAACTTGGCGGCTTGGCCTCGCGGCTTGTCCAAGTCGCGAGTTCAAGTCACGAGGTAACGGCCTGGCCAGCTTGGGACTTTTGTCCTGTAGTGCGACAGTTGGCGTGACCCTTCACCTTCCCGCATGCTTCTCATGTGCACAGCATTTGGCGGCTTGCAAGCTGTGAGTCAGTCGCGAGTCCTAGCTGCGAGTCTCTGCTTTTTTGCACAAGGATGAGCAATTCTTCACACTCTCTTCACACACTACCCTTACATGAATCCCACCTAAATACAGGGTTACTAAGTACTAAATTACAAGCAAATTGGCACGAAATAATGCCAACAAGATGGTTGATAAATTTCAACCTTACAAGGACAAAACCTCCAGTCTGGCCAGACAATTTGCTCGCAACTCAAACTCACGACTTGTTCCAGTCGCGAGCTCGAGTCGCCAGAATGCCTTGTTTGGTTGTAACTGACTCTTCGCATTCCTCATACACCCTACTATAAATACCTTTATACCCACGAAATGTAGAGAGCTTCTAGAGAGAATTTTGAGTGAGAAACCCTAGAGAAAAACAAGATTGACTCATCCACAATCTTCATCTTTTGATTCTTCAAATTCCTCTATTCTCACCCTCTCCATTGACATATCCTTGAGAGGTACATTAGCCAAATCCTTATCTCATCATACCCATATCTGTGAGAAGGTTTTTTGGTGCTTGGGAAGCAATTCAAAAGGGACCAATTCATTTTGGTTGATGCAATGGGCGATTGCGGGATCCGGTAAGGTAGAGAAGACAAGGTTCAGCGTAACCCTGTTGGAGTAAGAAGTTTGGAGGGCTTAGGTGCACTGGGTAGATTAGGCTTGGAGGGTCTTCTGTTATTCATGTATCCCAGCTTCATTCTCTAGTGGATTATTGACCGCTTAGAGGGTGGCAGTGAGGTTTTTCGCTGAAGACTTTGGTTTCCTCTTCGATAACACATCGTTGTGTTGTCTTTGTGTTTGCATCTCTCTTCCTCTACTCTTTACCTTTCAATTATTGCTGTGATTGTATTTAATTATGGTTTAGAGTGTGTTACCAATTTGGATATAGCTTATATTTCATATTCCGCACATGTATTGTTTGATTATAAGCTTGTGTTGGTATTTTTATATTTTGGGGTCTAAATGTTCATAGGTGTTTTACACACTAATTGAACATTCACAAATCAAAGGGAAATAGAGTTTTTTTTTTTAATTTTTTTAATTTTTTAATTTTTTTAATCTAATTCAAAGGGAAATAGAGTTGGAAAAACTCAATAGAAGACGACAAAGGGATGCCACTTCTCTTATTTCCTTCACAACACATGTTCCACATAACACATAATGGCATGGCTCGCCACTCCTTGGCTTCTCTATGGTGATGAAAACATTGTAAAACTACATACCTGGAGCTTGAGCTCTGACATTAAAAGCTTGAGCATTCTGACATGTTTGTATCTCTTTGAATTGGGAAACTTGTTGACTTGACCTTGTACAAAAGGGTTTTCAATTAATTATATAGCTTTAAGTCTAGGAAGAATGTTATTTTGAGAAAGATATTCCTCTATTGTCAATTGACCTAACCATATCAATTTGTTCGTTGATATTCAATGAAGACAAAAGGGAAGCATGAGAGAAGGATTGTATGTAGTGTTCTAGATAAAAGGGAGGAATTGGTACTTCAGTAGATGTACTAACAATTCGCCTACTTCTACTACTACTTTGGGCTTGGCTTTTTCTTTAACACCTTCTACACGTAAAGTAGCAAATAGATTTAAGTCCCTACCAAGTGAGCATAAACAACCGTACCATGTGGCTGAAGACCATTCTAAGCACTACGAAGTAAATAGAAGTAAACAAACCAAAATTGATGGCCTTTTTGTAAAAGAACCAAGATACAAACTAACACCAAAGTTGACATTCATTAGGTATTAATGTGTGTGTGTGTGTGTGTGTGTGTGTGTGTGTGTGTGTATTTTTTTATCGTAGACTACACATTATCAATTTATCATCAATAATAAGATCAAATTCAAAATCCCAAAATCAAGGCCTTCAAAGTAGAAATGAACCTAAATACCTAACTTCCCATACAACAGTAGCTACTTCATTAATTGGGTCAAAGACAACAACCCAAACTATCCAAACCCCAATTTTGGTTCAAAACCGAGATGGAAAAATAAATTTTCCACCTTAAATTGCCAGAAACTAAAAGGAAAAAAGAAAAAAAGAAAACCTTTTAATGTAGGTAAACCGAAGGCCAACCATTCAGCCACAGCAACCCAAAACACCAAAGCAAATCACCCACAACCACAAAAAAAATTCCATGAACAATTGAAGTGGAGAGAGAACGGTATATAGGAAGTAATAACTGGGCAGATAGATTTTCAATTGAAGAGCAAATTAGAATTCTTACCTCAACAAATATGGTGAAAAAATTCAAAAACCCAAACCAAACAAAACCCTAACTCACACATAGAGATTGAAATTTACAGAGTTATGCCTCTTCGGTATGAGCGAAGAAGCTGACGAGGTAATTCTCTTAATCCTTTCAGGGTATTTGAGCTTCCAAAGCTTTTTCCAGCTAACATCAGTTTGTGGTTGGCGTATCAGTGCGATGGGTTGCAAGATGGTAGGCAGATTTAATGAAGAATTTTCCATTGAGGTTCGGTAACCATATAAGCTTGTCTGGTCTCAGAGTGGGAGGGTAGGGAGAGGAGATTTTGCAATTTGGGGGAAGGAAAAAAGTAGAGAAGAGATGTGTTTTGAGTTTTTGATTTTTAGAGTTGGGGAGAATATTTATAGGGTTTCGTTTTCAGAATTGGGGAGAAATTTTATTTGAAATTTCTAGATATGAATGAGAAGTAGAAGCGTTGCACAATACGTTTTAGTATTTTAGCTTTTTTTTTTTTAGTTGAAAAAATAATTTTTTTTTAAATAATGCTGACGTGTAAAATTGTGGAGAGGACAAAAGCTTTAGTTATATACATATATATATATATATATATATATATAGATTAATAGTCAAAGCTTAAATCCTCAATTAAATCCATGTTTAGTATATGATTAGAAGTGTAAACAGATATCAAACTAAAACCTCTTATTCTAAATCTTTTAAAATAAAAAATAAAAAGATTATATATATATATATATATATATATATATAAAATAAAAAATAAAACGGAAAAAGGCCATAGTGGCTAATGCATCCAAGCTCAATTGGAGATACTATATTACTATATCTATCATTTCCAGATCTGACAAAATACATAAAATTAATTTAAGCAATTTAACATACAAATCAATTGAGCTCAAATGCTGCATAGTATAATTGGATTATTACTGGATTATTTTTTTTCTTTTTATTTATAAATATGGTAGACTTTAAACCTAAAGAATCCACTTCATGATGATTGCTCTTATTATCAACCTAGGCAGGGTTTGAACCCTATATCTTATTTGACAACAAAAAAATTTACTAGTTGAAATAAATCCTGAATTTAATACGATGCATCAATTAGTTTATTATTTCACACATTGTCCTTTTCCTATTTTCACATTATCATTAATCCAAACAATTAGCAACTCTGTTACTAGAAAAACAAAATTAATACAAAGACATCAAAACAAACTATTGCTTTTCAACATGTACTACTGGATTTTGACGTTTTCCTGAAGCACCAACACATTGGGTGATTGTAAAATAGAAGCTGCCTTGGATTCAAATTCAACAACAACATCAGGCACTGCTCGATTCTGAAGTTTTCTTGAGCCACAAACTTCATCTTTCTTTGGGTTATTGAGGCACCAGATTCCTTGTGCAGTGGAAGCTGACTTAACTTATGCAATTGCTTTGGGTCTAATTGTGAAAACCTAGAATAGAAGAAGAAAGGCTTCCACTTTTGTTTGGAAGGTCCGTTTGAAAACCTAGAATAGAAGAAATTCTTCTCCAAAGAACTGACTTTTTTCAAGACGCTCAGCTTGTCTTCCTTCAACATTATTACTGCTTGGATAGCTCCATGCAATGCCGTCCGTAATCAAGAATACCGCATCAATTGGCTCTCCCTCCCCAACAATCTATTCTAGCAGCAGTCTTGTTGCAGAACACTGGCTTAAATGAATTACAGATTTAAAGCAACATTTGTTCATGCTTAGCCAACCCATTCTCTTTTTATATGATTTAGTAATTATTACAATAAAATTTATTGAGTATGAAATAAACCAAGTTTAGCTTTAAAATATGAAATTTGAATTAAATTTATAATAAAACCTAGATAAATCCATGATTTAATATTAAGGCACTAGTAAAAAAAAAAAAAAACTTATATATATATATATATGTTTTTTCTTCTTCCTTGTATAGTGGAATTTTCAACCAATTGCAAATTTCCGCGCTATGGTATGTTCAAAATGACCAATTACAAGTGTCGTGTCCTACACAATGGGTCTGATCACTGTCACTATTCAAGGACAAATGGAGATTTGCCAAGTGTCCTTGAATAAAAGTTGAAAAGAATATTTGAGAGTCAATTGCACTTCGATTCGTACTGATAATGACATAAGCAGTTTAATTAAGTACTACCAAGTATTAGTTTAAATCAAGACACTTTGAGTAATCAAATTATGTCATGTGTTCCTCGAAGAACAAGGGATAAAATCTCTCAATTTAAATTATGACTTATTTTACCAAATGAGAGCATTATGTGTCATTAAACTCCTCAATAATCTAATAAATAGAAGTTTTCCTTAGTCTCGTAGGAGAATATTCAAAAGTCTCAAAACTTTATTAGAATCAAGGTCCAAAGCCTCCAAAAACTTCAATGGTCAAAGCTCAGTTGGATTCAAGCCTCAAAATTTTCTTTTAAAAAAACACAACTGAATAGTTTAGACAAAGCCAGACAACAGCATGCACAAAGTCCCAAATTTTTAAGCCTCTTTGTATTATGTTCTATATTATACCCATTTTTCTTCTAGTGTATTGCCAAAAAAATTTCGACAACAGCATGCACAAAGTCCCAAATTTTTAAGGTCCTAAACAATAAATAATCAATGCGACAAATACATTGTCATTTATATATTTATAAAAAAAATATATAAAAAAGCCCTAAAACAGAGTAGTTTGATTATTATTTTTATTTAAAATTTATATTCTAGTAACACTTAAGGATTTGTTACACATAAGGGTTTTTTCTTTGGTAGGGGTTGCAAGCCACAACAATGGATTAGCTAACACATACACATATATTATTTTTAAAATTTTAAAATATTAAAAAAAAATGCAGTCAACATTTATCAAACCAAACAAGTGAACAACAATTAGCAGAGGTCTCCCTTACCTACAGGATGGGAAGAATAGTTATAATGTCGAATAAGAACCACGGCCATAAATATTTCTGAGCTATTTTCCAAGCATCTGTATTCAACTCAGATTTCCCACTTTTCTGAAGCTTCTTGTCTATAAAACCATTGCGAAATTGCAATATGATATGCAGTAGGTAAATGATATCGAAGAAGGATCGCAAAACGATAGCTGTGATCCACAACTTCTTGTCTAAACGAATGCACTTCTTTTCTTCATTGATCACAGGAAGATAAAAGAACAGAGGATCCAATGATACTGCAATCACGCACGACAATACAAATCCTACATTCCACCTTTTAAGGAATGCCTTCCTTGGATCAAGAATTTTCTTCTATGCTGTTGTTTCTTTCACTGAATCCCCTCCACCATTCTTAAGAAATTGCCTCTCAATGTCTTGATTATTCCTGAATAAAACAAGGCAAACACAATAAGTTATTGACTCTTATTTAATATCATCTAGTGTAAAATAAATAATAATAGAGGTATTTTTTTTTATTCAAATAAATTAGTTTGGATTAAGGTTTAGTTTGATTAGTTTCAATTTTGGTTAGTTTTATTGATAGAACATAAGATGTTAGTACTTTTTTTCTTGGGAAAGGTTTTGTTGCATACTTGTACGCAACAATTGCTGCATACAGGGGTATGCTGCAACAAAAAGAAAAGGACATGTCCTCGAACAAATGTTCCTTTTTTTTTTTTTTTTTTGGCTGCCACATACCCCTGTATGCAGTTATAGCAAAACCTTTCTTTGTATAAATTCAGATGTTGAGAATGAGCTCTGAACTCTCTCAAAGTAGTTTATTTTATGAAAGTTAACTCGAAGGTCAACTCACCACACTCAACCAATGTGGGAATCTTTAACAACTTTCCCCAAAATGCCTATAAGTTCTGGCAAAATTTCATAAAAAAGACACTACTAATATCTTCCAGTGTGCATAAGCTCTTCTTTTATATATAATATTTAAATTTTTTGTATTTTAAAACCATGTGTAAAATATGGGTTTATAAATCAAAGAGTAAATAATATCTGTTTAGCTTGAAATTTGGCATGTAAGTTTTAAGAACACACAGAAAATGTATTTGTAATCCAACGGTAAGAGTTTTAAAATATTAATTCAATAAAAATTTACAAGTTGGTGTAACATTGCCTTTATATAAATATATATATATATATATATATATAATTCACCACTTTAAAATATTAATATTGAAAAATTATCATTTTAGAGGTTTATATATTCGTGTATGTTCTAGTATTTTGTTTTATTTCTAGCATTTCAGAGGTTTTCATGTTATTGTGGTCACTTTAGAGGTTTTAAAAGGACATTTTTGTCATTTAAGAAGTTTCAATGGTAATTTGGTCATTATAAAGGTTTTAAGGGGCATTTGCGTATTTGGAGGTTTAGAGTGTATTTTGGTCATTTTGGACATTTTAGAGAGTATTTTTGTAATTTTAGAGGTTTTGTTGGGTATTATTTTTAAAAAGATTTTCAATGGAATTTTGATTTTAATTTTGATATTTTTTTTTATAAAATTTCGGAAATATTTCAGTCCTTTTGAAGGTTTAAATATTGTTTTGGAGGTTTTGAAGGTACTATGGTCTTTTTGAAGATTTTTGCAATATTTTTTTTAGGTTTATGTTCTTTTGAATTTGAAAATGGTTGAAAATGTTTTACGCCTTAACAAGAGTATTTTTTCTACTCAGTGAAAAATGGTTTTGCTTTTACCAACTTTTTCAAGAGCCCAAACAACTCAAAAATAAGGAAAATATTTTCTAAAAAGGTTGTATGCCAAAACAAACGACACTTAAGAATATGACCAAAAAAGAAAAATGCTATTGTTAGCACATAAGTAGAGAGAGGGGGAAAAAAGAATGAACTAAATATCCGTGTATTCAAATAAGTAAAATTAAAGCTGAAAAATGATAAATAATAATAAAATAAATCTAGCGACACAACAATATCATAATATTAATAATGATGTCAAGAGCAAAAGAAACTAACCTTGTACAGTTCCCTTACTGACGGCAAAAATAACTCATAACACTAACAGTTTTTTTGAGAATCTGATAACTCATAACCATATTACTTAACTACAATGCTCTTGGCCGGGGTCTGATTTGGGTCCTATGCACTAAATCTGACAAGTCTTCAAAATTGATCACATGTTCACATTGTGTCCCTTGTTCAATCCTCTAGACAAAAGCTTTGGTCCTTCACCTGATTGTTCAGAAATGTAGTAAACCTAATTAAACACTAAGCAGTTCTAAATATTTAATTAAAAAAAATGTTCTAAATATGAGAATGTGTATTTATAAAGTGTAAATTGAACCTGCATAACTCAAATAGCACGCATTTTACAAGACAGAGCAAGAGGAAATGGGATTTGGACAGCATAAAGTGACAGAAATTGGCTTTGCTATGGGATTTTAAAAGTGCAAAAGTGCAGGTGCAATTGCAGAAGCAGTTGCAAATTATAATCCATATATGGCAACTCCTGCCTTGCTCTTAAAACAGTTGGTACTAGTGTCTTAATCATTCACAATTTAAGAGTTGATTATAAGAAAAATTTATTTGAGCCTAAAAAATGCTACTGGTTTGGTTTAGTAATTTAGTTAGTCCTCCTCTCTTAAAATTCATTTGAGGCTCCAAAACAAACAACTTTTACGAGTTCCTAAATCAGCTTTTTCCATATCCAGCGACCAGCATAAAACACGAGTAAATAATCGTACTCCCTTTCAACATTATGAATGTGATTTGAAAATTGATTAAGAAATTAAAACCCAAAAATTAAAACCCAGTCCATAGCCTCTCCAAAACAAACAACTTTAACAAATTCCTAGATCAGCTTTTTCCTATCCCAAAATACAACACTTTTAAGTCCTGTGCTCCATTTTCTCACGTTTGGACCTGTTAGAGCATTAGTAGCGGTGGTGTTAAACTACTAAAATACTATCTATAAAGTTGTTATTTACAACTATATATTTTGTTAGATTTTATTCTGTGCCAAATTTGATTGTAATTATTATCAATCGTTTATACTCTGTATTTGTTGTGGGATTTGTTGTAAGGGTTGTGTGATAGAGAGAGTGTGTGAAGACTCAAGCATTTGAAGGCTGAAGGTTTCTCGCGGGTATGTCGCGACCTAGCTTCCCGCGAAATGAAGCATGTGCCCTGCACGTGCTGGAATGCGAAGAGTCAGGCCAGGTGGAGACAGCTGTCTCTCGCGAGTATCTCGCAGGTAAGGCCTTCCCGCGAGACACCCGCGAGACAAGCTGTTCTGCCAGCCTGTACTGACTGACTCACACATTTTGCACCTATCCTATATATACCCTTATTACCCACAATTGTTGAGGAATGCTTCAGAGAGAAAACCCTAGCCAAACACATTGGGAATTATAGATTGTCATCCCCATCTTTCTCTATACACTTGCTTGTGGTATCTCCTCAACCTTTCCCTCTCCATTTCCATACCATTGAGAAGTTGATAGTCCAAACACTTACCTCACCCTTTGAGAGTGTTGAGTGACATTTTGGTGCTGCTGGGAAGCATTGGAAGAAGCCTGGAATGGCAGATGCAACATGGAGCTTGTTGCGGGAGCCGAGGTGCTAGACAAGACACGGTTCCGAGAAGCCTTGTTGGAGTAGGAGCTTGGAGGGCTTAGGTACATCGGGTAGATTAGGCTTGGAGGGTCTCTTACTAACCCATGTATCCCAACTGATTGTCGAGTGGATCGATTTCTGCTTAGAGGGCGGCGGAGAGGTTTTTCGCCGAGTTCTTCGGTTTCCTCTTTGAGAACACGTTTCGGTATTTTCTGTGTTTGCATCCTTCTTCCGTACTCTTGTTTAATTCCATTATACTGCTGTGTTGCTTAGTTTATGGATTAGAGTAGCTTACTTATTCATCTGCTCGCTTTTACACTATTCCGCACTTTGTATTAAAGTTGTGTAAAATCTATCGAGCCGTAATTTTAATTGGGGGGTCTAAACAGCTCTTGTGTTTTCAACACATTCTCGAGCTTTCACTATCTTTAGCACCACAAACTACAAAGAGCAAGACTTAAGTACAGTGCACAGCCATCTATAGTTGTGCACTGTAACTCAGATGGTAAAACAACATAATATATTTTATATTGTTGTGGTGGTGGTTGTGGTTGTAGTTGTTGTTTATTGTAGTGGATATATTATTTTAATATGTTGAATGCTAAAATAAAATCACTTATGTTGAGTTTTTTGTAAAGTAAATTAGTAAAATAGATAAAGTAACTTTCAGTAGAAACAAAACCTAAAAGTTTTGGAAAAAATACTCTCTTTTCACATTCACTATGGTCTGTTAATTAAATTCAGGATGAGTCCACAAATGTATGAAAAAGCTGAAAAGGTAGCTATTGAATAATTTTCCATAAAAGTTAAAACACAACCAAATCCTTTGTAAATCAGTAGTACTCAGTACTCCTCTTTCATGTAAATCAGAACTCTTTCTAATGCTAAAAAAAAAAAAAAAAAACCAGCTGCTTTAATACATATATCTCTGGTTTACTAAGAAAATAAAAACTCACTTAGTGTATAAAACACTTGTGAATATTTAAACACCCAAATACAAATTTTCAATATAAGCTTATATTCAAATAATATATGTGCGGAATATGAAATATAAGCAATACCCAAATTAGCAAACTACTCTAAGCCATTAATTAATCACAACCAGTAGAAATTAAAAGCTAAGACTAAGGGAAAGAGAGATGCAAACACAAGATAACATCGGCATGTATTATCGAAAAAGAAATTGAAGAATTCAGCGAAAAATCTCTCCGTTGCCCTCTAAACGGTAAATGATCCACTAGAAAATTAGTTGGGATACATGAATAGCAATAGACTCTTTAAGCCTAATCTACCCAATGCACCTAAGCCCTCTAAGCTTCTTGCTCTAACAAGGTTACGCCGAACCGTGTCTTTTCTAGCTTTCCGGATCTCGCAATTGGCCCATTGCATCAACCAATATGAATTGGTTCTCTCTTGAACTGCTTCCCAAACACCAAGAACCTTCTTACTACTCTGAATATGGTGAGGTAAGGATTTGGTTTATAATCCTCTCATGGGTATGACAATGAAGAGGGTGAGAGTAGAAGAATTTGGAGAATCAAGTGTATAAGATTGTGGATGAATCAATCTTGTTTTTCTCTAGGGTTTCTCTCTGAAAATTCTCTCTGGAAACTCTTTACATTTCGTGGGTATAAGGGTATTTATAGTAGGGTATGAGATGGAACGTGAAAAGTCATTTTTCAGCAAAACAGGGTGCACCGCCAAGTCACTCTTGCGACTGGGATGAGTCGCAAGTTCTAGTCGCCAGTTGCTAGACTAGGCCAGACTGTACTTTTTGTCCTATAGTTATCCAATTGGCCTGACTCTTCATCTTCCTGCATACTTCACATGTGTGCTTCATTTTGGCGAGTCACCACTCGCGAGTCCAATCGCGGCCACCTTCTTGTTGCACACTCTTGATCAAATCTTCACACTCTCTCACACACACAACTCTTACATTAATTATTCCTGCCTAAATACAGGGTTTCTAAATTCTGAATTACAAGCAAATTTGGCATAGAATAAAGCCAACACATAGTTGAATAAATTTAACTTTACAGAAAAGAATCTAGAGAAAAAGAATCCCTTACACTACAGATATGCAATGCTCTAAGTCCTCTATAACTTGCCACCCATAGTTGCTGCCAATTGGCCGTGGTATCAGACTCTCTATTTTTCATTTAGATGTTGAATGAACTGAGTGATCGATATTGTGAATAACTGTGTATATGAGAAACCAAAACATAAAAAGAAAAAAAAAAAAAAAAAAAATTGTATTGGGTATATGGTGTGATTGATGGCCGCATATCAGTGTATAAATTTTTGCAGTTTAGTTCTACACAGCTCTGCTTGCTCTATTATATTGATCTGACAAGACAACAACATTATATTTGTTTTTGGTTTTTTAGTTAACAACTTTATATTTTTCTATTATTTTAGATGCATGTGTAAAGTGTGCTATTTGATTTTTCTCGGGAGAAAGTCTATGCACCCAAAAAATTTCACACTTGTCCTCTGGGCAAAGATTATTTTTGCCAACTTATTTTACTATTTAGCTTATTTTTGCTATTATTTATGAATCCTACTACACTTTTTGGTACTATTAATGGATCTCATTGTACTATTTCAGCTAACTTTTACCTTTATCTATAGTACTTTAAACAAAATAAGTGAATCCCAAACGGACCCTTGGTTATAGGGACGGAGGAGGCTTTGACCTGGGGGGCCCAATGACCCCTAATGATTTTTTTTTTAATATTAGAATATTCACATGTATTAATTTTAGTAAATTTTTTCTATAAATTACATTTTGTGTCCCTTAATAATATTATTAATTCTTTTAAAAGTAACGCTATAATGACAAACTTTTTTACAACATTTTCACAAACTACTAAGGTAGTAAATTCGTTTTAGTTTGCATCTAGATCCACCACTTATATCATTTTTTTTACTTACTAATAATCACTCACCACATCAGTTGTGTGTGTTAGAGTTTCAGTCTTTTTACTTTCGTGTTGGTATAAAAAAAAAAAAATGTTTCCTAAAAAAAATATATATATATATATATATAAGGATGTTTCGCCCCAGACTACTATTATAAAGGTTAGGCCATTTTGTAGTGGTACTCTGGTTATGTAATATATTATAAGCCTATTTAAAAAACTCGATATATTACTTTTGTGTTTGTGTGTTTTAATAAGTATTACTGTTTCTTTAACAAAAAAGAAAAAAAGAAAATCCTTTTAAAGGCCATAAAAAATTTATAGATCTAATATTTAAAACAAAATATATAGCCCAACAACAAAAATTGCCAATAATAAAACTAAAAACAATTAAGCTCAATTAACCAATTTTATCAAAAAAAAAAAAAAAAAACTCGGGCATTTAAAACTTTTTAAACAAAATAATTTTGCCCTTACCCAATAACAGCCACACACATCAAAAACACTAATAAATAAAATAACCCTAAGCAGTTAAGTAACAGAGTCGGAGGCCAAAGCCGCCCACCTAACTTCAAGTTCTGGCTCCATTCCTACTTGGTTAGAAGAAAGTTTATCTCTAAACTAGTTTAGAGAGAAATCATTCAAATTCCTCCTATATCTTTTTAGAGAGAAATCTTTTTGTAGTGGTACTCTGGTTATGTAATGTATTATAAGCCTATTTAAAAAACTCTATATATTACTTTTGTGTTTGTGTGTTTTAATAAGTATTACTGTTTCCTTTAACCAAAAAAAAAAACTCATTTGAGAGGTCATAAAAAAAATTTATAGATCTAAAATTTAAAACAAAATATACAGTCCAATAACAAAAATTGCCAATAATAAAGCTCAAAAAAATTAAGCTCAACCAACCGATTTTACCAAAAAAAAAAAAAAACTCTAGCGTTTAAAAGTTTTTAAACAAAATAATTTTGTCTTTGCCCAATAGCAGCCACACACATCAAAAACACTAATAAATAAAATAACCCTAAGCAGTTAAGTAACAGAGTCGGAGGCCAAAGCCGCCACATGCAACTAGAAGCAAAGCCGCCCCCCTAACTTCAAGTTCTGGCTCCATCCCTACTTGATTAGAACAAAGTTTCTCTCCAAACTAGTTTAGAGAGAAATCCATCAAATTCCTCCTATATTTTTTTATTGGGTGTGAAATTTTAAAATCTAACTGTTGAATTGTATGTTTTTTATGTTCTTAACATACATGTCAAGTTTCATTTAAATCGGGTGTTATTTACTATTTGATCAATAAATTTATTTTTATGCATAACTTTAGACCACAAAAACTTGAAATTTAGACATTTGATTGATAGCAAAGTTATTGATCTTTGATCTTTTTGAAATTTTGCAAGCATGAAGAATATAATAGGAACATACAATCCAATTGTTATATTTTCGAAATTCACATTCAATAAAGAAAAACTATAAGAGCAGTTTGAAAGTTTTCTCTTCAAAGGTTTTTCTCCAAAATAGTTTAAAGATAAACTTTTTTCCACTTGAACATTGTTATGTGGTAGATAAAAAATTAATATCAGTGATGCGATCAGACAATATCCAGTAAAAACTTTCTAATTTAATTGTTGTGAAATTTTTTGTGCTTGTTGCATGCTCTTTGTGTTGACTAAAAGCTTTTTAAATTTTTTAATCACATGACAGGCTTAAGATGACAACTAAAAAGAAGCTTTTTTCATATAAATATTTATTAAAAAAAATTTATATCATAAAATATTTAACTTAAAATTTATTTTTCTTGCCTTATGTAAATATGCAAACTAACTAATTAAGATTATTTTTGTACAAAAAATCAAATATCATGGTCATGCATGAATTTAATAGAAATGGATAAAGTAACACTCCCTTCTTCGGTTGACATTGTGGGGTGTTTGGTAGCTGTACAAATTCTTCAATTTGCCAGTGAATGTGCTTTCTGCCTTTCTCCTCTATAATCTTGGAGGATGATTCTAAGTGTTTGTTTGGGATCCGCTTATTTTGCTGAAATTGAAAACTTTTTGCTGAAAATACTGTAGATAAAGGTAAAAGTTAGCTAAAACAATATAGTGGGACCTATGAATAACATCAAAAAGTGCAGTGGAACCCATTAATAGTAGTAAAATAAGCTAAATAGTAAAATAAGTTGACACCTGGTATACAAATTCAAGACCCTTGCAGAGACCTTTTGCGTAGTCACTTTCTCCCGTATGCATAGACAATGTAACTTTGTAGTTCACAACCTAACTATCAAATTAGAAGGCATTATCTGCAAAATAAACCTTGTCAACCAGTTGACCATGATTTCCACAAAGTCAATTTGGCAAAACAAAGCGTCGATTTAATCCATTGTGGTTCAAAGATTATCCTAGTTGGTTGGAATATAGCATTACAAAAGATGTTGCATATTGTCTATATTGTTATCTATTTCGACCTGATACTGGTGATCAAGGAGGGGGAGACTATTTGTTACTGAAGGATTCAAAAATTGGAAAAAAAAGAAGGAGAAATAGTAGAATCATGTGGGGGATCACAATAGCGCACATAATATAGCTCAAAGAAAATGTGAAGCTTTGTTAAACCAGAGACAAAGTATTCAAACAGTTATAAACAAGCAATCGGATGTTGAGAAAAGGGAATATCGAACTCGTTTGAATGCATCAGTGGATTGTATTTGTTTTCTACAACGACAAGGATTAGCATTTCGTAGCCATGATGAATCTAAAGACTCCAATAATCAAGGAAATTTTCTTGAATTATTATGGTTTCTTGCAAAGCACAATGAAGAAATTGATAAGGCAGTCCTAAAAAATGCTCCTGAAAGTCATCAAATGACCTCTCCTGATATCCAAAAAGAAATAGCAAATGCTATAGCTGTTAAGACAATAAATGCTATTATTAAAGATATTGGAGAATTATTATTTGCTATTATAGTTGATGAATCATGTTATATGTCTACTAAAGAACAATTGTCAATTGCTTTGTGTTATGTAGACAAATTGAGACATGTGAATGACGCTTTTTAGGCATTACACATGTTAACAATACATCAACAGTGACACTAAAGAGTGCAATTGAGGAAGTATTTAATAAACATAGCTTAAGCATTGGTTGATTGCGGGGACAAGGCTAGGAAGGGGCAAGCAACATGCGAGGTGAGTTAAATGGACTAAAAACTCTTATTTTGAAAGATAATCCTTCTGCCTATTATGTCCATTGCTTTGCACATCAATTTCAACGAACATTAGTTGCAGTAGCAAAAAATTAAATCCAGATTGCAACCTTTTTTAACTTGGTTGCAAAGGTATTCAATATTGTTGGAGCATCATGCAAACGTCATGATATTCTTCGCGAAAAACGTAGTGCTGAAGTTATAGAAGCACTAAAAAATAATGAAATTTCAACTGGTCGTGGCTGGAATCAAGAAATGAGTCTAAAAAGACCTGGAGATACACGTTGGAGTTCTCATTTTGGTGCACTTGTTAATCTTATTCACATGTTTTCTTCTGTAATTGATGTGATTAAAACTATTATAGAAGATGGTTTAGATTTTGATCAGAGACCAAAAGCAAATATCTTAATTGGTTTACTCCAAACATTTGAATTTGTGTTTGATTTACATTTGATGAAAGGTGTGCTTGAGATAAGTAATGAGCTGTCACAGGCATTACAATGAAAAGATCAAGATATTGTGAATGCTATGAAGTTGGTTGACATTTCAAAGCAACGTTTACAAGTGAGAGATGTTGGGTGGAACTCTTTGCTAGAGGAGGTTTCTGCATTTTGTGCAAAAAATAATATTGATGTTCCATATATGGATGATTTATATCAACCTCAGCCACGATGAAAAGCTTAAAACATGAAAAATTCAGATCATTATGAAGTGGAGCTTTTTTATACTGTTATAGATATGCAACTTCAGGAACTTAATAGTCGTTTTGAAAATTCGGAATTATTACTTTGTGTTGCATGTTTGAACCCCAATAACTTATTTTCAGCATTCAACAAGGAGAAATTGATTCGGCTTGCTTAGTTTTATCCAAGTGATTTTCCAACAGTTCAAGTTTCTTTCTTGGATAACCAACTTGAGACATACATCCATGACATGCGGTCCATTGAAGAGTTTTTAGCACTTAAAGGAATTGGACAGCTTGCTAAAAAGATGGTAGAATTGAAAAAGGATGTTTCATATCCATTGGTTTACTCATTAGTGACTTTGGCATTGATCTTACTAGTTGCAACAGCTATTGTTGAAAGAGCTTTTTCAGCAATGAACATACTTAAAAATCGATTAAGCAATCGAATAGGAGATCAGTGAATGAATGATTGCTTAGTCACATATATTGAGAAATATATATTCAAGACTATTGAGTGTGAAGAAATCATGCAGTGGTTTCAAAATATGAAAAATCGTCGAGGGCAATTGAGTAAAATAAGCTAGGTGTTAAAAAATAAATTAAAGTTTATATTTTATGTTAGATTTTGTATGACAATTACATTATCATATAGTTGTTTATTTATTTTGTTATTAATATTGATTAATTTATTAAATTAATTTTTACTTTCAATCTTTCAATCTTTCAATCTTGTCTTTTAATCTTGCCCCCCCTGACCTAAATTCCTGGCTCCGCCACTGCTTCCCCTCATATGAAATAAGATTAGATAACCAAATCCTATACATCACATTACACTAATTACAAAAGGTGTAAATATCTAAATATAACCAAAACCTTATTGAATTTAATACCGTGCATCAAACATAATTCACACGTTGTCCTTTTCCTAATTTTACCATTATTATTCAGAATCCAAACAAGTAGCAACTCCATCACTAGAAAAACAAATCTTAAAAACAGCATAGACATCAAAACAAACCATTGCTTTGCAATAACAATGTCAGGTACTCCTCCTGGATTCAGAACTTTTCTTGAAGAACCAACTTAACACTTTGGGTGATTGCAGCACTAGACTGGTTCTGAAATAGAAGCTGCTTCAACAACAGCACCATCTGATTTCGGTTGAACTGCATCTTTTTCAGATTTTGAAGCAATGCACTGCTTGTAAAGCTGTCCCAATTTCCTTCCTAATTTTTCAACAACAGCATCATCCAATGCCGGATTCTTATCTGTTTCAGAATTTTCAATTGATTTTGAAGCAGGCTGCTTGTAAATCTCTCCCAATTTTATTAGTAAGTTTCCAACATCAGATTTTTTAATTGATTCTGAAGCACTATCCTGCATGTAAACCTGTCCCAATTCTGTTAGTAAGTTCAATTCGGGAATCGGGATATCTTACAGCATATATTTAGGCATTAAAATAAAAAAAAAAGGTATATTTATACAAGTATACAACATAGTTCTTCCACACACAAATTTCCTGGTTTTTTTTTTGTTTTGTTTTTATTTTTGTTTTTTTTTTAAATGCTAAGTACATACGTGTTCAATTTGACTTTATTTTTTTTTAAATGCATAAAAATATTATTTAATATAACATTAAATGCATCTTAACTACTACTCTTATGGCATTCATTAACAAAATGACAAAGTTTAGCTACAAAAACAGTTATAGACTAAGGCTACAAATTGCTCTAATAAACTGATATGTGTAAAAAATGGCACATGCATTGCACATGATTGCTTAACTAATCTTAACCCAACTAACCCTAGTTAACTACACCACCTATTAAAAAAATAAAAAATAAAAACTAAAGAACCTATTACCT
This sequence comes from Quercus ilex subsp. ballota, assembly GCA_032727855.1. Lineage (NCBI taxonomy): Eukaryota > Viridiplantae > Streptophyta > Magnoliopsida > Fagales > Fagaceae > Quercus > Quercus ilex. The sequence goes on from CM064918.1 coordinate 6,807,222, forward strand.
ATAGGTATACTCTTTCTCTCTCTCTCTCTCTCTCTCTCTCTCTCTCTCTCTCTCAGACTTCTCTATAAGCTGTAACCTAGAAGCCTAGCTCCAACCGATCACCCCAGGCCTTCTTCTCCCTCCACCTCTGATCACCCCAAACCATCCTATCTCCATTGCCGGCCTACCCAAACCCTCCTTTGTCTCCACCACTGGCCCACCCATTCTCCGTAGCTCAAAGCCACCTCTTGTATGTCGCTCCACCACTTCACCGATCAAAACTATAAATTTCCTTTTTCCTTGATAACCATGATTCCTTCAAGAATTGAAGAGGATTTGCTAGTTGTTTTTTTAATTTTTTTTAAATTTTTTTTAGAAAGGTTTCAATCTAATTCCTCATTAGGTCTCACTTTCTTCAATTTGGTCAAGAATGATTTAAGTCTTAGACCCACTATCCAAAATTACTGTATTATTATTTATATTCTAACTTGGTCTCGAAAATTTTATCAAGCCATGAACTTGTTGTCTAAATTGATAGAAATGGTTAAGGTTGTTTCACTAGATGATGGTGATGTTTTTGAAAGTTTGGTCTTGTGTTGTGAAGATTGTAATTGGGATCTAGTTGTCTTTGATATGCTTATTAAGGCTTATGTGAAAGCCAGCATGATTGAACAAGGTTTTAGGACTTTTAAGAGGTCTGTGGAGGTTGGTTTTGTCCCTAATGTAGTTGCTTGCAATTTTTGTTTGAATGGGTTGGTGAAGCTCAGATGTGTTGATCGGTGTTGGGAGGTATATTAAGAGGGTTTGGGGGTGCCGGTGGAGTTTTGGATTTTCTGGTTTTGTTTGAGAGAAACAGAGAATACGTTTAGGTATAGGTTTTTATTTTTTATTTTTTTAATAGGTAGTGTAGTTAACTAGGGTTAATTGAGTTAAGTTTACTTAAGTAATCATGTGCAGTGCACATGCAATTTTTTACACATGTCAGTTTATTAGAGCAGTTTGTAGCCTTAGGCTACAACTGGTTTTGTAGCCAAACTTTGTTCTTAACAAAATCCTTAATTTATATTAGGAAATGTTAACAGATGTCCTAAGAGTATTTGTTAGTGAATTATTTTAGAAAAGTTTTAATGGGAAGAGAAAAAAATAATTAATATTTTGACAGTTTTTTCTATTTCCCATAAAAGTGGTATCAAAACTTTCCTAAAATGGTTTATTAATGATTGCCCTAAGGACACCCATTAACATGACCAATTTATATTTTCTATAATTTTACCCATATTGCTATATTAATCCTTGTAAGGAAATAAGTATAGTGAAAAGAATTTAAATCATTTTCTGATGCAAGCCTTTTTAGCTTTCCCTAGAAAGAGTGAGTGGTCCTCAGAGTGAGCCACAATCCTTAAGTGAGTGAGTCCCTAAGTAGAGAGGTTGAGGCAATATCTCCTTAAGCGAGTATTGATTCCTTGAGTTTATCCTATTTCTTTATTGTAGAGAGTAATAGTTTTAGCCAATTATGATTTTCCACGTCATATCACTAAATTGATGTAGTACGTTCAAAATGGCTGATTACAGGGTGCTATGTACTACTCACTTTTTTTGAGAGGAAGGTGCTATATACTACTTAGTAGGCTACACTATTTAATTTGAAATGATACAAGTAGTTTAGTTAAATGTTGTTATATGTTATTTTAAGTTCAATTAAGTTAAATGTTGTTATATGTTTTTTTTTTGATAAGTAATAAGTTTTATTGATATAAAAAGGGATCACCCTAGTACACAGGGAGTGTACAAGGGGTCAACAACTCAAAGACAAAAATTACAAGAATCAAGGAAATCAAAATAAGAAGGGAATGATTGGTTTTGCATAGCAACCAACCAATTCAATAAAGTGCTAAAGAAAAATGACTTGAGGTCTGGTATGGATCTCTTAATATCCTCAAAATACCTACTATTCTCCCCCTCCAAAGACACCACATTAACCAATGGGGCACAATTAACCAAATAAAACCATTTCAGTGACGACCAAACCTACCTTGCCAACATTCTAAGAGCCCTAAAAAGGATTGCGGCATAACCCGGCTTACTCCAAATAAACCCAAAACCATAGCCCATAGATCCATAACAACCGGACAATGAAGGAAGAGATGGTCAACTGATTCACCATTACACTTGCACATGTAACACCAATCCAATATCCAAACCTTCCTTTTTTGTAAATTGTCAATCGTTAAGCATTTCCCTAAAGCAGCAGTCCAAACAAAGAAAGCTACTCGAGAAGGAATCTTTTGTTTCCAAATGCTTTTCCAAGGAAAACAGAAGTCAGTAGAGCCCACTAAAATTCTATAATAATCATTAACCTTAAACCCCTTATCTCTACTAGGCGTCCAACACATTTTATCCTCACCAAACCCCCTCATTGAAGAACCATATATGGTATCCAAGAAGCCTGACATAGCCTTTAATTCCTGAGCATGCACACCTCTAAAGAAACTAATATCCCAAACAAGGACGCCATTGGTGTACTTCATAAGTGCAGCCACACTAGCCTCCTTATCCCTACAAAATCTAAATAACTCAGGATAACTAACTGCAAGGGATGTCTCACAACACCAACGATCTTGCCAAAACTTCACCCTAGACCCGTCACCAATATCATACAGAATATGGCGTGAAAAAGAAGGCCATCCCCGACTGATATTTTTCCATAAACCAACGCCATATGGACCATTAACAGATCTGGTACACCAGCCCGCCCCCCCCCCCCCCCCATACACATTCATATTTAACCTCTATCACTTGCCTCCAAAAGGCATCCTTCTCAATCCCAAATCTCCATAGCCACTTCCCAAGCAAAGCTTCATTAAAAAGTCTTACATTCGTTATCCCTAAGCCACCCGATGAAATGGGGGAACAAACAGTAGCCATTTAACCAAATGAAATTTAGGTTCATCACCAATGCCACCCTATAAAAAATTCCGCTGAAGTTTCTCAATCCAGTTAGCCACAGCAGCAAGCATAGGAAAAAGAGATAGAAAATAAGTGGGTAAATTAGATAGAGTGCTTTTAATTAAAGTTACTCTACCTCCCTTGGATAAGTACAAACGTTTCCACCCCACTAATCGCCTTTCCATCTTCTCTAGAATTGGGTTCCATATGGTCTTATCCTTGACTTTAGCACCTAAAGGAAGACCCAAGTACTTCATTGGAAGAGTACCTTGCTTGCAGCCAAGTACAGTCAACAATAATTCAATATTATGCACCGTTCCAACAGGGACCAATTCTGACTTGCCCAAATTTATCTTTAAACCAGACACCGCCTCAAACCAAATAAGAATCATATGTAAAATCAAAATCTGATCTAGATCAGCATCACAAAAAATTAGGGTGTCATCCACAAAGAGGAGATGAGACACCGCCAAGGATCTTCCCTCTAAGTCACCCACCCTAAAGCTTGACATACGTCCCTCATGGACAGCTTTATCCAACATTCTTCCAAGGGCGTCCATAACCAAAACAAATAATAAAGGAGACAATGGATCACCTTGTCTCAACCCTTTAGCACTCTCAAAATATCCACAAGGAGAGCCATTAATCAAAATAGAGAAACGAACAGTAGATAGGCAAAAGAAAATCCACTGCCTCCATTTAGCAGAGAACCCACTCCGTTCTAGCAGCTTCAAGAGAAAGCCCCAGTTTACATGATCAAAAGCCTTCTCAACATCTAGTTTGTAAAGTAAACCCGACAAACTAGCCTTCAATCTACTATCAAGGCATTCATTAGCAACAAGTACAGGGTCAAGGATTTGTCGGTTCTTCACAAAAGCTTTCTGTGATGATGAAATTATATCTTCCATAACCGTGCGAAGACGGTTGGATAAGACTTTAGCTATAATTTTATAAACCCCCCCAATAAGACTAATGGGACGGAAATCCTTAACTTCACTTGCTGCATTTTTTTAGGGATAAGAGTAATGAATGTTGCATTTAAACTTTTCTCAAACTGACCTTTAGCAAAAAAATAGATGAAATACAGCCATTAGATCAGGTTTGAGAACCCCCCAGCAAGCTTGGAAAAAAGCCATTGGGAAACTATCTGGCCCAGGAGCTTTATCACCATTAAAATTCTGTATAACATCAAATATTTCTCCCTCCTCAAAAGGTCTCTCTAGCCAAAGCGCCTTGTCACTAGATATCATTGGAAAAACTAATACATCTGGAAATGGTTGATCAACTTGCTGCTTAGAATATAACTTCTTGAAAAATTGAGTAAAACAGTCTGCAATCTCACCCTAATATGAGGATAAGCTGCCATTAACCATAAGGCTTTCAATACTGTTATTTCTTTTGTTAGAATTAGCCATTCTATGATAGAATTTGGTATTGGCATCTCCCTCCTTCAAGTGCAGCACCTTAAACTTTTGCCTCCAACTAATCTTTTCTAAAAGAGTCAACTTTTCAATATGCGTATGGAGATTAACTTTTTCTAACTTTTCCTCAGCTGTTAATGGGTGAGTCTCCTCTTTAGTATCCAAATCATTCAACTTGCTCCAAAGCTGCTGTTTCTCATATGTGACATTGCCAATCTCCGTTTCATTCCACTTTTTAAGATCCAACTTCAAAGTTGCCAACTTCTTAGCTAAGATAAAACTAGGAGTTCCTTGGAACAAATAGGATGCCCACCAAGCCTTCACTTTGTCAACAAAATTTTCTGCCCTCAACCACATATTTTCAAAACGAAAAGGAATTCTACCTCTCCTCTGACTCCCGCCCTCCATCAGAATTGGGAAGTGGTCTGAAAGTACTCTAGACATCCTTTTTTGGGAAAACTGTGTGAAATGATCTGCCAAGAGTGGAGAGACAAGAAACTAATCAATTCTAGATGCAGAGGATGTGTTAAGTGTAAAGGCCCCCTTCCAAAGGTATATCCACCAGCCCATGAAGAGAGATAAAGTTAGAAAATCTACACATAGCCTGAGTATAACTTGCAGCCCCTAGTCTCTCTAATGGGAAACAGATTATATTAAAGTCACCACCTAGACACCAAGGCAAATCCCACCAACTAATCAGCCCGGTTAGTTCCTCCCACATATTCCTACACTTTTTGTTCAAATTTAGTCCATATACACCTGTAAAAGCCCACTCAAATTGGTTACCAACATTTTTGAATTTGTATGAAATTGAAAAATGCCCCACCGCCTCCTCTACCTTCTCCACAACCCTTCTATCCCACATCAATAAAATACCTCCAAAAGCACCTTCAGAGCCCAGGTACAACCAATCTACATAAGGACAGCTCCATATACTATGAACAATTCCTCTAGTAATCCATTCAAGTTTGGTCTCCTGCAAGCACACAATATCAGCCCTCCAAGTCCGTAGTAAATTACGAATCTGAAGCCTCTTTTCTACCCCATTCAACCCTCTAACATTCCAGGAAAGCAACTTTAAGTTCATTGAGGAACAAAGAGAGCCTGATCCCTATTATTACCACTACGTCGAGTAGAGGTAGAACCATAGTTAATAGAACTGAATAGACCATTCAACTCTCTTAACCCTTTCACCCCCGGACTCTTTAAATCACGTGCTTTCCTGTCCAAATCAGCCCTCTGTTGTAATTCCCCTTCAACAGCCAATAAAAATTCAGTTGCTTGATTTTCCAAACCTTCTAAGGACGTGCCCAGGAAGCTATCAAAGCCATTGAATCTGCTTTGGAACCACTCTGAGTAAGGTTCTTGCCTCATTGAACAATCCACACCCACTGGATTCTCCACACCCACAACTTCCTGTTCTTTCATGGCCAAGGGTAGTGAGAAAGCAAGTGGTTCAACAGCTAGAGGCAGCTCAGCATCCTCCGAATAGGTGTCCGAAACCCAATCCTCCACAAGTACTTCATCCCCGTCATACTGAGCTAATGACACTTCCAAGGAGTTTGAAGATTTCAACGAGACCAAGGCCAACTGATTTTGGTCTGCCAAAACCTCTGTGGCTTCACCCGACGGTAGAGAGATCTGAATCGGAACCGCCGCCCTCCTTCCATCTCGCAATTCAAGCACCCACTGCTCTGAATTCCCCCATTTCTTGATAACGTTGTCAGAATGCTCCTGAAGAATCAATTGGATGTCTCGTTGCAAATTCTCTTCACCATCGGAGGTGTTTGCTGACCCATTCCTGGTCTCATTGGCCTCATCAGAGCCAATAATCTCATTATCGGCTTCATCGGCGACCTTTGTCGAGTGGGCTAGTGTCGGATAGCTACCGAGAACAGCTTGAGGAAGCATTGATTCGGCAATAACTACATCGGTGATCTTATTATTACCTCTCACAGAATTCGCTGTGTCTGATGCCAAAGATATCCCTAGGATTTGGGTTTCGCATGCTGGAAAAGAAGAGGAGGAAGTGAGTTGTTTTGTTTTGGGCCGCCAGACAGAGATGGGCTTGGGTTTAAAAGTGGGGACTGGTTTGGCTTTGACTGGGATGCCTTGGTTGAATGGGGCTATAGGCTTAAAATAATCTTCTGTGGGCTTAACATTTTGGCCCACTTCCTGGACTTTGGACCACTTAACTTCCCACCTACCATCTGGTCCACGGTCCAATCTCAAGCAGACATCCAGAGATAAATCAGTGCCACTGCTAACGTATCCATTAATCTCAAACGTAATTCTAGCCTCAGGCAGTGCTCTTTCCTTTCGAGCATCCATATCGCGTGAATCATGGTTCTGATTGTTCAAAATTGCTTTGTTTGAATTTTGAATATTTGGTATTAATTGCTTTCCTTTCTTACTACCACCTCCATCTCTCCAATCACCCTCCGCCATTGCCATCAGAAAGGATTTGGAATTTTGCTGCCGGAACTTCTCCACTAGCGGCTTCAAATCAGATTGTGACGGCGGTTTGCCGGCTAGTGTTTCAGGAGCAATAGCCTTCCGAAGATGAAATCCAAACCGTCTCCACCCACTGCCCAACTTTCCTGCCGGCACCACAATGAAGCCTTTTCGTCTACCATAGACATAAGGGTCATCAAATAGCCCATGGCCCACGGCCCGACCCAAAAACCCGACAGCCCATCGGGCTAATGGGCGGCCCGGCCCGTTGTTATTGAGGCCCATGGGTAGCCCACTAGCCCAGTAGGTTAGGCCGTGGGCTAGTTTTTATGCCCATGGGCACCCGGTGGGCTAGCCCAGTAGCCCAGCCCGTTGGCCCAACACGTTGCCCAGTCCAATAACTTAGAATTTTTAACAAAAATATATAGGAAGTGTATGAAGGATTGATCTTGAGATATTGTAATAGAATTTCTTAAGAGAACTCTTCCAACTACTAAGATACTTAAAGTAATTGTGCTAAACTTAGTTTATTAAATATATATTTTTCTAGTAGTCTAGCAAATTTGAATTAACCATTTGATTTTTTTTTATTAAAGATAAAAATAAAAAACTATTTGAAGCCTTATTTAAAAAAAAAATTAAATAAGTTTCCATCAACAAAACAAAAAATTAAATAGATTTGACTATAAAAAAAATTGTAATTAAGTATTAAATTCTTTGATTCTTTCCTTTAAAAAAAACTAGATTGATTATTCCCTTATTAAAAATTGATTATTTATTTCTAAAAATAATATGCTAACGCAATCTCATGGGTAGCCCATTAGGCCCAACCTAGTAGCCTAGCCCGTTAAAGACAAAATAGGCATTACCCATGGGCAGGGTCGTGGGCTGGGGTTTTCTCTTTCGGCCCAACCCGACCCGGCCCGTTAACTAGTTAATAGCCCATTATGCCCAGCCCATTGTGCCCTTGGGCCAAGTAAAAATGGGCCGGGCCAGCCCGACCTGGCCCATTGACGACCCTTACATAGACAAGTTCTGAGATCATAAAAAAACTACCATGTGCATTGGAACCCAATTGCAGAATAAATACTTTATCACCATCCTTGAAAGTTCGTGCATAATTTCCAGCAATTACATTAGACATGATATCCTCCACAATAGCAAGCAAACGCTTTGCACTCTCTTTGGCCATAAAAACTGATCGGAGAGAATTTCGGTTTCTCTCAAAAATGCGCAACATGTAATAGGTACCTGCCTCCTCAACGGAGAATTTGAAAGTCTTGGACTCAACGAAAAAGAAAATGGAACCACCGATAACAACAGAGATAAACTAAAAAATTTTGTGACTAATTTGAGGTAGCCAGGCCTCCAGATTGAATGCAGAGTAAAAGTTTTTGTGCAAAAAGTATAGCAAGCTAATGTTGTTATATGTTATTTTAAATTCAATTAAGAAACTTTTGGTTAATCAAATGATGCCATGTGCCCCTTCGAGAGTAAAATATTATTCTTTCTCTCAATATATATATATATATATATATATATAAAGCAGAAATATGCTAAATTTTTAGGTAATGTGCCTTCTTTTTGTTAGCTAAGTTGTTGAATTTATTTATTTATTTAAGCTAATATATGAAGACAAGGATACAAAGAAACACGCTTCAAAAGAGTTAGGATTCAAATAAAATAAATTAAAATTAAAATTATAAGGACCAAAAAATATAATACATGAATTTGGCCCATAGCGAGGTCGGGTTCGGTTGAGTTAAGCTTGTAGAAAATGTATCGTGAAAATTGGTATCAACACTAAATTGTTGAAATGTTTTTTTTTAAGCTAATGATGACAAGAATAACAATAAAACACGCTTTGAATGGGTTAGGTTCAATCACAGTAGTAATATTAACAACAACAACAACAACAACAACAACAAATGACAATAACAACAATAATAAACTAACAATAATATCACTGGTAGCAAAAATAAAAAGTAATAATAATATCAGTGTAATATTACTAATAATAGGGCGATTAGTGATAGAGGTTTAGAATTTAAATCTCTCATTCCTCATTGTTGTAACTATTAAATTATAAAAAAATAAAAAAATAAAATTAATTGGACGATTAGCTTATTACTTGCGAATTAATGATCTCTGTGTGTGTGTGTGTGTGTGTGTGTGTGTGTGTGTGTTCGGTTGAGTTAAGCTTGTAGAAAATGTGTCGCGAAAATTGGCATCAAGTCCATCAAAACTAAATTGTTGAATTTTTTTTTTTTTTTTTTTTAAGCTAATGATTAGAAGAATAACAATAAAACACGCTTTGAATGGGTTAGGTTCAATCAGAGTAGTAATATTAACAACAACAACAACAACAAATGACAATAACAACAATAATAAACTAATAATAATATCACTAGTAGTAAAAATAAAAAGTAATAATGATATCAGTGTAATACTACTAATAATAGGGTGATTAGTAATAGACGTTTAGAATTTAAATCTCTCATTCCTCATTATTGTAACTATTAAATTATAAAAAAATAAATAATAAAAAATAAAATTAATTGGATGATTAGCTTATTACTTGCAAATTAATAATCTCTCTCTCTCTCTCTCTCTCTCTCTCTCAACTGAGTCTTAAAATAATTTTAAAAAGAAAAGAAGTGAAAGGAAAAGGATTGGGTACTCACCTGCAAGTTCCCCATGAAATAAAGAAATAATAACAGACCAAAGATAGAAATTCCATGTGCAAAGATGTTTTCCCATATGTGCCTGCTTGTTTGGAGGTTTGAACCAAAAGAACTGCAAAAATGGCACAACTATCATGTATAAGACACTAATCTTAAAAATTTCTAACTAAAATGCATAAAGTGAGAATCTAAGAAATTTTAGGGGAAATGTATAAGTTAAAGAGAAGATGAAAGATCTATTTTTAGGCTTTCAAAGTAAGAAAACAAGGTCAAGATCACATGTTTATGGCCTTTAATTTGGACAATAGGACCTCCAACCACATTCATAGGAACCATGGTTAATTAAGGATGGGGTTCAAGCCCATTACATCCATGAGAGAAGGAAGCATGAATGCAACACAAATTTAACTTAAAAATAAAATGGTGTCAAAATTAGAGGAAATTAATGAAAAAATGAAGAGCAAAAGAAGGAAATGGCTACAAACTCACTCTATATCTTTTTATTGGATTTGAATTTTGATAGATTCACCATTAGATTGCTGTGGTCTCCAAACCTGTGAGAACTGAGGTCTTGGACAAAGAATTTGGGTTCCCAATTTATTTATTAGTGGGATTCCTAACAATCCTATAGGAAAATGGCCTCAAACACAAGCTGGATAGTCCTTTTTCAATTATCTCTCTCTGAGTATACTTTTTGAACAACCCCCTTCCCCACTGATTGTTATTCTTCCTTCCTCACCCTCTCTCTCTTTCTCTATTCCCTTATTTTCCTCAGCGTTTTGTCAACCCCCTTTCATCGTCTGCCCTCACTCCCTTTATAGTCTCTCCTTAGTGGGGTTCAAATCATTACTTTTTCACCAATTTCCATGACACCCCACTGTTACCTAGAATCCCAAGAAACAATCATGCCTTCTGAGGATTCTCTTGAAACTTGTTCTAGACGTCAAATAGTGTTCGACAACGAACTCCCCAAAGGCACTGACAACTCTCGATAACCGACTTGAATCTAATAATTTCATCATCACTTTCCCGCTGCTTCATCATTCGGTAGTGGACTGAACACTGTGGGCTTCTCCCAAACAATAATTTCTTAGTCTCAACATATGTGTTGTTGGGTTGGGTTCACTTCAACGGGGTTTGGGTGTACTTCTATCTTATGGGCTGGATTTGGCTACTTAGACAGATCTTGGGCCTTGGTTGAGTGGGCTGGTATTGACTATCTGGGCCTGAGCCCCCCACAATTGCATTTTCTTATTATGTCCTTAATGCTTGCAAAATTTCAAGAAAATAAAAAATTAATAATTATATCATCAATCAAATGTTTAAATTCCAAGTTTTTGCAATCTTAAATTATCCATAAAAATAAGTTTATGAGTTGCATAATAAATAACATTTAATTTGAACAAAATGTGACACATGTTAAGAACATAAAGAACATGCAATCACTATTGCACACCCTTAGTGTAATTGTTACTCTACAGGTGTAAGTGCTTGTGAAGTGTGAGGGGTAAAGGTTGGAGTTCAAGTCTCCAGAAGGTAGTTTAACATATATATACATTTAAATTAGGTTAAAGTAGAAATTCTATCTTGTATAAAAAAAAAAAAAAAAATACAATCAAATAGTTATATTTTCGAAATATGTAGCCTTATTAATTTTTTAGCAGGAGTTTGTAACCATTACCCACAAACTAGTTTGTAGGCAAACTTTGTTCATAGGAAAATAGGGTTTAGTGGTAGAAATGATTATTTTCTTTAATTAGGACGATTCCCCCCCCCCCCCCCCCCCCCTTCTTCAAAAACTTGATTCTATGAGTTTGCTAGTGGGTTGTAAATACTACTAAATAGTGGTGTTAGGATTTTTAAATGTTAGCTTATTTCATGACAAATTTATTTGTATTATTGGGTTGTGATACTGTAATGTAAATTGTGGTAATGAAGGTTGAAGGTTTAATCATCTGTTCACTATATATACAAGAATGACGAGATCGACCATGCAAGAATGAAGGCTTGGTCGTGTGAGATTGATAATAAAAAAAAAAAAACTTGGAAGACTCTTGGTCAACTTATAGCCTATTACGGAAATTTCGAAATTTGCTTCTAGATTCATTTGTGTAGCCACCTCTAGCCCAAACCCTATAAATAAATAACCCAATATCAACCCTAAGTTGGTAGAAGGGAGATGGCTACATTACCCAAGAAAAAAAAAAAAAAACCATTTGAGAGCGCTTTTTTTTGTCCTACCCTCTCCCATTGATCATCTTTGATAGGTTAAGAGTTCCAAATATAAGATCACCTAAAGTGTATTGGAGGTTCTGTTGAAACCATAAAAGTGACACCAAAATCTTCAAGTGGCCTTGAAGTAACCTTGAAATTGGTTTGGCGATCGGCAATCTACTTGTGGCACTGAATCAATGTGAAGACTAAAGGCTAGTTTAGCAATTGCAGCAAAAGCGGGATGTTAGGATACAGTATCTATGTGCTGGAGGTCTAGTAACTTAGTCTGTATCTCAACAATCTTTATGGGTAATTATTGTATGGGTTACAATCTTTAAGGTTTCTTATATTCATTTTAACAGAGTCACGATTCTATTAGTGATAAGTTATATATACTAATTATTTAAATTAACTGGGTATTAATATAATTATATAATACATAGTTATACTAACAATTGCCTTAAAAACTAAAGGGAAAAACTACTAAAAAGAAAAAATAGCTTCCTCATCATAAAATGATTGTTGATTAAAGATAAGTTAAAGATATCGAATCTTTTTGTCAAACCTTAACTCAAGGTAAGGACAATACCCAACCTTACTTGGGATTTCGGAGCCTGGAGTAAAAACGGGTCAACTCGTACTTGGCCTACTTAATTTTCGAGTCGAGGTAGGTCAACTCATGGGCAATTGAACTTGAAATGTTTTTTAAAGTGATTTTTTTATTAAAAAAAAATTGTTTATATGCATTTAGGTAAATTAATTCAATTATAAAATAGTATAGTTATATAATTTCAATTCGTTATTGAATCACTTTCTTTGTATACTTAACTTATATTTATAAAATAAAAAAATAAAAAAATTGTAGATGAAAATAATAACAAAATTACTAGCCAACTTGAGGTTTGATTCATGAGATGCAATTTATATTAAATATTTACTTATTTTTCTTTCCCTAATATGTTAGGTTTTATTCTTTAAACTATTTTGTTTAGTTATCTTCCTAGGTAATTTAACTTTATTATTATTTTATATGAAATAGAAATAGGCACACTAGAGAAGGTTGACAACTTGACATGGTTCACAATATTTAGTATTTTTATTTTTGTTCTTTTATGTTGATGGTATCATTAGTGAAATTTGAGTTATTTAAATATAGAAATTAATGTATTATTTAATTTTTTTTAAAGTATTTTGTTATTGGTTCTCTTTTTTCTTTTCTTTTTTTGTTATTTGTTCTCTTATTTGTATTAAAAGGAACTAGGAAGACAAAAACAATATGATCATATTATTATTTCTATTATTATTGCATGTGAAAGACTATGATTTAACTCATAATCTAATTAATCCGACTTGCTCGCAAATCATCTAAGATTACCCATTTCTGACCCAACCCTTAAGAATACCTTAGATTATAAAATACTTAATATATATCTTGAGTTGTGTTTAAACTTTAAAGTACGATTTTATAGCACTACACACACAAATATCTATATTAGGAATATAATGTAGTCAAAGAAAAAAAAAATACCAAAGCATCTCCAGACTTGGAGTTAAGGGGGGCAAAAGTATAAACATAAAAACATCTTCTTTAGGAGAATATTCAAGGCATGACTTAAAGCAATCATATTTATACCAAGAACCTTGAAAGCTTCAACCCTTTTTAGATTTTTAAAAAATTTTAAAACGAGGTTGGTATGGGACCCAACTTAATGTAACGTCGCATCTCATCTTGTTGATTAACATGATAAGTATATATTTGTCTATGTCATCCGGGATCACGTTGTAATTGCAACGAACTCATATCAACCTTTTGAAATTTTGTTTGAGAATTTTCCTCAATAAAGATGTCAAAATTTTTCTCAGTTAGTTTATCAGGATTTTTCCTAATTGTAATGTCGAGATTTTCCTCAATTGGGACATTAGTATTTTCCTTAACATTAGTGGTTGGTAATATTGCACCACTAGTATTAGCTTCTAAATCATTTGAAGCTTTTCTTTAAAAAAAATCAAATATGGTAATTGATTTTTTCATAATCTACAAATAAAATATAATTTAAAATTATCATGTCATTATATGGTCAATAATCTATAATTAGTACACAATAGACAAACATTATATACTCAAACACTCAACAATTAACCAATAAATTTTAAATATGCAAAAAATCTCATTAATTACTTACCCAAAAAAAACATCTTTTTAATTTTTTAAAAGACACCAAACCACTACCACACAAAACTTCATCAAAAGCATATATGCAATATATAGGTGTTGAGACGTGTTGCACTGTTGCAAATGTTGTACTGTTGCGTCACTTGCGTGTTTTGTTTGTTTATGATTTTCATTAAACAAAGAGAGGAGAGGACTGCTGGACTCAGTGGACCGGACAGCTTTTTATATATAAAAAAATATAAATTTTGTCATTGATTAAGGGTCCGTTTGGTTCCTGTAAAATATTTTTTGAAAAATACCTATTTTCCGGAAATGTTATTTTTTGAAGAAGGAAAATATTTTCAAGTGTTTGGTTGTATTATGAAAATTGTTGTGGAAAATATTTTCATGTGTTTGGTTCTATTAGGAAAATGATATTTTCCTCCAATTTTTTCATATTTTCTCAGCATCCAAACAAATTTTATTACAAAAAATTTCAACACCAGCCAATTCAACAACAAATTTCGACAGCAAATTTCGGCAACAACAATACAACAACAACAACAGCAGCAGCAAATTCCGGCAACAACAATCAAACTTTAAAAAAACAAAACTGAGATGGGTCTGGGTCGAAGGTCTGGGTCGTTGGTGTGGTGAGGCGAAGGCGTGGGTTCGCGGTGTGAGTCGTTGGGTCTGGGTCGAAGGTCAAAGGCGTGACGATCGGCGAGTCGCTGGGTCTGGTTCGCGGTGCGAGTTGCTGGGTCGAAGGTCGAAGGTCGAAGGCGCGACGATCGGCGAGTCGCTGGGTCTGGTTCGCGGTGCGAGTTGCTGGAAGTGCGATCGACGATCGACGATCGCTGGGTCTGGAAGGGCGATCGACGATCGGTGCTCGCTAGGTCTCGCCGATGGGTCTGGGTCTCGCCGGTGGGTCTGGGTCTCACCAAGCTGTCTCTTCTTCCTCTCTCTCTCTCTCTTTTTCCGGAAATCAATTGAAGTGAAAATAGGAATGGAAATGCATTTCCGTTGTTTAAGGGAAAATAGAATTTTCCGTAACTGCCAAACACGCGGAAAATGTGGAAAATGATTTCCGGAAATTGATTATCACCGATTCAAACGCAACCTAAATAAAGAAAGATGAGTCTAGAGTCATAGTGCAAGTGTACCTCTTTGTCTCTGGTTCTTTCTTTCACTCTTTCTCTTTAGTCTCTCCCGCTCTTCAAATTCTCTTCACAATTTAATCAAACAATTAGAGATTTAGATATGAGAGGGACTGAGGGAGGATACAATATTCTCATCCAAAAAAAAATAAAAGATATTGGATATAAATAACCAAGCTTGTTCTGACAGGGGCAAGGCAGGTCTGCGGTGGACTGGTGGTGGCTAGTGGCGTCAGGCGTGGTGTGCTACTGTGCTTGTCTGCCTTTGCTTCTGGTGCTTGCCGCTGCCCAACCCCTCAGTCTGCGTTCTGCCTTAAGTTAGGTTTAATTTTTTTTTTTTTTTTCGAGTGGCTTAGAAATTCCCTTCTTTTTCCCTTTTACTACGTGTGCCTTGCCATTGGGTGTTTTAATCGGCTTTGATTATTATTATTATTATTTAGCTTGTGTTTGTTTTGGGTGTTGTTTGGGCTTAATTTTTGTTATTGGGCTAATTTTTTTTTTCTTTTAAAAATATTAATAATAACTCCGTCCAAGAATAACTCCGTCCCTGGTAGCAACTAAATTAGAAAAACCATGTTTTTTGTAAGATGGTAGTGTTGATGGCTGCTACGAAATAGTTCCATTCCTTGACAAAATTCAGTACTGTTGATGTTACGATTTGAAGGTCTGGAATGATTTGCTGTTAATAATTGTCATCGATGGGCTGGCCTGGCCTGTTTTTACATGGCCCATATGCCTATTGGGCCGAGTCAAGAGAGCCATTGATCAGTCAAATAGGCAAGGTTGGGCCGGGCTGAAAGGAAAAATCTTAACCTATAGGCTCTGCTTATGGGCAATGCTCATTTTATTTTTAGTGGACTGGGTTACCAAGTTAGGCTGAATGGGCTATCTATAGGCTTTTTAATGTTTTTTTTTTTTTTTTTTTTTTTTTAAATAAAAATTTTAACTTTAAAGACAAAAATCAAATTTTTTTTTTTTAAAAGAAAGAATCAAAGAATTCAAAAAAAATATTTAATCTCTTTACTGTCAAAACCTAATAATTTTTTTTGCTAGGGTTTTAAATAGTTTTTTCTTTTTCAATCTTTTAATAAACAAAATGTCTATCATTTATTTATTTATATTTTATAAAATTACCAAGCTATTAGCAAAAATATATATTTAGAAAACATAACTTAGCTCAATCACGAATTTAAAGTAATGGCCTCTCATATCCCGGGGATTTAATTTGGAGCTGATTTTACTTGCCTTATTTGACTGAACCCTAGAATTAGGCAAAGATTAACTCAAAAGGGAAGGAAAATAGAAGGCAAATATTTACAAAAGATTAAATATTTTTGGTGTTTTAGGTTTTATAAATAAAATTAAAATAAAACAAACAATGGCAAAAAAATAAATTAATTATAAAAAGAAAATAAAAGGGAAAACTATACAACACTTATTACAATTATGAAAAAAAAAAAAAAAAAAAGAGGAAAGAAAGTCAGAATTTGGGTTCTAACCACTGCGCATCCTTGGAGCGATGGTCAATCTACAAGTATAAGTGCTTATGGGGTGTGGGGGGACAAGGACTAGAGTTTAAGTCTCCAAGAGAAAGCTTCACACACATATACACTTAAATTAGGTTAGAGTAGAATTTCTATCTTGCATAAAATAAAATAATAAAAAATCTAAGTTCTGTCAAAAAATGCATACGTAATGTATCATTATGTCGGAATATGTAATTGGGCTTCAACTAGATTTCCAGATTCATATTATTTCTAAAAACTAAAAAATGAAATTAAAACATAAGTAAACAATATGTTATCATTTAAATTATCATACATCATGCATTATATTAATAACAAAATATAAAAAAGAATGTAAAAAAAGAACATAAAAATATACCAGGCATTATATTAATAACAAAACATATAAACAAATAAAAAATAACATAAAAATATACATCACACATCATACTAATAACAAAACATAAAAATATAAAATGAAAATAAATTAAATAAATTACTTAAATAAATAATAATAATAATAATCATCATCATCATCATCATCTTCATCAAGGAGGAGAAATATGGGTCATGCAAAAAGATCCATACCTCACTCTTTTACCACCTTACATGGATGTAAATGACCAGTCTAATGGTTGAAATGAACTACTGCAACTATGTTTGTGAATCAACATCTTGAACAAAATGTGAGATTGTTTTGGTATTTTGGTGGAGAAACTTAAAACTAATGAAATGATGGCTAAATGGTCATAAAAATAGTGAGTTTAATTGAGAAATCATGAGAAATTTTTTAGCTTTCTAGCTACTAAAGGTCAAAAGACGCAATCAAGTTCTTATAAAAACTGTTCTTACACACTTTGAAACTTAAAAGTATTATGGAATGATTTGGCAAAACTTCGCTATGCGAGTAAAAAGTGGGAAGTGAGGGTATTTATAGAGTTTATTAGGCTCTAGGGTTTGGTGGGACATTTTCGCCGGCCATTTGGCTAGGCTGATTGACTAGAAGATCCCACCAAAATAAAAGTGAAGTGATTTTAGGCTTTTGTCACAAAGATGCATATGCCACAACTTTGGTGCATAAGCATCTTTGCTAAGCCATTTGCAAAAATGGGATAGAAATGGAATTTTGGGTTAAAATTTGGCGTTTTTGTTTTTGGTCATTGAGCTTCATACACAATACTAATAATTTTGCTAGTAATTTAATTTCTCGTCATTAGGATCGGAGACTTCGAGTATATATAGGCCATATAGAACAAAATGGGATGTATACAACATCGGTTATAACTTACAAACTAAAATAATTAAAAGGTGTAAACATAAGACTTTAGGCAAAATCCTATTTGAATTTAAAAATGTTACCCTAGACAATTTATGGTTTCACACATTATTCTTTTTCTAATTCTACCATTATCATTTTCAAAATCCAAACAAGTAGCAATCGTATGACTAGAAAAACTAACTTAATACTACAAAGACATGAAAACAAATTATTGCTTTGTAACAACAGTACTGACTGGCTTTGCTGGTTTCTGAAGTTTTCTTGAACCACCACCAATGCTATTGCTATCATCCGTCTTCGGGTGATTGCGGCGCCAGATTTGCTGTACACGAGCAGCTGCCTTGGACTGCAACTGCTCTTGGCCTAATCTTGACAACTTGGAATGCCATATTTGTTTAAAGTCATGGGCCATTAGAGCAAAGGCTTCCACTTTTGTGTGTGTTTTCAGGGTTTTTGAAGAAATAGGGAGTTTTGATAGGTTGTACATGTCGTCGGAGGTAGGTGTCAAAACCCATTCAAGAAGTTTTTCTCCAAAGTACTGACCTTTTTCAAGACACTCAGCATGTCGAGGGCCAGATCCTTCACCATTGTTGCTTGTACAAGTCCATACAATGCCTTCTGTAATCAAGAATACTGCATCAATTGGGTCTCCCTCCCTAACAATGTAGTGGTGCTCGTTGAAGAACACTGGTTTGAGAGAGTCGCAGATTTTAAGCAACAGTACGTGGTTCATGCTTAGCCAATCCACTGTCTTTTATGATTGTTAGCTGATCAAGAAAAACAAATATAAGTTGAAGTACAAATGTAGTTCATAACCATAAAAAGAGATGCTTAAGTTGAAAATACCATAAAACTAATTAACCTTTAATCATGTTAGACTAGCAATATGAGCATTTAATGCATTAATTAATTAGAGAAACATATGTATATTAATTTAAGAAATGATTTGAGTAATATAATTTAATTCAAATATTAATTAAAGAAACATATGTAAATTAATTAAAGAAATGATTTTTTTAATAAATAGTTTGATAGTTAAAAGTTATAACGGGAGAGAATGAATTCAAATCCTTGATGTCTCTGTTGGAAGCATCAGGAGTTAAGTTATAAATCTCTTAACAATTAAAGAAATGTTTTAAATAGTATCATTGATCTTAAAAAAAAATAGACAAGTATTTTTTTAGATTGCATGCGGAAACACATTATGTAACATCAAGTAATTTTCTTTTAGGCACGTAACTAATTATGTATCGATACCTATGATTACGGTAAATTAAAAAATAAATAAATAAAAAAATTTCTTCTAAATTTAATTCGTAGGAATTTTGGTAATAAAATTTTAGCTAGAGTATTATTTTAAACTTCTAGGTAAGTACTTTGGTAATACAGTTTCATGTACAGCAAATTATCTTAATAATTTTACTATATTTATAATAAATTACAAGATAAAAGCTTCTCATATGTAAGATTTATATCCATTTGACATAAGCACAGTGTTTAAGACCCGAGTTTTATTATATTAGCTTAAACTTGTATTATATCTATATATATAACAGAACTCACAAGCCATAGTGTAACGCCCCAAACCCATACCAAGGATTTAGATGCATAACCTGTCTTAATAATACTCAACATATAAGTAATGGAACAGAGCGTAATTAAATATCCACAGTAAAGTTCAAATAATCAAAATCGTTTCCCTTAGAAATCCATAAAAATAAAATTTTTAACAATAAAATCTCCAAATACAATCTCCAAGAGTTCCACAAATGTCAAACTCACTATCCTAAGAAAAATATCCTAAAACAGTCCATCAATTAACATAGCTCCAAAAGAAGTCTTCAATCTATGTCTCCAATGATCTACCACCAAAAGATATTCCAATGCTCTAATCTGAAAGGGTGGAGAAAGGGGGGTGAGCTAGAAGCCCAATAAGAGACTACATAACATGAGGATGTCTTTCAAAACAAAACATTAGTATCATTGACAAACTATAGTCTTTACAAAACATTTACAAATAGTTTTAACAGTAATATAATCATTCTATAAAACTATCAAGAATAAAACATTTAACCATTACACTGTAATCATTAAATAAAATAATAACCACTTTAGTTAGTCAAAATACACTAAATAGGTAGAAACAATGTATATAACAATAAACAGTCTTTTTCCACTTATAAAGATCAGTAACAATAAAACAGTAGTTCGATATGGAAAACATTAGTCAGACAAAGACATAAGCTGCTAAACACTCGGTGGGTGATTCCCATGGGGAACAATAACACTAACCTCAAAGAGGCAACACTGGCTCCGAAGAGCAAACGATAACACTACACCACACCACAATAACACTACATCGGCCGAAGGCCAACACTTAACCCTGTGTTGGCAAAGGTTGCAGACTGTTTAACTGACTATTTAAAACATTCTTGACATGTACAGTTTCATAATAATATACAATAAATAATAAAATTCTTATATATATTATGCGTTTACAATGGTATAAGTTTTTGAAATGTCACCTTTGCATTTATGTATATATAAATATTATTTTTACCAAATATATATATATATATATATATATACACGTCTTGAGAGACGTCATGTTCTGTAGTTCACTTACCTCTAGTTGCTAAATCAAGCTTTACTTCAATTGTTCGATACGATGTCAACTAGAACCTAAATAACACCAAAGATAGGTCCATCACTACACAATTTTCCACTTAAAATCAGTTTTCACACTTAAATAGATAGTGCAATAATATAGTTCTGCCAAATCAATCTTAGAGCCAATAGAGGACCATATGACTATACATACTATTCATACATAATCAATTTCTAAGCCTGGACCATATGGCTATATAAACAATTCCTATTATAATATTGAAATTATCAACCCAAAGACCCAAAATCCATTACACGGCTGAACTAGTGTGAATGCATATTAATCGGTCAACAATTGAGGCTAAGTGTGTGAATGCATATTAACCACAAGCACTCTTTGCCCATTAAAATAGTCATAGTTTAGATCCAAGATGGCCATATACGTATATACATATAAACCCACAAAGCAACTTTTTCCCTTTCACATGATGACAAAGTCCAAGCCTATATTACTCTATTTGGTTCAATTTTAAAGTCTGTGGCTTTCCTGACATATTGACCATCCTTATCTAATATAATAAACATATACGAGCCCTTTTCTATTAGTAAAAAGATATTCTAGGTTCATAAAAATTTCTAGCTATTGACTATTCAAACTTCTTAAATCTAGAGCATGAGAAAATCATTACCTGTAAACTCAAATTCCAACTCAACGCCACAGTGAAGAAAAGGCAAAGTTGTGATACGGCTGAAGCAAAAAGGCAGCCCCCTAAGTTTAAGCACGTGTAGCATAAGTGGCAAAAGACTAGGGTTTTTATTTATTTATATATAAGCTTATCAAGGCCCATAAATTACTTATACCACCTCACTTAGACTTCATATTCTATAGTATTTACTTATATTTAATATCCTAGGCCTAAATCAATTAAATCCATTTAATTGTGGCCCTCCTTTTTAATTTATGCATAATAATTAAATTGGTGTCAAAAATTATGGGGTGTTACACATAGCCACCCACTGCCGTCTATGCTGCAAGCCCACTTTGTGGAAAATTGTTTGTACATAAATCTATAAATTTTTAAGAAATTGTGGATAATTGTAGAGAAATCATAGAAATTATGAAAATTTATAAAGATGTTAGGGAAATTGCTGCGTGTATATATATTTTGTTCTGGTATTTGTACAAATAATCAAATTAAAAAATATTTTTTTCGTAGATCTAATTATATCGTCTTTAGTGTTTAACTTTTTTTTTTTTTGGGTTATTATTTACTAAAATTATTAGTTGTAGAATATTTTAATAATAAATTATTATTTGATGAAAAGTATATTCCCAAAAACATAATCGAATGTAATTTCATTCGGCATAATTATTTTTTCATAAAAATTCAACATAATTGAAAATTATATTTCTCTAAACAATGTATTTTGCCAAAATTCATTTTGTTAGAATCGATTCTACTAGAATTTCTATTTTCCAATAGTCTGACCACACGTAGCCATGACCGTTCTCATGTACACTTAATAAATTCTAAAATCTATTTATTTAACATTTTTATTTAATTCTCAAATGATATTTTATTACTCATTAGATGGATCTAGTAGGATTTTATTATTAATTTTATAAATAATTCATTCTCACTATGAATAATACATTAAAGCTAATAAATACTTGTTTCTAACTGTTATTCAAGACTATATTTAATGGGTCATGTTAACGAGTACTGTAGGGCATTAGTTTTTTTTTTTTTTTTTTTTTTGATACAAGATAGAATTCTACTCTAGCCTAATTTAAGTGCATATGTGTGTGAAACTCCCTCCTGGAAACTTGAATCCCGGCCCTTGCCCCCCACACCCCACAAGCACTTATACTTGTGGAGTGACCATCGCACCAATGGCATTAGTTAACAATCCAATTAAAAAAAGTTTTTATGGTAAAAGAAAAAAAAAAGTAATTAATGTTTTGACAGCTTTTTTCATTTCCCATAAAAGTGATATTAAAACTTTCTTAAAATGAATTCTTAACCAATGCCCCAACGGCATTCGTTAACATTTCCCAATTACATAACAAGCATACAAATAACAAATTACATAAATTAGTTGTATTGGGTGGGAAATTATTGTGTACTCTCTGAGTACCATAAATGCGTACTTCCTTCTCTCACATAAATGGTGGGTCTCACTAATTAAATTCATGGTGGGACCCACCATTCATGTGAGAGGGAAAAGTACGCATTTATGGTACTCCGAGAGTACCTAATAATTTTCCGTATTGGAAATACATGCCTATGTTTGTAAAGTCAAACATTAAATAATAATGACAATAGTGAGTGTTTAATATAATTGGGCTTGAGCTTTCGTTTTTAGGTTACGTAATATTCTCTATATATTATATTAACTAATCAATTAAAGCGTTTTCAAAATGTTTTCTATTTCATTCTAAAAAGAAAAAAGAAGTATTCTCTATCTCAACAAGCTGGGATTTCCCCTCCAAAAAAAAAAAAAAAAAAAAAAAAAAAGCTGGGATTTATTTATACTATTCTTTTTTTTTCCCCCTTTTTTTTTTTTATGAAATTTAAAGTACATTTCTTAGTCATTAATTATGCATTGGAAAAAAAGTTATTTACCAAATTTATAAAGGTAATGAAACTCACATTCTTTAGTAGATCTAAGTAGATATGGCGCTTGACATCGCTTTGAAGTTCAGAAGGAAGATCAGGGATAAGGGTCTCGACATAAACATCTTCGTCTGCTTCATATCTCTGACCTATGTAGTTATTAATATTGTCCTTTGTTGTACCACGAAATTCATGTTTGGATATCCACGACTTAAGGTTTTTTTGTTGCTTTTGTCGTTTACTCGACTTCATCTTCATGTGTTTCTTTTCCCACTTTTTTATTGATTTTGATGTTGTCCACTGCATGTACATCTGTCCCGCTTCTACTCGTTAGTTCAACTCACCAAATCTTACCATCTATAGGCATTAAAATTAAGAGTTCGAATTCGATAAGGGTAAGGTGTAAAATTTATATTTTACACCATTTAATAAGAAATTGACACATCAATTTTTTACTTAAAATTCAATAAATCCTACCACACATGATAATATCTCAATAAATTTACAGTTAAGTTGGATTTTTAAATGGTTATTAGAATTGATTGAGTATAGTTCTGCTTATTCTTTAATATGTAATATGATAATTTGACATGTTAAAATTAGAGGAGTAAAACTTGAGTTTTGCACCACATCTTTATAAAATTTAATCTCTAAAATTAATTATAGTAGTTTACATTTTACAATTATACATCTCATTGTTCAACTTCAACACGCAACTTCATTGGGTAATTCACCCAAAAAAAAAAAAAAATGAAGAAAGAAAGAAAGAAAGAAGAAGAAGAAGAAGAAGAAGAAGAAGAAGAAGAAAGGAAAATAAGATATAGGGAGGAGGCTTTAGGTTTCAAATCCTCTACCAAAGGGTAGAATTTATAGACTTAAACAATCTTTTGAATGAGAAAAAGTTGGGGGCTTATTTATGAAAGTATGGGGTTTCATGGGTCTCATTTAAAACTATAGGGCTAATTTAATGTGACCCAATGAAAAAACTGAGTCTTTTTGTATTTTCCCTATAAAGAAAATACTAGCTTGTGGAATATGTGAAAATGTTCACTAGAATATGCACGCATGCGCCAAAAAAAAAAAAAAAAAAATCTAATTATGGTTTCTAAGGGTGTTTTTGACATTTTAGGTAGGTAGTTTTCTACAAATACACAAAAGTGGCCAAAATGACCCAAGGAACCTATGATATCATAACGTGGATATCATAACATAAAGTCTCACATACACGAGACACTGGCTCACCTTGGTGCACCATAAGCGTAATGCTGTTGTTGCATGTTAAACGTGTAAAATGTGGAACTCTACTAGATTTTTACTTTGAAAATAAGATGAAACTTTGTCGAATTTTCGTTGTGAAAATTTCTTCTTAACTCTTTACAAACAACGGTGATATGCTCAATAAATTGAACCCTTACCCTCACCAAGAAATGGGCCGAATTTCTTCTAATCTAGGTGAAATAGACACTTGGTTATCTTAGGTTAGAATGGGATTTCGAGTACATCCTGACGCTAACATATTGATAAACCTTGGTTTCTTAAAACGTTGCCTGTTTGCATCATTTTTGATGTAAACATATCATCATGGCTAAACATGCCAAACTGATTTCTGAATGTACTATTTGGGTGGAAGATATTCCCCCTATAATTGTATCTCAAGTTCTAAATGATGTATCTGATTTGGGTTTCAGCCCAGTTTAATGAAAGCTTATCAGCATTCCTATCAAAAAAAAAAAAAAAAAAAAGTTAATGTTTTTATTTATTTTCTACTTATTGGTCAGCAAGAGTCAGTAAAAAAGGATGGGCATCATGGGATGTCTAACAATTTTCTCATGTATAATCGAATTTTCAAACTCATATGTTTTTCGTTCAAGAATTTATTATTATTAATAATAATGATGTGTCATACTTCCTAGTTCCTATCTACAAACCACTGTCTCTTTCTCTCTCTTCTTCATTATGTGCATCTACATCTAGTGTATAACAAAATTCTCTTGCATAAACATGAATCTTGTCAATGGGTCCATATATGAAGCTTATTTTTATATGAGAGGAAAATGTAATATATTGGATGCACTAAATAATTTCAGGAGTAAATGCCCATACACCCCTTGAACTTTTAATTAATAGCCAAAACACTCTCTAAACTTTTTTATTGACCAATTTACTTCCTAAACTATACACACTTGCCAAATTAATACTTCAGTTAGTTTCACTTTAAAATACTAACGGAATAAGAGCGTGAGAAGCATATGAGCTTTAAAAACTAACTAAATCATAGAAAGAAGAGATTGACCGCAGAGGAGAGAGAGAGAGAGAGAGAGGCAGTAGAAGCATAAGAAAATATCATTTTCTTCTGTGAGTGGGATTGAATGGAGAAAGATGAGGAAGAGTTTGTCATCATCTTCAGTTTCTATGTGGTCTTCGGCAGGGTCTTCTCGAGGAAATCTCTGTAATGGAGTGGGCCCGCACAGAGAAGAGTGAATTGGGTGGCCCATCTAGGTTTTCATTGTTGGTTTACGCTTGGAAGAGATGAAAGCTATAGAGAGGTTTTGGCTGGATTATCTTTCACAAAGTTGGTTTTGTTTAATTGATTTGTTTGTCTCACTAACTCATTTGTTCATGAACATAGAAGAATAAAACAATTTACAAGATAATATATATGGATTTCATTTATACATTCTTAGCAAGATCTAACAACTTCTTTTAAAGACAAAAAAGAGTTTATAGAGAGAAAAAAGTTTACAAAGAGAGGCCCAGCTGTGAAACAACACAACTTGCCTAGAAAAATCCCCATGCCAGCAATTTGAAAAAAGAAACTGCAAAAAATTCGGCAAGTCTTTCTTTGCTAGCTTTTTTTTCTTGGTATGGTAAGGTATTTGTTGTCCGATCTATGTTGGAACTAAGATCCAAAATTTTCCTCTGATGGATCTACTGCCTCTCTCTCTCTCTTCTCTGCCGGCCAGCCTCTCCTTTACACCATAAAAATTTTAAATTTCTATTGTGTAAACAGTAATTTAACTAATTTTTAAAGTTCACATGATTCTCACATGCTCTTATTCTGTTAGTGTTTTAACGTGAAACTAACTAAGGTAATAATTTGACAGATGTGTATAGTTTAGGGAGTAAATTGGCCAATAAAAAAATTCAGGGGGTGTTTTGGCCACTAGTTCAAAGTTCAGGGGTGTATGAGTATTTTTCTCATAATTTCACATATAACTAAGAGACTTAAACAATTTCAGAAAGAAAAAGAATAGAAGAGAAAAGAATTGGGTACTCACCTGCAAATTTCCCAAGAAATATAGAAATAGTATCATGCCAAAGATGGAAATACAAAGTGCAAAGCAATTTTCCCATATATAGTTACTTGTTTGGAGGTTTTGACCAAGGGAACTGCAAAAATGGAACAACTATAATGTATGATAATTAATGTTAAAAATTTATAATAACAACGACAATGAATAAAATCAGACTACAAAATTTTTTGGGGAAATGGATAATTCAATCCTCTTACATTAATGAGAAAATTTCTTAATGAAAAGAAAAATGAATAGAAAGAAATCATAATCACATGCCTAAAAGAAGAAAACAAAAATTGAAGACTAATATTGAACTCGAATTCTATCACATGCTGCTATTTCTTTTTTTGGGTAAAATGCAAAACATACCCTTGAAATTTGGAATATTTAGATTTTATACTCTAAAGTTTCAGAATTTTAATTGTGTCTTTTAGGGTACGTTTGGTACACTGAATGTAGATTACATTAAGAATAGTAATCTTTATTACTGGGAATAGAAGACATTATAATGGAATAACTATTACTAAGGAAATTTTATATTTTTGGAAATATATTAATTTTAAAACCTATTATATACACTAAGGAATAGCTATTACATCCATTTTAAAGAGGAATAATTATTCTTCAATTTAAGAATAATTATTCCAATGTAATAACTAATCCATGTAATAAAGATGCAACAAATGACCGAATTGATATTACACATAATAACTATTCCATTACGGGAGCTATTACAGCGTACCAAACATACCCTAAACGTTCTATGTTTTTTGGATTGTTAACCCTCTGTCACTTTTTTTGCTAATGTGTCTGTTAAATGCCATATTAGCTTTTGACATGTATTAGTCGTCCCAATTAAATTGTGACATGGGGATTATTTATTACATGTAATAAAATAACTTTAAAATAATTTAAATAAATCCTAAAATCTAATTTGAAAGCTTGAAAATGTGTCAAAAACACAAGAGCAATTTAGACCCCCAAATTAAAGTTACGGCTTGGTTGATTTTACACTAACTTAATACTAAGTGCGGAATAGTGTAAACACATGTGTATATGCAGGACAACTACTCTAATCCATATTTAAAGCAACACAGCAGTAAAAATGAAATAAACAAGAGTAGGGAAGAAGGATGCAAACACAGATAACATTGAGACGTGTTATCGAAGAGGAAACCGAAGAACTCGGCGAAAAACCTTTCCGCCGCCCTCCAAGCGGAAATCGATCCACTAGACAATCAGTTGGAATACATGGGTTAGCAAGAGACCTTCCAAACCTAATCTACCCGATGTACCTAAGCCCTCCAAGCTCCCACTCCAACAAGGCTTCTCGAAACCGTGTCTTGTCTAGCTCTCCGGATCCCGCAACAAGCTCCATGTTGCATCTGCCATCCTTGGCTTCTTCCAATGCTTCCCAGTAGCACCAAAACGTCACTCAACACTCTCAAAGGGTGTGATAAGTGTTTGGGCTATCAACCTTTCAATGGTATGGAAATGGAGAGGGAGGAGTTGAGGAAATACTACAAGCAAGTGTGTAGAGAAAGGTGGGGATGACAATCTCTAATTCTCAATGTGTTTGGCTAGGGTTTTCTCTTTGAAGCATTTCTCAACATTTATGGGTAATGAGGGTATATATAGGATAGGCACAGAAAGTGTGAGTCATTCAGTACAGGCTGGCAGAACAGATTGCCTCGCGGGTGTCTCGCGGGAAGGCCTTACTCGCGAGATACTCGCGAGAGACAGCTGTTTCCACCTGGCCTGACTCTTCGCATTCTAGCATGTGCAGGGCACATGATTCATTTCGCGGGAAGCTAGGTCGCGACATACCCGCGAGAATTCTTCAGCCTTCAAATGCTTGAGTCTTCACACTCTCTCTCTATCACACAACCCTTATAACAAATCTCACAATAGATACATGGTATAAACGATTGATAATAATTACAATCAAATTTGGTACGGAATAAAAGCCAACAAAATACCTAGTTGTAAATAACAACTTTACATAATTAAATAAAATAATTAGATTAATTTTTTTTTTCTTTTGAATATAATTTCGGAAGAACAATATGAATGTGTTCTTCCCCAAAGAATCAAAAGTCCTCAAGAGTGCAACACCGAATCTGATGAAGATTGGTGAGTAGGTTTGGCATCAAAACAAATCCGACCCTTACGATTGATATGAACAAAAACAACAATGATAAAACCAAGAATGAAAGGATCCTTCGACACATTCCACTCTATTGGCTCTTTCTTTCTCTATTATAACCACAACTCCACAAACAAGGTCCACTCCCATCAAAGAATCAGAGAGGCAAAGTGGCGAAATACCACTTATTTTTGAAAAACTTAGCAAAATAGCATTATTTCCAAACTATCTGGCAAAATACCACCCTTTTGGAATTTGATAGTTTGAAAATCGAGTTCTGTGTAGAACTCAATATTACCAATATTGAATTCCATGTGTGTTTTGCCATGGTGGCAGGTGCTGATGTGGCTTTTCTAAATAAAAATTGCCATGTGAAACTTGATATTAGAAAAATTGTATTCTGTACAATTTTTTTTTCTTCAATTTGAACTATTGAGTTCTTTGCAAATTATATTTTTAAAAATAAAGTGGAACTTGATATCAGTAATGTTTGAGTTCCACTACAACTAAACGTAGGAGCAAAAGATTATGTGAGAGAAGAGTACTTGCAGATGCTACTTTTGTGAGATAAGAGTACAAGTCATAAAGCATAAAAAAAAAAAAAAAAAAAAATAAGGGATACAATAAGTGTAGGACTAGGAAAATTGAAACTGATTTATCGTGGAAATCAAGGAAAACATGCATAGTACATTAACAGCAAAGGAGACTGTTTTTCTCTTTCCCTCTTTCTTATACAATCTGCCACACAAAGGCATATATATAGAGCAAAAGTTCATTTATAGTTGTATAACGCACAACTTCATTTATAGTTGAATATTTTTGTTATTCTACTCCCCTCCCCTTGTACAATTTATAATTTTGTTATATGATTTTGTGCTGTCCTAGGAAATCCACAGAAGGGTTGTTGTTTTAAGGATTTATTTTGTGTTTTTAGGTGGTTATGTTGCAAATTTTGAATGACTATCAGGAAAATAGTTCTTTAAATCACTTTTGTGACATTAAGATAAAAATATCATTCTTATTCTCCTTTCTTAGGTTCCTTTTACATATTACAGTACATTTTAAGTGCAAACGAATAAGTTTGCTTTGTTTGTTTTGATATTCTTACTGAAAGATAACTTATAAATTTTTTTTTTTTTTATACAGTGATTGGATAATTTATTCTGGAGCCTAGTAGAGATATTATGGATATAGATATAGTGACACGCTCTCATTTGAAAATGTAGATTATAGACTCTAGTTATTGAGTGTAAAAACCAAAGAATCCAAAATCAATTAGATTCTAAATTAGATTTCAATTAGAATCAAATTTTTTGCCACATGTTTATCTAAGTTTCTAATTTTTGTGGCAAGTAATTGTTAGGTGCAAAACTCAAGAGTCTAAAACTATTTAAATTCTAAATCATATATATATTTTAGTCCTAATATGTGCAACCATCAAATTTAAGAATATATCTAAATAGATTAATAAAGAATATAATATAGCATATGTGCATACCTCAAATTTCGCATGCCCCACCAGAAACTGTAAAATAGTTTTTGTGGAAAATCTGTGGAATCTAAGACACCAGATCGAAGGGCTTCAAGAAATATTCCAAAATTAAACGACGTTGTATTTTCGGTCTTTATAGGGAAAATATCATCTATAAAAGAGAGATTTCCAAAATTTTGGTCACAGTTAAATGAACTTCTACCACACGTCTTATTATGAGTTTCACATGCTATGTGCCAACAAGCCGCTAGTCGTTGAGAAGAGAAGAAATACCAAAAGGCTCCCAAATCCCAATACCTAAAAGACCATAAAATTATTAAACATCGTGAATAAATTCTATAGATGTCCAAACCAAATAACATTAATTGTTGCAACAAGAAAAAATAATATAGAGAAATAGAGAATTATGTAGAGATGAAACTTCTAATTAATATCTTTGAAAGATTTTAAGATATGTATTAGAAATAAATCATTCTCAATCAACGAAAGTAGATGTTTTAAAAATTCAGGACCGCTGGAAAAATACTTAGGAAATTATGCAGGATCATCTACTATTGTTGGATAAGGTGCTTATTTTGCATAGATTAGGAACGAAGGCATCCTAAGCATTTTGTTAAGACATTCTATTTGAACGTGACATGCAAATAACTCATGGGTTTGAACCAGAAAGTAGCAAAGAAAAATAAAACAAGTACATAGAGTGAGAACACTATATTATACATGATTTGGAAAGATCCTTGCGTCTAAGGAGTGCAAGATCAAATGAGTTTCACTCACTAAGGATACAGGTGTTGGAGAGATAAATACCTTGAAGAGCTTCTTTAACTAATTAATATAACCTATAGAGCAACACATTAACCCAAAAGGCTAAGCCCAATGGATATGTGCTCAATTATGTTATATTTTTTTGATACAAGATATAAATTCTACTTTAACCTAATCTAAGTATATATATGTGTGTGAAGCTCCCTATTGGAAACTTAAATTCTAGCCCTTGCCCCCCATACCCCACACCCTATACTCCACAAACACTTAATACTTGTGGATTGACCATAGCACTAAAGGTGCGCGGTGGTTCAATTATGTTATATTAAATATTCATTCTTTTTATTATTATGGAGAAAATTGCTTTTTGCCCCTTTCTGAAAAAAAAAATCCAGCATTTTGTCATTTTTCTCAAACTAATTAGGAAAATGCCCCTCTTTTAAAAATCGAGTTTCTGAAAATCGATTTAGGCCCTATAGCGGCGTTTTTAAGGACCCTATAGTGACGTTTTAAGGATCTATAGCGACGTTTTGTAACTCGATTTTCATAAAGTCGAGTTACATGCAATTTTTTTTCTTTTTTTTTTTACCTATAACTCGACTTTATGAAAATCGAGTTACAAAACGTCACTATAGGTCCTTAAAGTGTCACTATAGGGTCCTTAAAAACGCCGCTATAGGGTCTAAATCGATTTTCAGAAACTCGATTTTCAAAAGAGGGACATTTCCCTAATTAGTTTGAGAAAGAGGGTAAAATGCTGGATTTTTTTCCAGAAAGGGGTAAAAAGCAATTTTGTCCTATTATTATTCAATGTGGAATTTCACTCACACTAATAACCCAACAACAAGACCTCTCACTATAGAGAACTTTGTGTGCTATTACATTTTTAGAATTGGGTAAAACATATGTACAATTCCTTTTTCTATTTTCAAGTGGAGAAGAAGCTGTCATAGGAGGTGGAGGTGGGTTAGGGCTTAGTTTGGTTTGGGGAAGGCCAATTTGAAATGGGTTTGATTTTGGTCTTCCCCAGGTCATGTGTTTTCTGTTATGTCATGTGTAATTTTTTAACATAAAAACATTGTCAATCAATTGAAAATTATCAAGTCATTGTTCCATTAATATATAGGCAATGAGACTAACGATGCATAATAAAAGGACCAATAGCACTCATCCTTAAACTTTAAGGATTAATAGTACTCATTTAAAACTTTAGGAACTTAAACTACTTACTTGGTAAATTTTGTAGGGACTAACAATATATTTTGGCCTTAATAAAATGAAATCTTTGGAATCTATAATGATTTTTTTGTATGTTGCTTCATTTGAAATCTAATTTCTTATCAAAGTCAACAAAACATTGATAAAACATCAAAACTTGCCAATATTAAGTTTAATGATTACGAAGTTACTCCTTAACCAAACTTACAGGACCAGCAAGGATGTATAGTATGAAATTCAATGACGCTTGGACCAGTATGATTCTATCAAACTTCTTGTCATTTCTTGTTAGTTTCTTCCAGGATAGGTAGATTTGAGATACCCTTGGCACATATTGGAAAAGAACAATAGTGTTCAAGAGTTTCACTTTATTTGAAGTTTTCGTGCTTCTCATTTCTGAAAAAATAGTCGGAATTACCACCTGCACAAAAGATTAAAAGAAATTTCGTGTTAATTGGAAAAAAAATCCGTGTGTAGTACAATGATAATC